>OX336388.2:1540866360-1541571773 GCA_946902985.2 Meconema thalassinum
AGATAATGTATTTGATATGGGACTCAGGTTATCTGAATGGCCACTCAGTCTCTCCTGCCATATACACATCACCCTCTGAGGCAGTTACGTGACGTAGACAGGAGAATAAGGACACCTTAACACCATTATTTCCTTAAATGTGAGCGTTGTCATTGTTTCAACTAAGGACTTCGAACAATGTGATTATTAGCCCAAAGTACTTGAGTTGTTGTTGTTGCTCATTTTAGGGGCTTTGCGCCATCGTGATCATGTAGCCCTTCATACCTGAGTGCGTGTGTGTTATTTTAAGCGATAACCGGTGTTATTGTGATGGCTGTACTAGTTGCGTGTATTTGTAATTTGGAGGTAGGATTGGAAAGGAGGCGGCTGTGGCCTTACGTTAGGAACCATCCCAGCATTTGCCTCCAATAGAAATGGGAAACCACAGAAAACTACATTGGAGGCTGAAATGGGGTACACTCTGCCTCGTGAGACGAAAGTGGGAAGCGGCGGCTTTGATTCCCACCTCAGCCATCCAAGAAGTGGTTTTCCACTTCTACTCCAGGAAATTGCTGGGAAGGTTCCTAATTAAAGGCCATGGCCGCCTCCATCCCAATCCTAGCCCTAAATACTAATGCACACACTACTACAGCCATCCCAATGACGACAATTGATATAACTTTTATTTAATTTAAAACTTATAACAATACAATTACAATTTAGCCTATATGTTATAATAAATACAAAATAACAATTTTTGAGTTAGAACAAAGACACAACAACAATTTGTGTGTTAGAACAAGGACAAAATAACAATTTGTGTGCTAGAACAACGACTAAATAACAATGTGTGTGTTAGAATAAAGACAAAATAACAATGTATGAGTTAGAACAAAGACAAAATATCAATTTATGAGTTAGAACAAAGACACAATAACAATTTGTGTGATAGAACAAAAACACGATAACAATTTGTGAGTTAGAAAAAAGACAAAATATTAATTTGTGTGTCAGAACAAAGACAAAATAACAATTTATGAGTTAGAACAAAGACGCAATAACAATTTGTGAGTTGGAACAAAGACAAGATAAGAATTTATATGTTAGAACAAAGACAAGATAAGAATTTATGTGTCAGAACAAAGACAAGATAACAATTTATGTGTTAGAACAAAGACAAGATAACAATTTGTGTGTTAGAACAAAGTCAAAATAACAATTTGTGAGTTAGAACAAAGACAAGATAACAATTTGTGTGTTAGAACAAAGACACAATATTAATTTGTGTGTCAGATCAAAGAAAAAATAACAATTTGTGAGTTAGAACAAAGACAAGATAACAATTTATGTGTTAGAACAAAGACAAGATAAACATTTGTGAGATAGAACAAAGACAAGATAAAAATTTGTGAGTTTGAACAAAGACAGATTAACAATTTGTGCGTTACAACAAAGACAAAATAACAATTTGTGAGTTAGAACAAACACAAGATAAGAATTTATGTGTTAGAACAAAGACAAGATAACAATTTATGTGTTAAAACAAAGACAAAATAACAATTTGTGAGTTAGAACGAAGACACAATAACAATTTGTGAGTTAAAAAAATACAAAATAACAATTTGTGTGTTAAAACAAAGACAAAATAACAATTTGTGAGTTAGAACAAAGACACAATATTAATTTGTGTGTCAGAACAAAGACAAAATAACAATTTGTGAGTTAGAACAAAGGCAAAATAACAATTTATGCGTTTGAACAAAGACAAAATAACAATTTGTGTGTTAGAACAAAGACAAAATAACGATTTGTGTGTTAGAACAAAGACAAAATAACGATTTGTGTGTTAGAACAAAGACAAAATAACGATTTGTGTGTTAGAACAAAGACAAAATAACGATTTGTGTGTTAGAACAAAGACAAGATAAAAATTTGTGAGTGAGAAAAAAGACAAAATAACAATGTGTGAGTTAGAACAAAGACAAGATAACAATTTGTGTGTTAGAACAAAGACAAGATAACAATTTGTGAGTGAGAACAAAGACAAAATAACAATTTGTGTGTTAGAACAAAGACAAAATAACAATTTGTGAGTTAGAACAAAGACAAAATAACAATTTGTGTGTTAGAACAAAGACAAGATAACAATTTGTGAGTGAGAACAAAGAAAAATTGATAATTTTTGAGTTAGAACAAAGACAAATTGATAATTTTTGAGTTAGAACAAAGATAAAATATCAATTTGTGAGTTAGAACAAAGACAAATTGCTAATTTGTGAGTTAGGACTAAGACAAAATAACAATTTGTGAGTTAGAACATAGATAAAATAACAATATATGTGTAATAAAGATAAAATAACAATTTATGTTTTACAACAAATACAAAATAACAAATTATGTGTTAGAACAAAGATAAAATAACTACTGTTTTTTTTATAAAATTAACAATTATAAAATAAAAAATCGAAAATAATTTTTCAGATATTTTATTTATATTTTTCTAGTTTGCTTATGCAAATAATATTATCTAAGAAACTTACAGAGATAGAAATTGGGAAGTCTAACGTAGTGTATCTCATATTTAGCCTATTTTCATTTTATGAAACAATAGGCTTATGAGATCACATTTTTTCCGTGTGTATGTGTGTGTGTGTGTGTGTGTGTGTGTGTGTGTCTATGTGTCTGTCTGTGTACTCCCCTAATAACTTCTAAACGGCTGGAGCGATTTCAATGAAACTCGGTAAAGTCATAGTTCCATTTTGGCCGACCCCGACCGTGTCTTTCAAATTACATTATGTCTCACCAATCCAACATGGTGGCAGTGCGAAATATTTCACCGGCATTCTATATCTCCGAAACTATTACTGATATCACCCTGAAATTTTGTACGGTGATAAAGGACACTACTAGAAGTTCACTTATGAGACTTCCAAAAACCTGTAAAATAAAGGAAGCTTGTAGTTTAACGTGACCGTTAATCTTGAGATCATGAGCCACGGGACCTCCTTTTTACGTGGAATCCGAACCACAGGACATGACATTTCACTTCGAAAATCTCACATGCATTGACCGGGAATCAAACCCAGACCGCCTTGGTGAGAGGCATACAGCTAGACCGCTGAGCCACCACGCCCCTCTAACCTGTAAAATACAAAACGAACATGGCGGCCAAGCGAATGTGAAACATTTTAAGACACTTTTCTCACGATTTAACAATCTGAGCACAGTGAAATATGGTACAGTAAATGTATATACACATTGCAATGCACTGGCATCTAATTTAGTTGAATTCTTCATATAACCTCAAGATGACGGCTGTGAGCAGTTATAAAATTAAGTTTTTATTTCTAGTGTCTTAATCATGATATCGAAATGATCGTTTGAATAATGATCCTACGCAAAAATTGCCATATAATAGTACATAACTCTCTGGCCTAATTATATAAAAATCCAACATGGCGACCAACCGAAATATTTAGACGGTTCTCACTATATACTAATCTAAGATAGCTATCAAACTGAAATGTTGTATGTTGATGAGGCTATGAATATCATTCACCTATGGGACTTCCAATAACCTGGTGAGCACAAATCCAACATGGGGGCGACGCGATATATAAATATAGAAGTGGACGTTTCTCGCTATTTAACCATCCGAGCGCAGTAACACTTGGTGCGGTAAATGCTTATACTAGTTTTCATTCACTGGCATCTAATTTATTTCAATTGCTTTCATAACCACAAGATGGCGGCTGTGCGAAATTTTAAAATCTGATTTTAAAATCTTGTGTCCTAATCATGCGATTGAAGTTTGAATACTACACGTATACATTAATCTCCATGTAATAGTACATAACTCTATGTCCTACATATATAAAAACCCAACATGGCGATCATCCGAAATATTTAGACGGTTCTCAATATCTGCGAACCTATTACAGCAATCAAATTGAAATTTTGTATGTTGATAGAGGCAATTAACAAAAGTAGGATATGAAAATAGGCTGTATATTTCTTCACGGAACTACTTGTTATATATTGACTTTCGCGGAATATTAGAAAAGAATCCATTGATTATAATAATTACAGATATTTGAAAACTCAATTTATTATCTATTAAGTGCTTTCACCACTCTCACCATGATAAGAATGTGTAAACGGCTCGTTCAGAGGTCTTGGGATCAATTCCCGACACCGAGGTTTTACCACAAAAATAGGGATATATTAACTTACGACTTTTATTTCTAGGATCACCGACAGTGTCTCAATCTTAGACCCACACTAGCAGAAGTACCCATTCTTCGAACGGTCTTCGGTATTAATAACCAGACGTAATCAATTGAGCTACTGTTGGAATGGTTAGGGGCTTGGAACCTGTTTATCGACAAAGAGAAATGATTAGTTGAAACATGCTCTGAAACTAATTTCCCTAACGTGTACTTCCTGACGTGAAAACGAAATTGAAAACCTCGTAGACGAAACGCAATTATACACGTCACATAAAAACTGACCCTCACTGTTGTGTCAAGTCTGCATCCAGAGGAAGACCCCTTTAATAAATTATAAAGGCTTGTGGTGCATGAAAATTTAGGTTTTTAGCCTCCAATGGCCCTAATTCCTAAAAGCAAAAAAATAAAATAAAAAATAAATTATTTCAAACCAGGAATTTTTGAAAATAATGTTGCTGTTTGGAGATATAATAGACCTTCTGTAGGACATATCGCACGTTTAAGTCTTGTGAAAAATCTAGGGTACCCCTTGACCACCTTAAGCCCATTGATGAATTTTACAGTTGTTGTTGGTTCCGTGATAACCTTATAGCCATTTGCAAACTTTCACAGAAATTTAAGAAATGGAGTGGCATTACTTCTTGCAGAAATATATGGAAAGTTGGATGTAATTTTTTGAGACACTGTTGTCATGGTTACTGGCTTGCATTCATACTATAGTTAAGTACATGAAATTAGTTTTCTGGGAATATCTCGGAAACTCTTGGTTTTAGAGCCTTAAACTGTAGTTTTCGGGGACCTTTTACGGCTGTTTAAGGGCCCGAGTTTTTTTCTGACACCAATGGGCTGAAAATAAGCTTTATCTCGTCGTTGTAGGCCGTAGAGGGATAGGGATATAATAGACCTTCGGTAACACACCAGCACGTGTAAATCGCGTGAAAAAATTCTAGAGTACCCCTTGACCCCCTTTAGCGCATTATATGTATTGATGAATTTTACAGCTTAATTTGGTTCCGTTATAACCTTATAGCCGTTTGCAAACTATCTCAGTAATGTAATACATGGAATTGTATTGCGTCTTACAGCAATAGATGGACCTGTGAGTTTCTGTTGCCATGGTTACCGACTTACTTTCTTTCATTATTGTATTAAATGAAATTGATTTTCTGGGAATATCTCAAAAACTGTTGATTTTAGGGCCTTAAAATGTGGTCTCGAGTTTTGCTTCTCACAATGAGGGGCTGAAAATGAGCTTTGTCTCGCCCTTCTACGCCTATTTCAGCAAGTATTTTAAGGGGGTAGGCCCCCTTTTATGAGAGGTACAGAGAAGAGTTACATCAATGATTAGTGTCGTGCCTCTGAAGGATATCTGTACCAAATTTTACGTTGATTCACCCAGCCGTTCTCGAGTTATAAGGGAACATAGTTATTCACAGACAGAAAGACAGATAAACAGACAGACAGACAGACAGACAGACAGACAGACAAAAGTTTCATTTTCGCGCGCATCCGTCATAAAACAGTCATAAACGCGTAAATAACGCAAATTTCCGTAGAAATTCAGAAAAAACAGACAAACTTTCATTCTTATATAGAGAGAGATAACAATCATGTCCACTATTGCTTGCATCACAATAACAAAGGTTATCAGGCGAGTTCCGTACTCAGATTTCACCCGCACTTGACATGGGGCTGATGGCCAAATATATACCTGGACCGTACATAAAGCAACAACAAGTACCATCTGGCGTTTGAGGATGAAATTATGTTCCAAAACCACTGTCAAATATTCTAGAACAGATATGAAATGAAAACAAACGGTAAATCAAAGCCATTTAATGTAAATATGACGTCACAGCGTTAATTTAAAATCCTGACGTTCCAAGCACAAAGTTTAAATTAGTTAACTTGCCAACAATTCAATTACGAGCTGCAGCCATGGCTTAACATTTGTGTGATCGAAAGAAAAATCCTCTCTTCAAAGCAGAACTTGTTCGCACAAAGCTCCACCCTAAGACGATAGCCAGCTGTTTAGTCATCACAAAACATTGTAACAGGCCGACCGGTCTACCTGAGTTTCACTAATTTTCGCTATTATGGGTCGACAGGATCGTGTGAAATGAAATGGCAATTCATTTTAGAATTCAGCAAACCCACAATGTTGGTATGATACATGTCAGGTTTTTTGAGATTTCATCTGTGAAGTTCAATTAATGGTAGTATTAACTGTATCACCTCGCGGCGAACCGTGCTCGTTAAATCGTGCACCACGTCTGTGACGGAAGCTGCAACAAGTTCGGATTCCTGAGGTTCAATTCCCCGCACTGCCAGCGCCTATAATGGATGTGGTTTTTCCACGGGTTTCCCACACCCTCTCCAGGCAAATGCTGGGATAGTGCCTTACTTCAAGGCCCGGGTACACCTACCTCATTCCTGTCCCTAACACAGTTACACTACTACAGTCGTCACATAAATACAGGTTATCAGACACGTTCAACACTCACCACACTACACGGGACTGATGACCAAGATGTCCCAAACCCCTTAAATGAATTAACACCAACATCTTAACTGTATCAACTGTCATGATTTTTCAGGTAATAATCTCGTGAGATATTGAACATAGGTACAAAATTTCTTGAGTACGAGAATCGGAAATAAAGGATATGGTAAAACACAAACTTGTCATGTAATACAAACTACCTACAATCATCATATTATTCCAGTATTCTAGATCCCTCCTGCGGCGCTCACAAGCGACCGATTGTGACAAATGAGCATTCAAATGAAAGAGAATAGACATTAGCAATAACGAATTCCACTCTAATTTCATAAATAACTATAATTTCTTAAAAAATTGACTTAAAAATGTACGAAGTGTGCGATTTGTAGATACTGTTGCTGAAGGAAAATACGCTCCATAATTGCTGTCCACTTCACATTTTGGCCTCTGTGACGCCTCTTTCATGTCATTTTAACATTCTGAGGTCGTTCCTTTATCATTTTGCATGGATTTCAGAAACAGTAAATCAAAGGAATGAGTACTCTAATCGTATAATTTCATAAATATCGAATAACTGGTCAGTGTTATGATGATCCATTTTCAGTGCCTTCTTAAGTTAGGGAACGTACAACTCGGAATTCTAACTGAAATATAAATAGTATTCTATAATCATTTGGTTGAAATTAAAACATAACAACCTTTCTCCTCAAGTCTCTCATTATAAACCTTTTGGGGAAAGTGTGGTTTATGAACATGCGAGATTTCTCGCACGGGTCCGCTAGTAATATTAAATACTAGCAGTAGTACCCGGCTTCGCCCGGTGGAATGATGATAATATTTCAGTCTCCTTAACACTCAACGTCATTGATGAAGATGATACTGACGACGACTGCTATTGAACGGGTATAATAAACTTACACTCTAATAGAAATACATATTTTTAAATTACCGGCTAGTAAGACTGTGGTGTTGCCTAGTAGTATAATGGGCGTAACATCTAGGTCATTTTCCCTTTTGATGAGGATGACAATGAAGACTACTACTACTGAACGGGTATATTAAACTTACAAACTAATGGAAATTCACATTTTATAAATCACAGGCAATGAAGACTGTGGTGTTGCTTAGTAGTACTGTATAATGGACGTAACATCTAGGTCATTTGCCCTTTTGATGAGGATGATAATGAAGACGACTACTACTGAACGGGTATATCGAACTTACAAACTAATGGAAATACACATTTTATAAATCACATGCGATGAAGACCGTGGTGTTACTTAGTAGTATAATGGACGTAACATTTAGGCCATTTGCCCTTTTGATGAGGATGATAATGAAAACTACTGTTGAATTGACACGACAAACTTACAAACTACCGTGATAGAAAGAAATATTTCAAAATTCACAGACGATGAAGACTTATTGTGTGTGGTGATTAGTGGTATAATGGGCGTACCATCTAGGTCATTTGCCCTTATGATAATAATAAGGTAATGAAAAATGACTACTAAACGAACATGGTGTAATTTTAAATCTGATATAGGCAATTTAGATTTCTACCTTCGATGTCTTCCAAAGTCTGAACGTTATTTTCTGGCTTAGGCCTATACTCTATGCGTGTAGTGAAAGAGCTTATCGAGTACTGACCGGGTCCAAGCTGCACGAATCGCAGATGATGACGATATATGATGACAGACGTTCGGGGGGGTTCCTGGTCCTATTCACATTGACCAGTGAATCACTCATTCTTTCGTAATACTACAGTGGTTTGAGCAAAGGCCCTGTATGAACATCTGCATAGTCAGCAATACCAGGTAACACGGCGGGGTCTGGACATTTCTCTCATGTCAACTCGCGATGAATCAGCAAGCTATTCTCACACCTGGCCCCCTCCTCCCCCCTACACCCACCAGGGTCTCTCAACTTGTGGGACGTGGGTTTGCGACCACGGTACCCCAACTGAGTCCGGCATTGCTTCTACTTACTGGTGCCGGGCTCCTTTCAGTTCTCTTCCCTGTCAGCCTCCCTTGGTCAAACTCTTGTTCTCTTCCGACCCCGATGGTATCAGGGTATCCGAGGCCTAGCGACTCTTTCACTTTCCCGCCTTAATTGGCCCTTGTCTAATCATTCCTGATAGCCTCATTCTTCGAGGTGTCAGCCTTCTTTTTCTTTTCTTAATATCTGATGTCTTCTGCTCAAGACCCTCAAGGAGGCAGGGTGTGTGTAGCCCCACCACTTCTGGTGCACCCTGGATGGTGCTACATCCTCAAGGGCTCATGGCTGGTGAGTTCGGGAGATGGCAACCCTAAGGGTTTCCTGAGCGGGTCCGGTTTCAACCCTTTTTTCCATTGCCTTTGGGACGGACCCAGTCCTCTTTCCGGGAATGGAGTGGTCTGTCCGCAATTTCAAGCAGACAATGTTACTCGCAGGGTACCAAAGGGTAAGTATACAAATTTTGGTTCTGAACGGTGAAACGGTGTAGATTTGTGCCAAAGGGCCTAAATGCAGGAAATGGGGTGGTCTGTCCGAAATTTTAGGTGGACAGTGATATTCACAGAGTTACAAAGGGTAAGTATACACATTTTGGTTCAGATCGGTGAAACGGTGTAGATTTTAGCCAAGGGGCCTAAATGCAGGGAATGGAGTGGTCTGTCCGCAATTTCAAGCAAACAGTGTTACTCGCAGGGTACCAAAGGGTAAGTATACAAATTTTGGTTCTGATCGGTGAAACGGTGTAGATTTGGGTCAAAGGGCCTAAATGCAGAGAATGGGGTGGTCTGTCCGAAATTTCAAGTGGACAGGGTTACCCGCAGGGTTGCAAAGGGTAAGTATACAAATTTTGGTTCGGATCGGTCAAACGGTGTAGTTGTTTGCTAAAGGGCCTAAATGCAGGAAATAGGGTGGTCTGTCTGAAATTTTAAGTGGACAGTGATATTCACAGGGTTACGTAGGGTAAGTATACAAATTTTGGTTGAGATCGGTGAAATGGTGTAGATTTGGGCCAAAGGGCCTAAATGCAGGGAATGGGGTGGTCTGTCGGAAATTTCAAGTCGACAGGGTTACCCGCAGGGTTCCGAAGGGTAAGTATACAAATTTTGGTTCACATCGGTGAAACAGTGTGGATTTGTATACATAACAGACAAACAGACAGACAAACATTGAGCTTTATATATGTCGTAGTCAGATAGTGAAATCCGTCATTTCATGAAGATCCTGGGCACTTCATGAAAAGCCGGCATATGATGTAAAATGGGATAGTTACACAATCTGACGCGTTTCTTCATGAAGTGACGGACTGCCTTAGGCAGAAGGTGTAAGAAATCATTTTACATTATCTGCCGAGGCACTTCATGAAGATCCGGCATATTTTGATTCGGCTCTTCATGAAATGACTGACGCGACGAGGTCGTACATTAATTCTTTTAATTGTTCTATTCCAAAAAATAAATTAATGCTTGTTTACTATGGAATTCGAAATCAATTTCCACGTACAACCTAAAATCTAATCCTGGAACACTGGGTAAATTTTTCTCCTGTTTTATTCTTCTGTGTAAGTTTATATATTTTTTCCATTTGTAGACCTGAATTAATCCTTTTCTAATCAGAATTATATGACTGCCGCAGTGGAGACGTACATTATTTTTTCTGTGTAATACACGAATTATTCCGAGAAATAAATTGATGCTTGTTTATTATGATTTTCGTAATTAATTTCCACGTAAGACTGAAACCCTAATCGTGGAATACTAGGTAAACTTTTCTCCCTCTGTCTTCTTTTTGTAGAAGCTTATATTTTTCCCATTTTGTGCAATAAACGTTTTCTTAATGTAATGTAATGACCTTATCAGACAACACACTGTGCACCCTAATATACTGGGCTGATGACCTTATCAGACAACATACTGTGCACCCTAATATACTGGGCTCATGACCTTATCAGACAACATACTGTGCACCCTAATGTACTGGGCTGATGACCTTATCAGGCAACATCCTGTGGACCCTAATATACTGGGCTGTTGACTTTATCAGACAGCATACAGTGCTGTGCACCCTAATATACTGGGCTGATGACCTTATCAGGCAACATACTGTGCACCCTAATATACTGGGCTTATGACCTTATCAGACAACATACTGTGCACCCTAATGTACTGGGCTGATGGCCTTATCAGACAACATACTGTGCACCCTAATATACTGGGCTGATGACCTTATCAAACAACATATGTGTACCCTAATATACTGGGCTGATGACCTTATCAGACAACATACTGTGCACCCTAATATACTGGGCTGATGACCTTATTAGACAACATACTGTGCACCCTAATATACTGGGCTGATGACCTTATCAGACAACATATGTGCACCCTAATGTACTGGGCTGATGACCTTATCAGACAACATACCTGCACCTTAATGTACTGGGCTGATGACCTTATCAGACAACATACTGTGCACCCTAATGTACTGGGCTGATGACCTTATCAGACAACATACTGTGCACCCTAATGTACTGGGCTGATGACCTTATCAAACAACATACTGTGCACCCTAATGTACTGAGCTGATGACCTTATCAGACAACATACTGTGCACCCTAATGTACTGAGCTGATGACCTTATCAGACAACATACTGTGCACCCTAATGTACTGGGCTGATGACCTTATCAGACAACATACTGTGCACCCTGATAAACTGGGCTGATGACCTTATCAGACAACATACCGTGCACCCTAATATACTGGGCTGATGACCTTATCAGACAACATACTGTGCACCCTAATATACTGGGCTGATGACGTTATCAGACAACAGTAGTAAGTGTTTGCTAGACTCCAAATATTGCATCATCATGACCAGAAATTGCGTAATCCTGATGACGTCATGGGATGACGTCATGGGTCCTTAGAGCGAGCACGTGGTCCAGGAGCGAGCATGTGCACTGCACGTGTTAGCGTGGGAAGGGGTTGACCTTTTGGCTTGTTTGTGCGATGGTGATAAAAAGTTAATGGGTGTTGACGTCATGGGGGTTGTTTATTAGGATTTTAACTGTCATCTGACACCCGTGCGACTGTGAGCATGTGTGCCAGTGCGAGCAATCCACACATGTGGTGTGCAGCTGTTATGTTTTTTTGCTCGCGATTGAACCCTCGTCGTATCGGTCCCGAACCTGATATCTCGCACTCGTAGTAATGCCCCCCTCTTTTCCTATAGCCTCATTATTTAAATAAAATACCAAAACAAAAGGTCATTCTTGGGTAGTGGGGTAGTGTATGTTCTCTTGCAAGTCGCGTGTGTGCTTAAATACGTATGGCTATGTTGGGAAAATGTTTGGTGGTGGGCGAGGACTAGGGTTGAGTGAGGGCTCGTTTAAATGCTATTTTTCCCGCTCTATTTGATGGTGAGGTAAGTTTTTAAAATGGGTGGAATTTGGAAACGCAATTTGAGGTAAACGTGCGTTTTTGACATTTTGGCGAATTTAATGAGCTTGTAAGGCTAGAACGATGTGTTATTTAGGAATGGTGTGACGTCCTCTTTGCTATGAATGCGTGTCGGTATATATATATATATATATTTTAAATTGTTGTTTTTGAAATTGGTGCTATTTTGGAAACGGTGAAGATGAGAGAAAAGTTTGTTTGAAGTCAATGAAAGGTCCCTATGCCCTCTAGGCTGACAGCAAGTTTGAAGTGTGTAGGACAAAACAAAATGATAGCCTACTTTCTGGCGAACATTGGCGATGATTCGCGAACGCATGGTCGGGTTTGAGCATATAGGGTGTCGTAGGACTTGTGGTGAACCACCCCTTGCTATGGACGGGAGTATATCCACCCCAAAATAAATCTACCCTTACCCGGAGGTTAAGTAGTGGTTATTTTTGTATGCATGCGCACTTGAGGGCTTTTGTAAGAGAGCGGAATTTTTAAAAGATTATTTATAGATGAGGCTTTTTCAAAAATTTATTAAAAAAACAAAAACTAATAGGTCATTCGCTTTTTAGTATCTCGCTAACCAATAATGCGATTTAAACATATGGGGTGTCATAGGACTCGTAGTGAATTCTCCTTTTGTATGAATGAGGTATGTCAACCCCCAAAATAAAAACTACCCTTACCTGGGGTGAAAGAGCAATTTTTGTATGTATGCACACCGGTGGCTTTTGTCAAAAGGGCCTAACTACACATTTATTATATTTTCTGAACCCAGGATGGGATTTTCCCATAGGCAGTATCCTAGCACTTGGGGTGACACCTCGTTTTTGAAAGTATCATTCATTTATTTTTTTGTCAAAAGGGCCTAACTACACTTTTGTTAATATCTCGTGACTTGTATGAGGGGTCCTAGCACTTGGGGCGACGTCCCCCTTTATGGGGTGAAACTACCCCCCAAAATTGAAAACTCAATATCTTGGAAACTATGAACACTAAAATTAGGCGTTATAGCTTTAAAAATAGGTGATGACATAGGCTTTTACCTGGATTGGTCATTTCACCCCTAAAACAGTAAATAGTCATGTTATGGGGAAAAAACGTGTTAAACACCTAAAAATGATAAATTAAACTAAGATCTTTTGTTTTTGATGAAAAATAGCAGGGGGTGAAAACTACCCCCAAATTGAAAAATCGATACCTTGGAAACTAAGAACCGTAAAATTATGTGTAATAGCTTAAAAAATTCGTTGTGACATAGGCTTTTACCTGGATAGATGATGTCACCCCTAAAACAGTAAATAGTGATTTTACAGTGGGGAAAAAGGTCTTAAACGGGTAAAAATGATAATTGAACCTAAGATCTTTTGTTTTTGATGAAAAATAGCACGGGGGTGAAAACTACCCCCAAATTGAAAAATCGATACCTTGGAAACTAAGAACCGTAAAATTATGTGTAATAGCTTAAAAAATTCGTTGTGACATAGGCTTTTACCTGGATAGATGATGTCACCCCTAAAACAGTAAATAGTGATTTTACAGTGGGGAAAAAGGTCTTAAACGGGTAAAAATGATAATTGAACCTAAGATCTTTTGTTTTTGATGAAAAATAGCACGGGGGTGAAAACTACTCTCAAATTGAAAAAATCGATATCTTGCAAACTAAGAACCCTAAAATTAGGTTTGAAAGTTGAAAAATAGGTGATGACATACGCTTGTACCTCGATAGATTATTTCACTCATAAAACAGGGAGTTACAGGAGAAAAAGGTATTAAACACTTAAAAGCATAAGAGTTTTTTGAAACCATGCTTTTTAATGAATGTGTGTTTGGAGGATGACAGCTTGCAAATTAATATTATTATTATTTTTATTATTATTATTAGGTAATTATGGATTAATGTGTTTATAGCTAATGAATAAGGCTACAGAGTTGTATCAGGTGTTGTACAAATCAGGATGGCCAAACCGTTGCCATTCCCCCATGAATATACCCAAAAGAGCCAAAACGTTAAGGTTATCGACCTGAGATTTTATAAAACTAATTATCGGAGAGGGTGAAGTAAGGTGTTGTTTTGGACTGACAGTGGCTAACCCTTTCCCATGATTTATGAATTCACCCAAAATGTTTACCTGACAAGACTGAGTGTACCTGTTGCAGCCTTTAGAAAGTCGAACCCGGACCTGTGTGGTGACAGTCGAGTTATATTAATGATGCTTTTTGAACAAACACAGTCTTGCATACTATCGCTGGGTTGAATCTGCACAGAGACACTGGCTTTGTTTGTGTAATGAGTCTTGGTGATAAGAACACGAAGCTCTTGCCAGCAAGTTTCATATTACTCGTCTGCTTGATGGTGGACGTGATTCGCACCGTGTTAACGTACATGACTTGATAGTTGTTAGGTAAGGGTTGACAAGGCTCAATGAACCTTATTGCAACCTTAAGATGAATATGAATTTCTTGGTATAGTCGGGGTGGCAAGCCAAGGCCTTAGGGTAGACAACCAACTATGTTAAACACTACACTGTGAGATGGTCAAATGATAATGTAACAGAACATATAGAAAAGTTGTATGTAGTTTAACGAATTGACTAAGAGCCATACCATGAGAGGTATAGGTAATTGAAATTGAATCCTTAGCTGTTGACCCTACTACATGTAAGCTATAGCAATGCCCGCCTATAAGCTATCATGTTAGAAAAAGAAATTTATGGGTTGTTTTAAACGGAGAATGATTGTGTTTACTGTGAAACACACATCTGAATTTAAAAATAGTTTATGTCCTACATGATGTTTGAACTCTCTTTTTATTTATACTTTAGACAAACGCTAACATAGTTGTAATTCAGAAGCCATGGCTGCCTCCTTTCCAATCCTACACCGTACACTGAAGTTAAAGTTAATAATGATCACGTTACAGGCAGCCAGTTTCAAAGCCATGAGAAATAAGTGAACAAAGTATAAAATACTTGACCCAGTCGGGAAATCAACATGGTGTTGTTTCAAACAAAAGACAAGCGTTCTATAAACTTGACCACCAAGCTGTCCTATCGACCCCTAATTGTTTGGCTGATGGTGAAAAATAAAATTAAATGTAAACTATAACTAAAACAAACTACACATTTATAACTAGAAAAATGAAATGTAAGACAAAAGGATAACAGGACAAATAAAGGACAGAAGGAATAAATAATGCCCCTCTACCCTCAAGAATGTGGATTGATGAACTTGAAAGGAAGGAGAGCCATAAAAGGTGGATGTGAAAGTAAAAGAGGAGAGGGTCCCGCTCCAGAGGTAATCGATAAAAAGGAGGAAAACTGGGCCCAGCTCAGGAATCCCTTGTGGTCGCAAACTTCCAAACTCATCAGCCGTAAGCCCCTGAGGGTGTAGGCATATCCAGGGTGCACCACAAGTGGTGGGCTACATACACCCTACCTTTAGTGTGGCTTGTGCAATAGGCAGGAAATAACATAAAAATAAAAAGAAGGCTGCCTCCTCACACAAGGAGGGTATCAGAAAAAATAAACAAGGGTCAATTAAGTCGGAAAATAAAGAGACTCCCTAAGCCTTGGATAGCCTAATAATGTCGGAGTCGGTAGAGAACAAGAGTTGACCAAGTGTGGTCGACAGGAAAGAAGACAGACAGGAGCCTAGCACAAGTCAGTGGGAACAATGACGGACTCAGCTGGGGCTCCATGGTCGTCAACCTACATTCCACTAGATGAAAGCCCTTGTTTGGGGGTGGTGGAAAATAAACAGCTCTTTTGTTTTAAATCACTGGCTTTAAGGACGGTAACAAATGGCATGCCTTTATAATGCGATACTGGCCCTAGGGGTATGCAAAATTGTATTAGGTACTCAGCTAATAATAGAGTACATCACCCCTTATTATTTTCCCTAATTACAGTACATGGGAATGATGACCATGATTTCCAAGCCTCTAAGTAAAACAAAAACAAATTATTTCCATTTCCAAACAGTTGGGGTGAGGTGAGGTGAGTTTTCTAAACGTCAAACTCATGTGGATTTCCACTTTCACTCCAGGTAAATGCCATGTTTGCCCACAGACAAGTGCAAAGAAAATCGAAACATGTTATGTTTGGATCAATTCCTTACCTACATGACAACATGTACTTGAAAGAACAAGTAATGAGCATTCTATGTTAACAATAGAGAGATGCTTGCAAACTGCCAATGCTTAGAGCTCATTAGCGGCTTCTAAGAGAGATAAGGAGTACACTCACTTGAAAAACTAACAAGAGGAGTTTTCGATTTTCCCACAACACCCAATCTGAAAGTAAATATAAATGACTATGCACTTAAGTCCATAACCATCTCCTTACCATTCCTACCTTTCATAGTCAAAGGCACACATTAATACAGCCATCACAGTGACAGAGGTTATTTGTAAAATATCTAAATATCTGAGATTTATCTTGAAATTGACCAGAATTTTGTAAAATCCACTAAATTTACCGCAAATTTAGCAAATTCCACCAAATTTCAGCAAAATCCAACAAATCACTACCAGATTTATTGAAATGCCATTGAATTATTAAAGAATGGTTTGAACTAGCTCAAATTTATATAAAATTACCCGACTATTGATGAAAATTCACCAAATTCTACCAAATTTAGCCAAGAGGTCTACAAACCATGAAATTTAACCATTTTTTTTTAAATTCACAACATATACTCGAAAATTCTATAATACTCCCTTTGCGTGTATGCTTTTTTTAGTTGTTGTTTCGTTTCACACACTCCCTGCAGACAAATACCTGAACATGACTTTCTCCTAGACTAGGAGCTCCACATTCGACATGATAGCTGAGTTTCATCTCCCATAAACTCGTCTCTGAGGTGGGTGCCAGAAAAGGCATCCAGCTGTAAAAACCACACCCTCACATAGACTTTCATAACTTCTTACGTTGAGGTTCATAACACTACGTTGAATGATTTCTCGGTTTCCTTTTCACAATTCCTGTCTATACATTCCTCTTGAAGGTTGCAAGATGCTTGCAAGGTTCCTAAAATGCAATTCAATTTAATAAATACCTTAAGATGGTTTGATTTGTTTAATGATATTGTGTTAATACTATTTTTAGGTCTTGAGTGGCTTTGCAATAAGAATTGAATAACCAAACATGAGTTACCTATCAGGGAAACATTTTGGCCACTATGTTGGCTATTGACCAGTGAGTTTAGCTGTTTATCATTTTTTAAAATCATAAACAACAGAGGCTTAAACCTATAGATAAACCGTGTGACCATGTTTGTTAAACAAGACATTATACCAGAGACAATTAGGATACTTATGTAGAGTTTACCAAAAATAATGTTGTGTAACAGTAAATGCTAGTCAACAAACAGTTATACACTTCTAAAAAAAAAAATCATCATACAATACCTGAGAGCTCTTCTAAAATTATTGATGTGTAACATGATTCCACTAACTTGCTATGTATTTTTTTGGCTTGGGGGTGATTTTCAAGAAATACAAATGGAACTGAAATGCAATACAAACGAGGAGCGCGCCTGGTGGCTGAAATTGATACCACGACGTACTGTCGGTTATGTAGCTATGTGGAATGTATATCAAATATGGTTTACTTAAAGGTTTGGTGGTCCCATTAAAGGTATTCCTACAATAAATGATTTTCAAGTTATCGTTCTGTGACGTGAAAATATTTATTATATGATATTTGCTAACAGGATATGCCACTGGAATTATTTTACAAGTAGTTATTTTAATGACAACAGAGTTCACTGTTAATAACGGAGAGCCCTATGTGGAATGTAGGATAACATGTAACATAATATACGTGATATGTCACAACTGTAGGGCTTGTGATTTTTTAAAGATGCCTTTATACCTATATTAATCACCCAGTTTACAAGACTGATAACTGTAATGCTACGGACAATCATAACAAACCAAAAAATGTGCATTGAAAAACCTAAAAGTGGTTGAGCAAATATACAGTCAACATGCAAAGAAAACAAGAAATATATACAAACTGTGTTAATTAATTTAATTCAAATATATATATATTTTTACAATAGGTATACACACACACACACACACACACACACACACACACACAGAATACAGCTCTTTTTTGTTCATGTTGTCCTGCTACAGTTTTTAAATATAACACTTGCTGAACATTATTTTAGGGGATGGAGGTGTTGCTACGTTGACCAATTACACAATAATACCAGCTTTACGAAGTTCATCTTCTATTTTTAACAGCTCTTCCTCATAACCAATATGACCAGCCTGTTTACAGGCATGCAAGAGCTGTAGACGTTCGACTAATATATTAGGATCGTTCCATTTGCTATTTTTTATGAATGGTTTCAAATACTCGGGAAGCAGTCCATCATTTTCACCATCAACATCATTATCATCCTCATCATTATAATCATCTTCATAATGATCATCATCATCCTCATCATCTTTACCATCATAATTTCCACCTGTGTCCACAGTCTGTTCAATGGTTTGAGTTCCCTTTGATAGTGTTGAAAGCTTCTTTTTAGATGTACTAGAGTGCTTCAACATTATGTTATTATTATCACCATCACCATCCTTTTCATCTTCCCCAACCAACTTCTTGATGGGGTATGTTGTCTCTGATAGAGTTGAGGGATTTTGAGATGTGTGTGTGTGTGTCTGATCATGTGGTTTACTGGAGGTCTTAAAGGTTTCTCATTAAACAACTCGCTAACAGCATGAGTGCGTTGTAGTGTATTAAACCCGAGGTTAATATTATCTTGAGCAGCACTATTTTTTTCTTGGACTTGGTTTTTTGCTTCGGTTTGAGTTTTCCTTACATTTACACTAGCATGATTATTAAGTTTACAATCATGACTGTTTGAAGAAAGTATGTCCAATTCTCTTGTCTTAAGCATTCCTCGACACTGTTTCGATCGTTGCTTTGAACAGCGCCAAATAACAGTTCCATTTTTATTGCTTCGTTTCACAATATATGAATATCCTTTATAGTATGCATAAGGCTTACCATACCTAGTCACTGATACTTCCATAATAACTGTCAAGCATAAACTAATTTCTAGTAAAGACAACTTGGTAATAACAACAATAGATTAATGTGGGAGCATATATAGATGCAAAAAGAGGGAGCAAAAGTGGGGGTAAAAAGTGTCAGCGAAAGTGGGAGCAAATGTGGGAGCAAAAACTGTGAGCAAACATTGGGAAGCAAAAAGTGGGAGCATATATGGGATGAAATGTGGGAGCAAAGCAAATATAAAAAGTGGGAGCAAATATGCTAACAAATATGTCAACAAATATGCCGGCAAAAGTAAATACACAATTCAAGATAGTTGAAAGTGCAAAGAAAATATGGAAGCAACTATGAGAGCCAATGCAGTGTTTTTCTAAAACAACTAAGCATAACAAACTTAGTCATAACCTAACCTGCCCCAACCTCACCTAACTTAACTTCACCTATCCTAACCTAACCTACCCTAACCTAACTTCACATATCTTAACCTAACCTAGCCTAACTTAACCTAACCTAACCTCACCTAAACTAACCTCACCTAGCCTAACGTAACCCAACTTCACCTAACCTAACCTCACCTAACCCAACTTCCCCTAACCTAACCTAACTTCACCTAACCTAACTTGACCCAACTTTACCTAACCTAACCTATCATAAATTCACCTAACCTAACTTTACCTAACCTCACCCAACCTAACCTTTCAACTCTCAGATCAAAATTAAATTCTGGGCATAGCCGAGTTGGAACCCATGACCTCAGGGATAACACCAAAGTATACTAACCACTACATCGCGAGATGGGCAAATTATCACGCTACACAACACAAAAATAAAAGTTTCCTGTAGTGGAATTCATTGGCTGACAACCATAGTTGGGAATTCAAACCCAAGACTTCAGGACTTTTGTTATGAACATTATCAGAAATATTATTCCATTTACATTTTGCTGCTGCTTATAATTATAAGAGTTGACATTAATATGGGATCAAAAAGTGGGAGAAAAAAGTGGGAGCCAATATGGGAGCAAAAGTGGGAGCAAAAGTGGGAGCAAAAGTGGGAGCAAATGGGGGAGCCAATATGGGAGCAAATGTGGGAGCAAATCAGCTCACCTCGGATATCACCAGTGAATGCTCATATCCACCGCTAGGTAGCGGAAAAACACTTTGCGTGTTGTATGTAATTATCTTAGTAAGTTTGACTGCATGCAAAACGTGCTTGTATAAGCTGTGCATATAATTTTAATATACAATTAACACTAATTGTTCAGAACTAACATGTATAGCCTTTTCTAGGGTATCCTTAGCAAGAAAGACTGACTAACCCAGGAGTGTAAAGCCTTGCCATATTCAGTAAGCACCTGTTGCAGCTTCCATATTTTTTTTGCACTTTCAACTATCTTGAAAGTTGAAATTTTCTCTTTAGATGATCTGGTAGATGTTCCCACTCTAGACGAATTCGTTGTGGTTCATATATAGTCAAGCCTTACAGTTGTGACATATCACGTATATTATGTTACATGTTATCCTACATTCCACATAGGGCTCTCCGTTATTAACAGTGAACTCTGTTGTCATTAAAATAACTACTTGTAAAATAATTCCAGTGGCATATCCTGTTAGCAAATATCATATAATAAATATTTTCACGTCACAGAACGATAACTTGAAAATCATTTATTGTAGGAATACCTTTAATGGGACCACCAAACCTTTAAGTAAACCATATTTGATATACATTCCACATAGCTACATAACCGACAGTACGTCGTGGTATCAATTTCAGCCACCAGGCGCGCTCCTCGTTTGTATTGCATTTCAGTTCCATTTGTATTTCTTGAAAATCACCCCCAAGCCAAAAAAATACATAGCAAGTTAGTGGAATCATGTTACACATCAATAATTTTAGAAGAGCTCTCAGGTATTGTATGATGTTTTTTTTTTTTAGAAGTGTATAACTGTTTGTTGACTAGCATTTACTGTTACACAACATTATTTTTGGTAAACTCTACATAAGTATCCTAATTGTCTCTGGTATAATGTCTTGTTTAACAAACATGGTCACACGGTTTATCTATAGGTTTAAGCCTCTGTTGTTTATGATTTTAAAAAATGATAAACAGCTAAACTCACTGGTCAATAGCCAACATAGTGGCCAAAATGTTTCCCTGATAGGTAACTCATGTTTGGTTATTCAATTCTTATTGCAAAGCCACTCAAGACCTAAAAATAGTATTAACACCATATCATTAAACAAATCAAACCATCTTAAGGTATTTATTAAATTGAATTGCATTTTAGGAACCTTGCAAGCATCTTGCAACCTTCAAGAGGAATGTATAGACAGGAATTGTGAAAAGGAAACCGAGAAATCATTCAACGTAGTGTTATGAACCTCAACGTAAGAAGTTATGAAAGTCTATGTGAGGGTGTGGTTTTTACAGCTGGATGCCTTTTCTGGCACCCACCTCAGAGACGAGTTTATGGGAGATGAAACTCAGCTATCATGTCGAATGTGGAGCTCCTAGTCTAGGAGAAAGTCATGTTCAGGTATTTGTCTGCAGGGAGTGTGTGAAACGAAACAACAACTAAAAAAAGCATACACGCAAAGGGAGTATTATAGAATTTTCGAGTATATGTTGTGAATTTAAAAAAAAAATGGTTAAATTTCATGGTTTGTAGACCTCTTGGCTAAATTTGGTAGAATTTGGTGAATTTTCATCAATAGTCGGGTAATTTTATATAAATTTGAGCTAGTTCAAACCATTCTTTAATAATTCAATGGCATTTCAATAAATCTGGTAGTGATTTGTTGGATTTTGCTGAAATTTGGTGGAATTTGCTAAATTTGCGGTAAATTTAGTGGATTTTACAAAATTCTGGTCAATTTCAAGATAAATCTCAGATATTTAGATATTTTAAAAATAACCTCTGTCACTGTGATGGCTGTATTAATGTGTGCCTTTGACTATGAAAGGTAGGAATGGTAAGGAGATGGTTATGGACTTAAGTGCATAGTCATTTATATTTACTTTCAGATTGGGTGTTGTGGGAAAATCGAAAACTCCTCTTGTTAGTTTTTCAAGTGAGTGTACTCCTTATCTCTCTTAGAAGCCGCTAATGAGCTCTAAGCATTGGCAGTTTGCAAGCATCTCTCTATTGTTAACATAGAATGCTCATTACTTGTTCTTTCAAGTACATGTTGTCATGTAGGTAAGGAATTGATCCAAACATAACATGTTTCGATTTTCTTTGCACTTGTCTGTGGGCAAACATGGCATTTACCTGGAGTAAAAGTGGAAATCCACATGAGTTTGACGTTTAGAAAACTCACCTCACCTCACCCCAACTGTTTGGAAATGGAAATAATTTGTTTTTGTTTTACTTAGAGGCTTGGAAATCATGGTCATCATTCCCATGTACTGTAATTAGGGAAAATAATAAGGGGTGATGTACTCTATTATTAGCTGAGTACCTAATACAATTTTGCATACCCCTAGGGCCAGTATCGCATTATAAAGGCATGCCATTTGTTACCGTCCTTAAAGCCAGTGATTTAAAACAAAAGAGCTGTTTATTTTCCACCACCCCCAAACAAGGGCTTTCATCTAGTGGAATGTAGGTTGACGACCATGGAGCCCCAGCTGAGTCCGTCATTGTTCCCACTGACTTGTGCTAGGCTCCTGTCTGTCTTCTTTCCTGTCGACCACACTTGGTCAACTCTTGTTCTCTACCGACTCCGACATTATTAGGCTATCCAAGGCTTAGGGAGTCTCTTTATTTTCCGACTTAATTGACCCTTGTTTATTTTTTCTGATACCCTCCTTGTGTGAGGAGGCAGCCTTCTTTTTATTTTTATGTTATTTCCTGCCTATTGCACAAGCCACACTAAAGGTAGGGTGTATGTAGCCCACCACTTGTGGTGCACCCTGGATATGCCTACACCCTCAGGGGCTTACGGCTGATGAGTTTGGAAGTTTGCGACCACAAGGGATTCCTGAGCTGGGCCCAGTTTTCCTCCTTTTTATCGATTACCTCTGGAGCGGGACCCTCTCCTCTTTTACTTTCACATCCACCTTTTATGGCTCTCCTTCCTTTCAAGTTCATCAATCCACATTCTTGAGGGTAGAGGGGCATTATTTATTCCTTCTGTCCTTTATTTGTCCTGTTATCCTTTTGTCTTACATTTCATTTTTCTAGTTATAAATGTGTAGTTTGTTTTAGTTATAGTTTACATTTAATTTTATTTTTCACCATCAGCCAAACAATTAGGGGTCGATAGGACAGCTTGGTGGTCAAGTTTATAGAACGCTTGTCTTTTGTTTGAAACAACACCATGTTGATTTCCCGACTGGGTCAAGTATTTTATACTTTGTTCACTTATTTCTCATGGCTTTGAAACTGGCTGCCTGTAACGTGATCATTATTAACTTTAACTTCAGTGTACGGTGTAGGATTGGAAAGGAGGCAGCCATGGCTTCTGAATTACAACTATGTTAGCGTTTGTCTAAAGTATAAATAAAAAGAGAGTTCAAACATCATGTAGGACATAAACTATTTTTAAATTCAGATGTGTGTTTCACAGTAAACACAATCATTCTCCGTTTAAAACAACCCATAAATTTCTTTTTCTAACATGATAGCTTATAGGCGGGCATTGCTATAGCTTACATGTAGTAGGGTCAACAGCTAAGGATTCAATTTCAATTACCTATACCTCTCATGGTATGGCTCTTAGTCAATTCGTTAAACTACATAAAACTTTTCTATATGTTCTGTTACATTATCATTTGACCATCTCACAGTGTAGTGTTTAACATAGTTGGTTGTCTACCCTAAGGCCTTGGCTTGCCACCCCGACTATACCAAGAAATTCATATTCATCTTAAGGTTGCAATAAGGTTCATTGAGCCTTGTCAACCCTTACCTAACAACTATCAAGTCATGTACGTTAACACGGTGCGAATCACGTCCACCATCAAGCAGACGAGTAATATGAAACTTGCTGGCAAGAGCTTCGTGTTCTTATCACCAAGACTCATTACACAAACAAAGCCAGTGTCTCTGTGCAGATTCAACCCAGCGATAGTATGCAAGACTGTGTTTGTTCAAAAAGCATCATTAATATAACTCGACTGTCACCACACAGGTCCGGGTTCGACTTTCTAAAGGCTGCAACAGGTACACTCAGTCTTGTCAGGTAAACATTTTGGGTGAATTCATAAATCATGGGAAAGGGTTAGCCACTGTCAGTCCAAAACAACACCTTACTTCACCCTCTCCGATAATTAGTTTTATAAAATCTCAGGTCGATAACCTTAACGTTTTGGCTCTTTTGGGTATATTCATGGGGGAATGGCAACGGTTTGGCCATCCTGATTTGTACAACACCTGATACAACTCTGTAGCCTTATTCATTAGCTATAAACACATTAATCCATAATTACCTAATAATAATAATAAAAATAATAATAATATTAATTTGCAAGCTGTCATCCTCCAAACACACATTCATTAAAAAGCATGGTTTCAAAAAACTCTTATGCTTTTAAGTGTTTAATACCTTTTTCTCCTGTAACTCCCTGTTTTATGAGTGAAATAATCTATCGAGGTAAAAGCGTATGTCATCACCTATTTTTCAACTTTCAAACCTAATTTTAGGGTTCTTAGTTTGCAAGATATCGATTTTTTCAATTTGAGAGTAGTTTTCACCCCCGTGCTATTTTTCATCAAAAACAAAAGATCTTAGGTTCAATTATCATTTTTACCCGTTTAAGACCTTTTTCCCCACTGTAAAATCACTATTTACTGTTTTAGGGGTGACATCATCTATCCAGGTAAAAGCCTATGTCACAACGAATTTTTTAAGCTATTACACATAATTTTACGGTTCTTAGTTTCCAAGGTATCGATTTTTCAATTTGGGGGTAGTTTTCACCCCCGTGCTATTTTTCATCAAAAACAAAAGATCTTAGGTTCAATTATCATTTTTACCCGTTTAAGACCTTTTTCCCCACTGTAAAATCACTATTTACTGTTTTAGGGGTGACATCATCTATCCAGGTAAAAGCCTATGTCACAACGAATTTTTTAAGCTATTACACATAATTTTACGGTTCTTAGTTTCCAAGGTATCGATTTTTCAATTTGGGGGTAGTTTTCACCCCCCTGCTATTTTTCATCAAAAACAAAAGATCTTAGTTTAATTTATCATTTTTAGGTGTTTAACACGTTTTTTCCCCATAACATGACTATTTACTGTTTTAGGGGTGAAATGACCAATCCAGGTAAAAGCCTATGTCATCACCTATTTTTAAAGCTATAACGCCTAATTTTAGTGTTCATAGTTTCCAAGATATTGAGTTTTCAATTTTGGGGGGTAGTTTCACCCCATAAAGGGGGACGTCGCCCCAAGTGCTAGGACCCCTCATACAAGTCACGAGATATTAACAAAAGTGTAGTTAGGCCCTTTTGACAAAAAAATAAATGAATGATACTTTCAAAAACGAGGTGTCACCCCAAGTGCTAGGATACTGCCTATGGGAAAATCCCATCCTGGGTTCAGAAAATATAATAAATGTGTAGTTAGGCCCTTTTGACAAAAGCCACCGGTGTGCATACATACAAAAATTGCTCTTTCACCCCAGGTAAGGGTAGTTTTTATTTTGGGGGTTGACATACCTCATTCATACAAAAGGAGAATTCACTACGAGTCCTATGACACCCCATATGTTTAAATCGCATTATTGGTTAGCGAGATACTAAAAAGCGAATGACCTATTAGTTTTTGTTTTTTTAATAAATTTTTTAAAAAGCCTCATCTATAAATAATCTTTTAAAAATTCCGCTCTCTTACAAAAGCCCTCAAGTGCGCATGCATACAAAAATAACCACTACTTAACCTCCGGGTAAGGGTAGATTTATTTTGGGGTGGATATACTCCCGTCCATAGCAAGGGGTGGTTCACCACAAGTCCTACGACACCCTATATGCTCAAACCCGACCATGCGTTCGCGAATCATCGCCAATGTTCGCCAGAAAGTAGGCTATCATTTTGTTTTGTCCTACACACTTCAAACTTGCTGTCAGCCTAGAGGGCATAGGGACCTTTCATTGACTTCAAACAAACTTTTCTCTCATCTTCACCGTTTCCAAAATAGCACCAATTTCAAAAACAACAATTTAAAATATATATATATATATATATATACCGACACGCATTCATAGCAAAGAGGACGTCACACCATTCCTAAATAACACATCGTTCTAGCCTTACAAGCTCATTAAATTCGCCAAAATGTCAAAAACGCACGTTTACCTCAAATTGCGTTTCCAAATTCCACCCATTTTAAAAACTTACCTCACCATCAAATAGAGCGGGAAAAATAGCATTTAAACGAGCCCTCACTCAACCCTAGTCCTCGCCCACCACCAAACATTTTCCCAACATAGCCATACGTATTTAAGCACACACGCGACTTGCAAGAGAACATACACTACCCCACTACCCGCGAATGACCTTTTGTTTTGGTATTTTATTTAAATAATGAGGCTATAGGAAAAGAGGGGGGCATTACTACGAGTGCGAGATATCAGGTTCGGGACCGATACGACGAGGGTTCAATCGCGAGCAAAAAAACATAACAGCTGCACACCACATGTGTGGATTGCTCGCACTGGCACACATGCTCACAGTCGCACGGGTGTCAGATGACAGTTAAAATCCTAATAAACAACCCCCATGACGTCAACACCCATTAACTTTTTATCACCATCGCACAAACAAGCCAAAAGGTCAACCCCTTCCCACGCTAACACGTGCAGTGCACATGCTCGCTCCTGGACCACGTGCTCGCTCTAAGGACCCATGACGTCATCCCATGACGTCATCAGGATTACGCAATTTCTGGTCATGATGATGCAATATTTGGAGTCTAGCAAACACTTACTACTGACAACATACACCTAGTATACTGGTGACCAAGATGCACCTAGCCCGTTTTTACAATAATAAAACAACTACAACTATATTAAAATGTGCAGACTGAAAAAATGAAAATACAGAAACCCTCCCGAAATTACTTTCTGGGTACGGCCCTGATTTCTTCATTGCGGTAAGACTTCAGAAACACGAAATAAGCTGACTATTGTGTAGGCTATGTCCTAAAATGTTCTAATAATGGCATTAATATAAACATCGCATTGTTCTATTGACATCCCGCCTTTTAACTAACCCCATGTAATAGAAAGTGTAATATTTCGTCTGGACATATGTCGTTCATTCTCAGACTTGTGATGATACTGGTATTTGCGTAAACACCCATTAATCCTCTGTTAATCAGCCACCAGTATCATGTTCATCCAAATGAGACGAATAGAACACTTGTAAATTATTAAAACAGGCAGGCGACAAGTGATATAACCTAAAATATACCAAACAAGTCTTTCTTACATTATCCATTTCTTCTTGAGACAAAGGTTTTTTCTGAGGCTTTTCTTCATAATACTCATTAACTTTCTGAAGAAACAACTGCCTCTGTACTTCCACGGTATCTTCCATATCGTATTGCCATTATTTATTCTTGGAAAGCACATTTATCTCACCACGAGGACAACGCTACCGGTTCTTCATGAAGTGACGGGCTAGACTTTCCGTCAGATAGTGTAAAAATCAATTACACTATGTGACGGCTAAATTTAGTCATTTCATGAAACCACGCGTCAGATAGTGTAACTATCTCATTTTACATCATATGCCGGCTTTTCATGAAGTGCTTAGGATCTTCATGAAATGACGGATTTCACTATCTGCCTACGACATATATATAGATATAGAGCCAATCAAGATTTGTTTGGGGCGCACACTTACAAACGCACGGACGGAAGGATACATACTACACATACTACATACATGTATATACTACTATTTGACACGTTAGAAATACGTACATTAATTCAATTAAGGACTTAGTACATCTTTGGTCGTTCGCCCTTGTACTTTTCTGTGCTTCGTATTTCTCTGATAGCCTGTGTTATTGTGATTACTGTCCTAATGTGTGTAACTGTAATTATTCGGATCTAGGACTGACTAAGTGCTCCGAGACTTGACATAATGTACGGGGTGCCAGGAAATGTTCTCCGCAGTGACTACGGGCTTCTGCGAGAGTTAGCATCAGTAGTTACGTTGGCAGCATGACTGTCGCTTGTATTAAAACAAACAAACCGTAAACTTTGTACTCGCCACAGCCATTCATAACTGATGCTGGAAGTGCTGATTACACACACGCTCGCTTATTGCAATACACACTGACGATTTCGACTGCCTACAGCCCACACGTGTGGGATTCACCCTGTCAAGGACACCGTGCTGCCAACTAAACTGCTGATGCTAGCTCTGGCAGAAGCCGGCAATCACTGCGGAGAACATTTCCTGGCGCCCTGTACTATAATAAAAATAGTATGTCCCATATAACTACTGAGGGTTTTAGAGACATCGGGATGCCAGAAGTTTGTCCCGAAGGGGATTTTTAACGTGCCAGTAAATCTACTGCCACCGCTCCCTCACATTTGTGCTCTCTCAAATGCCATCTCACTGCGCCAGGATTCGATCCTGCAACCTTCGTCACAGCAGATTAGAGCGTTACCGCTGCACCACGCAGCCAATCGATATAAAGTACTATCTCGTCTTTTTTCGGAAGGGCCTTTGAAAGTTAACTGGGGAAAAAGCACACAGGTCAGTCACTGTCAGCGTTAGGATTCGAACCTGCGTCCGCCAAATTTGCTTTAGATTCTCTTTGCAGTCTTGCATTGTGACTCAACGCGCTTGGATCAGGTGTTGGATCGATAATAAAACAAGATGTTCAGTAAAGAACGTATACCTAGGTAGCCTACTTTCTCCTAAATGTAGGGGTATAGTTATAACTAGGGCTCGGATTTGTAGGTGCTAAAAAACGGGAAAATATTTATATTTTATGTATTAAATATAGTCTACCTGAAATATGTGACAAAAAAGTAAAAATATTTAATTATAATTCAGTTTATTAATGTGATTATGAACAATATGCAGCACTCACGATTGCAATTTATTCTATGTCTCACTGACTGCTGAAGCATTACAATACCCAACGAGATACATCCTCAAGTTGTCCATAACAAATGACCGACGATTATCGCGAAACACTTATTCTGAAAGCTCGAAACTGCGGCAATATGTTTCTTCCCCTTGAGGTGTTGTGCAACTTGAGATCGCTGTTCTGCCTTGATTGCTTTCCCACATGGTTGGCAGAACAGAACGCCCCCCATGAGAAGTAAAATTATCTTTAAATTCTTCAACAGACGATAACTAGTAGTTGCCTTTACTTTAGGCATCGTAGAACTCCCCAACACTTCACAGTGCCAGAAATGAACTGCATGTGAGTGACACTCGTTCCAGGTATCTGGGGGAGGTGGAGGCCTAGCACGTGGTGCAATATGACTCTGGATAAGGAAATCCCCAGCTTCCACAGTATGTGGCACGGGGCGACAAGTTAAAAACAAGATGTTCAGTAAAGAACATATAGCCTACTTTCTCCCAAATGCATGGGTATTGTTATAACTCTTTGTCCTTTTCAAGGAGTAGACAATTGAATGTTGGTTGTAGTAGCTTGTTGAAATACAACGTGTTATACGGATATTAAACATGAATATTAGGTGTCCTTTGATAGTGCTACCTCTGTACAAAATTTCATTCAATTCGGTTTCACCGTGTTTGAATTGATACGGTGAATCGATTTGCACACAAACATGGCCACTATCTGCTAACTATTAGGTTGATGACCTTGAAGTTCAGACAAACGATGCTTCCCACAAAAAGGTATGTTGTTGCAAAACTTGGTAGTGATCAGATGATTAGGTTGGTCGTAATTTGATTTAAACTTTAAACATATGAGTGGCCGCCATTACGTTTCCGTCAAGATGGCGACGATATAAAACATGACACTGAGTGGCCTTTTACGAGTGCTATCTCTGTACCAAATTTCGTTCAATTCGGTTCTACCGTGTTTGAATTGATAGGGGGAATCAATTTGCACACATACATGGCCACCATGTGCAAACAATTGAGCTGCTGATCTTGTAGTTTGGTCAAACGATGCCTACCACATAAAGGTATGTTGTTGCAAAAATTAGTAGAGATCAGATGATTAGGTTGGTCGTAATTCGATTTAAGCTTTTAAAATTGGGTGGCCGCCATCACGTTTCCGCTAAGATGGCGGCGATATAAAACGTGACACTGAGGAGCCCTTTGCTAGTACTACCTCTGTACCAAATTTCATTAAATTCGGTTTCACCGTGTTTGAATAGATAGGGGAATCGATTTTCACACATACATGGCCGCCATCTGCAAACTAGTGGGCTGATGATCTTTTAGTTTGGTAAAAATATGCTTCTCACACAAGGTATGTTGTTGCAAAATTTGGTAGAGATCAGATTATTATAGGTTGGTCGTAATTTGATTTTATCTTTTAACATTTGGGTGGCCGCCATTACGTTTTCGTCAATATGGCGGCGATATAGAACATGGCACTGAGGTACCCTTTGCAAGTGCTATCTCGGCACCAAATTTCGTTCAATTCGATTTCACCGTATTTGAATAGTTAGGGGGAATCGATTTGCACACATACATGGCCGCTATCCGTAAATTATTGGTCTGATGACCTTGTAGTTTGGTCAAATGATTCTTCATACATAAAGGTCTAAGGTTGCAAAACTTAGTAGAGATCAGATGATTAGGTTGGTCGTAATTTGAATTAAACTTTTAACATTTGGGTGGCCACCATTACGTTTTCGTCAAGATGGCGGCAATATAAAATATGACACTGAGGTGCCCTTTGCGAGTGCTACCTCTATAACAAATATTGATCAATTCGGTTTCACGGTGTTTGAATTGATAGGGAGAATCTATTTGCACACAAACATGGCCGCTATCCGCAAAGTATCGGGCTGATGACCTTTTAGTTTGGTCAAAGAGCTCTTCACACAGAATGGTATGATTTTGCAAAATTTGGTAGAGATCGGATGAATAGGTTAGTCGTAATTTGATTTAAGCTTTGAACATTTAGGTGGCCGCCATTACGTTTCCGTCAAGATGGCGGTGATATAAAACATGACACTGAGGTGTCCTTTGCTCGTGCTACCTCTGTACCAAATCTCGTTCAATTCGGTTTCACCGAGTTCGAATTGAAGGGGGGGACAGACATTCAGAGTACACACACTCACAGACGCACAGCCTCACAGACACACACACAGACAGACACACAAAAATCGAAATTAGGCTAATAACACAGCTGCAAGCTGACATACGCTCTGCATGAAGATTAGACAGCTCACAGGTTCTTCCCCGTTGAAGTATCACAGAACAAAAATGCAATAAACTGAAAAATCTATCATACAGATTATTTTTTTTTTAAATGTTAATGTTATGTATTTTTATGTGCTTATAAGTGAAAAGCAGGAATTTTTGTATTTATAGAAAAAATGCTTAAAATATGTATATACAGTACATAAAAAAATATTTATTTACCTAGAAAATCTGAGCCCTTGCTATAACTCTTTGTCTTTATCAAGGAGTATATTAGAATCATTTCTTGATTGAAGACCTTAGAAACTAGGCTATTTACCTCTACCAAGCACCATAGCCTCGTAAAACTACTAACATCATTGAAGAAAAAAATAAAAGACATACCTCAAGAATTTTATGAAACCGGAGACATGATCGACCGAACGTGGACAACATCCAACTTTCAGTGGATGATGATAATTGTTGTTTTAAGGGGCCTAACATCTAGGTTATCGGCCCCTAGTGGTCTGTGTCATACCGAAAATGACAATGAAATGGAAACTTGAAGGGAAATTCAGTGAGACTGAAAATACTTACAAAATGGAACTCAGATTGAAACGACTCACATAATACTTACAAAAGGGAATTTAGAAGGAAAATACTCACAAAAGGAATAGATTGAAAAATACGCACAAAAGGTAGTTTAAGTTCAAAATACGCACAAAATGCAATGTTGAGTAGAAATACTTACAAAATGCAATTAAAATTCAAAATACTTACAAAATGCAAATGAGATTGAAAATGCGTACAAAATGCAATTGAAGTCCAAAATACTTACAAAATGCAATTGAAATTGAAAGTACACAATGCAATTTAGATTGAAAAACTCCCATTTCAGATCCAAAATTCTCACAATGTGCAATTGAAATTCAAAATGCCTACAAAAAGCAATTGAAATTCAAAATGCTTACAAGATGTGTGGTAGATTCAAACTATTCATTTGGATGGACAATACGTACAAAATGCAATTTAGATTGAAAATACTTACAAAATGTAGTTGAGATTCATAATATCCACAAAATGCAATTGAGAATCGAAATACTTGCAAAATTCCCACCATACAAAATACAATTTAGATTGAAAATACTTGCAAAAAGTTGTTTACGTTGAAAAAACTGACAATAGGCCTATGCATTTGAAATTCAAAATACTCACCAAAGTCCCAAACCCTATATTGAAAGACTTACTAAAAATAAATTTAGATTGGCAATCTTTACTGTAACCATGACGAATAGAAATAAACAGTGTCATCACTCCGCTGTCTTAGCATTGTCGTTCATGGTCCTGCCACTGTGTGGCGCGGAAGTCGCTCCGCACCTCAACACGTACGAAACCCACGAGGTTAGTACTGTAATATCCTGCGCGCGACAAGTCATATTTGCAAGGGAGTTAGTTTATTGGTAATATTTTACGAATGTCTGTGTTAGAGGCTGTGTAGTGCCTAGTGTGTGCAAAGAACTAAATTTTCTACTGTTTCGATAAAATGTCGTACAGTACTGTTTCGTTCCTGGATGTAAATCGGGTTATGGAAGGAAAGCTGATGGTAGACCTTTTTCACATCGCCAAAAGAAACAAATCAGTTTGCGAAATGGGAGAGGGCTATTCCGCGGAAAGATAAGCGATTGTCGATCAAAAGTAGAATATGTGACGTACATTTTTCGGAACATTTAATTATAAAGGCGGATTGTTTCTTAGTGAACTGTGAGAATGTGAAACTTCCTCGTGTGAAGTGGAAATTTATACCAGGATCAGTACGTCATATCTTTTCCAAATTTACCGAAATATCTATCCACGGATGTAAGATCACGAAAGGCGCCCAGCAGGAAACAATTCAGCTAAGGATTGGGAAGGAAGCGGCCGTGGTATTAAGTTACGAATGGTTCCAACATTTCCCTGGAGTAGAAGTGGGAAACTACGGAAACCACTTCCAGAATGGCTGAGGCGGGAATCGAACCCTCCTCTTCTCAATTTTGTGTTATTTGCAATCTGATGTTTGTTTTAATTGCTCAAAAGTGACGAACTATGTTTAAAAATATTCTTTTACAGCCTAGTTGTTGCTTATTTTAGGGGCTGTGTCATAGTGGACATATAGCCCCGTATATTCGGCTGTGTGTGGAATTAGTGTGATAACCTGTGATATTATAGTCTATGGCTGTACTAGTGTATGTATTTATAAATTGGGATTAAGATTCGGAAGGAGGTGACCGTGGCCATGCGTTAGGAACCAACCCAGCATTTACTTGGAGTAGAAGTGGAGTAACCACGGAAAACAACTTCCTGGTTGGCTGAGGTGGGAATTGAACATCCTCTTCTCAGTGTTGTCCCTCGAAGCTGAGTGTAGCCTACTCCGTTCTAGCCCTCACACCAGAATTCAAGTTTCTTGCCAGAGACAAGAATGAGGTGAACATATAATAATAATAATGATAATAATAATAATGATAATAATAATAATAATAATAATAATAATAATAATAATAATAATAATATCAATGGCCTACCTACCAATAAAATAAACTGCCATCCAATTCTTCGCTTCCGTTACCGTCCTCCTGATCAATATCATGGTCAGTATCAGAGTCTCCGGATCTTGTTTCAACTTTGACTTCAGTACAGTATTAGACTCAGCAATTTTTTTAAAATTATCTTCAACTAGCGATTCGTTATCTTTCACCAGAAGGTGACACAGTTCATCTACATCCTTAATATTTCGAAGGTGTAATCTCCCAACTGATATTCACTGAGGCAGCGTACCTACCAAATAACCGCTATAATAGCACACCTGCAACTCACTGAGCTATCAATCCCACATGACACAGCAGCTGACACGCGTGGAGTTCTTTTTAGGCTCGTCATTTCACAACTCAAGGAAAATGCTTGATAAGGTATGGTTTAAGATGTCCCAAGACGATACGATCATAACTTGAACTGTTTGCTTGATATTAAAGCTAAAACGAACCATGGAGCTGTCAGACCAATGCACGATAACGTAGGGTTTTTAAAGATATTTCTACATAGGGACTGAGAATATTAATAATAACTTTCTGACAGTATTTTTCATAAGTCTAATCAAACAATTTGTTGTAATCAGCGTACCCGCGGCCTTCGTAAAGACGTTTAGGAAGGTCGCAGCGTATTCCATTTTCGAACAGCTGTCTATGTAGCGTTGGTGGTCTGCGCCGCTAGCGCTGGGCAAGAGCGGGGCGCGGATGAACTCGGTCAGTGATAACACTATGTATTTTATTCGTCATTCTGTAACATATTGGTTACAGGAGTTCGAAGTTGTATGCCTCGCTTTACTGATGTCTTGTGTTTTCATCCATTTTACCGTGTTTTCATCCATCTCATTTTGCATGGTGTGGGATTTTGTTGGTTAGGAGTAAGTTATTTCAGTTGTTTGAAGTATTTTCATTCTTGTCATTTTTAGCCTACTTTCGATTTTTGCAAAAAAAAATAAAGTAGACTTATGAGATCTACACAGGGCCAAAACTTGTGTGTCTGTCTGTGAGTCTGTGTGAGTGTGAGTGTGTGTGTGTGTGTGTGAGTGTGTGTGTACTCTGAATGTCTGCCCCCCTCCCCCCCTCCCCCTATCAATTCGAACACGGAGAGACCAAATTGAACGAAATGTGGTACAGAGGTAGAACTAGCAAAGGACACCACAGTGTCATGTTTTATATCACCACCATCTTGACGGAAACTTAATGGCGGCCACCCAAATGTTCACAGCTTATATCAAATTACGACTAACCTAATCAACCGATCTCTACCAAAAATTTGCAACAACATATATTTATATGGCGAGTGTCTTTTGACTAAATGACAAGGTCATCAGCACAATAGTTTGCAGATGGCGGCCAAGTATGTGTGCAAATCGATTCCTCCTATCAATTCAAACATGGTGAAACCGAACTGAACATAATTTGGTACAGAGGTAGCACTAGCAAAGGACACCTCAGTCTCATGTTTTATATCGCCTCCATATTTACGAAAACTTAATGGCGGCCACCCAAATGTTAAAAGCTTAAATCAAATTACGACCAACCAATTCATCTGATCTCGACCAAATTTTGCAGCATTATACCTTTATGTGTGAAGAATCTTTTGGCTAAACTACAAGGTCATCAGCCCAATACTTTGCGGATGGCGGCCATGTATGTGTGCAAATCGATTCCCCCTATCTATTCAAACACGGTGAAATCGAATTGAATAAAACTTGGTACATAGGTAGCACTAGCAAAGGGCACCTTATATTCATGTTTAATATCCGTATAGCACGTTGTATTTCAACAAGCTACTACAACCAACATTCAATTATACTCCTTGAAAAGGACAAAGAGTTATTACAATACCCATGCATTTAGGAGAAAGTAGGCTATATGTTCTTTACTGAACAGCTTGTTAGATTATAAGAGGGTGTTTTTTTAAGTAAAGACTGGTTTATGTCATGTGAGGGGGTTCGGATATTTTAATCTTTGGTTGCGACTGCTTATATGTGGACTGGTGTCATGGCGCTTGCAAGGAGTAAAGAAACAATAGAAAAATTATAGACTTGCAAGATTGTTTGCTGCGACTTTGGAACTAGTGGAGATTCGATGTACTAGAGAGGAACAAGGTCGTCTAGGAAACCGGGGATATATATAGTTTTTTTTGTTTATTCCGAGAAGTGAACAATAAAGAGAGTGATACTGAATGATGTCTCGTAAAAAAGAAGGACGGAAAAGAAGAGGTTATTGAATTAAAGAAGTTGGAGATTATGAGATGCAGTCAGTTTACTACGTCGTTGTGGATTTTGATTCTTGTATAATGTATGTTCACGATAGCAGTCAAAAATGAACGAATCTTATACAATAAGTCTTCTTGAGGCAATCGTTATTCCAAAGGAGTTGGCATAAACCATAGGTAAGTTTCCCAGATTATGCGATTTTGTTGGTATCAATTTAAAAGTGTTATATCATATATGCCAGAGCTACATCATTCACCTCTGATCCTTCTACCACCACATAAGTAAGTCATAGCGGCTTCGGTGGCGTAGTCGGTAGCATGCTGAGCTGCTATGCCCAAGATAGCGGGTTCAAACCCGGCCGAAGTCGTCGGATTTTTTAAGAGCGTTAAAAATCCTTCAGTATGCCTTCCTTCGGGGGGGGGGGAGTAAAGCCGGCGGTCCCATGTCATAGATTTATGGCATGTAAGAGATCCTTTCACAGACTAAACTTGTGTAAAGCAAAAATTGTTAGGTTAGATTTCGTCAGAACGCTCTATCTAAGTTCCAACGTTCACCACTAGGTATCATTGATATCTGGTGGCGATAGTTGGAACTACTTGAAATTGAACGGAACTTGTAGCTCACCCTTTATGGTGTCCGCTGGAAGCAGCTACAGACTCAGGCGAGCCGAACATGTCCTCGGACACTCCCGGCACTAAAAGCCATACGATAAATAAATAAATAAATCATAAATGTGTACTTAAGGTAGCCTATTAACCATAGATTCTGATTGGTAACAGTGTTACTCCACTACCCGAATATATGAATCGTTATATTACAAAATGCAATTGAGGTTGAAAATGCTCGCAAAATACAATTTAGATCGAAAATACTTACAAAATGCAACGTAGATCGAAAATGCCTAAAAAGATGTAAAATATTTGCCAAAGGGAATTTAGATACACGGGGGGGGGGGATTAAAGAAAACAGTGCGGGAAACTTAAAGAGACAAGGAAATATAATGAAAAGAAAAGAAGAGGTTTGACGCCTCGAAGAAGGAGGGATCAGAAAGATGAGACAAGGGCCAATTCAGGCGGGAATGTGAAAAACTCCCTATGCCTCGGGTACCCTAATACCGTCGGGGTCGGGAAAGAACAAGAGTTGACTAAGGGAGGTCGACTGGAAAGAAGACAGAGAGGTGCCCGGCTCAAGCAAGTGGAAGCAATGCCGGACTCTGCTGGGGTCCCGTGGTCGCCAACCCACGTTCCACTAAATGTGAGCCCCTGGGGGAACTTTGAGTTGAGGGACATGTTTACGCGTCAGGCTGTCCATGGTTTTCACCATCTTAATTGTATTAACAGATCTTTCCATGACCTACTCTGACGTGTGTGTACCAACTATGTGGACAAGCATGTGAACGCTACCAGTTAGAGCTCTGTAGTAAAAGAAAACCATCAATCAAAGACAATGCAATTCAAATCGCCAGTGCCCAATTTTAGAGTACATGTTCACTCTTTATTAGCCTGTTTTCGATTTTTGCAAAATATGAAAGTAGACTTATGAGATCACTACAGGGCCAAAAAATGTATGTCTGTCTGTGTGTGAGTCTGTGTGTGTGTGTACTCTGAATGTCTGTCCCCCTCTATCAATTCGAACACGGTGAAACCTAATTGAACGAAATTTGGCACAGAGGTAGAACAACAAAGGGCACCTCAGTGTAATGTTTTATATCGCCACCATCTTGACGGAAACGTAATGGCGGCCACCCAAATGTTCCAAGCTTAAATCAAATTACGACTAACCTAATCATCCGATATCTACCAAATTGTTTAACTACATATAGTCATATGGCGAGCGTCTTTTGACCAAACTACAAGATCATCAGCCCAATAGTTTTCAGTTGGCGGCCATGTATGTGTGCAAATCGATTACCCTTATCAATTCAAACACGGTGAAACCGAATTCAACGAAATTTGGTACAGAGGTAGCACTAGCAATTGGCACTCCAGTGCCATGTATTATATCGCCGCCATCATTACAAAAACGCAATGGCAGCCACCCAAATGTTAAAGTCTTGAATCAAATTACGACCAATCTAATCATCTGATCTCTACCTATTTTTGCAACATTATACCTTTATGTATAAAAAAATGTCTTGACCAAACTACAAGGTCATCAGCCCAATCATGTGCGGATGGTGGCCATGTATGTGTGCAAATCGATTTACCCTATCTTTTCAAACTCGGTGAAACCGAATTGAACGAAATTTGGTACATAGGTAGCACTTGTAAAGCGCACCTCAGTGTCATGTTTTATATCCTCGCCATCTTGATGGAAACATAATGGTGGCCACCCAAATGTAAATTGCTAAAATCCAATTACGACCAACCTAATCATCGGATCTCTACCACATTTTGCAACATCATACCTTTAAGTGAGAAGCGTTCTTTAACCAATCTACAAGGTCATCAGTCCAATAGTTTGCATAGGGTGGCCAAGTATGTGTACAAATCGATTCCCCCTTTCAATTCAAACACGGTAAAACCGAATTGAACGAAATTAGGTACAGAGGTAGCACTAGCAAAGGGCACCTCAGTGTCATGTTTTATATCGCCGCCATTTTGACGGAAACGTAAGGGTGGCTACCCAAATATTAAAAGCTTAAATCAAATTACGACCAACCTAATCATTTGAACTCTACTACATTTAGCAACAACATATCTTTTTATGGGAAGCATCTTTTGACTGAGCTACAAGGTCTTCGGCCCAATAGTTTGCAGATAGCGGCCATGTATGTGTGCAAATCGATTCCCCATATCAATTCTAACACGGTGAAACCGAATTTAATGTTTTTTTTACAGAGCTAGCACTAGCAAAGGGCACCTCATATTCATGTTTAATATCCGTATAGCACGTTGTATTTCAACAAGCTACTACAACCAACATTCAATTATACTCCTTGAAAAGGACAAAGAGTTATAAGAATACCCATGCTTTTAGGAGAAAGTAGGCTATATGTTCTTTACTGATCATCTTGTTTTTGATTGCTATTATGCAGCAATAAAAGAATTAATTAACATCCTGAACCAGCACCCACAGATAGAGTGCGGGTACTATGTGGGATCGTTTTATTCTTTAGTTCAAACAACATTTTCAAATAACACAAATATTCTGTTACAAACGCTTTAAAATAAAAATATTATCGGATTACCAACTTGTCATTCTTCATATTCGATGCATATAGAATGCCAACGGTAGGCATACCAATGGTCTCCCACATAGACCAGTCATGGCTTCTTCTGTGGTGTTCAATCCGAAGATTGGTTTATAGCAGCTTTCCATGAACTCCGGTCTGTGGCTAGTCTCTTCATGTCCAAGTAATTATCACAACCTTTGTCGTGAATGATTCGGTTTATGTATCCCAGCCGTGGTCTACCTCTACAGTTCTTTCCTTCCACATTGCCCTCCAGTATTGTGTGCAGAAGGCTTTCATGCCACAAGATATGTCCAATCCAATTGTCTCTTCGGTGAATAAGCATATTCCATAAACATGGCTTCTCTCCAATCCTCTTCAGCGTTTCTTCATTACTGATGTTGTCCACCCATGAAATTTTTAGTATATTCCTGTAGCACCACATTTCAAAGGCTACTATTCGTTTCTTATCAGCCAAGCTAAGAGTCCAGGTTTCACTACCATACAACAGTACGCTCCACACATATATCTTCATAAGACGCTTCCTGAGGCTCATACTAATGTTTTGCCATGTAAAGAGCTTTCCTTTCTTGTTGAATGCTATTTTGGCTTGGTTGATGCGGCTGACTATTTCTCTTCTACTTCTTCCATCTGCTGTTATTTTCCTACCAAGGTAAGTGAACTCCTGTACATTTGTCAGCTGTTCTCCATTTAAAGTACAACGAGGAGGTTCATACTGCCGGCTACAGAGAAGAACTTTGGTTTTCATTTTGTTGATCTTCATGTTATATTTGTTAAAGGTGGATTCCATTTCTGCTAATGCATAATTCAGATCATCTTCGTTTTCTGCCAGGACTGCGATATCATCCGCAAAGCGAAGCATGGTAATTCTTTCTCCTTGAATCTTGAGACCTCCAGTCATTGGTAAATTTTCATTTACTTCATCTATTGCCTTTTGGATGTATGCATTAAAAAGAATTGGTGAGAGCGAACAACCTTGCCGAACTCCTTGCTTAATGTTGGCCTCTGTTGTGGTATCTCCACATCGTATAACGGCTATCTCGTCTTCGTACAATTTCCAAATTGTCCTCCTGTCCTTGTACTTAACACCCAATTATTTCAACACCATGAATAGTCTATTCCACTCAACCTTATCAAATGCCTTCTCCAGGTCTACGAAAGCAATGAATGTATCAAGATCTTTTCTTAGTCGTTTCTCTATAATCATTCTTAAAGCTAGGATTGTTTCTCGAGTCCCTCTACCCTTCCTGAATCCAAATTGATCTTCTGTCAACGCCAACTCTACATTTCCTTCAATGCGTTTCAAGATAATGCTGGTGAGTATTTTAGAAGCATGGGTCACAAGGCTTAATGTGCGATATTGGTCACATCTATTAGCAGATGATTTCTTTGGAATGGGCACTATGACACATTTCCTAAAGTCCGATGGGATATGTCCCGTATTATACATTTCACAAATCAGATCAAATAGGGCTTTCATCACATTGTCTCCAGTGGCTTTTATCAGCTCTGCTGGTATATCATCAACCCCGGATGCCTTTTGGTTTTTCAGCCTTTCCATTGCTTGATTAAATTCATCCAGGAGTATTTCATCTCCCTCTTCTTTTTTATCTACTAGGTCTTCATTTTCTAGTATTTCACAAGGTGTATGTTTTCCTCCATATAAATTCTTTATGTATTCTTTCCATTTTGAGCCAATTTCAGAATCTTCATACACCAGTTCTCCATCATCTGTCTTCAGTACATTGCACCTAATCCTCTTTTGGCTACTTTAAACGCTGTCTCAAATTTGTGATTCTTAACTAGTTCTTCTACTTCCATGCATTGCAATTCCAGAAATTTTTCTCTGGCTGCCTTCGCCTCTCGATTTATTTCGTTTCTCAATTTCCTGTATAGTTGTTGTCCTTCTTCAGTCGCGGAGTTCTTAAACTTTCTTCTTGTGTCTATCTTCTCAATGATTTCATTAGTTATCCAGGCTTTCCAGTTCTGTGCTTTCGGCTTTCCCACAACATCTGTTGCTGCTCTTAGAACACTTCCCTTCCAAGCATTCCACTTATTCTCCATACTTCTTAAGTCTATTGCTGATATGTCTGCCAGAAGTTCATCTGTCTTCTTCTTAAAATCTATAGCAAGATTTTGATCTCTGAGAGCGTCGGTATTCCATTTTTGACTGTTCTTCCTTTTCAGTTTCTTCAGTTTTAGTTGGCATTCGCTCAAAACCATGTAGTGGTCGCTACCAATATCTGGGCCAGGGCAGCTTCTACAGTCCTTCAGCTGTGTCTTAGATCTCTGCTTAACTAAAATATAATCAATTTGAAATCGATTCCCACCACCTGGCATTGTCCAAGTACAACGTCTTCGTGCATGGTGTTGAAATAATGTATTTGCAACCACCAGCTGATTGTAAGCACAGAATTCCAATAAACGGTTTCCTCGATCGTTCCGTGTGCCAAGCCCAAATTGGCCCACAGCCACTCCATCTTTACCCTCTCCAATAACAGCATTCCAGTTTCCAAGGATTATCAGATTCTCATCTCCTTTAACACCTTTGATTAATTCTGTCAGATCATCATACACTCTTTCCACTTCTTCATCTTCGTGGGCAGGGGTTGGCATGTAGACTTGAATGATCACGGTGTCCCTTGGTTTAGTATCTAATTTCACTAAAATCAGTCTTCCACTCTGCTGAACGTATCCTTTAACTCGGTGACCCATTTCCTTTGCCAGCACCACTCCTACTCCTCCCTCTCCAGGTTTGTCCATAATAGTCCCCGTGTGGATTAACCTGTAATCTCCACTCCAAAAATCTCCATTATCAGGCCACCTCACTTCGGCTATTCCTAACACATCTACATTCATCCTTCCAATCTCAAGCTTTAGGTTTTCCAGTTTTCCACATTGTAGAAGTGATCGAACATTCCATGTTGCAATGCGTCTCCTACATTGAGCACTTGTACAAGCACACCCCGCCCGGAGATCCGATCGCGGGGCTAATCCGGAACATTTTACGAGTACAGGTTTCATGACATGAGCTGCTATTCCTTGGGATATCCAAAGGATCCTTAATGCAGTGGTTTCCCGTTGCCTTCTGCATTCTATGCCGTTGACGATTCCGTGTTCGTTCATCCACCTTTAGGGGTGATTTCTCACCCCAAGGACAAGAGAGTGCTCTTTTCCTCCTCCAGGCTTCAACGAGGGAGACCACTTACACCCGTTGTCACTCGGTCGGACGCAGTTTATCGTCATACCCGGGACATCTGGCATCTGGCGGAAAAGTTTCGCATAAGATAATCCTAATAGGGCAAGTGCATTCTAGCGGCCATAAAGGGAAACTTTTCAATTACAGCTATTCCAATGTGCAGGCCGGTGCGCAGCTCGCAACCAGTTGGCCATGATTGTCACCCTTATAGTTCATCTGGTTGCTGATAGATGTCTCGAGCAGATCCGGTGGAGCATTTCGTTTTAATTATATATAAATTTTCCATTGTAATATGCACAATATAACGCTTAAGTTTATAACGTCTGAGTAATCACAAAATCTTGAATATATAAAATAATCAAGCAAAAGAACCCAACTCTGATAGGTTTTGAATTCCAGCCGAACGGGTAAAAGACTAACGCTTTACCACACACCCAAACATGCCCACAAAAATTCGTCGTTATCAATTGACTTACATACAACGCCTTAGCAAATAATGGTTTTGGACTAAACGATTTCTTTAGTGGAGTAAATTTTTATATATAAAGCATTTCATGCAAAGTTTATGTTATTTCTATCAGTATGCTATATTGCATGCAATACTCAAACTACCGGTAGTGAGATATAGGTCAGGCACAAGACGTCTTGTAACCGAGACAGCTCGGATTTCTAAAGCCACTGCTACTGTGTAATATTATAATATGAACTTATAATATCGAACGGGCCACGTCTTTTAGGACAGTTTAAACCATTCTCGTTTCGATAAACGGAACTACTAGGTTCAAAGTTGTTAATTATAATGCTTGCATAATTCAGCGGCCGCCATCCATAAATGGTACGGTTGATGACCTTGTAGTTTGGGCACATGACGCGTTCTATATGACGGTACGTTGTTACCAAATTTGGTAGAGATCGTATGATTAGATTCGTCGTAACTTGATTTCACGCTTTGAACGTTTGAGTGGGCACCATTCAGTTTTGGTAAAGATGGCGGCGATATAAAACATGACATTGAGATGACTTTTGCTAGTGCTACCTCTGTACCAAATTTCGTTCAATTTGGATTCGTCATGTTTGATTTGATAGGGGAGGGGGCAGATATATACACACAAACAGACTGACAACTTTTGGCCCGTGTAGATCTCATAAGTCTACTTTCAATTTTTTGCAAAAATCGAAGGTATATGAAAACACACATCGTTAATGGACCAGAAGGTCTTTGAGGGGCGTAATATTGGTGACATACGCTGTATATAGCCTACAGCAGTTTAAAACGTGAAGTAATGTTAATGAATAAGATTGATAGGTGCCATTACTTTAGAGCCAGCTCGAGATTGTGTTGTGTAGTCAGTGTAAGCTAGTACCCAGGTGTTGGTAATTTGTCGGTGGTAAGTCACCCGACATAAAGCCCCAATTAACCTCGTTCCACAGACCTTCAGCTGATGTAGTGGTCGCTCCAAATTGAAGGAAATGGATCTGAATCTGCTAGCAGGTAATCTGTTCAATATTGTGTTGTTATCGTGCTTTGGTGAACCAAACGCAACAATCAATTTATACTGTATCAGTCGGTCTACACGCCTTTGTCTAATTACATTAGGCGGGGTAACTCACTTATAATAAAACACTATACCTGAAAAATACGCGTATTCATATTATTCACTGATAAACGAGGATTTAAAGATTATGCGTTTCGACCATCGCAGGGTCATCTACACATCCTGATCACTGTGTTTGAGTGTTCATTCTTTTAACTAGTTTGATGCTGCTCTCCATGTCTCCCTGTCCTGAGCTAATCGTTTCATCTCTACATAGCTACCACACCTCAAATCCGAGACAAACTAACATATTCTAACCTTGGTCTACTCCTACAGTTCTTGTTCTCGACCCTTCATTCCATAACTAAGCTTGCTATTCCTGGGTGTCTTAGTATGTGTCCTACCAACCTATCTCTTCTCTTCATTAGCAGTCGGCTGAAACATCTATCCTCTCCCACTTGTCTTAATACCTCTTCAGTTGTTACTTTATTTATCCATCTGATATTTATCATTCACCTGTAACACCACATTTCAAACGCTTCTTTTCTTATCTTTTCTGCTGCTCCAACAGTCAATGTTACACTTCCATAGAATGCCAAGTTCCAAACAAAGGCTTTCAAAAATGACTTCCTAATACCTAAATGTGTATTCGATGTCAACAGATTCATTTTCTGTAGAAATGCTTTCCTTGCCTGATCCATCCTACTTATGATATCCTCTTTGCTTCGTCCAACACTGGTTATTTTGCTTCTTATTAAAATTTAATACATTTCGTAGAGTTGAATCTCTAATTAATGAAAGAAAAATTACGAAAGGTAAAATAAAAGGTATAAATCATATAGATCCAATAAAACAAGATATTAACAACTTTAATGACTGAAAATCATAAGATAAAAAAAATTGATAATTCATATCCTGAGTCTGCGAGATCTTTTAGCCTTTCGCCTCCCAATTTTACGTCAATAGGGGCTTGTAATTTCTTTCGGAATTTAACAGCCGGCAGTCAGACGGTAACTAGTTGCAAGTAAGAAGTATCTAGTTACAATTGAACAGATGAACACCTGTGCAACGACCATGTCTGATATGGACTAAGTTATAATAATTATTGTATGAACTAGTGTGCTTGTTTTAATATATTGTTTCTTTATATCGCTGAACTATTTAGTCAAACGCATTCGTAAACTCAAACTAATAAAGCAACATAGCCTAGACTAAACTAGTACATTCTGCAACGAGCCTACAATGGCAATAATTAAGACACGAGCATGTTTATAAAACGAGCATAAGCGAGTTTTATAATTTCCATACGAGTGTCTTAATTTCTATTATAGGCGAGTTGCAAACGACTGTTTATGTTCGACGATAATTATAACTTTATTATATGTTTTAACATAAATATTCATAAATATCTGCGGGATTCGGTTAGTGAACAGTGCGCGCTGGCTTTGCTGACTGAACAGAGCGCATGCGGGGGTCAAGGCACTCCGAAAGCAGAGACCATTCACTTTGCTTGCCAACACAGAAATATGTTGGATTTTGAGCGCATGCGCGAATGTATCGTTACCTAATTGGTCACACAACTGTTTCTTGAGTTCTGATTGGTGGGAGAAACTGTTTCATAATGAAAAATAGTGTTATAATGAGCCTCATTATGATACAGTTTTCTGACATATAATGTTTACATTTCGACATCGTCGAACATAAAGTTAATAACGAGATTCAGTGCGAATCGTAAAACCAGATAGACAAGTTTTACTAAAAAGATGGTATATTGGCTTTCACGGCCGGTGAATTAAAACTCAGCAATTCTTCTAGGTTTGTGCCGTGTCTTGTGTGGGGTTTCGCCTAGGACACCAAGCTAGGCTCATCGGCGGGCTCTTGGTGTCCCCGCCGGGACCCCCACAGGAGTGACGAACTGCGCGCCACCTCCCTTTATATAACTAATAACTATATAACCGGCCGTGAAAGCCAATATACCATCTTTTTGGAAGCCTTCATAGGGAGGTTAAGGCTGCTTGAGCTTTTAGTTCTCGTAGTCAAGTGGTGCAGTTGCACCTTATATAAAGGGAGGTGGCGCGCAGTTCGTCACTCCTGTGGGGGTCCGGGCAGGAACACCAAGAGCCCGCCGATGAGCCTAGCTTGGTGTCCTAGGCGAAACCCCACACAAGACACGGCACAAACCTAGAAGAATTGCTGAGTTTTAATTCACCGGCCGTGAAAGCCAATATACCATCTTTTTGGAAGCCTTCATAGGGAGGTTAAGGCTGCTTGAGCTTTTAGTTCTCGTAGTCAAGTGGTGCAGTTGCACCTTATATAAAGGGAGGTGGCACGCAGTTCGTCACTCCTGTGGGGGTCCGGGCGGGAACACCAAGAGCCCGCCGATGAGCCTAGCTTGGTGTCCTAGGCGAAACCCCACACAAGACACGGCACAAACCTAGAAGAATTGCTGAGTTTTAAGTTATACTAAACATAATAAGAATGCATTTAAATATACAAGAAAAATCCAACCCTAGTGATCAGGATCTGATGATGACCGCGTGCCGGTTGAAACGCGTATTCCTAAAATACCCCCTTTATCAGTGAATAATATAATATATGTATTTTTTCAGGTAAGTGTGTTTATATATATTAGATTTGTTACCTTACCTAATCTAATTGGGCAAAAGCGTGTTGACCGACTGAAAAAGTATAAACTGACTGTTTGTACAGGTAACACAAAAAATTGCTTCAGAAAATCACATATATGAAACAATGATGTTCTGGAATCTGCAAACAGTATGGGATTCGAACCTACAATCTTGATTACATACTGCAAATTGAATTAAATGGATCTGAATCCGTGAGCAGGTAACCTGTAAAATACTGTGCTGTGAATAATATTGATGAGTCAAACGAAACATGACGTTCCGGAAGCTGCGAAAAGTATGGGGTTCGGACCCGCAATCGTGAGTATAGAAAGCGAACACCACAACGATGCTTTCCACACAGTCTTCCAGGGATGAGCTATAAAATATTTCCTCGTTTAAGATGTTCACCCTTCCCCTTTTTTAACATTAATATTCCAATAAACGCTGAGCATAAACAGAAACGCATTGTTTGTCTGTGGAAGCGACCACACACGCCTCGCAAACAGCAAGCAGCTACACAAAGAGCGAACAAACCACACTTGGATACAAAACATGCAACTTATTACACACGCTTGTAGCGAATTTTAATTGGAATTCTCTGGATCTAATCAGGCGATCCTTTCACTTTGGGTGCGCTATTAAAATGGCTTATCTATCTCGTTGTTCTTCCCCTCAGCAGAGGTTCCATAGTTCACGAATAAAGTGACTTATTATTATCATCAGAGCTGTACATGCCCGAAAACTGGAGTACATAAGCAATATTACAATTATGTAAAATTTACTCTAACATACTTTATGTTGGTTAAATATACCATCTGGCTCCTGTGCCCAAGGTTGCAGGATCGAATCCTGGTGAAGTCAGTGGGTATTTGAGTGTGATCAAATGCGAGGGAGCCGTGTCAGTTGATTTATTGATTTTGCCCCTTCGAGGCAAAATTCCGTTACCCCGGCGTCTTACAAAAAGGAAGGAAGGATTACGTGACCGTTAATTTCGAGATCATGAGCCACGGGACCTCCTTTTTACGTGGATGCTGGAGTTCAGGACATGGCATTTTACTTTGAAAATCTCACATGCATTGTCCGGGAATCGAACCCGATCCACTGTGGTGAGTAAGTCTCTAAAAGCCACAGTACACTAGTTAAAAAATGTCGTTAATCCAATAACATTATTATTAAACATACCATGTGGTTAGGGAAGTGACAATATCTAGGAGGTTAATCAACTCTGGAGTCGAGTGTAGGAAGCAGAAGTAGACCTATACTGTTGCGTAAAGCTTTTCGACCAATTGTATCCATAATATAGCTTTGGGGCTATTAGGTCGAGTGACACTTTAAAAACTGACGTTTCGAGACAACTGCTTGACCCTTTATCAAGGTTTGTCAAGAAAGAATGAAAGAAAGAAGGAATGTGTAAACAATGGCATAACCTCCATAGATAAATGGTATAAGACAGGAAGCCATGTCGAAACAAATAGTTACGCCATGACTCCTGAGACCAAGAAGATATTGGTAATGAAGCTATAAAGGGCAGCCATGATTTACTCAAGGGATAACCATCACCTCTATTAAAGTTACGTGGTTGTTTACTAATTTCAATCGCCTCCCGAATCATACGAGTTGTGAAATGTTTCTCCATACAGATGGCAGATGTTTCACCAAAAATAATTTTATGGTCATTTTGTATGGCATGTTTAGCAACCGCAGAATTCTCGAGTTGGCCAAGACGTAAATGCCTACGATGTCCATTGACCCTTGTTGTGAGTCTCCTACATGTCTGGTCAATATATAAGTTACCACAGGAACATGGAATCTTATATACTTAACTGATCGCAAGTATTTGCCTACGCTGACAGTAGGATTGAATATGGTTTTGATATTGTGTCTTCTTGGACTATTGCTAATCCTGTCCGTGCAAGATTGCACGTATGGCATATAGGCCAATTTCGCAGGAGGAGGATTGTGCGATAATCTGCCTTTAGGTTTAGGATGTAACATTCATTAATCTGTCTCATCGAGTAGCCATTCTTCTGGAAAGTATCGGCAAGGAACACAATTTCTCCGTCTAACTTATCCTTTTCACACACCGTCCTTGCTCTGTTAAGAAGAGTGTTAAGGGCAGCCTGTTTCTGAAAAGGATGGTGGTGAGAGGACCCATGAAGGTAACGATTTGTATGGGTGGGTTTACGGTAAACAGTGTGTCCCAGGCTGCCATCAGCATTCTTGGAAACCAATACATCCATCAAAGGCAGGCAACTTTCACGTTCCGTTTCCATAGTAAACCTAATATTCGGATGCTGATTGTACAAATAATCAGCATTCTTGGAAACCAAGACATCCATCAAAGGCAGGCAACTTTCACGTTCGGTTTCCATAGTAAACCTAATATTCGGATGCTGATTGTTCAAGTAATACAGAAACATGGATAACGTGTGATCACCATAAAATGAAAGTGTCGTCGACATATCTCAGCCAAATGGAAGGCTTTAGGTGGCAAGATTGAAGGCAATGTTCCTCAAAGTATTGCATATAAAAATTATCGATGACAGGAAATAATGGTGATCCCATGGCAACACCTTCCAATTGTTCAAAGATCTTATGTGAAAACTGAAATACGTGGTGGTGACGACATGATGAAACTGATTAACTATATCACTAGGGAAAGTCCCTTGTAACAAGTTTATGGTATCCTTGATGGGAACCTTAGTAAATAGAGACACAATATCGAAACTGACCAGAATATCATCAGGTGATTCATGTAGGATGGACAGAATCCCAATAAAATGCGATAAATTCCTGATGGTGGCCATGTTACCTATGTACGGTTTGAAAAGATTACTAAGATATTTAGCCAGAATATAAGTAGGAGAATCTATACTGTTAACAATGGGTCGAAGAGGAATCCCATCTTTATGGATATTAGGAAGTCCATATAAACGTGATAGAAGCCTGATGTTTGAGAGAATGAGAAAAGTTAGTGGAGATAGAGCTAGCTTTAAGAAGACCTAATAACCCCAAAGCTATATTATGTAGAGGTAGATCTAGTTTCGGTGTTAAATTGATTGAAGGTTAAAATTGTACAAGCCAAAGAGCAGTAATAAATATAAACATGGGATCCTGAAGGTGATTAGTTGACTCACAGAGGCTTGCAGACTAGGTTGGACGCTGAAAGCCATAACAGTCTGCAACGGAAACAAATACATGAGGGAGTGAACAAATAAACATATAAGGTTTCTCATGATCATGTACATCCAGCTTAGCCACGTTGTTGGTTATCCTCTCTGTTATTCCTCAAAATATTACCCATTGGTGAAATCTTTATTTAACCGATAAGTGTGTTCAAAAAGAGAACATGGTGGATGTTCAGGATAAGTGCAAATTACTAGACGTCTCTTTTAGACCTAAGATTGTCCAAGCAAATGTTATACTCTCTCCATCAGTGTGTGTATGCGATCTCACTAGAAAACAAGTAGTTCCGTGAAGAATTAAATAGCCCATTTTCATATATCCTACTTATGTTAATTGACTCTATCAACATACAAATTTTCAGTTTGATTGCTGTATTAGATTCGTAGATAATGAGAATTGTCTAAATATTTCGGATGGTTGCCATGTTGGATTTTTACATATGCAGGCAATAGAGTTACGTACTAATGCATGAAGATTATTACGCAGGTGTAGCCTATTTTTCAAACCTCAATCGCATGATTAGAACACAATAAATAATGAGAACGAGATTTTAAAATTGCACACAGCCGCCATCCTGTTGCTATGAAATCATTTGTAATAAATTGTATGTCAGTGGATTAACATTTGTATAAGCATTTACTGTACCAAGTTTCTCTGCACTGGGATGGTTAAATAGCAAGATACGTTCATTAAAATATTTCAATTTCGCATCGCCGCCATGTTGGATTTGTGATAACCAGGTTATTGAAAGACCCATAGGTTACTTATGTTCATAGCCTTTACCAACATTCAAAATTTCAGTTTGATTACTGTCATAGATTAGTAGATATTGAGAACCGTCTAAATAGTCGAACTGTTCCAATATCCAACCTATTTGAACATTTGAATTTAGAATATTCGCAATAGTGAAATAAACCGACTATTCATTCTATAATCGATTTGCTTTTGTCGTGTGTCCTCCTAAGATGCCGAGTGCAGATCTTCCTAGTCGACGTCCATGGGTGACCTTCGCGCCGGGATGAGAAATTGAATGGATGAATATGAATGAAACTAGGCAAGGATGTGGAAGGAAGCGGCCATTGCATGTAAGAAGGTACCGTCTCAACATTTGCCTGGTGTTGAAGATGGGAAACCCCGGAAAGGCAATTCAAGTACGGCCGACGGTGGGGCTCAAACCCAAGCGTCTACTGAATCACCAGAGAGCTTGGGCCCACCATCTAACGCTACGCTTTAGCGGTTTTAATAATAATAATCGAATGATTTGACGAACAAGTTGAATACAAGTAATGTTTGTTTTGAATGATATTTATTTATTAGGATATGACTCGATAAGAGCCAAATATTTGAAATGTTCGATTTGATCTAATAATCGATTATTCGAAATACTCAAGTGCTTCAAATGTTCGAATGACTCGAACAACCAAAGTAATTGAATATTTGAAGATGTACAGGCCTACACTCCACCTTTCCTGTATCAACCCGTATTATAAAGTAGCTTAGACATTGTTCTATGTATGCCTCGATGCGGAGTGGCTAGCATTCTTGGTTGTCACCGCGGAAGTGAAAAACCACGGAAAACCACTTCCAGGATGGCAGAGGTGGGGATCGAGCGCCTCTCTTCTCAGTTTTGCATCACAAGTCTGAGTGTACCCCCGTCTCAGCCCTCATACCAGAGTTAAAGTTCTTGCAGAGCCGGGAATCAAACCAGGACCTCCAGGGTGAGAGCCAAAACCGCTAGCCGCTACACCACGAGGTGGTCGGAGTAACAATACCAATAACCATAAAATTAAGAACTTATTTGTCGGAAAATAATTAATTGAGCTCAAGATCGAAAATTAAATATTATATTGTACACATTGATGAGCTATCCCAGTGACGTCACTCTCCCAAGTATCGAGCCCGAGCAGGGGTGTTGTGACGTCGTTATTAAGTTCACTAATACCCTGTGACGTCAAACTACCTGTTGTAATGTTTGATCGATCCCCCGGCAGAGCGCCTGTTTCTGCCATTTTGTTGAAAATAATCTCCATACCGATAACCACTTCGTTTAAATGACCAGCACCGTCTGCTCTCAATTCACATTGATATGTGTCAAAATATGAAGGTCACCTCATGGCGTAGTGACATGCATTCGTGGCTGTCGTCCGCGTTCGATTCGAGGCTCTACAAAAATATAATTATCGAGAGTTGGAACGGGCGACACTCAGCATAGTGAGGCAAAACTGAGAAAAGGTGGGTTCGATTCCCAACTCAAATAATCTAGAAGTGTTTCTTTTGTGGTGTCTCACTTATACTCTAGGCAAATGCTGGAATGGTTTCTATCGTAAAGCCACGGATGGCTCCTTCCCAATCCTTACCTCAATTACTTACACACTACTCTACACACTATAACAGCACGGGTTATCAGACAAATTAAACACAAATATAATTTAGCCTACAAGTACATGCGGCTGATGACCATAACGAAACAAGTCCCTAAATAAAAGAACAACATTCCTTAAAAGTCAAAGTTGCCAATTTTCTGACGATTATAACGCTAAGCTTCCAGTTTGTAGCAAGTTGTGATGGTTGTTGTTATTATTATATCGTTTGAGGGGCTTGGTAATTTTGGTCTATTATATAATATAATAACCCCTGCCACTACAGCCCATGAAGGGCCTAGGCCTACCAAGCGGCCACTGCCCAGCCATTTGGCCTGCAGATATTGGGGTGACGTGTGGTCAGCGCATCGGGTCCCCTCGGCCGTTAATCTAGGTTTTCATGACCGGGGCGCTGCCTCACAGTCAGACAGTTGCTCAATTGTTCTCACGAGGCTGAGTGCACCCCGTTTCAGCCCTCACGTCAGTTTCTAAAATCCCTGACGGTGCCGGGAATCGAACCCGGGACTTCCGGGTGAGAGGCAGGCGCCCTACCCAATACCATGGAGCTGCCATTGTGGTCTATTAGCCCTGTGTATTTGGTGAGTGTGGAAATTTCCCTGATATCCCGCGTTAATGTGATGGCTGTATTAGTGTGTGTGTTTGTAATTTAGATGAGGATTGGGAAGGAGGCGGCCGTGGCCTTAGTTTAGGAACCATCCTGGTATTCGCCTGGAGTAGAAATGGAAAACCACGCTAAACCACTTTCAGGATGATTGAGGTGAGAATCGAACCCACCACATCTCAGCTTAGCCCCACAAGCCTAAGTGTACTACGTTCCGACCCTCAGACCAGGTTTGAATGTCTTTGCTAAGCCGTGATTCAAACCCTGACCTCCGGGACGATAGCCAAAAATTCTAACCGCTACACCAAGATGGGATCATTGTAGCAATTGGGGAGAGATGAAAAAATATGACAAGATCATAGATCATTGCTACTGTTTCAATTAAGGTTTTGGCAAAATCGTGGTCATGTATACCCGTGTACTTGGGTGTGTAAGATCTGTCTGATGACCTATGTTACTGGGATAACTGCACTACTGTGAGTATTTCTGGTGGGGGTAGGAGGTGTCCGTGGCCTTCATTTAGGTAGCCTAGTGACTTTTCCTTGAATTTTCCTGGAGTAAAGTAGAAACCCATGAAAAACCAATTCCAGGATGGCTGAGTAGGGAATTGAACCCGCCTATTCTCAGTTTTTCCTCACGAGACTAAGTGTAGCCCGTTCCTGCCCTCAAACCAGAAATAAATTTCTTGGCAGAGTCGGGTATCAAATCCAGCCCTCCGTGGAGATAAGTCAAGAATCCCTGTTACTATTCAACGAGACGAACTGTTTTTGTGAGAGGCTGTACTCCCTTTATCAGTCCGCAAAGCGACGTATAACAACCTTGTGAAGGAGAATTAGAAGAAAACCTACCTGCTTCCATTCCATCTTGTCGATGAGCTCTGCCCCAGGCGCTGAACTTTCCGTAACGGGAGGCCTCAGCAGAGATACGTACTGGAACAAGGAACAAGAATATATCACTGACAGTACGTTTCCTTCCTTTCTAAAATATTAAGCGTTGGAAAGCCATTTCTCAGTGTTGCCTTAGTAAATGAAATTACATGAGATAAATAAATTCATAAATTTCTAAATTCATAACACTACATTAGGCAACAAGTCTACAATGGAAATAATTAAGACACGAGTATTTTTATAATACGCTCGAAGTAAATTTTATAATTTCCGTGCGAGTGTCTTAATTACCATTATTGGCCAGTTGCATACGATTGTTTATATTCGACCATAATTATAACTTTATTTTATGTTCGAACATAAATATTCATAAATATCTGTCAAGATTCCGTCAGTCATAATTTTTAGCGGCTTCGGGGGCGTATTTAGTAGCATGCTGAGCTTCTATGCCCAAGATCACGGGTTCAATCCCGGCCGAAGTCGTCGGATTATTTAAGAGCGTTAAAAATCCCTCGGTATACCTTCCTTCGGAGAGGAAGTAAATCCGGTGGGCGCATGTCATAGATTTATGGCATGCAAAAGAACCTTCCACTAACTACAATTGTGTGAAGCTAAATTTGTAGGTTATATTTGGCTGGTTCCAACGTTCGCCGCTAGGTGTTAGTAACAGTGGCGTCGGATAGCCAAAGTTGGAAGTACATGAAATTGAACTTCCATTCATCTTCATCTCACATTAACTCCTCTCTTGAAGTTGGCGTCAGGAAGGGCATTTGGCCGTAGAAACTATCAGCCACGTGGTTCATTCCATCTCATCCCCGACCTCGTTGGAAAACGGGATTAATAAAGGGTAGACATAGTAGTAGTAGTAGTAGTAGTACCGGTAGTAGTAGTAGAAGTCATAATTTTCAACTTATGAATGATAGACTTAAAGATTTCGGGTAGTTTTTTATGTAAATGAAAATTGAAAATTCTACATTTATGTAAATTTTTATTTTCAGAGGAATCAAAATTAAATAAATTGTGCCCATGCTCCTCCATACCACGTAAAGAGTTCAAAAACAAATTATTTCCTAAGATCAGAAGGCAAGTTATACTTGTTGCTCCTTATTAGTACACACATTTATAATCTTTGATCAGAAATCACAACACGGACTGAAGAATTTGAAGAATTTCCGCCATTCCTGTTCACATCTCAGATGAAATCTAGCTGTAGAGGACAGAAGTCTACAAAATGCTATGTTAGTTACTTCCAGAAGCTAATATCTAAACTCAAGTAGTACTATATAATGTCCAATAGATGGCAGAACATATCAGAGATCCACTATGTGCTCGAAAGCGAATGCGGAATATGGAAAAAAAAAAGTTCTTTTGCAACGTATATAGACAGGCGAAGCACTCAACGGGTTAATGGTTTACCCAGAGAAATCGGAAGAGGCACATGGATGGCAGGTCCTAGACGCAATTCAGAAAGTCCAAGGTGAACAACGAAACTCCAAACCATACAGTACACTGCACTCTTCTCTCAAGTCTTAACTCGACACGACTCGACAGTTTGATGCTGACCGAAGATGGGGTGATGGGCTCGCTTCTAGCTAGTAAACTCACTCAAAATCTAGTAATTTAAATTTCCACAATGGAGATTGTTGGAAGAAATGAAAACGTAAAACCACTTATGGCAGGCGATGTATTAAAGAATATGCTGTCGCGGACTTTCTTGTAGAACTTTTCGTGCTGAACAATATTTACACTCATAGTGTATAGATATTTTAAAGGTTTACCCAGCATAAGCTTAAAGGGCACACGGATGAAAAGTTTTTCTTCGACTCGATTCACTGAAATCGTTACTGCTCGGCTTCCTTTGGTCATAAATGAATGTTTTTTACAGAAAGTTTTCTCGAGGAATCCTTTACAGAAAGTTGAAAACCGCATCAAAATACATCCAGTAGGCTAGTTCTCGAGATTACCCGTTTAACCCAAGAATCGGGGAATTTGTTTTATACTATGTAGAGATATGCAATGGGAAGTGATAAGGGCGCTTGCAAAGGTTACGTTCACTTAAAAGGTTCTCAATTAGGAATAAGAACTGTGGTCAGACATTAATTGCTAGAAAATATATCCTATGATTCATTTCAAGGAATTCTAAATATGATATTTTATTTATATATGAATTGCAGCCAATGGCCATAGCTGGGTATTTTTGATTGAACACCCGAGGGCTCGCAACAAGTTCAATTTCAAGTAGTTCCAACTTTGGCTACCAGATGCTACTGTCACTAACACTAGCGCGAACATTGGAACTTGATAGAGTGGTTCTAACTAGCCAAATATAACCTACATATTTTTCTACACACTACCAATTGCAGTGATAGGTTCTTTTACGTGCCATAAATCTATGACATGGGCCCGCCGCCTTTACGTCCCCTCCGAAGGAAGTCATACTGAAGGATTTTAATGCTCTTAAAATAATATATTATATTAAAATAAACCAAATATTAAATTAAATGATTTTACCGACAGCGCAGCGGTAGCTACGCTGACTAACGCGCAGTGCTAGGCTGTGGACTCGGTAGACGTGGGTTCGAGTGCCAACGTCAGCCGTCCTTGAAATAGTTTCCCTACGTTTCTCATTTTCAATTCCAGGCAAATGCTGGGACGGTATCTTCTGACAGGTCACGGCCCCTTCCTCATCCTTGCCCAGATTCAGTAATCTTCATTCATTTCACCTCTAATTAACTTCTGGCATAGGGTTGACGTCCGGAACGGCATCCGGCCCGAAAAACCACCCGATACATAGAATTTCATCGCATCTCATCCCTATTCCAGTTGACAAACGGAAATAATAAGGAGTGGACATATACATATTTTACAACATTTTACAAAAGTGAACTGACCGATTTTGATAAAACTTTGCACACCTGTTGGTCGAAGGATAAGGAATAGAAGTGTGCTGATGTTTCATTCTCATATTCATCTGGGTCTTCACAGTCTCATTGACATGCTGTGCAAAAGCGAATGCTGGGGGTGACCCGATTCAGACTGACACTGCTTGTCACGTGGTCTCAGCTAAGCTGCATGGCAGACTACTATTCGCGTTCAAGAGCTTTTGAAAGGAGTAAAATTCCTGGTGAACCCGGGTGTAGTACAAAACGTTGTTGGATGCCGCCACTGAAGTCTCGGGTTCAATTCCCGCCTTTACCTAGAAAGTGCAAGTATTGGTATGTTCTGCCACGGGATCTTCTACTCTCGTGATCACAAATGGGAACCTGCAGGATGCTGAATCAGGAACAAGAGTGGAAATGAGCTGGTTTCTCTCCGGTCAGGATGCTTGGCTAATGATTCCTTGTTTCATTTGTGGCAGGGCTTACACATCGTACATAATTAACTCACTGTACTTGGGTGTGTGCGGTTTTCTTCTGATAACCTTTTTAAAAATTGTGATGGCTGTATTAATTCATGTATATATAGTTCAAGTGACGAATGGAAAGCTGGCGGCCGTGGCCTTAAGTTACGAATATACATGGCATTACCTGGAGTAGAAGCGGGGAACGACGGAAAAGCACTTCCAGAATGGCTGAGATGGGAATCGAATCAACATCTTTTCAGTTTTTCCTCACGAGGCTGGAGTTGCCCTTTTTATTCCAACCCTCAGATCAGAATGAAATGTCTTGTCAGAGCCGGAAATCGAACCCATTACACCACGAGGTGGTTCACTAATCATTAGGATCAGCTCTCGGTGACTGTGCGAACATCCTTAAAATTCCCCATGGTGCAGTAGAAATTGACCGTAGATCAAAATAGGCACATTGTCTACTTCGTCTGGCCCACACCGGACTACATATTCGGAACAATTTTCGGTTAATTTCTCTATAGCACTTGGTGTGTTAAGTATAACGGCAAGCCATATTACTGTAGGTATTCTCCAAAGTTTTTGACCTTATCTACTTTATCTCGACCATCTTTGATCTTTCTCACACGTGCGTGTGTACAGCGAGATCTCATTAGCTCAGCCTTTTTAAAAGACCTTTGAGTTACAGTTCCCTTAAGAGCTCCATACATTCCAGAGACGCACTCAATTCACAAGCAAATAACATTTCATATATCTCCGTATTTAAAGGACTCTTTTCAACGTTAGGTCCTATTAAGGCACGAAAATTCGTGGCTTAAGAAATTATTTCTAAACACTCTCAATTCAATGTACATCAGTATAACTTGGTAAGTTATAAATAAAAAGACAAGTAGTTCCGTGAATAATTAAATAGCCTATTTTTATATAGTCTACTGGGCTTTTCTATCTCAATATTTTACCGTCAATTAAACCGATTTTCATTTTTATGGACTAATTAGCTTTTGTTGTTTGAGTCTCCAGTCTTTTGACTGGTTTGATGCAGCCCTCCATTTCTTCCTGTCCAGAGCTAATCGTTTCCCCTCTAGATAGCTACCATACCCTACATTCAAGGCAATCTGTTAAACATATTCTAAACTTGGTCTACCCCTACATATCTTATCCTCGACCTTTCCTTCCATAACTAAGTTTGCTATGCCTAATATGTGCCCTATCAACCTATCTCTTCTCTTCATTAGCAGTCACAACCGGGTGAGTTAGCCGTGGTCGTTACGGCATGACTAATGGCAGTCGCTCACATCCGGGAGGCGAGGAGGTTCGAATCCCCCCGCCGGCAACCTTGAAGATGGTCTTCTGTGGTTTCCCATCTTCCTTCCAGGCAAATGCCGGGATGGTCCCTAACTATAGGCCACAGCCGCTACCTTCCAACTCCTCGCCCTTCCCTTCCAACTTTCCTCCCCAACGGTACTTGTAGCTCACCCATTGGGTGTCTGTCTCGAAGCAGCTACAAAACTGGCGAGCCGAACATGTCCTCGGACACTCCCGGCACTAAAAGCCATACGCAAAAAAAAAAAAAAAAAGCAGTCTCCAGAAACGTCTCTCTTCTCCCACTCGTCTTAATACCTCTTCATTTGATTCTCTATCTACCCATTCTCCTGTAACACCACATTACAAATACTTCTAATCTCCCCTTTTCTGCTGCATCCACAGTCAAGTTTCACTTCCACATAGTACCACGTTCCAGACAAAGGCTTTCAGAAACTACTTTCTAATACCTAAATTTGTATTTGATGTCACAGATTTATTTTCTGTAGAAATGCTTTCCTTGCCTGGCCAACCTAATTTTAATATCGTCTTTGCTTCGTCCATCAATGATTATTTTGCTTCCTAAGTAACAGAAGTCTCCTACATTTAGCTTTACAGCTGACAATTTGACGTCAACCGGGTTTTCTGATAAGGTATAGGTCAATAATTTGAAACTCGAAATTCATTATTCAAATATTCTAGTCGTTGAGACAAACATAAAATAATACGTTTAGATAGCAAAATGACTTTCGTTCAAGTGCTTGCCTTCATAATTGTCAAGGATAAATCTCATCAACACACCTCCAGCACTGGGAAATATTTGTCCAAAATCACAAGGCGAGGTGCAATCTACAGTACACGAATACAATACCAAACGGTTGTGTACCAGAATATTTAGTTCATGATACTGGTTTAACAACTTTCCGAAAAACTGGTTCAATAGAAGAGACTTTCCCTTTCAGAAAATAACAAGCGAATAACTTAAATTTACGGCCCTTATGCTAAACAATTGAGACAAATGACCTCGATGATTCATCCTTTAAAATGATCATCCCACCATCACCATAATAAAACAAGATGTTCGGTAAAGAATATATAGCCTACTTTCTCATAAATGCATGGGTATTGGTATAACTCTTTGTCCTTTTCAAGGAATATAGCTGAATGTTGGATGTAGTAGCTTGTTGAATTACAACATTTAACACGGATATTTAACATGAATATGAGGTGCCCTTTGCTAGTGCTACCTCTGTACGAAATTTCATTCAATTCGGTTTCACCGTGTTCGAATTGATATGGTGAATCGATTTGCACACATACATGGCCGCTATCTGTAAACTATTGGGCTGATGACCTTGTAGTTCAGTAAAATGCTTCCCGCAAAAAGGTATGTTGTTGCAAAATATGGTAGAGATCAAATAATTAAGTCGGTCGTAATTTGATTTAAGCTTTTAACATTTTGGTGGCCGCCATTCCGTTTCCGTCAAGATGGCGGTGATATAAAACATGACCCTGAGGTGCCCTTTGCTAGTGCTACCTCTGAACCATAATTCGTTCAATTTGGTATTACCGTGTTTAAATTGATGGGGGGAATCGATTTACACACTTACATGGCCGCCATATGCTAACTATTGGATTGATGACCTTGTAGCTTGGTCAAAGAACGCTTCTCACATAAAGGTATGTTGTTGCAAAATTTGGCAGCGATCAGATGATTAGGTTGGTCTTCGATTTAAGCTTTTAACAATTGGGTGGCCGCCATTACGTTTCCGTCAAGATGGCGACGATATAAAACATAACACGGAGTTGCATTTTGCAAGTGCTACCTCAGTACCAAATTTCGGTCAATTCGGTTTCACCGTGTTTGAATTGATAGGGGAAATCGATTTGCACACATACATGGCCGCTTTCTGCAAACAATTGGGCTGATGACCTTGTTGTTTGCTTAAAAGATGCCTACAACATAAAGTTATGTTAATGCATAATTAATTAGAGATCAGGTGATTAGGTTGGTCGTAATTTGATTTAAGCTTTGAACATTTGGGTGTTCGCCATTTCGTTTCTGTCAAGATGCCGGCGATATAAAACATGACACTGAGGTGCCCTTTGCTAGTGCTACCTCTGTACCAAATTTCGTTCAATTCGGTTTCACCGTGCTTGAATAGATAGGGGGAATCAATTTGCACATATACATGGCCGCCATCCACAAATTATTGGGCCGATGACCTTGTAATTCAGTCAAAAGATTCTTCGTACATAACGGTGTAATGTTGCAAAATTTGGTAGAGATCAATTGATTAGGTTGGTCGTAATTTGATTTAAGCTCTTGACATTTAGGTGGCCGCCATTACGTTTTCGTCAAGATGGTGGCAATATAAGACATGACACTATTTTGCCTTTGCTAGTGCTACCTTTGTACCAAATTTCGTTCAATTCGGTTTCACAGTGTTTGAATAGATAGGGGGAATCAATTTGCACACATACATGGCCGCCATCTGCAAACTAGCGGCTTCGGTGGCGTAGTCGGTAGCATGCTGAGCCTCTATGCCCAAGATAGCGGGTTCAAACCCGGCCGAAGCCGTCGGATTTTTAAGAGCGTTAAAATCCCTCAGTATGCCTTCCTTCTGAGGGGAAGTAAAGCCGGTGGTCCTATGTCGTAGATTTATGGCATGTTAAAGAACCTACCACTAATTACACCTGTGTGAAGCTAAATTGGATAGGTTAAGAATGTCAACAACATTCCTAGGTTGCTACGTTCGTTGCCAAGAGCCGACTGCGGTGTCGTCTAGTAGCTAAGTTCTGAATTTGACCTAGTAGTCGTTGACGGTGGTGCCTCGCGGCAAAAGTAGGAACTATTTGAAAAATTCTAAGTTAGAGTCAGTACTTAAAAAAACAAAACAGATAACACACACTAATACAGTCATCAAAATTAACACCTGTTATCAGACAGATTGTCCACACACCCTAAGTACACGGGGCTACATCACCGCGTTGTCGCAGCCCCTAAACTTAAGAACCAACCAACCAACATCTGCAAACTATTAGTATAATGACCTTGTAGGGTAGTCAAAAGACGATTGCCATATAAATATATATTGTTGCAAAATTTGGTAGAGATCGGATTATTAGGTTAGTCGTAATTTGATTTAAGCTTTGAACATTTGGGTGGCCGCCATTACGTTTCCGTCAAGATGGCGGCGATATAAAACATGACACTGAGGTGCCCTTTGCTAGTGCTACCTCTGTACCAAATTTCGTTCAATTCGGTTTCACAGTGTTCGAATTCATAGAAGGGGGACACAGACATTCAGAGTACACACACTCACACACACACACACACACACAGACAGACACACAATTCTTCGCCCTGTGTTGATCTCATAAGTCTACTTTCATTTTTTGCAAAAATCGAAAGTAGGCTAAAAACAAGACGTTCAGTGACGAACAAAAGATCCTACTTTCATTAAAATTTAAGATTCATGCTAATGATTAATCTACATGGACCTATCTAGAATAATGAAGAAATTAAGTTGATAGTATCGAAATTTTGTAATTACAGTTGTTCGAAATATACCTGGCATAATGTAGCCTAATAGAGCACTACAGTTGACAACCCTGGAGAGTGAATATATTCTTAGTTCCATCTCTTAGGGAAAAAAATACAAAATTTGGTTGAAGTCCAATGAATAGCATGGACGTTACATACAGTTAGACATTGGATCTATCAGCGCGCATGAAATCGTGTTGGCAACAATGCCATGCATGTGTTCGTCAGAAATAATCTGAAATATTATGATCTATTGTTGTGCCAATTTTGGATGAAACCATTTGTTAGTAATTATAGAAGTTACGTGTATTTTAAAATTGGATATATCAGCAGGCTTAGAATCATGTTTGCAGCACTGAAGAAATTAGTTACTCCAAATTAATCTAGAATGTCAGGTACTATACGTGTGCATAGTTTAAAGCTGTCGGCTTATATACTTTCTGATACTGTATATTGTATTTTGATAAAGAAAATAGTGAGAGCATTTATTAACAGTTGGCAGCCCTCGTGGCTCTTAAGAATAAGCTCAGTCATATCTGTTTATGTACACATGGTACATACGAAATTTGGTTGAAATTATTGATAGGGCAGACGTTATATGCATTGAAACAAGTATATCCGTGAAGAACTATACAGCCTATTTTCATATATCCTACTTATGTTAACTGCCACTATCAACATACAAAATTTCAGTTTAATTGCTGTAATAGATTCGTAGATATTGAGAACCGACTAAATATTTCAGATGGTCGCCATGTTGTATTTTATATATGTAGGTCCTAGAGTTATGTACTGTTACATGAAGATTATTGTATACGTGTAGCATTCAAACTTCAATCGCATGATTAGGACACAAGGAAATTGTAAAATTTTGCACAGCTGCCATCTTGTGGTTTTGGTAAAAATTGAAATAAATTAGATGCCAGTGGATTAACATTTGTTTTACTATACCAAGTTTCACTGCACTCAGATGGTTAAATTGCGAGAAACGTCCATGTGAATATCTATACTTCGCGTCTCCGCCATGTTGGATTTGTGATCACCAGGTTATTTAAAGTCCTATAGGTGAACTTAAGTTCATTGCCCCTATGAACATAGAAAAATTCAGTTTGATTGCTATAACACATTCGTAGATATTCAGAGCCGTCTAAATATTTCGGATGGTCGCCATGTTGGATTGTTAAATGTATAGGCCATAGAGTCATGTACCATTAAACGAAAATTATTGCGTAGGTTAATTATTCAAACTTTCACTTCGATCGCATGATTACGACACAAGAAATGAAAACTTAATTTTAAAATTCGCACAGCCGCCATCTTGAGGTTATGTAAACGATTGAACTAAATTAGATACCAGTGCATTACAATACGTATAGACATTTCCTGTACCAGATTTCATTGCGTTTAGAACATTAAATCGCGAGAAAGGTCTATTTAAAATTTTCAAATTCGCTTGGCCGCCATGTTCGTTTTGTAGTTAAACGGTTTTTGAAAGTCTTATAGATGAACTTCCAGTAGTGCCCTTTATCTCCGCACAAATTTTCAGGGTGATTCCGCTAATAGTTTCAGAGGTATAGAATGCCGACGAAATATTTCGCACATCCGACATCTTGTGGTTATGTAAACAATTGAACCAAGCTAGATGTCTGTGCAGTACAATGTTTATAAACATATACTGTACCAAGTTTTATTGCGTTTGGTTGGTTAAATCGCGAGAAACGTCTAGTTAAACGTCGCAAATTCGCGTGGCCGCCATGTTGGTTTTGTAGTTACCAGTTTTTCAAAGGTCACATAGGTGAACTTCTAGTAGTTCCCTTTATCACCGAAAAAAAATCCAGGGTGATTTCGGGAATAGTTTCGGAGATATTGAATGCTGGTGAAATATTTCGCACAGCTGCCATGTTGGATTGGTGAGACGTAACAAAATTTGAAGGGCACGTTCGGGGTCATCCGGAATAGTGCTATGAACTTACCGAGTATCATTGAAATCACTCCAGCCGTTTAGAAGTTATTAGGGGGACGCACACACACACACACACACACTCCTCACACACACACACGCACACACACACACACGCACACGCACACACACACACACACACACACACATGGACAAAAGGTGATCTCATAAACCTTTTTTTTTTTTTTTTCAAAATTAAAAATAGGCTGAAAATGAGGAAAAAGTAGACTTATGAGATCGATCCGGGCAAATGTCTGTCTGTCCTTCTGTCTGTCTTCTGGCCTTCTGTCTGTCTAGCTGGCTGTGAGTGTGCACCCTCCCCCCCCCCCTATCCACTCCTAAACGGCTGCAGAAAACGAGACAAAATTTGGTAGGATTAAAGATCTATACCTGAATACCTCAATGCCGTATTTGTAAATGATGTCAGTGCTACCAACTGCTGTAAAATCGCAATTGAAATTTGAGCTCCATGTTTGATATCTTGGAAGGTATGAATGGGAGAGCTATTTCAAAATTGGCGCACGTATAGATAATAAATTTGCTGTTTAATTTCCAGGAGGCCATACATGGCAGTGTTGCCAAAATGATTCTAAGCCCGCTGATAGGTCCAAATTTTAAATGTATATAACTTCTACACTATCAATTGGATTTCAACCGAATTTCGTATGTGCTATGTGTACATAAACAGATATGACAGCGTATTCTTAAGAACCTCCAGGGCTGCCAACTATTAATAAACGCTCTCAAATTTTTAAATCCAAATACCCATATACCAGAAAGTATGCAAGCCGATAGCTTTAAACTATGCACACGTATAATACCTGACTTTCTATATTAATTTGAAGTAACTTGTATACGTCAGTGCTACCAACATGATTCTAAGCCTGCTGAGATGTTCAACTTTAAATACATGTAACTTCTATACTATCATCTGGATTTCAACTAAATTTCGTATGTGCTATGTGTACCATAACAGATATGACTATACGTATTCTTAAGAGCAACCATGGCTGCCAACTGTTAAGAAATGCTGTCTCCATTTTGGTTATCCTAATATCAATATATCAGAAAGTATGCAAGCCAATAGCTCTAGATTTTGCACACGTATATTACCTGGCATTCTAGATTAATTTAGAGTAACTAACATACGTCAGTGCTGCCAACATGATTCTAAGCCTGCTGATAGGTCCAATCTTAAAATGCATGTAACTTCTATACTAACTAATGGATTTCATTCAAAATCGGCACAACAATAGATCGTATTATTTCAGATTATTTCTGACCAATACATGTATGACATTGTTGCCAACATGATTTTACGTGCGCTGTTAGATCCAATGTTTAACTCCATGTAACGTCCATGCTATCCATTGGACTTCAACCTAATTTTGTATTCTGTACCTTAAGAGATGGAACTAAGATTATATTCAGTCACCAGGGCTGCCAACTGTAGTGTTCTATTAGGCTACATTAGGCTACATTATGTCAGGATACAGTATTTCAAACTAATTTGAAATTTCTATATTATCAACTTAATTTCGTAATTATTCTAGATAGATCCATATAGATTAATCATTAGCATGAATCTTAAATTTTAAGAAAAGTAGGCTCTTTAGTTCGTCACGGAACTTCTTGCTTAAACTGAAGACAATCGATCAAATTGGATTCCCCTCTACTTAACTTAATATTCGCTGTGCCACGTTTCACTGTGCTCGTAGGATTAGACAATCATAAAAGTAGTGGCTTCGGTGGCGTAGTCGGTAATATGCTAAAATGCTATGCCCAGGACCACGAGTTCAAACCCGGCCCTAAGTCGTCAGACTTTTTAAGAGCGTTAGAATCCTTCAGTATGCCTTCCTTCGGAGGGAAAGTAAAGCCGGCGGGCCCATGTCATAGATTTATGGCATGAAAGAGAGCCTACAACTACAATTGGTAGTGTGTAGCTAAATTTGTAGGTTATTTGGCTAGAAACGCTCTATCAAGTTCCAACGTTCGCCGCTGGGTGTCGGTGACGTCGGTAGCCAAAGTTTGAACTACTTGAAATTGAACTCGCCCAGTTTCATTCATTTTCATTCATTTCATGTCATCCACATGCGACGGTACTTGTAGCTCACCTCATAGAAGTCCTTATAGAAGCAGCTACAAACTCTGGCGAGCCGAACATGTCCTCGGACACTCCCGGCAATAAAATCAATACGATAAATAATTAAATCTGAATAGTACGTATTTGATTTCGCGTGGGTACCACGTTGTTCATGTGCTCCTCATTTTTTTTCAAAAAATATACATGTACTAACTTAATTAGTCCTCTATCATCACACAGAATTTCAGTTTTATTGGTGCAATAGTTTCGTTGATTTGAGAACTGGTGAAATATTTCGCATGGCCGCCATGTCGAATTGTGATATCTAATATATAAAAGTGAAAGTCTGTATGTATGTGGGTATGTGGGTATGTGGATCTGTTCCGTATACAAATCTACACCGTTCCACCAATCTCAACCAAATTTTGCATACACATAGTTTAGGACCCAGAAGGAACCGCTATCTACATGAATTTACGTTAGTCTTTCTCATTCTTCTGATTTCGACCCTTTTGCACTCCAGCACAGGCTAATCAAATCATAAAATAAAATATACTCATGAAGGAATGGCAAGGCGGATAGTTTCCATGGCAACATAGCTCAAGTCGAGACACGGCCGACTGGATGCCATTTGCGCTCTGCACTACCGGTATAGAAAATGAGGATCTTTACATGAAATCACGTTAGTTACTCAACTTCTCACACAGCACTGTCAACCGAGTTTAGCATAAAAAAGACTTGACACTATCTTCTACTGTATATTTGTCAAATACCACTCACTCACTCATTCATTCATCACGAAATCTCAGAAACCATCAAACGGATTGGAATGAAATTTGGTATGCAGCTTCCCCAAGGGCCGCAAATGCCCATTAAGAGAGGATTTTTGGATATTCTGGTTCTAAAGGGGTGTTAAGGGGTAGACCTGCATTTCATTGAACAGCAATATCTCCCGATTGGTTTCATTGGGGGATGTGATACTCGGCACATAAACTCATCATTAAAAATAAGAAGACACGAGTCGGAGGGTTTTTCGATGTGGTGTATATTATGAGATGAAAGGGGTGAAAAGTGGGGATTGAAAGATTCCTAACGGAGCGTGTATCTCTTAAACGACATAGGCGAGGAGTTTGAAACTCAGCGGGAAAAAATCAGCATAAAAATAAGTAAATATGTGTTTGACCGTTTCATCATAAATACAATTTAAGGGGCCCATGGGGTGGGGTGAAATTCTGGAGGGGGGGGGAGAAACAGGAAAGAAAGTGTTCTAACTGATTGACTGACTCACTCACTCATCAAACTCAGGGGGAAAACTGCTTTAAAGTAAGTAAATAGCTGTTCGACAGTTTTTTTCATAAATCAAATTTAAGGGGTTCATGGGGAGGGGTGAAATTCTGAAAAAAGAAAATTGAAAGAAAATGTCCTGACTCACTCACTCATCATCGCCCAGCCAAAATTATTGAAGTTAGAAACATGACAGTTTGGGGATATGTTCATTGTATTTCAAAACAGTCTACTAAGGGAGGATTTTCGGATATTCAGGTTCTAAAGGGGTCTTAATGGGGTTAAACCTGCATTTCATTGAATAACAATATCTCCCGATTGGTTTCATTGGGGGATGTGATACACGGCATATAAACTCATCATTAAAAAGTAAGACACGTGTCTGAGGGTTTTTCGATGTGGAATATATTATGAGGTGAAAGGGGTGAAAAGTAGGGATTGAAAGATTCCTAACGGAGCGTGTATGTCTTAAACGACATAGGCGAGGAGTTTGAAACTCAGCGGAAAAAAATCAGCATACAAATAAGTAAATATGTGTTTGGCCGTTTTTTTTATAAATCCAATTTAAGAGGCCCATGGGGAGGGGTGAAATTCTGTGGGGGGGGGGGGGACAGGAAAGAAAATGTCCTAACTGATTGACTGACTGACTCACTCATCAAACTCAGGGGGAAAGAAAATGTCCTGACTCATTCACTCACTCATCATCGCCCAGCCAAAAATATTGAAGTTGGAAACATGGCATTTTGGGGATATGTTCGTTGTATGTCAAAACCGTACACTAAGGGAGGATTTTTGGATATTCAGGCTCTAAAGAGGTCTTAAGGGGGTTAAACCTGAATTTCATTGAATAACAATATCTCACGAGTCGTTTCATTTGTGGATGTGATACTCGGCATATAAACTAATCATTAAAAATACGCAGACATGTGTCTAAGGGTCTTTCGATGTGGTGTATTATTATGAGGTGAAAGAGGTGAAAAGTGGGGGTTGAAGGATTCCTAACGGAGCGTGTAGGCCTATCTCTTAAACGACATAGGCGAGAAATTTGAAACGCAGCGAAAAATCATCAGCTAAAAAGATAAGTAAATCGTTGTTCGACAGTTTTTTCATAAATTAATTTAAGGGGCCAATGGAGTGGGGTGAAATTCTGGGGGGAAAAAGGAGAGAAAGTGTCCTAACTGACTAACTCACTCACCAAACTCAGGGGAAAAAGACAGCTTTAAAAATAAGTTAATAGGTGTTCAAGCGTTTTTTCATCAATCCAATTTAAGGGGCCCATGGGGAGGGGTGAAATTCTGGTAAAAATAATTGAAAGAAAATGTCCTGTCTGACTCACTCACTCATCACGCCCAGCGAAAACTATTAAAGTTGGAAAAATGAAATTTTGGGAATATGTTCGCTGTATGTCGAAAACGTCAACTAAGGAATGATTTTTGTTTATTCGGGTTTTAAAGAGATGTTAAGGGGGTAAACGTGCATTTCATTGAATAACGATATATCATGAGTTGTTTCTTAGGGGATGTGATATTCGGTATATAAACTAATCATTAAAAATAATCAGACATATGTCTAAGGGTTTATCGATGTGGTGTATATTATGAGGTGATAGGGGTGAAAATTGGGGGTTGAGGGATTCTTGACGGAGCGTGTATCTCTTAAAGGACATAGGCGAGAAGTTTGAAATTCGGCGGGAAAAGAACAGCTTAAAATACAAGTAAATAGGTGTTCGACTGTTTTTTTTTCATAAATCCAATTTAAGGGGCCCTTGGTGAGAGGTGAAATTCCGGGGGAAAAAAAACAGGAAGGAAAGTGTCCTAACTGATTGACTCACTTACTCACTCATCAAACTCAGGGGGAAAACAGCTTTAAATAAGTAAATAGGTGTTCGACCGTTTGTTTCATAAATCCAATTTAAGGGGTTCATGGGGAGGGGTGAAATTATCAAAAATAAATGAAAGGAAATGTCCTGACTGACTCACTCACTCATCATAGCCCAGCTAAAATTATTAAAGTTAGAAACATGACATTTTGGGGATATGTTCGTTGTATGTCGAAAACGTCCACTAAGGATAGAGTTCAGAATATTCAGGTTCTAAATAGGTGTTAAGGGGGGCAAACGTGCATTTCATTGAATAACCATATCTCACGAGTGGTTTCATTTGGGGATGTGATACTTGGCATATATACTAATCATTAAAAATAAGCTGACACATGTCTAATGGTTTTTCGATGTAGTGTATATTATGAGGTGAAAGGGATGAAAAGTGGGGGTTGAAAGATTCCTAACGGACCGTGTATCTCTTAAACGACATAAGCGAGGAGTTTGAAACTCTGAGGAATTCAATCAGCTTAAAAATAAATAAATAAATAAATAAATAAATAAATAAATAAATAAATAAATAAATAAATAAATAAATAAATAAATAAATAAATAAATAAATAAATAAATAAATAAATAAATAAATAAATGAATAAATAAGTAAATAAAATAAATATGTGTTCGACCGTTTTTTCACAAATCCAATTTAAGGGGCCTATGGGGAGGGGTGAAATTCTGGAAGAAAAACGTCCCCTAATGAAGGATTTTTGGATGTTCACTCTCATCGACCAACCCAAACGATTTAAGTTAGAAGAATGATATTTTGGGGATATGTTTGTTGTGTGTCGAAAACGTCTACCAAGGAGGGATTTTTGGATATTCAGGTTCTAAAGGGGTGTTAATGGGGTTAAACCTGCATTTCATTTAATAACAATATGACACGACTATGACGTGAGCGAAGCGAGGCTAAAAATGGGATGATGTGCGTCTATGTATTACTCAATCACGCAAGTACCACTGGTCCGATTTACATGAATTTTACATGGAAGTAGCTGATTTACCTGGTTAACATATAGGTTACTTTTGATTTCAATACTTTGTACTATTTAAAGATGGCGACCATTTTAGTGACTTCACTACACCCTTTGGTTTAAAACTTTCATATTTCCATTTCAAATACAAAGAGAACGCTAAGAAATAGCAAACTTTTGATGGTATATACGAGGTTAAAAATTACATTTTCTATCCGAAAGGTATCTCCAACCGTTAGCGAGTAAAACCTAAATTTGTGCTATAAAACACGGTCAACGCCGAGCGGTGTAGTTGGACAAAATGTTCCATCCTTAATCTCCCTCTGCGCAGCACCTCGCCTATCCCCTGTTTTAACTGTCACCTTCATATTTTCATTTATTTATGACGCGTAGCGAAGCACGGGTACTTCAGCTAGTAGCCTATATATGTCGTTGCTGCGCCTCCAAAATCCGCTAGGTGACAATGACCTTCACTTTTATTCTTTACCCTAACGCTAGCCATGTCTCCTAGCCCTATGTGAATATAAGGTCCAACAGCTCAAGTCACTTTGGTTTATATTCCTGGACAGAAGAGCAAAGGAAAATTACCCTTTCAAGATTGCTATGCGAGGGAGTGTACATTTTTAGAGAAGAAAACAACATTGTCCCAAAGTGGATTTTACAGGCACAGCGACAATATACAGGCCATGGAAGATATTGAATGCTGGTGAAATATTTTGCACAGTCACCATGTTGGATTGTAATTTGAAAAGAAAGGTGGAGGTCAAACGAGGTAGTAGTAACTACTAGACTACTGGAATCAATTTGAAATTGTATATGGTTATATAGGCTGATGATGTACAGAGGTTACATCTGCCAAGTGAAACATGTCAGAACCATTCAATATTGAGTCAGGTGTGCGACAGGGACGTTTTCTGTCACCGCTGTTATTTCTATTAACGTTGGACCGAGTCATGAGGAACTTGACTGAATGGTAGAGGAGGGGTATACAATGGACTCTGACTGACCGACTGGAAGATCTAGATTTTGCAGACGATATTAATTGCTTACTGACTCACACTCTCAAGGATATGAGCGAGAAGCTCTAGGACCTGGAAACAGAGGCTCAGAGAGTTGGCCTTAAAATGAATGTGGCTGATACGAAAGAACTACGGGTGAATACCAGAAACAAGAACACACTTACCTTGGAAGGAGAAATAAAACAGGTGGAAAGATTTTGCTACCTAGGTAGCATTGTGGCCAGTAATGCAGGAGAGGATGTCGAAAACAGGATCAAAAAGGGAAAATAGGACCTTCACTCAGCTCTGAGCAGTTTGGAATTCCCAGGAATTGTTGCTGAGGACGAAGCTGAAGATCTTTGACTAAAACGTGAAATCTGTTCTCATCTACGGGTGTGAGGCGTGGAAGGTGACAAAGGAGATTACAGGGTTGGTCAAGACTTTCATCAATAAATGTTTGAGAACCATACTGGGAATATGGTGGCGAAGGGTTATCTCCAATGAAGAACTTTGGCAGAAAACCCAATAAAGGAAGGCTTAGGTGGTTATAAGGGAGAGGAAATGGAGATGGTCTGGCCATACGCTCAGATGAGGTCCACAGCACTTCCCAAAGCAGGCACTGGACTAGAACCCACAAGGAAAAAGGCGAAGGGGGAGACCAAGAACAACCTGGAGAAGAACCATTGAATCTGAGGTGGCAACCGCGGGCAGGCCCTGGAGAAACTTCAAGGGAACAGCAGCGAACAGGGGCAGATGGGGAACTCTAGTGTGTGCCCTATGCTCCACATCGGAGTTACAGGAATTAAGTCAAAGTAAGTCAATAGAGGCTACTAAATTTATAAATGTGACTTTGAAAATCTAAGGAAAAAAACAAAATGGCAGCCACACAAATTTTAAATTATAAATGGGCTTTCCTCGCGGCGTGATGTGGTAAGTCTTTACAGGCAGTTTAATATACTGGCGCATAATTTAATTCAATTTGTTATGACAAATTCCAGATGGCTGATGTGCGAATTGTTAACATTATGTATTTATTTCATCTCTTCTAATCAATGCATTGAAGGGAAGTTTTGTGCAATGAAACACTATAATTATTTTAATCTAATGGTTCATAATAATTCTCTCTCGAGTTACTGTTTAACTTTGATCATAAACCTTGTATCTTTTGCGGGGAGGCAGCAGACCTCATAGTTCCGCCCCTTAAAACAACAATGACTCTTATGGGGCAAATTTCCCCTTTGTTCCGGCCCTTAAAACAACAATAACTAATAACTTTTATCGCATACAATTGCTGACCTGAATGTTTTGTGGTGGGAAACAGTTGCAGAGATTTCGTGCATATTGTGGCGATAGACCGTTACACAGTATGACGTTTGGTGGGAAACCACTTTTCTGTAGCAGTTTCGTGTGTTTAATCAGAAACTCCGGAACAATTATCTCACTAAACAAATTACTGTGCAGTTGGTTTGGAAGCAACTATTGTGCTAAACCACTTCTGTTAAGAGGATCCATTAACTGAATTGCTGACAAATTATACAAGTTACTAATCAATTTAAGAACCATTTTCACGACGTAAGGTACAAATGTTCATGTACAGACCGGGAGAGAGATTTACTGAAGTGATATTGTTTAATGTGGTAGAACGTCTAGTTTAGCGGTTCTGAACTACGGTTCGGTAGCCCTCTTGGAGGTTCAGAAAGACTTCCAATGGGATATTAATTAATTAGTTCATGCATTCAATCCATTCATTCGTTTATTCATTTTCATTTGAGTCTATTTTGTCTTTCAGTGTTACAAGCATCTGTTTGCGAACCGGTCGCCTCCACGAACCCCTATTAGTAGTATCACTTGGGCCTCCTCCCCTCACTTTGAAATCGTCAAACACTGAATCTAATCATCGCCCCCCTAGATTTACCTCTGCTTCTCTTACCGTCTATACTTGAGTATATTAACCTCTCAGGTAATTTCTTCTCCTCCCCCCCCCCCCCCCCCCACTCCCTTCACATTGACTCCACCACCTGAGTCGGCTCAAACGGACAGCTAAAATTAATGTGTTCATTTCTACCTTAGCCTTTATCTCATCTTTTAGAGTACCTACCTTGCAATTGCTCCCATCTATTTGTTCCATACCAGTTGCCTCCAGCTTATGTACCTTGAATGCACCCAGCTTTCTCTTCCATAAAGCAAGGTTGATATAAATACTGAGCGATGTCCAGAGAGTTTTATCACTATCTGAACTTCTTCCTTGCAGAATGCAACGATTCTGAACTGACAACTCACTGCGTTTGTTTTTCTACACATTGACTATCACCTTCACTAAACTACCATCCTCAGAGACTATTCAGTACATCCAAAGTATTTGGAATGGTCCACCTCCCCCAATTTAGGTCATTCTCTATGGAATTCTATTTTCTTGACTTTCTTTCCTACTGACATCACCTTCAGTTTTCACGAAGATGGATTTCAAGGTTAGGATTTTGTAAATCTCATTTCTACAGTATTTTCATTACGATTTTTTATCAAAATATTAAATTGATAATTTAATGAATATTTGAATCATGCCCCAGAAATCTAAATTCATAAATTCTGTTTTCTAATAGTACATAAACACCGTGTGTAAACATGGAATAATGTAGTGGTAGTCTACTTATTTTTCAATTTTTTGAAAGGCTTCCCAACGATAGTCTACTTTTGCTTGGCCTATTCGTGAATTAGAATTGTTCCCATTCAGACGTAAAATTATAAGTGGAAGTTTGCAAAGGAAACATGACGAAGCAATATCAGAAGTTGTGTTGGATTAACGTCGAACTCAACAGCGCATTCAGCCAAGACCGACCACAATGTATCAGACCGTAATACGACAATAAATTTAGCAAAAATGGTGGCAATCGTATTGGAAGGAATCGAGGAACGGCCGTTTGTTTACTATTGTTGATCAGACATAGAGTGGTTTCTACTGCCAGGAATTCGTATAGAATGGTATATAATTATCTCGTGTAATTTCGTACCGTTTATCCTGTTAATGGTGTACCGTAGCTAGTGTAGTACATTGCGAATACCGGTACCATATAATGCGAAGTGTTGTGATATGTAATGAAAGGGGTCGTACATCCTATGTAACGAGCTACCTGTAGATCCAATTATACTGTTGCAGGTTATTTCAACATTTACATTTCATAAAGAACAAACAGTAAAGGAGAAGTGATTAAGAAATATACACAGGGATGATTTTGAAGTAGCGCCAATAAGTGTACGTTTTGACAGTTTGAACATACAGTACACTTGTGGTTAGGGAAGGCCCCAACTGAAAATGGTGCACCAGTGTCTAATTTGTTGGACGTAAATGTAAAGAATATTTATGTGAGGAGAAATATAAATGGTTACTGCAAGCTGGACAATTTGGTGTGTCATCTTTCATACTTTTGGTATAATGCAAATGTTGGTAAAGGGAAGCCTCGTGTCTTGATTGTTTTCCGTGTGACCTCGCCGTTTCACCCTTTAAAACAATAACTAACACATGTCAGGGGCAGATAACCTCGTAGTTACGCCCCTTAAAACAACAATAACTGTATAACAAATCTCGAGATGGTTTCTAGCTAAAAACTACGGCCACCTTCTTCAAAATCCTAGCTTCAACTACAAATATACACACTGCTACAGCCATTACAATGACTCAGGTTATCAGACAGTCCACACACACCTACAGTAAGTAGGCTACAAGGGACAACATGACCACGATGTCGCAAAGGCCTTAAATGAATCAATATCCATGCAACAGTTTATGACGTATGACAGCCATCAATACAACTCCTTATGATCTCAAGAAATGGGAGATTTGTGTCATTTGAGCCGTAGATTGGACTGACATACATATTGCGAAGAAATTTAATTTTGGGGTAAGGGCTGAAACGGGTTGCACTCAGCCTCATGAGGCAACTGAGTAGAGGAGAGTTCGATGCCCACACCAGCCATCCTGGAAGTGGTTTTCTGTGGTTTCCCACCTCTACTGCAGGCAAATACTGCAGTGGTACCAAATGTGATAATACGGTTACTTCCTATTCAAATCCTGGAAATGGTTTCCCGTGGTTTCCCCAATTCTACTCCAGGCAAATGCCACGATGGTCCCCTCTCATGCCATGACCTTCTGCTTCCCAATCCAATCCCCAATTTTCAAGCACACTAGTTCAGCCATAACAATAACACAGGTTATCACACAAATTCCACACACAAATACATGGGGATATAATACCACAATGTAGCCCCTAATATAAGCAACAACAATGCCTATTTGCATTCTTGTAGCTCCATTTAGAAGTATTTGTGTTTTGTAAATATTTGTCTTATCTTTGCTTTATTTGTGTCTGTCCCCCCCAGGGGCTCACATCTAGTGGGGCGTGGGTTGGCGACCACGGTACCCTAGCTGAGTCTGGCATTGCTTCCACTTACTTGTGCTGGGCTCCTCTCCGTCTTCTTTCCTGTCGACCTCTCTTGGTCAACTCTTGTTCTCTTCCGACCCCGATGGTATTAGGGTATCCGAGGCCAAGGGAGTTTTTCACTTGCCTGCCTTCATTGGCCCTTGTCTCATCTTTCCTGATACCCTCGTTCTTCGAAGGGTTAGCCTTCTTTTTCTTTTCATGTTATCTCCTGCCTTCTCCACATGGCCCTCAAGGAGGCAGGGTGTATGTAGCCCCACCACTTCTGGTGCACCCTGAATAGTGCTACACCCTCAAGTGCTCACGGCTGGTGAGTTTGGGAGTTGGCGATCCCGAGGATTCCTGAGCTGGGTCCGCTTTACCCCCTTTTCCCTCTGACTTTGGGGCGGGCCCTCTCCTCTTTCCCTTTCCTATCTGCCTTTCATGGCTCTCCTTCCTTCCAAGTCCCTCAATCCCCATTCTTCAAGGGTTGAGGGCATTTCTTTTCTTCCTGTCCTTTTTTTTGCCTTAGGCCTATCCTTAAATTGTTTACCATTTCTTCTTCTAGTATGTAAGTTTGTAATTAGTACCTATTAGTTACAGTTTTCATCTTCATCTCATCTGTCACTATCACCCAAACCATTAGGGGCCGATAACCTAGATGTTAGGTCCCTTAAAACAACATAATCTGTATTTTTAGGTACTGTCTGTTCGCGTTGCTTGTAGCGAAGTACGTCAGGGTTTCATATTGAATTTGTTCCTCATTATATAAAATCCTGTAATTTCTGGTGGAATTTAATCAATTATGTGAATGTTTGTCTTCGAATTTGCCGCTATTTCGATGGGGCCATGCCCGCCAGTGTCAACAACTGTTCCCCTACGATTGCCACCATCTTTGTTTTGATGTTACGCTCTGAGATATTCTAGTTGGTCTTGATTCAGCTTCTAACAATGTACGTCAATTCAACAAAGTGGAACCATGTGTGAAGTAAATAAAGTACCACGGCAATTGCATTTCATTTCGATTTTCAAGGGCTCTCCAAGATGAGTGTGTGTTCATTGTGGGGGAATTCTTGCAAACACTTTCACTAAGAAAACGTTATTTAAAAACTTAACACCCCACCCAAGAACGAAATATGGATACATCCTACTCCTCGAAAAGATGAGGGTGTCTGGAAACGTGGGTGTCTGGAAAAGTAATACTAATGTAATTCGTTTATTCTTTTAACTGCAGTTCTAAGGACGCTGGAATGGTGGAATTTGTCATGGTGTGAATATATAACAGACCAGTAAACATGAGGTTGTTACATTTAATACCCTTAAATGCCTTGAGAGTGACCCGGGATGAAACCTAATATTTTGCCTTACCGACTGTTAACTATGCCTGAGCTTGGGGAAGGAGACAAGTAAGGGACATGAACAGTGGGAAAATGGAAGACTAAATTTGCCGTATTACGTAATATACTATCTCAGTCGGAAGATACACAGAAATTACCTATGGAGGTCAACAGGATAGGTGCTGGCTCAACTAATTGTAAGTAGCCTACTGTAGTGTCACACACAGTTGTAGCCGCGTCATCGTCAGCTCTCATCACACAATTAGTGAGTATATGGGATAGTAGAGGTTAGAATTAATTATTAACTTCTGTATTCATTGATTGTAATCGATAATTCTCACGACAACAAATATCGAACGCGAATCTTGCCCATGTAAGTTAATAAAGCAACGGGGAGAGTCATTGGGTGGAGATGTGCACGGGACATGCATACGCATATGTGATTTATTTTCCCGCCCGCATAATGCACAAGTCGCTGCCTGGCTAAGTGAGGAAGTACAGTGAGCGCCATCAGATTGTCAATTGTTGTGAAATGACAGAATGAAGCATTGACACTGTGTCAAACGATTCCAAAAAAAAGTATCGATACCCATGTGGAAACCATTCACAAGATCCAATATGGTTTCCAGGACGACGTTATGAGAACCTTACGGATAAAGGAGTGGAACATCCACTTCAAACATGGCCACACGTCAGTGAGAAGACAATCTTGTCCCGATAGACCCTCAACAAGCCGAAATGACAATGTCAATTAACAAGCGAGGACTTTGGTCATGCAGGAGAACTTGCAGAAAAGGTGGGCGATAAGCATGGGATCGATACATTCAATATTTTGGTCAATGATTTGAGTTAGAGGAAAGTGTCCGCGAAATTGTTAACGATTGAGCAGCTTCGTTAGGAAGCAGCATGGGACATGATGGATACCGAATTTCTGAATACCGTGAACCCTGTCGATGAGTCGTGGGTTAATGAGTACGGCCCAGAAACAAAGATGCAGTCTTAACAAAGGAAACATCCACCCACACCGAGGAGGCAAAACAATCATGACAAGTCCGTAGAAAGTCAAGGTCATTGTGACCGTTTTTGTTGATGCCCATGGAGTGATACGTGATGAGTGTTTAACCGTTACCAGGGAGTAATACCAGAAGTTCCGTCATCACTTTCGTGATGCTTTGAGATGCAAACGACTGTACCAGTGGACAGCGAAAATTTAGCAGCTCCATAACGATAATGCACTCGCCATTCTTCGCATCTGATTCCGACTTTCTAGGTCGAACAGAGTATTCTCGTGATCCATCAATCCACCTCCTCCTCCGAAATTTCTTCTTGTGATTCTTGTATTCCCCTAGTTGAGAATACCACTGACGGGGACGCAATTTGACCCAACATTATGTGGAATGTGATAGCCCAGCTGAACACCACTCGAACAGGTGCAACCCAGAACTGTTTCTGACAATAGCGGGACCACTGGAAGAGGTGCAGGGTCATTATTTTTGTGCGCCCTGGTAAACACAGCAAGCTAAGCCGTCGTTTACTGGCGCTGATCGCGGACGCACGGACGCGGTTCAGTCGGTGGTGGCGCACACTTTTACACTTATGTGTACTTATAGTGCTCATAGTCGATGCTGAAAATGTCCTCCCTCTCTTGTAACACACACCTGACATCTTCCGACGAAAGAATGGAGAACAATCTCATCTAATCTTTGTTCTGTAAGAACACAACGTTGTCTGTTAATTTTTTTTAGTATTTACGTAGTCTGTTTTCTTGAATCGTTTAGCGAACCTTCTAACTCTACTGGCATTAGGCACAGGTCCTCCTGGAAACTTGATTCGAAATTTTCGTCTTGTTTCAGAACAAGACTTTCTGCTTTTCATATACGAATTATGGATACACACACGTTCGCGTAATGTGAATTGGTGTATAGGCATGGCCAACAATCACAGAAATCACAATACTCACTAAACTTGCAACACTAACGTCTAAGCTTTGCAGATACACGTTCATATGAATGACAAAACACGCGTGAACTAACGATATGAGTCAGTGGAGCGGGGTATTGTGAGGTCCACTCGCTTCGCACCTGGCCAGACGTATGACGCCATAGTTTGCCGCGATTACCGGGCCGCACAAAGATAATGACCCTGTTTGTACATTACCAAGGAAGGAAGTTAGAATAAGTGGATTTTGTATGGGTAACTGTATTTTTTGCCAACTCAAGACTCGACACATTTTAAAAACTCCATGTAAGAATAGAACCTAAGGGTTCCTATTGATTCCATGTAATTTTACTCGCATACAACACATTTCAGCATAAATAAGTAACTAGCAGTACCCGGCATGCATTGGAATGCCAAACAAATGTATAACGTTTGTTAATTCTGTTTGTAGAAGTGCATTTGGATAAACAACAGTCTTTTTCCTTCTGGTGAGTAAAAGGAATAAATCAGAAGGATTTCCGACACGTGACTTGGCCACATACAGCTGTGCATGTGAGAAGCATAGCTTTTCTACAATTAGTCCACACACTTGCCATTCGAACATATTATTGTTTCTATTTGTTTCAATTGAATTCTGTCAAGCAACGAAAACACACAAACTGCCGCTAAACTGTATGAAATACACTCAGTTGTCGAAACGAATTATGAGCCAACCATTGTAAAATTGTTTTTTTTTAATAAGAAACCTTCACGGATGTGCACACAACACCTAACTGAAGGTCAGTCACTCATTTGTTGAAACGACTTGCGTGTCACGTATTATAAAATGTAGGTACTGAAACGTTTCACCACAAGTTTCATCGCATTCGGATGAATGTTAAATGAACGAATACGGGACAGACAAACTACAAAAGAAACATTAATTTTTACATTATAGAGATATTGAAAAAAATCATTACACATATTACTCAAACATTAAACTTCATAATTCAGTGGTAATGATCGTTTAATCGGAAGAATCGACAGTCAATAACACGAACATACGTGAGGTCATTGCTGGTTCAAGAATTATGTGAATTTTTGTAAGCGTGTAGATTATACAGACTATAGGCTTATGAACGACATCACATCTGACCGTAAGATAGTGAAGTTTCTACCCTTCAGTGAAGGTCACCTATTACACTGACCCACAACTCATTCAAACGAGAAATATCATGATAAATATATAATATTTTGTTTGAATGTACTTTGCGGGGATAACAGTGACAGTAATTTTTGCTAATTTAATGTTTTTGTTATTGTTGCTTCACTGAGAAGCATGTGACATCTTTGTTATAATCTCCATGTACTTGTGTGAATACAATAATGTACATGTATTTTATTCTGTGTTATAGTGATGACTGTAGTAGTCTGTGTACAGTAATTTCAATTATTGGGCTCTAGATATGTTGGTAGATTTCTCGGATGAAATTTGGTAGCCTACCGACTTGACATTTGCCTGGAGTGAGTTTGGAACACAAACTAGTAGATCACGTAATTGGGCTTGAAATTCATTATTCTTGAACTAATGGTGATAGAATTAAAACTACTCGACGGTCAGTATGTTCGCCTCGTTGCATAGTGGCTAGCATTCTAGGCAGTCATCGTGGAAGCCCAGGTTCTGCCAAGAATCTGCCAAGAAATTTAATAGTGTGAGGGATGGAACGGGGTACACTCAGCCTCGTGAGGCAAAATTGAGAACAGTTGAATTCAATTCCTACCTCAACCTTACTGGAAGTGGTTATCCGTTGTTTTACACTTCTACTCCAGGCAAATGCCAGGATGGTACGCCAGAGCTGATTCCTATCCGAATCCTACGTCAATTACAAATACAGTACACACATTATTACAGACATCACAGTGCCACGGGTTATCAGACAAATACTACACTACACACACGCAAGTATACGGGACTATATAACTAAGCTATCGAAAAGCCCCTAAAGAATCAACAATAACAATAATAACAACAATAACGATAGTCAATATAGCAAAGATGTGAAGTCTGCCGTAGCATTTCAAAACATTGTGTAGAGTAGAGAATTAAATCAAGAATAATCGTATGCTGGATCTGATGGAAGCTGTCTGTCACACAGTGATGCATGAGGTCTCGCAGCGTGAACTCTCACCACAGCGAGATGTCATGTTGAGAAGGCGCCACTAATGCCCCTCATATTGTTCATAAAACCAAAATAAACTATCATTGAATCAACAAAGGAAACATTTACAGGAATAGAAAACATTATTTTGTAATCACAGTGATTGAAGCTACCACAAATAATATTTGAAGGTGAATAGTTCTCAAATTTATGAGAAACCGTCAGTGTCATAGTACAAATGTTATATCATATCACACAAGTGCCGCAAACATTTTATATGAATCATCACTTAATGATCATTCATGTCATTCAAGTCTGTAGGATACAACAATACGAAAGTTAACTGGTCTTTTCATCTTAATTGGCCAAGGTATGTAGAATCTATCGTCAAAAATTGCGGTAAATATGCATTTTTTGGTTATTCATTACAAATTAATCCCTGATTCATATCGCCATTTTAAAGGTCAAGTTATGTATTCCTACATCCAGGCTTTAAAGAATATTTCCGTTCAAGAACGGTTACTGTAGTGTGCTTGGGTACCGACTCACCAAGACCGGGAGGGGGAGCTGCACAAGTCCGGAGATACTATAGGTGGTTCGAATCGCGGCCCTGTAATAACGTATAGTGGGGAGACCCGCGTTCTTACATCTGCAGTTGGGTATTAGAAATCGCAGTTTGTCAGCTGTGTATTGGGTACGCCTGTTAATCTTTTTTAATCAATATACAGATAATGACACCATATCAACAGTGAGGTCTGCAGTGACAAGATTTTGGTGACAATGACATGACATTAGCATCATTGCCACGGTGGGTGAGTGGATAGCGCGTCGGTCTACTAACCCCAAGATTGCAGGTTCGCTCCTGGCCGTGGTAAGTGATATTTTTTTAAAGGTGGCAAAAAAAACGACACGCATGTCATACGAAGTTGGCATGTCAAAGAACCCATTTGAATACAGTAGGCCGTATTCATAATGGCAAAATTAATCTTGGGAGTTTCCGCCAACACAAAGTTCCTCATTTCTCTACTAGAAAGCGCTATAGTGTTCAAGGAGCTTAGATATCTAACCTCCTTGACTTTCATAGTGATTCAAGGAACAACGAAATTCGACATGCAAGCTACCCTCTGGGTGTCAAATTACAAAGCTTGCACCTGGCACCCGAGGCCATACGATATTATTATTATTTATTAGCATCATTGAAGGATTTTCTAGGCCTATATATAACTCAGCAAAACAGAATCAATCACAATCAATAAATTGTGCCTCTGAACTTCCTCAATGTGATTTAGGGTAGAAATTAACACGTGGCTGTTTTTAAGAGGAAGTGATTGTGCTAACATTTTTAACTACATCTGAATTTAACAAACTAGATTTCGATGGGACAGTTAAATAACTGACCTACAATCCTTGAAATTTCAAATACTTTGTAGTGCATTGAATGTTACCCAGTAAATAAATACATAACACTGCAGTCGAGAGAGAGATCTGTACATCGATTGCGTTTACATTATAAGCGAGTGTTATCCGGACGTTGTATTTTTTTTTATAAAAATGCCTATATTTTATTCATCTGATAATACGAGTTTGTAGTAAAGCATGTGTTTTACACCTGTGGCATATTATGAGTTGACTAAAATACAAATACAAGTAGAAACTCACGTACCTTATGCCTGTCCAGAGACCGCACCCAGTCCAGATCCGTGATGTCAGATATACCACCGTGGACCACTAGCACCTTATTGTTGACGATAGTTCCTAGAGGTAGCCACCGGTACACCTTTTCGATGAGCCGCAGCAGTCGCTCAGCGTTGTTCTAAACATACAGAAAAATACAACGCTCGTGTCAATACAACTGAAGCCATTATTACAAATCGTTGCTGCGCCTGAAATATCCTCAATGTAACACTGTTCTACTCCTCCATACTTTACCTTAAATCCAGCCACGCCCCCCAGCCGCATATGGATACATAGCCCCGCATAACTATCTTGAAAGAGTCATTTTCGTTCGTTATTTTATACAGGATTATAACCCGAAGTGACTTGTTACCTTGGACTGTACAGTATATTCATTTAGGGCTGACAGTGAGAGGAGTGGCTAGCACTAGGATAAAGATTAGAACTCAAGGACATTGTCACATAGTGGATTTTGGAGGCACAGCGACAAAATATGGAAAGAAATACACTGGATGATACATTAAATGAAATTCATGCACCAAGAAGGAATTGTCGGTTTGTCACACAATTCGTTGTACAGTTACATCTCTGGCTGATAACCATATGATTAGTGTAAGAATGTGATTATGTGAACGGTCTGTCTACCATAGGTCGTTTAGGTGTTCCCATCCGAGGCCTATGAAAGGGCTCGCACACAGTTGCTTTCGGTTGCGTAAGCCTCGTCGGCTATTCGACATGACTGCACAACACATTCGGAATGCATTTACCCATTTAATAGAGCTGGTTAGGGGACGATTTATTGTGTTGCGTGAGGCAGTACGTTCGAATCGATGAATCGCCCACCAGCTAGGCCGTTTTGTCCAGACTGTGCGGGCGTGTTGGGACCGGTGGTTGCATAAATGTGCACACAAACGGTGACAGGGCTCAAGATGCTTATGACGAATGACCATGGGAGACAACAGTCGGATCAAACGAGAAGCACGTGCAGATGTAACAGCTCGGCACCATCGTTATAGGCCTCTGTATCAGCCCGCACCATTTCCAGGCGCTTTGCTGAAGGCAATTTGGTCTCACGACGCCCATTGCGTGTCCTACCATTGACACCCACCAAGCATCGTCTCCGTTTTCAGTGATGTCAGGACCGAGAAACTTGGACTGCTCCAGAGCAAATTAACACTTGTATCGCGGAACACTCACCACCATGATCATGGAGGCTCTAGTGCCCTGTATCCATTGCACTGTGTGATTCCAAACCGCCTTGTCAAACACTAAAGAATGTAGTTTAATTACTGCTTATACGTACATGTTTCGGTGTTCAATGACACCCTCGTCAGCGTATATTGAATTAAAATAATTTTAAAACTAAGTTTACGAAGATAAAAGAAAAAATGGATATCCTTACAATACACTATCAGAAATTTAAATAAAAAGAAAGCTCACAAAATTAATTAGAAAACATATGAATAAATATGAATAGAATGAATATATATACCTTAAAGAACTGTTTGTTGATAAATATGGTCCGATTACAGTGAATCGTACGTCGCTGCTATGTGATGTATCTTCCAGTTATATCACAATCCTTCAGCGTGGTTTAATATTATCGGACGTAATATGACTATATATCAACTTTAATGGATACGGCAGTCTATATCACATTGGTGTGGTCTAACCTTCAAATAAACCAGAAGATTCCTACTAGTTGGATCGTTCTGTTAAAATTCATGAATGTTGGTTGTTTTATTTTCACAGTACCCATATATTATATTATATCGGCTTGGCAATATCCAAATTGCTTCATAGGACTTTTACATATACAATACATGGCCAGTTTGGATTAATATTTTGTACTGCATTATCAAATTGGACAGCTAATTTCAACCGAACGATCCAACTAGTAAGAATCTTCTGGTTTATTTCAAGGTTAGACCACATCAATGTGATACAGACTGCCGTATCCATTAAAGTTGATATATAGTCATATTACGTCCGATAATATTAAATCACACTGAAGGATTGTGATATAACTGGAAGATACATCATATAGCAGCGACGTACGATTCACTGTAATCGGACCATATTTATGAACAAGCAGTCCTTTAAGGTATATAAAAAATATTCATTTTATTCTTATTTATCCATAAAGTTTCTAATTCATTTTGTGAGCTTTCTTTTTATTTAAATTTCTGATATTGTATTGTAAGGATATCCATTTTCTCTTTTATCTTTGTAAACCTAGTTTCAAGATTATTTTAATTCAATCTACGCTGACGAAGGTGTCATTGAACACCGAAACATGTACGTTTAAGCAGTGATTAAACCACATTCTTTAGTGTTTGACAAGGTGGTTTAGAATCACATAGTACTATCAGTCTACACGGATATTAATTATTACCATTGTCATATTGGTTAATGTTGACGCATTTTATGTATCCATTGCCCCAAGTATCACGTCCATTGATTGTCAGGACCAATCTTAATGAAAATTAGCTCCATAGGCAACTCAACCGTGCGTTTCAGCTTTCCATTTTCGTCACCAACCCAACAAGGTGGTCGCGCTGAATACTTCACCATTACTCAGTATCTCCAAACCTATTCTAGCAATCAACCTGAAATTATCCATGGTGATAAATGACTATAATTGAGTTCATATGTGACTTTCAAAAACCTGATAAACACACTTACTGTCGACCAAAGTATTATGTGCACTCGAGTTTGAAGGTTGTCTGTGAAGTAACCAATAGACCTACATAAAATCCAATAGCATCATCATTTTCGTCGTTCTATTTTACGTCAGGTCATGTAGGTTTGGATTTTTTTATATCGCAGTTGGAACACAAAAAGTGCCCGTTTTTAAGCGTGTTTCAACCATGCGTCACATTTAAGAATTATTATCTCAAAACTCCGTCATCAGATCGAATCCAAATTTTAACACACTATACATTGGAATGTTGTATAACTGGTTTATTAGTTTCAAAATTGTGTGTGTCCAAGAAACAAAGTTGTTATCATTTTTGTAAGGTAACTTTTTCTGGGCTCGGGGTGGTTGGAAAATGTAGTTCTTGGATGCATTGTAATCCTTACACATCGAAAAGTTATGCTGTATGACTGTGAAATACGTAAATTAATTCACTTATTTTATATCGGTTTGTATTTGTACGGGGAAATAACACATGTTTCACCAGCTAGCCGCTCCGGGAAAAGCTGTACAGCGTTGCCGAAATGGTGCCCACACGCATCAGGGCACGTCTCGCTCGGAATTGATGGGCTCCATCTCAGCAACGCTGTACAGCTTTTCCCGGAGCGGCTAGCTGGTGAACCTTGTGTTATTTCCTCGTACAAATACAAACCGATATAAAATACGTGAATTAATTTACGTATTTCACAGTCATACAGCATAACCTTTTTGATGTATAACGATTACAACGCAACCAAGAACTACATTTTCCAACCACCCCGAGCCGAGAAAAAGTTATCTTACAACAATGATAACAACTTTGTTTCTTGGACACACAAAATTATGAAATTAATAAACCAGTTATACAACATTCCAATGTATATTGTGTTAAAATTTGGATTCGATCTGATGACGGGATTTTGAGATAATAATTCTTAAATGTGACGCATGGAACACGCTTAAAAACGAGCACTTTTGAGTTACAACTGCGATAAAAAATATTAAAATATAAATTTTAAAATACAAACCTACATGAACTAATGTAAAATAGAACGACAAAAATGTTGATGGTATTGGATTTTATGTAGGTCTATTGGCTACTTAACAAACAACCTTCAAACTCGAGTACACATAATACTTTGGTCGACAGTAGTGACAGTCAACTTCAAGTATTTGAAATTACTTATCTGGCGATCTAATCATCCTAGCACAGTGAAACTTGTGATTCGTTACGTAGCCTAGATTAAGGCTGTCACGGCCCGAATTACTACACTTACCGTAAATAAAAACGATCACTTGAAAAATTCAACATTACTTTCATTTAAATCACAATTATGAACGCTCTAGGCCCAGTATATAAGTTACGGTTTATAGCATGGAAGTAAGGTTTCCTGGATGTATTTATCATTCTTCATGTCATTTTTTCACTTAACAATAGCAATTCATTGACATGATGCTGTTTCCCGCGGAAAGATGTGCACGCCACCATTTTCGATCAAAGCCATTGCCCTGGCAACATCTTCAGGCCTCAAGCGCATATTCGTTTCTGAATTGCACATGAACAACTGAGGATATCGCTGTATTGATATTTTCCTATGCCAACAAGTGGCAAAGGAAAAAAGAATAAATCATTGCATTGTTGACGATAGCGATGGCGCGCACATCTTTCCGCGGGAATCAGCATCATGTCAAAGAATCGCTATTGTTAAGTAAAACAATGACATGACGAATGGTAATGCATCCAGGAAACCAATTAACCTTACTTCCATGCTATAAACAGTATGTACTGTACTCGGCCTATACCGTTCATACTTATGATTTGAATGAAAGTAATGTTGCATTTTTCAAATGATCGTTTTTTTTTGCCGGTTAGTGTATTAAAATTATTCATGCTTTTGGGATATTGCCATCTCTATATATATAAGAATGAAGGTTTGTCTGTTTTTTCTGAATTTCTACGGAAATTTGCGTTATTTACGCGTTTTAGACTGTTTTATGACGGATGCGCGCGAAAATATTTTTTTTGTCTGTCTGTCTGTTTGTCTGTGGACAATTTTTTGTGTCCTTATAACTCGAGAACGGCTGAGTGGATCAACGTAAAATTTGGTACAGATATCCTTCAGAGGCACGACACCAATCATTGATGTAACTTTTCTCTGTACCTCTCATAAAAGGGGGCCTACCCCCTTAAAATACTTGCTGAAATAGGCGTAGAAGGGCGAGACTAAGCTCATTTTCAGCCCCTCAGTGTGAGAAACGAAACTCGGGGGGCCTAAAGGGACCCCGAAAACCACATTTTAAAGCCCTAAAACCAACAGTTTTTGAGATATTCCCAGAAAATTAATTTCATTTAATACAATAATGAAAGGAAGCTAGCCGGTAACCATGGCAACAGAAATTCACAGGTCCATCTATTGCTGTAATATAAGACGCAATACAATTCCAATTATTAGCCTACTTTCGATTTTTGCAAAAAATGAAAGTAGACTTATGAGATCAACACAGGGCGAAAAAAAGTGTGTCTGTCTGTGTGTGTGTATGTGTGTGTGTGAGTCTGTGTGTGTGTGTATGTGTGTGTGTGAGTCTGTGTGTGTGTGTGTGAGTGTGTGTACTCTGAATGTCTGTCCCCCCCTATCAATTCGAACACGGTGAATGCGAATTGAACGAAATTTGGTACAAAGGTAGCACTAGCAAAGGACACCTCAGTGTCATGTTTTATATCGCCGCCATCTTTACTAAAACTGAATGGCGGCCACTCAAACGTTCAAAACGTAAAATCAAATAACGACTAACCAAATCATCCAATCTCTACCAAATTTGGTAACAACATACCTTCGTATAGGATGCGTCTTGTGACCAAACTACAAGGTCGTCCGCCATACCATTTCAGGATGGCGGCCGTGCGAATTATGCAAACTTTATAATCCATATCATGGGACCCACCAGTTCCGATTATCGAGCCGAGAATCGTTTTAACTGTTCTAAAGGAAGAGGCACGTACGAAATTAAAAGTTTATTTTGTAATACTATAGTGCAGACGTGATTTTAAAAAGCTCAGCTGATTCATTAATAAGACAAGATGGCAGCGGATATCTTGTGCCTGACTTATATTTCACTAATTTGAGTATTGAATGCAATATAGCGTACTGATAAAAAATAAATAAACTTTGTATGAAATGCTTTATATATAAATAATATACTCCAGTGATGAAATCGTTTAGTATAAATCATTATTTGCTAACAAGTTCTATGTAAGTCATTTTAAATAGAACGATATTCGTTGACACAATTAGCTCAGTGGTAGAGCGATAGCCTGTCGCTCAGATTCCTATGGTTCAAACCCGATCAGAGCTAGTTTTTTTGCTTGAAATGTTATATGTTTATTGTTTTGTAATGACTCAGATGTTTTAAAATTAAGCGTTATATTGTGCAAATTATGGTGTAAAATATATATTTAATTAAAACATAATTCGCCAGCAGATTTAATCGAGACATCTAGCTGCCAAAAAGGTAACTTCCAGATTTTATTGAAAAGTTTCTTCTTCTGGCCGCTAGAATGCACTCGCTCTGTTAGGATTATATTGTTCGATATTTCACCACTAGATGTCCCGACTAGTCTACGTGGGGATCCATTGATTACTATACCATTATCATTCTATGCGCATCGAATTTGAAGAATGACAAGTTGATACTACGATACATTTTAACTTTTTATTTTAAAGGGTTTGTAACAGCCTATTTTGCGTTACTTGAAAATGTTATTAAGCGTTATATTGTCCACATTATGGTGTAAAATATATATTTAATTAAAACATAATTCGCCAGCAGATTTACTCGAGACATCTAGCTGCCAAAAAGGTAACTTCCAGATTTTATTGAAAAGTTTCTTATTCTGGCCGCTAGAATGCACTCGCTCTGTTAGGATTATATTATCGAAAATATCCACATAGTTTGTATACACACGTCTCTGTAGGGTCATGGAAAGATTTGTTAATTCAATTAGGGTTGTGAAAGCCATGCACAACCAGACGTGTAAAGACATGCCTCAACTCAAAGTTGGATGTTGCCCACGGCAGGTCGTAATAATAATAATAATGATGTTATTGGTTTTACATCCCTTTTAACTACTGCTGCTTTTAGAGACACCGGGGTGCCGGAATTTTGGCCCGAAGGGGATCTTTAACGTGCCAGTAAATGTACTGACACGGCTCCCTCGCATTTGTGCACCCTCAAATGCCAGCTGACTGCGCCAGGATACGAACCTGCAACCTAGGGCCCAGCAAGCGAGAACGTTACCGCTGAGCCACGCCGCCAGTCCGGTCGATTATGTCTCCAGATCCATAACATTCTTGATATACTTCTTATCTTTCTTTCTTTCTTTCTTTCTTTCTTTCTTCAATGATGGTAGCAGTTTTTATCTAGGTCGTGGCGTTTGGTAGAGGTAAATCGTTTCTAAGGTCTTCAACAAAGAATAGTTCTATTATACTCTTTGATAATAACAACGAGTTATAACTATACTCATACATTTAGGAGAAAGTAGGCTATATGTTCTTTACTGAACATCTTGTTACATTACTGAGATAGTTTGCAAACGGCTAGAAGGTTATAACGGAACCAAACTAAGATGTAAAATGCATCAATACATATAATGCGCTTAAGGGGGTCAAGGGGTACTCTAGCATTTTTTCACTCGATTTACACGTGCTGGTGTGCTACGGAAGGTCAATTATATCCCTATCCCTATATTGTTATATTATTATAATATTATAATAATAATAATAATTATTATTATTATTACACTACGGAAAGGAAGACCCCAGAGGACTGGAAAAAGGGAATAATTGTCCCGATCTTCAAGAAAGGTAGTAGAACAGAATGCAGAAACTATCGGGGAATAAAACTGATGAGTCATTGTGCAATGATGTTTGAGAAAGTTTTGGAAAGGAGAATTAGGGCAAGGATAGAAGGAGGGATGAGGGAAGAACAACATGGCTTCAGAGCAGGAAGGTCCACAGTGGATTTGATTTTTGCTGTAAGGCAATTACAAGAACAGCACTGTGAGTATGGAACAGATCTACTGATGGCTTCCTGGACATTGAGAACGCATATGACAGTGTATGCAGAAACAAAGTATGGAAGTCCCTGGAGGATAGAGGAGTAGAATAGTGGACTATAAGGAGGATAAAGGAGATGTACAAGGGAAGCGTGAGCTGTGTGAAAGTGGGAGGAGAGAGATCGGACTGGGTGGAACAGAGAAACGACCTGAAACATGGAAGTGCACTGGCACCGTTACTTTTCATTGTGGTGATGGATGACATAATGACCCGAGTGGCACAAGTAATTGGGGAAGGAAAGATGAAAGCAACGGTGTTAGCGGATGATTTGATGATTAGGGGAAACAAGGAGGAGGAGGTACAGGAACAGTTGGGCGTGTGGGAAGGTATACTACAAGGATATGGGATGAAATTTACCATGATAAGAGTGAGATGGTGATCACAACGAGGAAGATGGAAAGAACCACAACGGGAATAACAATTGGTGGGGAACAGCTGAAGAAAGTGGAGAGTTTCAAGTATCTGGGAAGCCTGATACAAGATAATGGAAGATACGATAGAGAAAAAATGAGCGGGGGAGACAGGCAGAAGCATTCCTGAGGAGTGTGAGAAGCATGTTATGGAGCAAGGATGTCCCTCAGAACAGAAAAAAGATCATATATCGGACGTACTATGCCCCTATTCTGACGTATGCCTCGGAGACCTGGGCTATGAAAGGAAGGGAGAAGAGCAAAATACAAGCCAGTGAGATGAGGTTCTTGAGAAGCAGTATTGGAGCTACAAAGATGGACAGAATAAGAAATGAGAGGACCAGAGAATTAATAAAGGAGGAACCTTTACGGGATGGTATAGAGAAATCTAGACTTAGATGGCATGGACATGTAAAACGAATGGAGGAAAAGAGGATACCCAGGAGGATACACGAGACGATGTGGGAAGGAAAGAGACCGAGAGGAAGACCGAGAGACAGGTGGCTGAAAGGGATGGAAGAAAGCGTGAAGAAGAGAGGAGAAGACTGGACAGGGGTGGAAGCTGAGAGATGGTGGGAAGACAGAAGACGTTGGAGTGGCCTGTGTTCCAAACAGACCCGGCCAACGGCTGGAAACTGTGCAAGAGGATGATGATGATGATGATACTACGGCCTACAACGACGAGACAAAGCTCATTTTCAGCCCCTTGGTGTCAGAAAAAACCTCGGGGCCCCTAAACAGTCGTAAAGGGTCCCCGAAAACTACATTTTAATGCTCTAAAAGCAAGAGTTTCTGAGATATTCCCAGAAAACTAATTTCATTTAATAAACTAATGTAGGAATGCAAGCCAGTAACCATGACAACAGTGTCTCAAAAAGGTACATCCAACTTTCCATCCATTTCTGCAAGAAGTAATGCCACTCCATTTATTAAATTTCTGTGAAAGTTTGCAAATGGTAATATGGTTATCACGGAACCAACAAAAACTGTAAAATTCATCAATGCGCTTAAGGGGGTCAAGAGGTACCCTCGATTTTTTCACAAGACTTAAACGTGCGATGTGTCGTACAGAAGGACTATTATATCTTCAAACAGCAACATTATTTTCAAAAATTCCTGAATTGAAATAGTTTATTTTTTATTTTATTTTTTGTTTTTAGGAATTTGGGCTATTGGAGGCTAAAAAACCCTGAATTTTCATGCACCACAAGCCTTTATAATTTATTAAAGGGGTCTTCCTCTGGATGCGCACTTGACACAACAGTGAGGGTCAGTTTTTATGTGACGTGAATTGCATTTCGTCTACGAGGTTTCCAATTTTATTTTCACGTCAGGAAATACACGTTAGGTAAATTAGTTTCAGAGCATATTTCAACTAATCATTTATCTTTGTCGACAAACAGGTTCCAATCCCCTAACCATTGCAACAGTAGCTTAATTGATTACGTCTGGTTATTAATACCGACGACCGTTCGAAGAATGGGTACTTCTGCTAGTGTTAAAATAAAATTTAAAACTCTATACCATTCGGATGAACGTTGCCTCCTATTTCAATAGAAAATGAAAATCCACAGCCTGCTTCCAGTCTCCGACCGGGTCAGGAATGGAATAAATGAAGACCCCGTCTAGCGGCGAGGATATGAACTGTGCCGGCTGCCGAGGCCTGACGCACTCCTCTGGGGCAATGATTAAATGAATGACAGATGAAATGAAATTATAGTGGAGCGTGTTGCTGGAATGAAATGTTGACAGGGAAAACCGGAGTACCCGGAGAAAAACCTGACTGCCTCCGTTTTGGCCAGCACAGAACTCACATGGAGTGACTGGGATTTGAATCACAGACCCAGTGGTGAGAGGCCGGCGTGCTGCCGCCTGAGCCACGGAGGCTCTCTCCTATTTCAATAGAATTAAAACAATTTGGCCAGAGAATGTGTGTCAATGAGCTTACAAAATTAGAGAAATTCCTCTGTTCGTCACCAGATAGCAGCCAGAAACTACTGTATGGACCTTGGTAGAAAATCCCGCCATATTAATTAGATCTGCGGACAGTAGTAAGGAAGGAGAAAGAAGAGGGTGCGGGGGGAAAAATTGAGACTCCTGGAAGAATGAGGATTTCCAAATAAGGAGAGGGGATGAGGTGGGGTGGGGGAGAGGGATGGAATGATATAAGGAGGCAGAAACAAATGGGAAGTGTATCTGTACGGTACCCAACGTCATACAGGCCTCGGCGAAAAAACACATGGAAACACATGGAAAGAGATCAAATCGTGGCCCTGTAGCCATCGAAGAAACAGTACAATTTGAAATAGGTGAAGAAATAGAGAAACGGAGAGGGACTATCTTCCCAAATCTTTATTAACTGGTAGTCAAGTGTCAGCTGATATCCAGTGTCTCTGTTTAAAGTTTTTTTTTTTACGAATTTCAACTGGTTCCCTTATAATTCTAGGCCAGTTGTGCTTAACAAGGGCATGCGCATGAGCATCCTTGTAACATACACCATGCCCTGAAGACAGGGAATGTTCAACTATAGCTGATTTGTCAGGTTAGTTTAGACGGATGTTCCTTCGATGCTCCTTGATGCGAGCTGCAATGAACCGTTTTGTTTGTCCAATGTAGACTTTTCCGCAAGTACAAGGAACTTCATACACCCCAGGCTGTCGTATGGAGGACAATTTATCTTTGTATAATCCTAAACGTTGACAAATTTTCGTCATAGTGCCAAAAACTGTTTTTATCTTGTGCTTGCGGAGAATCTTAGCAACGCGGTCAGTGGTGTTGTGAATATAAGTGTGTTAAGTAGTTATCCTCACGTCGGAGCTCTCAGAGGGTTGTCTATCCCTCCTTCTGGGATGTAGGGACCTTGTTTAGGCAATAATGTATTAACAATGTTTACCTATGAATAGGTAAAAGAAAAATAATCCGCCTTAAAGTCAATAATATTATATATTGCAACTAATGATAATGCAATTATTTATTGACAAGTGATAGTGATCATTTTTCAAAAAAACAATATGGTGGCTGTACAAAATTTTGAATTTTTTTTCAAGTATCTTATACAAGCGATTGAATTCAAGATTCATAATGAACTACAACTATAATGTTAATCTACTGCTGTATAAGTCTAATGGCTTACAGTTAACAAATAAAGAAAGATAGCCTGTATAGGCCTATTAATTATTCAGGGAAGAGTTCCGCTAGCTCGTTACAGAATGATCCGATCTCTGTGAAACTAGTAGGCCTAGCTAAAGCCCTGTGCAGATGCCGATATCCGCGGGTCAAAATATTTCACCATGCGGATATAGTTTGCATGGCTGTGTGGATAGCGGATAAGCTGCGAATAATGTTCGGAGAAAATTTGCGGATAGTTTTTAGAATACAATCCGAACTTGTTTAATAACATTATTAGGAACCGGGTGTTTATGACATATCATGCTTTTCCGTTCTGTTTTGTCTTTCATGACAAATGTAAGATGATGATTTAAGCTAATCGCATTCAAATTATGTCATTAAGCATAATTAACACTCCGAACAGGAAAGGGTTGCAATTCTGGCTGTTTGGATTCATTTTAAACCTAGCACATGACATACATAGCCTAAGGGAACGACCTTTTCATCTTATGTCTAAATATGATGCTATAGTAATTAAATGCTTTATCTAATTATACATATTATTGTAATACCAGTAGACTCGGATAACAAACGGGCGGATGCGGATAAAAGTCGTGCGGATATGGGGCGGATACGGATAACAGTCGTGCGGATGTGGGGCGGATACGGATAAGTCATGCGGATGTGGGGCGGATACGGATAACAGTCGTGCGGATGTGGGGCGGATACGGATAACAGTCGTGCGGATGCGGGGCGGATACGGATAACAGTCGTGCGGATGTGGGGCGGATACGGATAACAGTCGTGCGGATGTGGGGTGGATACGGATAACAGTCGTGCGGATGTGGGGCGGATACGGATAACAGTCGTGCGGATGTGGGGCGGATACGGATAACAGTCGTGCGGATGTGGGGCGGATACGGATAACAGTCGTGCGGATGCGGGGCGGATACGGATAACAGTCGTGCGGATGCGGGGCCTATACGGATAACAGTCGTGCGGATGCGGGGCGGATACGGATAACAGTCGTGCGGATGCGGGGCGGATACGGATAACAGTCGTGCGGATGTGGGGCGGATACGGATAACAGTCGTGCGGATGCGGGGCGGATACGGATAACAGTCGTGCGGATGTGGGGCGGATACGGATAACAGTCGTGCGGATGTGGGGCGGATACGGATAACAGTCGTGCGGATGCGGGGCGGATGCGGGGCGGATGCGGATAAAAGTCGTGCGGATGCGGGGCGGATGCGGATAACGTTTTGTTTATCCGCGCAGGGCTCTATCTATAGCATCTATCTATATATTTAAAACACTAAGGCGATTTTTGTTACATCGAGAATGAGATAACGTCTCAACCGATTGACTTCGTAATGCATTCTAACGAGAGCTCTTGGCATGTAGATTTGCAGAGTGTCTTTAAAATAAACAAATATGTTACAGAATATTTTTAAATTAATAAACAAAAATTCAGAAATCGTGCCTATCACGCATGCGCACAATCGCCTTGCCTTATGACAGTCATGGCGGTTACAAGTCCATCGCGTTTTAATTTCATGTTTATGTATAAGAATTATAATGGAAGGGAACATTGCTTATTACGTTTTCATGACATACACTGGAATTACCAGACAGAAAATGCTGAAAAACGTTAACTGACATCAAATTTTGAGTGTGCTTGATGTTTAACTCCCTTAATATTGCGCAGTTTTACCAGTGGTTCGGTAGCTCAGGTGGTTACGCCGTACTGTCTTAATTTATGCATCACCCAATGTAAGGGGTTCGAATCCCCCCTCCGGCATGTTTTTTTATTTCCGTATTTTCCTTTCTTGCAATTGCTATTATATTGCCAAAACATATTTAACTCTTGGCATTCCCATTTGTTACAGAATATTTTTAAATTAATAAACAAAAATTCAGAAATCTTGCCTATCACGCAGGCGCACAATCGCCTTGCCTTATGACAGTCATGGCGGTTACAAGTCAATCGCGTTTTAATTTCATGTTAATGTATAAGAATTATAATGGAAGGGAACATTGCTTATTACGTTTTCATGACATACACTGGAATTACCAGACAGAAAATGCTGAAAAACGTAAACTGACATCAAATTTTGAGTGTGCTTGATGTTTAACTCCCTGAATATTGCTCGTTATTACCAGTTGTTCGGTAGCTCAGATGGTTACGCCGTACTGTCTTAATTAATGCATCACCCAATGTAAGGGGTTCGAATCCCCCTTTCGGCATGCTTTTTTATTTCCGTATTTTCCTTTCTTGCAATTGCTATTATATTGCCAAAACATATTTAACTCTTGGCATTCCCGTAACTAAGGAATTCTACGTTCCCATCTCAATTTAACTTAAAACGCTATGGTAATTTCATTGAAAAGCTTTATAAGTTCCAACATTCGACAGATTACATTTGCAATAACGGTAGCCTATTTATCTTTATTGCTACAGAAGTTTTGGCATATTTTTGCACATGGGATAACTGTGAATCAAGGATTGTACGAATTCCAACACATTACGAAGAATATATGCAGTGAATCCACCCGAGTGTCTTCAAATCGAGCCATGTGCTACGTAACTCATTTGTTTTCCTCAGTTCTTTCTTTGCCTTATAAACATACAAGGCATGTCCAAAATGTTGTTACATGAAATTCCACTAATGAATTGTACCTTTACCAGTTATACGGCAATAATACAGTAGGCCTACGTTGAAATTCTGATACCGGTATTACAAAATGTAGGCCTACTTTTGATTAGATTGTTATCCAAATTAACTTCTATATTTCAGTAGCAGATGTCGCTGCAGTCGAATGTTGGAACCGCCATTTGTAATGTGTTTCCGATCTTTCAGTTATATAGTCTTTGGTGGTCTGTTATAGTCTTTGGTGGTGAGTCGTTTTCTGTCGAGAATGCATATCGCAGCTTCTACGAATTGTTAAACCTTTCATTGTATATACCATAACTACGGCATACTAGAAAGTGACTACGCAGAATTACTGGGCCGGTTTGTCTCGATAATTCATTGCCAGCTTTAAGAGTGGGCTTCCCTGTGTAAATACGACTCTTGACACGTACAGGAAATATAATTGTAAAACTGGCTCCATTATTAAGGTGACTGGCGAAGTGGTTCTATGCTCCTCTTCATAATTTACTGTCATGGATATCCGAAGAATTGTACCAATAACAGGTGACGGAAATTGCTTATTTAGAGCAGTTTCGTACTGTTTGTATCGAAACGAAGAACGTCATAGCGAGTTGCGTTTGCAAACTGTTACAAAAATTGTTGCTGACTGGAATATTTATAAGGATTTTATTATTGGCGATGAGTCTTATCGCCTTCCCCTCAACAACCAACTTGAGTATGAAAATCTTATGTCTCTGAACGGTGAATATGCTGGTCATGTTGAACTCCATGGTATAAGCCAATTGTTTAATGATTATTTGTTTAGAGTGCATAACGATGAGACTAACCACGTTGTAGATTATGGCAATGGAAGTGTTATTTGTCATTTATTGTTTAGCGGCTCCGTTGATGCAGGACACTATAGTGTGATCGAATACGACATTAATTTGGGGATAAATCCTACTGTAAATAGACGCATTCGACGAAAAAGAACATTAACCGGTCGTGTGGAAACTACAAATAGACGCAAAACAATGAGAAATCGGAGAAAAGGCGAAACCACTTTTAATATAAAATATAAATCTGCCATTTCAGAAACAATGCCAGATATTATGCCGTACAGCGTTGGGTCCTTGACGAACGAATGTAAACATTGTTCTGCATTGTTCTTCTCTTGCGAAAGAACTACGCTTGGTTACTTCGGCCTTTGCTGTTGCAATGGTAAAATTAATCTTCCGGAATATAAAATACTTGACAGGCTTAAACCATTTTTCACTGGAAATGATGATACCTCAAGGAACTTCAGAGAGAATATTTGGCAGTACAACAATTCTATGTCCTTCGTTTCCTTTGGTGCCAATGTTACCGTACCACCTGAACACGGTCCATATTGTTTTAAAATTTCAGGAATTGTACATCATCGCATTTCTTCCATATATTCCAAAAATATAAGCGACAGTTGTTACGGCCAATTGTATGTATTAGACTGCTCAGAAGCTAATCAAATCAGATTAGCAAATCGAGCGAATTCTTGCATCAGGGAGGGTACACTCCATATTCTAAATAATATTTTGCAAGAGCATAACCCTTACATTCAACTGTATAAGGCAATGCATTCAAAAATATGCGAAGAAAATGAACTGGCTTTTAGAGAAAAACGTCAACCGTTAGATTTGGTCATGCGCTTTTACCATGAACCTCAAGAAGATCCTAGACGTTACAATAACCCAGCTTCCTCAGAGATTGCAGCTATTTTTGAAACAACTGACGGCGCTCCGGCTTCACACCGCCACATAGCCGTATTTTCTAATCAGGGAGTTTTAAAGGAAATTGATGTTGACAGCACGCATTGTGATCCATTAACTTACGTTTTAATCTGGCCTTGCGGAGAAACAGGGTGGCATATTTCACTGCCAACAGGAGGGAACCGTAAGACGAACGTTAGGCAAAATATGACAATGCGTGAATATATTTTGTATAGGCTGTCGATTCCAGGTTGTCCTCCCGCAGGAGGTTTCAACCCTTTACTTAATGCAGGTAAACTTACCCAACAATTAATAGTTGACTATTATTGTCGAATAGAAGGAGATAGACTAAAATATATTCGCAATCAACAAACGAAATTGCGTGTCGATACCTACGTTGGTCTTGCTGATGCTTTACACTTTAGAGCTGAAAATGAAAGTTTAAGAGCTGGTCGCATAGTTATTTTGCCTTCTACTTTTATTGGTAGTCCCCGAAATATGTTGCAAAATTATCAGGATGCAATGGCTATTGTGAGAAAATTTGGCAAGCCAGACCTCTTCATAACTTTCACTTGCAACCCTTCATGGCCTGAAATTACTACTAGCCTCCAACCTTATGAAAATGCAAACAATAGACCTGATGTCGTTGTTCGCGTTTTTCATGCGAAAGTGAAGGAACTCTTGCGTTTAATAAATCAAAAGCAAATTTTTGGCGAGGTACAAACTTTCTTATACACGGTTGAGTTCCAGAAGCGAGGTTTACCTCATATACACTTACTGGTTTGTCTTCGAGATAGTTGTAAATTACGAGAAATCTATGATATTGATATGACAGTTTCTGCAGAAATACCAGATCCTTCCAATACAACATTGTACAACTTAGTAAAGACACACATGGTACATGGACCTTGCGGCCTTCTGAATCCCAATTCAATTTGCATGAAGGATGGAAGATGTAAGAAGGGTTTTCCAAAAGACTTTGTGCCAGAAACTAAAGAGAATGTGAACGGCTATCCACTTTACCGTAGGCGACAGAATGGAAGATCATATACTAAACGAGTACAAGGCACCAATGTTGAAATCGACAATCGCTTCATTGTTCCATACAATCGATATCTATTGATGTACTTTCAGGCCCATATTAACGTCGAAATCTGTGCAAGTGTACACAGCATCAAATACATACATAAATATGTTTATAAGGGGCATGATTGCGCTAACTTGAAAATCACGGTAAACGATGGAATGCTACATCATGACGAAGTTTCTATGTATTTGAATGCTAGATATGTTGGGTCAAGTGAGGCTGCATACAGGATTTTTGGTTACAACATGCACGAACAGTCCCACATTGTTGCCCGGTTACCTGTCCATTTACCAGACCAACAAGATGTATTTTTTCATGCCGATGATGCTCCCAAAGCATTAATACGAGCTCAGTTAAAAAGTACACAACTCACTGCATGGTTTCAGCTGAACCAAAATCCAACAACTAGGAGTGCATATATTTATCCTGAAACACCCGTTCATTATGTATGGGATAAATGCAAATGCATTTGGAAAAAACGACTTAGATTCGAAAATGTAATATGTCGGATGTACAATGTTTCTCCATCTGAATCAGAAAGATACCATCTGCGCTTACTTTTACTTCACATAGTAGGTGCCACAAGCTTCGAGGATCTCCGAACATACCAAGGTGTTACCTGCCCAACATATAAGGATATGGCAATTAAACTTGGTTTGCTTATCGATGATTCAGATTGGCAACGCTGTTTGATGGAAGCATCGGTTTTCCAAATGCCCTTTCAACTGAGACAGTTATTCGCCTACATATGCATATTTCATCAACCTTGCAATGCCAGTCACTTATGGGACATGCACAAAAACTCTCTCTGTGAAGATTATTTAAAGTCTGAAGATGAAAATACAGCTTATCAACTATCTCTCAGAGATATTAATAAAACTCTGCAATTGCATGGTTTCTCTCTGCCAACATTTAACTTGCCTGTTGGTACTGACACACACTCAAACGATCAAACTACTAATGAGCCAGTGTTCCCTTTTGATTTGGCTGACCTAATGTCCTTAGCAAACCAGGAACAACTTTCAATTATTAATGAAATCACTAGCGTTCTTCAAAATAACAACACAACTGTCACGAACGCATTCTTTATTGACGGTGCTGGGGGCACAGGAAAAACATTTATTTACCGATGCTTAATACAAAAGTTCTGGAGTTTAGGGCTTCATGTTATATCAGTAGCATGGACCGGAATAGCCGCTGTTTTGCTACCCAACGGTCGAACAGTACACAGTACATTCAAAATTCCTCTAAATTTAAATGAGAGTTCAGTGTCTGGATTAAAATTAAATTCCAAAGCAGCTGACGATATTCGATTAGCACGGCTCATAATATGGGATGAAGCCCCAATGGCAAATATTCATTCATTAATGTGTGTGAATCGTCTTCTAAAAGATATTATGGGTAATGACATTCCATTTGGTGGGAAAATTACTGTTCTTGGAGGAGACTTTAGGCAGGTTTTGCCTGTTGTTCCGCACGCTTCTCGCCAAACAATTATTCAAAACTGTATTAAATACTCTCCTCTCTGGCCCTTCTTCAAAATACGCTGCTTATATAAAAACATGCGGTTGAAACCAGAAGAAATTGAATTTTCTGATTTTTTGTTACAAATTGGAAACGGTGACTACCCCTCTGTAGATGGCGAGGAATCAAATGTTATTGAACTACCACCCAGAATTTTAGCGCATGATGACATCGTGACTGAGATTTACGGCGAAACATTCATTTCTACGAAAGATATAATCAATTTCTCGAAAGTGTGCATTCTAACACCAAAAAATGAACACTGTAATGAAATTAATTTGAAAGTCATCGAACTTATACCCGGTAGTTCAAAAACATACACCAGCGTTAACAGATTAATTACTGAAGATGAAAGCCAGCTACTTCAATTTCCTACAGAATTCTTGAATTCCTTGGAATTAAGTGGTTTGCCTCCACATATTCTTACTCTAAAAGTTGGAGCCATAGTTATGCTCCTCAGAAATCTGAACGTTTCCCAAGGGCTCCTGAACGGAACCAGTTTATTTGTAAAGAATATGTATGAAAATTGCTTGGATTTGGAAATAATCAGCGGAGATAAAATTGGGCAGAGAGCTCTAATCCCTCGAGTTGATTTAACACCATCCGACAAAACCCTTCCATTTTCTTTTAAGAGACGTCAATTTCCAATTCGCTTGGCATTCTGTATCACAATTAATAAAGCTCAAGGGGAAACTCTCGAACGTGTAGGTCTCTATTTACCTCAGCAAGTTTTCAGTCATGGCCAGTTATATGTTGCAATGTCAAGAGTGCGATCTTTCGACGCCCTTAAATTTTCAATAGTGCCAAAAAGTAGTCGTACAAAGAATGTCGTATATAAGGAAATCCTTCGGTAATTATTTTGCCATTGACCATCATGTTTCGACTTCGTAAAGCACTCTGACAAAAGCTCTTGGCCTGTAGATTTGCAGAGTGTCTTTAAGAGAAAAAAAAATATGTTACCGACCTGTGTTATTGTGATGGTTGTATTAATGCGTGTATCTGTAATTAACGTGAGAATTAGGAAGGAGAACGCCGAGGCCTTACGTAAGGAACCATCCCGGTATTTGCCTGGAGTGGAAGTGGGAAACCGAAGAGAAACACATCCAAGATAGTTAAGGTTGGAATCGATCCTACCTCTCCTCAGTTTTACCTCACGAGGCTGAGTGCGTCCCGTTCCAGCCCTCAGGCCAGAATTAAATTTCTTGGCAGAGCAGGGAAATGAATCCGGATCTCTGGGGCGATGGCCAAGAATATACTTAATAGTGGGCTTCCCTATGTTAATGCGTTTTTCGACATGCACTGGACATATAATTCTAAAACTGCCTCCTTTACGGTGGCTGGCAAAGAGTCAGTGCTCATCCTGTAATTGGTGAAGTGATTCTATGCTCCCCTGCATAGTTTGCTGTTAAAGAAACCCAAAGGATTGAACCTATAACAGGCGATAGAAATTGCTTATTTCGAGAAGATTCGTGCTGTTTATATCAAAATGAAGAACATCGCCCTGAGCTTCATTTGCAAACTATTGCAAACATTGTTGCTGACAAGGATAATTTTAAGGATTTTATTATTGGCGATCAGCCTCATCGCGTTCTCCTCAGCAACCAACTTAGTATGAAAGTCTCTGAACGGTGAATACACTGATCATGTTGAACTTCATTGTATAAGCCAATTGTTCATTGATTTTATTTGTTTAGAGTACATAACAATGAGTCTAACCACACTGTTGCTTTTGCAAGGGGAGTATTATTTGGCATTTAATATTTAGCGGCTCCATTGATGCAGGGCACTATAGTGTTATTGAATAAGACGTTAATTTTGGGAGAAATACTACTATAAAAACCCGTTCGACGAAAAGGAACATTGTCCGGTCGTATGTTAACTGCAAATTGACGCAATAAAGTGAGAAATCGGACAAAATACGAAGCCACTTTAAAAATCCAATATAAATATGCCATAAAAATACTCCCATTTTCTTTTAAGAGCCACCAATTTCCAATCGCTTGGCATAATTTATCACAATCAATAAAGCTCAAGGGGAAGCTATGGAACGTGTAGGTCACTATTTGCCTCATCAAGTTTTCAGTCATGGGCAGTTATATGTTGCAAAGTCGTCTTTCTCTGTAATCATACAAATAATGCATATAAGAAAATCCTTCCGTAAATATTTTCCCAATGACCGTCATGTTTTGACGGGTTTCAACTAGTATCTTTTATTTTCTTTATTCCTTCCGTTTTGTCCTTTTCTTCTTCTAGGCCTTTAGATAGTTGTAAGTTGTGGTTAGTTTTAGTTCTAGTGTTCATTTCATCATCATTTTTACTTTCACCCAAACCATTTGAGGCCGATAACCTAGATGTCTGGTCCCTTAAAACAAATATCACCATCATCATGAAAATAATTGAGAAGAGAGTGGACGTAGCCTTAAGTTAGGAACCATTCCGTGATTTGCCTAGAAAAGCAGGAAACCACGGATATTGAACCCATTCACTTAAAATATCGTCACGAGGCAGACTGGACTCCGTTCGAGCCCTCAGTATAGAATTAACTTTATTATCCCTAGACCTCAGGTGTGGGAACCAATAACGCTAACCGTTACACCACGAAGCGAACCTACCAACTCTTAAGCTATGATCGTCATTAGGATTACTCCATCTATGCTCATAATTCAAGAGTATAAAGCCGATATTTCTTGGTAGTCTCTCAGCTAAGAGTTGTTATCTAGAGTGGCTTGGACATCGAGGAGTGTACTTAGGTGTGCGAAGAATTTGTCTCATAACCTGTGTCGCTGTGATGTCTGTACTACTGCGTGTATTTTTAATGGAGTTAAGTTTGGGTAGAAAGTGGTCGTGGCCTTATGTTAGGAACTTTCCCAGTATTCGCCTGGAGTAGAAGTGGGAAACCACGGAAAATCACTTCCTGAGTGGGTGAGGTGGGAATGGAACTCATCTCTTCTCAGTTTTGCCTCACTAGGTCGAGTGTACCCATTTCCAACCCTTTGACCAGAAATGCATTTCTTGGAAGAGCCAGGAATGGAACCCGGGGCGACAGCCAAGAACACTAGCCGCTACAACAGCAGGCAGCACTCAGCTAAATGCATCAGTGTAGGGAACTCCTGGGACATCTGGTGCTATCCTACGAGATAATTATGTTGTCAGTTTCGAATGGCATGACACGTAATCAGCGTCGTGTCACTTCCCATCAGTAACAAATGCTTTGACAATTCCATTCTGCTGTAGGTTCTGTTTGGGGTCTTTACTCTGGACATTTATTGTGCACGAATAATGCTACTAACCGTTACACCGCGAAGCGAACCTACCAACTCTTAAGCTATGATCGTCATTAGGATTAATCTGTCACTTTATCATTATAACGATATGATAACTCCCATTAACGTCACTCATATTTTCTGATTTGTTGATCTTTTAGGTGCTTTGAGACATCGTGGTCCTGTAGCCCGTGTACTTGGGTGTGTGTTGTATTTGTCTCATAGCCTGTGATATCTGTACTACTGCGTGCATTTGTGATGGAGTTAGGATTTGGGTAGAAAGCGACCGTGGTCTTAAGTTAGGAACTATCCCGGCATTTGGCTGGAGTAGAAATGGGAAATCACGGAAAAGACACTTCCAGGATGGCTGAGGTCGGAAGTGAACCACCTTATCTCGGTTTTGCGTCACGAGGTTGAGTGCACCCCGTTCTTGCCCTCAGATCAGAATTGCATTTCTTGGGAGAGCCAGGAAACGAAACCCGGACAGCCAAGAAAGCTAGCCGCTACGCCACGAGGTAGTCTATTACTATAATATGTACTGTACGAATACGAACACAGTTCCCTCTGGAAATGTGAACTCAAAACCCCGTGTACCACAGCTCATGAAGGGCCTAGGTCTACCAAGTGTCCGAGCATTCAAGTGTGGGTAAATACAAATTTTATGACAACCTGTGTTATTGTGGTGTCTGTAGTACTGTATATTATTTGAAGTTAGGATTGGGAGGAAGGTGGCCACGGCCTTACGTTAGGGAGTGTAGTAGAAATGTTTGATGGGTGATGTGAGATTCATTCTCAGTTTTCCTCACGAGGCTGAATGAACCCAGAGGTCAGAATTGAATGTCTTGGAAGAGCCGTAAAATGTTACCTTAGTTCAGGGGTGACAATCCCAGAATTCAAAGTTCCAAGAAATATTTACTTTCCAAGTAAAATATGATAGAAATGAGACAGTTCGTGTGTGAATTAGCTCCACCTAAACTTCAAATTGCCCTTAATAATATGCAGTTCCCAAGTACCAGTAGTTGAAACTTTGAGATGCAATAAAGCTTTGTATTTCTGTACAAGGTATTAGTAGAGAAGTTGGTATTTACTTAAAGTCTAATTAGAGTGTCAGATCTGCGACTATGTTTTTGTCAGTTTCTACCAAGCATGAAGACTCGACAAACAATCTGAGATTCTATTACATTAGGTAGAGTGCAAGAAACTGTTATAACTTAACTCAACTAGCAAACTGTTCCGTTTCAAGCAGGATGTTGGTGGTGTAAGATAAAACATGAACTTCGATACATATCGTTCTAGACTCGGAACTCATTGAAATAGCTCCAGCCGTTTAGAAGTTATTAGGGGGACACACACATACGAACACACATACACACACACACACACACACGGACAAAAGGTGATCTCATAAGCCTATTCTTTTCATAAAATGAAAATTGGCTAAAAATAATAATCATTCGACGACGAGTACCCGTCAAGTGAAACATAAAATACAAGCTTCCTCGTGTATCCAAGTAGAGAAACTAATACATGGATAAGGACGTTTCCCCTTTTTAATATTTTCAGCCTATTTTATAATCATTAATCGCAGCCAATTGCCATTTTCCGTTAACCACCTCTAAACTATAATAAAAAATGATGTACTATCTCAGAAACATTCATGGGAGCGTGATCAACAACTCACGAAAGTTACATCGCAATGAAATGAATGGTATATGAACGCATACGGAACTGCTGAAACGATTAGAGCGCCGTCGCCCATTTGTTGAATATACTCGTACGCTAGAAATCTTCCCTGAAGTGTACACAACATCTCACCCACGTTTCATCGCTATCGGACAAATGGTATATGAACGCATACGGGACTTTGTTGAAACAATTCGCGCGTCGTCGCTCATTCGTTGAATCTACTCGTGCGCTACATATTGTTAAGTGGATTTACTAAGCCAGAAACCTTCCCTGAGTGTATACAACATCTCACCCAAGTTTCATCGCATTGGGGTGAATGATATATGAACGCATGTGGGACTTTGTTGAAACAAACTCACGCCATTTTGTTGAAGTTACTCGCGCGCCATCTATTGTTAATTGGATCTACTATGCCTATAACTTTTCCTGGCGTATGCACAACAACTCACCGAAATTTGATTGCATTCGGATGAATTGTATATGAACGCATCACCAACACTCATTTGATTAAACTACTGGTGCGCTATCTATTGTTAATTGGATTAACTATGCCTATAACCATCCCGAAAGTATGCCAAACAACCCACCAACATTTGGTCGCAATCGGATGCATTGTATGCTATATGAACGCATCGCCAAAACTCATTTGTTTAAAATACTCGCGCGCTATCCATTGTAAATTGGATTGTCTATGCCTATAATGATTTCGGAAGTGTTCACAATAACTCACCAAAGTTTCATAGCAATCGGATGAATGGTATATGAACGCATACGGGACTTGGTTGAAACGATTCGCGTGCCGTCGCTCATTTGTTGAATCTACTTGTGCGATACCTATTGTAAAATGGATGTACTATACCCAGATCTTTCACACGTCCGTGACATTGTTTACATTATTATTTTGGAAAGAAGAGTTATTAGTTGAAGAGATTGAGGGAATGGATGGTTTGAATAACGCGCGGAGGAGACTCAAGAGTGCTGAGGGAAGCATGCATCGCAGGGGCGAGTGACGTGAGTTTATGACGTGGAGCCCGCATACGTCACGAGAAATATTTTTCTGGAATTACCTTTAGGATAAGAGATGGACGCTAGGAAATTAGCACACTTTACCGGCAATTACAAGAGAAGGAATTTGAGCTATCAAGCGTTTAAATCGGTCCAGTAGAAGCCCAGATACGAGATGGAAGGTTCTGGAACAATTTCTCGCTGGACTATATAAAGGCCACGATTCTTAACATAGTCACATCATTACAACGGAGCATTTGCTCATGTGCGGAACTACGTAACGTGAAGTGACGGTATACACGCCGAGGTTCTGACGGCCGGAGGACTTAGTCGCCGTACCAGTGTTCAGCACGACTTAGTTTTTGTTCGAGTGAACAAACTTAACTTTTGGCACCGAATGGACTTAGAATATACACTGACTTTCAGATCACATTTTCTACAGTCAGGTGATGGTAGTGTCGAAACCAATCACAGAAGTTAGCCTACAGAACGATGTATTTCTTGTGGTGACTATACATCAGGCACTTCGAATTTCATCAGGAGAAGTTTTATTTCATCAGTTCGTTTATGCAGCTAATAGGTGTTCCTATATTAGCGTGCAAACGAAACCGCATTATTTGATTATGAGATTTATTCTCAAATCTACAAGAGTACTGTACCAGTCTATGACTGAGCAACGTTTCGTCATGTTACACGGTACTGGTGATAGCGGGAGTTATTTCGAACGAGTGACTGCGATTATCAACATGCGCCGCTAAAACTACTCATAGGATTGGTAGGACATGGAGACGAACGAGGTATTCGGATACGGCAGATGGCCATGGGAAGACACTGTTGGAATAGTGTCCACCGAAGGACACGCCCTTCCTCTACATCAAGAATGAAGTAAGACAACTATCCATGTACTATCCACTAACCTGTAGTATTAGAGAATTCCATATTTTTGAACAGTCACGATCGGAAATCAACACACATTATTCACCGTAGTTAGATTTTCGATTGTATTTGTCTGGATGACAAACTGCTGTGCGGAGTCATATCGATGTGTTTATGTACGTATGGGCAGGGGGGAGAAGGCAGGGAAAAACGAGTCGTTAAGGTAACCACTGCAGTCGACCGCACCGTGATTTACAGTGAGCACGAAAACTGCGAGTAGCTGTAGTAAGGAAGACAATCAGATAAGTAGTTAGCCTATAATTTTATAGTTTAACCATAGTTGATTTTCACAACCATATAATCTCTCCAAAGTACAAACTCCGGATAGCTATCACCATTTAGCATTTCCCCTAACATCATATAGTCTATACTGCATTTAGCATACACTGACAGTTGCAGTACCAATACTGCAACTAAATAATTGTACGTATTGTAAATATTTTCACCTGTATTTCAAACATAGATTTTATTGCCTAAGTGTAATGGATCTGATGATGATCGCTTGACGATCGAAACTGGTCATCCTTGTGTTTTATTAATCTCATGTAATTTATTTCAGGATTAGGGCATAACCCATATCTTATGGGTACATTCGTGTTGACCGACTGAAAAGCACTAAAGTCTTGTTTCTAAGGCAACACTGAAAATATGGCTTCAAACACCAAAATATGAAAATAATTTAAATTTTTTGTGACATTTAAACAAATGAAAGTGAGGAAAGAAGAAAGATTAATTTTCAAAATATTATGAAAGATTTTGAACACATTTCGTTTTTTTTTGGAAATTGAAAATCTATATTAACTATTATTAACATTCGACTTTATGCCAGTCGAGTATTGATATTGTTATGAAACATCGAATCAGTGATATGGTAATTTTTCCAAATAAGTCTAATTTTGGAATAACACCGAATGAATCAAGTGACTTTTTTTTTGGGAAATGTTTTGCTACGAATATTTGAAAAATCAAATGCAATCTTTCGAAAAGTGAACTACGAACATGTAAATATTAGGGATCACTCAGAACTCTTTATTGAACAGTGATTACCCGTGTAAATATTCTTTTAGATTTTTTTTTTTTTTTTGGATATCAGAATGGACTAATTAATTTTCTGATTATCATATCTGCGACATTCTAGTAATATTTTAGGGACTGTTGATTTCTCATGTGTGATTTGTTTTATCTTTGTTGAGGTTTTTGCCATTCATCTATAAATAAATTGAGATTTTAAGGAATGTGCTAGTTCAAAAATAATTTCTCACCATACCTTACTTGTGAATTACCAAGATCAGGGATGCCAGATTAGACCCAAGTATTCACCTAGATAGACCCTGAGATATTTTTTCTCGTGCTAATCTGATGTCGGTATTTTACAAAATATGGTCGTTATATCTCTGTCCAAACAGGGACAGTACAAAGCCAGAAACCTTTCCTGATGAGTACACAACATATTGCCCAAGTTTCAACGCTATCGGACAAATGGTATATGAACGCATACGGGACTTTCTTGAAACGCTTCGCGCGACTTCACTCATTTGTTGAATCTACTTGTGCGCTACCTATTGAAAAATGGATTCACTAAGACTAAAACTTTTCCTGGAGTGTACACAACAACACACCCAAGTTAAGTCGCTATCGGACGAATGGTATGTGATCGCATACGGGACTATGTTGAAACACTTCGCGCGTCGTCGCTCATTTGTTTAATCTACGTGTGCGATACCTATTGTTAATTGGACTTACTAACCCATAAACCTTCCCTGAAGTGTACACAACATCTCAGCTAAGTTTCATCACTATCAGACGAATAGTATATGAACGCATACGGGACTTTTGTTGAAACGCTTCGCGCGTCGTCGCTCATTTGTTGAATCTACTCGTGCAGTACCTATTATAACATGGATTTACTAAGTCAGAAACCTTGCCTGTAGTGTACACAACCTCTCACCCAAGTTTTATCGCTATCGGACGAATGGTATGTGAACGCATACTGGTCTTTGTAGAAACGCTTCGCCCGTCGTCGCTCATTTGTTGAATCTACTTGTGCGATACATATTGCTAAGTGGATTTACTAAGCCAGAAACCTTCCCTGTAGTGTACATAACATCTCACCCAAGTTTCATCGCTATCAGACGAATGGTATATGAACGCATACGGGACTTCGTTGAAACGCTTCGCGCGTCGTCGCTCATTTCTTGAATCTACTCGTGCGCTACCTATTATAACATGGATTTACTAAGCCAGAAACCTTGCCTGTAGTGTACACAACCTCTCACCCAAGTTTCAACGCAATGGGATGAATGGTATATGAACACATGTGGGACTTTCTTGAAACAAACGCACGCCATTTTGTTGAAACTACTCGCGCGCCATCTATTGTACATTGGATTTACTACGCCTATTACTTTTCCGGGACTGTGCACAACAACTCACCAAAATTTGATCGCAATCGGACGGATTGTATATGAACGCATCGCCATTACGCATTTGTTTAAACTACTCGCGCGCTATCTATTGTGAAATGGATTAACTATGCCTATGATCATCCCGGAAGTGTTTACAACAACTCACCTAAATTTTATCTCAATCGGATGAATGGTTTATGAACGCATAAAAGACGAACACACAGACATTCCTTTTTATATTATTATTATGTGCGTATGGACCCTATTGGATCACGCATTACATTTATGATTCGCCTTTCTAACAGACCATATTGCTTTCATTCTTTCACTGTATATATATATATATAAGATATAAGATAAGATATAAGATATATAGATAGGCTAATGAGATCACCTTTTGTCCGTGTGTGTGTGTTCCATAATAATTTCTAAACGGCTGGAGCTATTACAACGAAACTCGGTAAGGTCATAGTACTATTTTGTCAGACCCCGACCGTGCCCTTCAAATTTTATTACGTCTTGCCAATCCAACATGACGGCTGTGCAAAATATTTCACCGGCATTCAATATCTCCGAACTATTACTGATATCACCCTGAATTATTTTACGGTGATAAAGGGCACTACTAGAAGTTCACTTATGAGACTTTCAAAAACCTGTGAACTGCAAAACGAACATGGCTGCCAAGCGAATTTGAAACTTTCAAATGGACATTTCTCGCCATTTAACAATCCAAAGGCAATGGAACTTGGTACAGGAAATGTTTATGCATATTGTAATGCACTGGCATCGAATTTATTTCATTTGTTTATATATCCTCAAGATGGCGGCTGTGCGAAATATTTCATCGTCATTCTATACCTCCGAAACTATTACCGATATCACCCTGAAATTTTGTACGGTGATAAAGAATACTACTTGAAGTTCAGCTATGAGATTTCCAAAGTCCTGTAAAATACAAAATGAACATGGTGGTCAAGCAAAGTTGAAACATTTTAATAGACTTTTCTCGTGATTTAACCATCTGCGCGCAGAGAATGTTTATACAGATTGTTATGCACTGGCATATAATTTAGTTCAATTGTTCACATAACCTCAAGATGGCGGCTGTGCGCAATTTTAAAATCTGATTTTCATTTCTTGTGTCCTAATCATGCGATTGATGTTTGAATACTGCACCTAAACAATAATCTTCATGTAATATAGTACATAACTCGAAGACCTACATATATAAAAAAACCAACATGGTGACCATTGGAAATATTTAGACGGTTCTCAATATCTACGAATCTATTACAGCAATCAAACTGATTTTTTATGTTGATAGAGGCAATTAGCATACGTAGGATATATAATAATAATATCGTATGGCCTCGGGTGCCGGCTGCAAGCTTTGTTATTTGACACCCAGAGGGTAACTTTCATGTCGAATTTTGTTGTTCCTTGAAGCACGATGAAAGTCAAGGAGGTTGGATATCTAAGCTCCTTGACACTATAGCGCTTTCTAGTAGAGAAATTAGGAACTTTGTGTTGGCGGAAAATCCCGAAATTAATTTTGCCATTATGAACACGGCCTACTCTATTCAGATGGGTTCTTTAACCTGCCAACATCGTATGACATTCATGTCGTAAATTTTGCCGCGTTTCAAAAATCACTTACCACGGCCAGGGGTGAACCTGCAAGCTTTGGGTTGGTAATCTGACACGATAACCACTCACCCACCGTAGCAAGCAGTAGGATATGTGAAAATAGGCTGTATAGTTCTTCACGGAACTAATTGTTAACCACACGTACGCGAATTAGTAGCTAATCCTAAGCCTGGTAAAGTGGAAGAAATATGTTATGGTGTCAGTGATATAGTTTTCACCATCTCTTTGGCACACTTTACATAATTATGTCGGGGACGCAGTCTGCATCTCCTCCTCGGCTCACTTGACAAATGTCATATACAAGTTTTCACTATCCCCTTGGTGCTTATTACATATGCCGAAATGCAGTTTACACCATCTTCTTGGTGCAATTTACATGGAAACTTGAGTAATGGTATGTACCTGGACCTGGAGTTCCCACTAAAAAGAGGAAGTTACATCGAATAGCCGTAAGAACGCATACGCAGTCGTAGCTCTTACTGGCTGGATACATCTACAGAGTGTATCCCCGATATGTTACAAACTTTCAGGGATGATGGAGGAAAGCAAATGATTCAATATGAGATAACGGACCTACGGAAACGATCGAATCACAAGTTTTTAGAAAAATGCTACTCATGTAATACCGTTTACATGCACACGTAGGTGGCGTTTATAGGTGTATACGCGTGCCAATTCCATGTCTTTGGCTTCCGGCACGTCAAGGAACGCCTGCGGGACGAAATTCCGCCATCCCGGCGTCTGTTAAGAACTAGAATTGTGAACGGACATTAAACAACTGCGATTGTTAATAACATTTGTCTCGATCGTTTTCGGACTGAGTCCTTATCTCAAATGCATCCATTTTCCTTCCTACATCATCCCTAAAAGTTTGTAACATAATCACGGACACACCCTGTAGCCTATGTTGTTCTACCTGCCTGCGGTGTTTCTTAAGCGCAAAGGCGAGCTTTTGAGAAATAGGAATCCGGACATAAAATGTTATTGACTTTTTATCGGAAGCTTAATCTAACTTTCTGCTTAGTCCTTCGCGTAATGATTGGTTGAAGTGGTTCGTTGCGTGAGCTCCTGTAGTCAGATCCTACAAGGTGGCCTAGAAAAATATTCTGAATTAATGAACTTGGCAATTTTCAACATGTTCTAAGTCGTGGGCATGGCACTTGTCCGTAACGGGCCAATGTACCAAATAAGACTACAAGAATTAGTCTTTGATTCCTTCTACTGCTAAGAATGATTTCATAAGAAGCGTTTGAACAATGGAAAATGCATAATGCCAACTCGATGGAGGAGGGAATACTCAGAAGCAGTCGACCAATCAGTAAGACTTTGATATGGTGATATAGGCCTACGAGCTGAATTTACCTGCGGCAGAATCGGAGAATACATTCATCAACATTTCTTCTGTTGTTGTTGTTGTTTCATTTGACACTTGGGCAACGTGGCCTTCAGCTCTACTAGCCTACTTCGATGAGCGTAGAATTTGTCTCGTAGCCCATTTTATGGCTGCGTTAATATGATAGAAGTGTGTGTACTTGTAATTGAACCTAAGCTTGGAAAATAGGCGTCCGTGAAACCACGATAAAACATTTCTAGGGTCTCGAATGTGGGGGATGCATCCACCTCTTCTCAGTTTTGCCTCACTAGGTTGAATGTACCCGGTTCTAGCACACACACCAGGAATACATTTCTTTAAGGAGCCGACAATTCAATCCGAATCTCCGAGATGAGAGTCAAGAATGCTAGCTACTACGCCATGAGGTGGTCAAGTGGAAGCACTGTGTATCCAGTTGATCAGCAGGTCTGAGGGTCAGAGAAACCTAGCTCTTCCCTAGTCCATACATAAAGCGGTGACAGAGAACAGTTGAGCCAACGATTGTCCTCACCAACCGTGATAGACGACGAGTAATTGTTTCTCCCTTGCATATAACAAGGGGCCGATAACCCAGGTGTAGACCCTAGACCCCTTGAAACAACAACATAATATCGTCATCATCCCTAATGTATATTATACTGTATATAACAAGTAGTTCCGTGAAGAACTATACAGCCTATTTCAATATATCCTACTTATGTTAATTGCCTCTATCTGCATACAAAATTTAAGTTTGATTGCTGTAATAGATTCGTAGATATTGAGAACCGACTAATTATTTCAGATGGTTGCCATGTTTGATTTTATATATATAGGTCCTAGAGTTATGTACTGTTACATGAAGATTATTGTGTACGTGTAGCATTCAAACTTCAATCGCATGATTAGGACACAAGAAGTAACAAGGAGATTTTAAAATTTCGCAAAGCCGCCATCTTGAGGTATGTAAACAATTGAACTAAATTAGATACCAGTGTATTACATTGTGTATAAACATTTCCTGTACCAGATTCCATTGCGGTTGGAACATTAAATCGCGAGAAAGGTCTATTTAAAATTTTCAAATTCGCTTGGCCGCCATGTTCGTTTTGTAGTTAACCGGTTTTTGAAAGTCTTATAGATGCACTTCCTGTAGTGCCCTTTATCTACGTACAAAATTTCGGGGTGATACCGCTAATAGTTTCAGACCAAGTTTTATTGCGTTTGGTTGGTTAAATCGCGAGAAACGCCTATTTAAATGTCGCAAATTCGCGTGGCCGCCATGTTGGTTTTGTAGTTACCAGTGTTTCAAAAGTTGCGTAGGTGAACTTCTAGTAGTTCCCTTTATCACCGAAAAAAATTCCAGGGTGATATCGGAAATTGTTTAGGAGATATTGAATGCTGGTGAAATATTTCACACAGCCGCCATGTTGGATTGGTGAGACGAAACAAAATTTGACGGGCACGGTCGGGGTCGTCCGGAACAATGCTATGAACTTACCGAGTTTCATTGAAGTCTCTCCAGCCGTTTAGAAGTTATTAGGGGAGGACACACACACACACACACTCCTCACACACACACACGTACACGCACACACACACCGACAAAAGGTGATCTCATAAGCCTATTTTTTTCAAAATTGAAAATAGGCTAAACATGAAAGTTTGTGAGGTTTTCCTGAATTTCTACGGCAATTTGCGTTATTAACGCGTTTCAGACTGTTTTTAACGGATGAGTGCGAAAATAAAATGTTTTTCTGTCTGTCTGTCTGTCTGTCTGTCTGTCTGTCTGACCGTCTGGGGACAAGTTTGTTCCCTTATAACTCGAGAACGGCTGGGTAGATCATCGTAAACGTTGGTACATATATCCATCAGAGACACAGCACCAACCATTGATGTAAGTCTTCTCCGTAACTCTCATGAAAGGGACCTAACCCCTTAAAATTCATGCTGAAATAGGCGTAGAAGGACGATGAAACCCTTATTTTCAGCCCTACAATGTGAGAAACAAAACTCGGGGGGCATAAAGGGTCCCCTAAAACCATGTTTTAAGACCCTAAAACCGATAGTTTTTAAGATATTCGCAGAAAACTAATTTCATGTAATAAACTAACGAAGGAATGCACGCCCGTTACCATGGCAACAGGATCTCGAGAGGTGACATCCAACTTTCCATCTCTTTATTATATTTCTGTGAAAGTTGGCAAAAGGCTACAATGTTATCACGGAAAACAACTTAGGCTGAACAATCTATCAATAAGTATAATGCGCTTAAGGGTTACCCTAGCAGTTTTTCACGCAATTTACACGTGCGATATTTCGTACGGAAGGTCTATTATATCTCCAAACTGCAACAATATTTTCCAAAATTCTGGAAATGAAATAGTATTTTTGCGGCTTTTAGGATTTGTGGCAATTTAAAACTAAAAAGCCTAAATTTACATGCCCCATAAGCCTTTCAAATTTATTAAAAGGGTGTTCCTGGTGATGGGGACTTAAGACAACGGTGAGGGTCAATTCTTATGTGACGTGAATTGCCTATCTTCTAGGTGGTTTACAATTTTATTTTCACGTCAAGAAGGACATATTAGGTAAATTTAGTACTCACACTTTTGAGAGTCCTTTTTACTTTTGTCCTCAAACGGCTTCATCATGAGGAGTTGTTATTTATACTGTGTGGTTAACATATCCATATTTGGCTATCTGCGTTATATATGTATCAACAGAGTTAAATTGCCTCGTGGCTTTCGCATGAAGATATATTATATACGACTATCTAGAAATCTATACATTTTTATTTCATCATTTTTCAATTTTGTTTTCTTTTTTACGCGTTTCGAACTGTGTTTTGACGGATGCAAGCAAGAGGTGGTTTTGTCTGTCTTACTGTGTATTTTTCTGTACGCCTATAGCCTAACTCATATTCGGCTGGTTGGAGCATCGTAAAATTAGATATTGTATCCTTCAGAGGCTATCATTTATATAAGTCTTCACCCCACTTCTCATGAAAGTGTTAGGGGAAAACTTTTCAAAATACTGTACAAGTGTACATGTTCAAATAGGCGAAATATAAAATTTATCCTCAAAGAATGCCCTAAGCTTACTTTGAGTCCCTTAATTAATGACACAATGCTCGGGAGTCTATAAAGTGTGTCAGAAAACCTTATCATCATACTAATATACACTGAAGAAAATGGAAATTAAAACACCATGAAGGCATTGGTCGTTTGTGTTGATTTTCAAGATATGGAACGATGCCATGTAGGTATGTAAACGATCAAAGTTTCAGACCCATTGGCTTGTTACTACAGGTCTCCCCACGTGATTGGTCGCGGAGGAATCAACTTCAGTAATACGGACTCTGGTGTAGCGTAGTTGACTTGCAGTCTGTGCAGTGAAGTGTTCCCCGTCAAACATGCCTCGACGACAGAGAAGAGCACACTATCAACAACTGTCGCCGTTTGAGAGGGCTCGGATAATTGGGCTGTGTGAGGCTGGATTATCGCTAAGGACTGTCGCTGCACGTGTTGGCCGACAGGCATCTACGGTACAACGTCAAATGAAGGTACCCACACTCGTAGACCTGGCACAGGCCCTGCGTGACAGACAACTGTGAGAGAGGATCGCCGCATCATTCGGATGGCCCGGATGGAACCCCATGCAACAGCGGCGCAAATTCAAGCAGCTCTGGCACCCCACGTTACACAACAAACAGTTGGTAATCGCCTGCGTGCAGCTGGCTTGCGATCCAGTGTCCCTGCAGTAGGTGTTCCATTGACCCCACAACAGCGACGTGTAAGGCTGGCCTGGTGTCGAGATCGATCAACGAGGGTCAACTAATGGCATAGGGTCGTCATTACTGATGAATCGCGCTTCTGGCTTGCCCGCAGTGATCGCCGGAATCGTGTGCGCCGACGTACCAGGGAGAGGGGCCGCCCAGACCTTATTGTCGAGAGGCACATAGGGCCAACACCAAGCATTATGGTCTGGGAAGCTCTTGGTTTTAATGTGAAATCACAATTAGTGCTTGTTGAGGGCACTATGACTGCTCGACAGTACGTTGATAGGGTACTCAATCCAGTGGTTGTCCCTATGATGGCAAACATAGCTAATGTGATGTTTCAGCAGGACAATGCCCGGGTTCGCACTGCACGCATCTCCAGAGAAGCTCTCCACGACATCACAACCTTAGAATGGCCCGCCAGATCCCCGGACCTCAGTCCTATTGAGGATGTGTAGGACATGATGGGTCGACAACTAGCCAACCGTCCTCAGCCACCCACAACTCTGGAAAACTGACCCGTGCATTGCAGCAAGCATGGGCCACAATTCCTCAGGAAGCGATCCGGAGCCTTATTGACTCCATGCCTTGACGAATTCATCAATGTATTGCAGCTCATGATGGGCACATCCTGTATTGATTGTTGTCCAAACTTGCGGTTACAGGGACCTGAAAGTGTAAACATAGAATCACAACCGAACACTCGTCCTGCATGTTCAATGTAGCACCACTCCTCCTGGGTGTTGCAATATCCATTTTCTTCAGTGTATAACAAGTAGTTCCGTGAAGAATTAAAGCCTATTTTCATATATCCTACTTATGTTAATTGCCACATCCAAAATACAAAATGTCAGTTTGATTGCTGTAATAGATTCGTAGATATTGAGAACCGACTAAATATTTCGGATGGTCACCATATTGGATTTTTATATATGTAGGTCTTAAGAGTTATGTACTGTTACATGAAGAATATTGTGTACGTGTAGTATTCAAATTTCAATCGCATGATTAGGACACAAGAGGTAAAACGAGATTTAAAAATTTCGCACAGCTGCCATCTTGTGGTTATGGAAACAATTGAAATAAATTAGATGCCAGTGGGTTAACATTTGTATACCGATTTACTGTACCAAGTTTCACTGCACTCGGATGGTTATATTGCGAGAAACGTCCATGTGAATATTTATGTTTCGCGTCGCCGCCATGTTGGATTTGTGATCCCCAGGTTATTGAAATTCCTCTAGTTGAACTTATGTTCATAGCCCCTATGAACATTAAAACATTCAGTTTGATTGGTGTAATAGATTCGAAGATACTGAGAACCGTCTAAATATACTGGATGGTCGCCATGTTGGATTGTTATATGTATAGGCCTAGTCATGTACCAATGAAGGAAAATAATTGCGTAGGTTCATTTTTCAAACTTTCACTTCGATCGCATGATTACGACACAGGAAATAAAAACTTAATTTTAAAATTCGCACAGCCGCCATCTTGAGGTTATATAAACAGTTGAACGAAATTAGATACCAGTGCATTGCAATTTATATAAACATTTGCTGTACCAAGTTTCATTGCGTTTGGATCATTAAAACGCGAAACAAGTCAATTTAAAACTTTCAATTCGCTTGACCGCCATGTTCGTTTTGTAGTCACCGATTTCTGAAAGTATTACAGATGAACTTCCTGTAGTGGCTTTTATCTCCGTACAAAATTTCAGGGTGATACCGGTAATAGCTTCAGAGATATAGAATGAGGGTGAAATATTTCGCACAGCCGCCATATTAAGGTAATTTAAATAATTGAACGAAGTTAGATGTCGGTGCATTACAATATGTGTAAATATATAGTGTGTCAAGTTTCATTGCGTTTGGTTGGTTAAATCGCAAGAAACGTCTATTTAAAAGTCGCAACTTTGCTTGGCCGCCATGTTGGTTTTGTAGTTACCAGGTTTGCAAAAATTACATAGGTAAATTTTTAATAATTCTCTTTATCACCGTACAAAATTCCAGGGTGATATCGGTAATAGTTGCGGATATATTGAATGCTGGTGAAATATTTCACACAGCCGCCATGTTGGATTGGTGAGACGTAACAAAATTTGAAGGGCACGGTCGGGGTCGCCCAGAATAGTGCTATGAACTTACCGAGTTTCATTGAAATCGCTCCAGCCTTTTAGATTTTATTAGGGACACACACACACACACACACACGAATCACATATGCACACACAGACAGACACATGGACAAAAGGTGATCTCATAAGACTATTTTAGCCTCCTTTTGATTTTTGAAAAAAAAATGAAAGTAGACTTATGAGAACACTACAGGGCGAAAAATCATGCAATCTCTACTAGATTTTGCAACAACATATACTTATATGACGAGCGTCTTGACAAAACTACAAGGTCATCTGCCCAAGAGTTTGCGTATGGCGGCCATGTTTGTGTGAAAATTGATTCCCCGTATCAATTCAAACACGGTGAAACCGAATTGAACGAAATTTGGTACAGAGGTAGCAATGGCAAAGGGCAGCTCAGTGTCTTGTTTTATATTGCCGCCATTTTGACGGAAACGTAATGGCGACCAGCCAAATGTTAAGAGCTTGAAACAAATGACGACCAACCTAATCATCTGATCACTACTAAATTTAGCAACAACATACCTTTATGTGGTAAGCATCTTTTGACTAAACGACAAGGTCATCAGCCCAATAGTTTGCAGAAAGCGGCCATGTATGTGTGAAAATCGATTCGCCCTATCAATTCAAACACGGTGAAACCGAATTGAACGACATTTGGTACAGAGGTAGCACTAGCAAAGGGTACCTCAGGGTCATGTTTTATATCGCCGCCATCTTGACGGAAACGTAATGGCGGCCACCCAAATGTTAAAAGCTTAAATCAAATTACGACCAACCTAATAATTTGATCTCACCAAATCTTGAAACAACATCCCCTTTTGTGGGAAGCATCTTTTGACAGAACTACGAGGTCATCAGTCCAATAGATTGCAGATAGCGGCCAAGTATGTGGCAAATTAATTCACCATATCAATTCAAACACTGTGAAACCGAACTGAATGAATTTTTTTACAGAGGTAGCACTAGCAAAGGGCACCTCATATTCATGTTTAATATCCGTATAATAATAATAATCACATATTGCAGCAAATAGCCATGCCGAGATACAAAACTAATACTGATAACTTAAATCTTACTCATCAAAGTGTCTATATACAACGTGTCTGACAGGTTCTGTTTGCTATATATATAGTTATTCGCAGCAGAAGCGTGTTAGCGATACTTTCCTCTGGGCGCAGGAAATGGCGTGATATCTATCACAAGCACTACCACACAGAGAGCAGGTGCATTGGGTGCCTGGGTCATGAAATCCTCTTGCTGTGCATATCTTAAAATGAAAACCGTGGACTGCAAAACGGGTGATCGTATGCCGTAGTTCATCCAGTCCGTCGACATAAGAGCTTCTGTGGAATAGAAATCAGGCCATATGTCATTACGCTTGAGGTTTAGTTCTTCGATCAGTCTCTGGTATTGCACTGTTGATGGTAGGGAGTTCTCCAAACGCAGGTCTTCTATGAAGAAAGTCACCCTTGCTAGTACGTACGTTAGACGAGATGGCGTGTATTTTGATAAGTGCAGAATTTTCTTTAGAAAAGTAGACTTAACTCTTTCTATCTCTCGAAGGTTACTTTGTGTCAAATGATCCCAAGTTATTTGAATGCCGTATGTCACTATTGGAGTTATTTTTGTTCTGAATAAATTCATTGCGGCTTGTAAAGATAGATTTCCCAGTTGCATTATGTCTTGCATTGCTTTTATGGCGGATGTTGTTCTATCCCTGACATGTCGCGTGAATACGTTCCCTTGCATTTGCATTACTACTCCTAGGTATTTGAAATGATTTACATTGACTAGGGGATCTCCATTTAGTAGTATATGCTCATCTGCGGATAGTTTCCCGCCTTTACGAAATGCCAGCATTACTGTCTTGGTGCAGTTTATCGTCATATCATTTTGTTGAGCCCATGTGGTAAGTTTATCAATGGACGATTGCAAGGTTTCCTTTGATGTCGATGCCACAACCATATCATCCGCGTAGATGTAAATTTTCGCTCCCTCAAGGTAAATAGCCTCAATGACATCAGCTGTAGCGATGTTAAATAGTAACGGGCTCAAAGGGTCACCCTGAAGTACACCATTTGTTTGTTCTATTCGTTCTGATTGAACTATACTGTCATCTATTTGTAGGCTGTTTTTGTGGAGAATGTCCCTTATTATCCCAAAAAGGTAATGTTCTTTTCCGATCATATTTTCAAGTTTCCTGAGCAAAGTGTTTCTACTCACTAGATCAAACGCCTTGGTGTAGTCGACGAATACAGCATATATATTTCCTCTTTTCTGTCTTAGCGCGTCTTCTACATTCGTTAAAAGACAGTTAACGGCTTGTAGTGTATTCCTTCCTTTCCGGAAGCCAAACTGTTCTTCAGGTATCTTTTTGTCAACTAAATCTGTGAGTCTTCCAGTGAGTATTTTCGTAAAAATCTTAAAGATTGTGTTTTCCAAAGCGACACCACGATAGGAATTCGGGTCTCCTGTATTACCTTTTCCTTTATATAGCATCTTCAAAGTCAAGGTTCTCCAGTTTGACGGTATGTTACCTTGAAGTCAACATTCGTTCATGAGCTCTGCCCATAGCCCTTTTAACAGCGGAGCTGTCATCTTCAGGTGCTCGTAGTGAATAGTATCTGGACCACATGCTTTCTTTTCTGCGCAGTTGTTTATCTCAATTAGGACATCTTGTGCCGTGATCGGCACTGGTAGTTGAGAACGGTTGCTAACCTGAATAGGTCTGGTGTCCCGCACTTGTAGGGTTGCGGTACGATGCTGAATACACGTTGTCATAGGAATGTCCTTTGGGAATTTGGGTCTTCTGGGATTTAGGGCTGAGAAAGGGTTTGTTTCAGCCTCCTGTATTAGTTGAGCTTCCTTCAATTGTTGATAGCTTTCCTTTGCTCTTTTAACTACCTCCTTATAATATCTTCTTTTCTCGACATACTCTTGTAGTGCTGTATGTGAGTTATGTATTCCGTTTAGGGTCGAACTCCAGACCCCATTCTAAACTAAGACTTATGATTATTATTATTAGAGATGCCGCGTGTATCTGTCATTCTGTATATCTCGATATGTTTACCCCACTATCTATGAGCGTTCGCTTGTATTCAATTCAGAGAATTCTTATTCTCGGAACCAAGGAAATGACACACTGCCTATGAGTGTTCACTTCATGGAATTCCTGTTATCGGAACCATGAATCAATATCCTGTATGACGCACATTGCCCTCTCCCTTGTGAAGGGAACTGTATAAAAGCCCCAATTCAGAGAATTCTTATTCTCGGAACCAAGGAAAGGACACACTGCCTATGAGTGTTCACTTCATGGAATTCCTGTTATCGGAACCATGAATCAATATCCTGTATGACGCACATTGCCCTCTCCCTAGTGAAGGGAACTGTATAAAAGCCCTGCGCTGAGGAGCACAGACCTCTTCCAGTTACAGCAGCGACCGAACAGGTTGACTGTCTGGTGTTAACTTGTATATATTGGATTGTCAAAGATTAATAAATACATCTACAAAACTAACCAACGAGTTCTCATTCATAGAAAGCAGATACTACTCATCAGAAGTAAGAACCACGAGACCTACTGACTTAGCAGTAGTGACAAATTCTTAGTACATCACTAAAGAAGACTGTTAAGCGACAAACTTAACTGGGGGCCCAGTCCGAGATAGGTAACGATTATCCTTGCCAGATAATCTATGAGTAAGTTAGTACAGTGTTCTGACAAACCTCACAAGGAGGCCTTTCGTCACTATACTAGCGGCACCAAGGTACTAGATGCAGTCATCGTTTCTATGAATCAGCCAGCAAGCCAGGAGTGGTACTGACAACCTCAGGGAGGCCTTTCGTCCACAAACGACTTCGCCAGCTTGAAGGAAGCAAGTTAGAAGTGGAACTGACAACGTACCAAGAGAGACGCCTTTCGTCCACAACCAACTTTGCTAACTTAACGGAAGGAAGGAAGTTCGCCGACAAACGTTCCAAGAAGCTCACGCTCCAAGAAAACGCCTTTCGCAACAACCGACCGCCATCGCCGTACGTGCCGACAACGCTCCAGAAGCGATTTCCGACCACACGACGACACGAGAGAACCAACCGACTCCACAGTTCCAAGAGGATGCAGCCAGCACTGATCATCTTTTCTTGTCTGTAAGTCAAACTCCAAATAATACCTTATTTGTGAACTAGAGTATTATTAGTAAAGCATGGTTCAATATTTTAAGTGACAAATTGGGAGAGCAACTATAATAATAATAAAACCTAAATAATACGTTCTTTCCCTTTCAAACGGAAACAAATTACAGTAAACTTTAACTAGTAGAGTTTGCCTTGTCATTTCGATTTGAATTAAACTTAATAAACTTAAAACAAACAATAAATACTTAATAATAAATATTCATGACTTTCAAGAGGAAATAATTTAGTGGGTTCTAATTAGCAGACCTTACACTATTTATTTACTTTTGAATTAATATTGTAACTAAACAATTAAAACAAAAATTAATAATAAAGTAATATCATTTCCTAACAAACGTGAGTTAGTGCAGCCCATACTGGTCTTTCGCTTGTCACTATTAAAGGAATTAATAAAATAATTAAATATTTATTATCATCATCAATCATCATCCTTATTTCAGAAGACATATCATTAATCATTTTACTAGTTCATATTGTGGAGAATCTAAACGGGATATCCACATATCATTAATTTTAAATTATTATTAATAATAATAAGTTATTTCCTTAATTGTGAAAACCTAACCGGGGCTCTTTCACATATATTTTATCGTTAATAATAATAATAATAATAATAATAATAATAATAATAATAATAATAATAAGTTATTTCCTTTATTGTGAAAACCTAACCGGGGCTCTTTCGCATATATTTTGATCAATATTAACACTTATAAGTAAGTAATTAACCTTTAAAAGAAACCCATTTAAATTTATTTAATTTTCATTTAACTTTTAATTGTTTTAAATTTCATAAACAATTTAGAAAACCGTCTTTATAAATTCAAACAAAATGCCTGAAACCGAGTTACTTTCAAAGTTCGAATATGCTCAGATACAGCTTTTGCCTGAATTTAACGGCACTAATTCTTGCAGTCTTGACTATTTCTTAGCAAGAACGGAATCGTTTCTAAACACTAATAAGAGAATAGCGTCAGCTACAAACTCAGTATTAATAAATGACTTCCTACTTAACGTCATAAAGTCAAAACTTAAAGGTGAAGCATGTAGCATTCTTTACTTAGAAGCCAACAGTACTTATGAAAAATTTAAAGATATACTCATAAGAAAATACGGTAACGTCAAAGACGAGAGACTTCTCATCCACGAGATCTCTAATTGCTACCAGAAAAGAAACGAATCATACAATGACTACCATGATAAATTAGAAGGATTGACTTTGCAATGCAAAAGCTTATGCAAACTCAATTACCAAAACCAAATTTTGGAATTGAAATTAAGAGAACTTGAAGAGTTAAGCCTAAACACGTTTAAAGCAGGAGTTTTGGAACCCTACCGTTCATACTTAAGATATGCACAGGTTACAGACCTGAATCATTGCCTCAGGTTATGCAGGTCTTATGATAACGATCGTGCCCATGAAGATTACATGGACCAACTAAGAGGAAAACTACCTCCTAACAAGTTTCCACCAACAACTCGACCACTAGGCCACTCAGCACACAATCCATTCTCGAATTCTAACCCCGGTCCACCAAGGAACCCATTTAACCAACCTTTCATGCAAAATCAAACCCACAGACCCTTCTTTAAAGATAAACCACAACCAATTTTCGGACATGCTCAAGCTCCGAACACTCAGCGTTTCAAGCCACCAAACTCCATGAATCGTCCTTACCCAACTCCCAATAATATTGGCCGACGTTTCACACCCACTAACCAGCAAGGATTTCCACAGCCGATGTCCGGTGTTTCAACCATTAGAGGTAATCTGAATGCTCACTTAGAACCTTCAGAAGACATCGAACAGGAAGCTTTAGGTCCCATACAGCAATCACTAGAATATGTAGATGAGTACAACATACAAAACTACCCGAAAGAGTACGACACTCAGTACTATGAATATGAGTACGATACAGAGGAACAGTCTCAGGATTTTCGCTTGGCCCAGCCATCAAAATCGAAGACTTAAATAATTTAGGTAGCGCAGATTTCACTCAATTAGACGCAAAGATTGACTACGCCTCGAACCTAGTCACTCTCAACAGCACGGACATACCGTTTCACTTTCATTCTTCACATAATCAAGTGAATCATTTTCAACCCACGGTAGATACAGCTAACACTGCGATTCCCGTCAATATCGAAAAAGAAGAAGAGTATGTTCTGAATTTTAAATATGGTGAAATGTATCTCTTAGATGCCAAAACTCATCAAGCCATACAGCCCACTGAGAGACAACTAAAACACGAGTTTAAGGAACCAATTTTAGTTGAGCCAATGGAAATAAATTCCATTACATACGGTAACATTCAAGAATATCCCCACACAAAACCAGGAGAGTCTGATAACGTCAAAGACAAAACTAACTATGTCGCAGACGCACTCTCTAGAGTAGAGATTAACATGGCTGATGAAGCAGCTTCAATCATTGCCATCCCCGGAGATGACACCTACCAAAATGATATGGAAAATGAAACTGTCCATTCAAACCAAGCAGACCCCATATTCACATTGAAAATATCTGAACGGAACTTAAACCAAAACCGCAATCAGATTATTGTAAAATATGGTAATTATTCCAAGGTACTTAAACAAAACCTGTTTAAAAAATGTACCAGACACATAATGATTGTCACAAAGAAGAATCTTCAGGAAGATTTAGCAAATCACCTCCTCAAAATAATAGTAACCTCAAACAAGTACGCTGCTTATTTTGACGATATCACTCTCGAGATCCCATTCATCAGGGCATGCCAGAAGCTATTTACTTCTGAACTAATCATTATCAGGTCATCCAAATTCTTGGAAGACATTGAGAGCCCCGAAACTCAGAGACAGCTGATTTCACACTATCATTCTGAAAACCACAATGGTATAGTAGAAACTTACGAACATCTTAAGACCAAATACTACTGGCCTCATTTAAGAGAACAAATTAGGACAATCATCAATCAATGTAACCTCTGTCAAAGAAACAAATACGAGAGACACCCTAACGAGGTATCGAACCAAGGTCCCATCACCGCCGATCACCCTTTCTCTCAAATTCACATCGACACGTTTCACTTCGAGCAAAGTCGCATATTAACTATAATTGACATTTTCTCAAAGTATGGACAAGCCTACATTTTACCAAATGGTACAGGTCTGGCCACACTAAGCCAACTACAAGTTTACTTTTCCCACCATGGATTCCCAAGGAAAATCACACATGACCAAGGAGGAGAGTTCGAAAACAATGTCATAAAAGAATATTGTAAAGCCACGAACATCGAATATCACGCTACTACCCCTTTGAATTCTTCATCTAATTCTCCAGTAGAAAGACTGAATTCGACCCTTCTAGAGAAACTTCGTATCTCCAGAGATCACGATAAGTTCACTCCGCTCTCAGAGCTCGTGACCACCATAATCACGAATTACAATTCTTCAATCCATTCCACTACTAAACAACCTCCTTTCAACGTTCTATACGGACCCTACTATAAGGCTTTAGACCACGTCTTCTCGCCATGTCCCAAAATCAATGAATACATTGAAAGACAAGGAAATCCGTTGAAAATTGTAAAAGAGAGTCATACTAAACCAAACACCGACACTTTCAATCATAATTACCAAATTAATGAAACTGTCTACGTATTAGATCCCCTCACCAGAAACAAGAAATCAAAAAACCTGTACAACGAAGGTATCATTACCAAAATTGAAGAAAACAGGGTATACTGTAAAATGAGATACGGTAAAACTCATGTAAGGAATTTTCGGGACATTAAACCATAAAGAAAATTTCTTATTCCAGATTCCTCCCTGGATATGGCACTATCATCACACAGCCCATCCAGACACAAGGATTCTATGCCGACTCATTAGGACCAGCCTTAATAATTAACGATTATCACCGGTTCATGTTTCATTTCAATTTAACGAGTTTAAAAGAATCTTATAATAATATTCAAGACACTATCTCAAGTCTCGTATCACGAAGCAATAAAACTTTTCCTTATCTAATATCAGAATTAAGAGAATCAATTAAAGAAACAAAAAAGGAATTAAATAAGTTGCTGCCTGCTACACCTAGAAGTAAGAGAGGTCTTATAAAATTGAGTCGTGTAGTTTCAAAACCCCCTATCTCCAAGTTTCACGAAAATGGAGATAAATGCCGTTTGGATTTTTCTGTGGACATGTCTACCGCTGTATACTACTAGTTCGCATCAAAACCCGCTCTAACCGTTCGAAATTCAATGTCAAAGTTGAGGGTTATTTTCATATTCCGCCATCTCCAATGCTTTGCGCTCGGACATAAGTAACATAACCCGCCATCTCCAACTGCCAATAGGAAGGCAATACGCGGCCATGTGACAGGCAGGCGAGGAGCTCTTGGCGCGACTGTGAGAGGTAGCATTTGTGTTTACAGAGTGCCGTGTAAATGTCTATTACTAATTGATTCATCTCATAAATGTATTGAGAAGTGTAGCCCTGGCGAGGGTAGGAAGAAGTTACGTAATGAGCAGCAGTGGAAATGCAATGAAACAAAAATATCAAGGTATGTTTTCTTATAGTAACATTATGTTATTGCGTTCTCTTGTCAGCGTAATTGTAGTACTGTATCAGAAAATGCAGTTTAAAAAAAGCTTTAGAAAACATGCACTGTTCCTTGAAGTCAGCGTGTGGTGTTGTACCGGATCGGTTGTTCTCAGCTCACAGAGGTGACCGCAGTTCGAATCTCGGCCAGTGCACATTCGATTCCCTAAAGCCCGTACCATTGTGGGTGGCATTATGCAGCTTCTGATAATTATTACCTTCTATGGTCACGTTGAGAAGGCAACATCCCTTTCTTTCCCGATGCAGGACATTCATGCAGGCCATTCATAAATAGCTGTGATTTAGTAAGCATACACAATCTCGTAAGTGACAAGGGTGTTTATTACGCAGGTACTCGCCGGCTGGACCTCCTGTCACACCAAAGTGCGACCATAAATCCAAGGCTTATAAGTGCGGAGATATTTCTTTGTTGGGTGTGAAGAAGTTTCACTCGGTATTCTACTCTACATCATCAAAACTGCAGCAGGATAGTTTCATTATCAAGCATGTTTCTTGTATACCGGTACCAGTGGCGAGACGCAGGCCGGCTAATAATATCAGATCCGGAAAAGCGCACACATTCAAGTACACTATTCGGAAACGGGATGGTACGATGGTGCCAGTTTGCCTAGAAACATGTATGGGAGCTCTCCTATAGAAGAAGGACAGAATTCAAGGGGTAATAAAGCGTCATTTAGAATCTGGGGGAATGCCTGTGGAGAGAAGAGGGGGAGACAGAAGACCCTGTACCAATAGATCAAAACGTGCGGCCATCTGTAAATTTATTGAATCGTTTCGTGCTAAAGAGCCGCACTACTGCCGTACCAAGTCAGCGGCACGAATGTACCTGCCATGTGACCTAAATATAAAAATAAAAAAACTTTGGAGACAATACAATACCACTGTTGAAACTGAATTGCAAGCAAACCACTCCTTCTTCAGAAAGATCTTCAATCGAAACTACAATATTGGCTTTGGAAGTCCAAAGACTGATGTTTGTTCAACTTGCTCACAACTAGACGAGGAACTGAAAAATTGCACATCAGAAAGTGCAAAAGTTGATTTGCAGACCAAGAAACGAGTCCACAAGTTAAAATACTGTGCATTCTATGAATATTTAAGAGAGGAAGATGAGTCTATTCAGACTGTTTCCTTTGATTGACAGAAGAACATGCTATTGCCCAAGCTAAATGACCAAAGTGCTTACTTCAGCAGGCAAATAAATGTGTACAACTTCATCGTAGTTTTTGGAAGCTCTAAGACGTCGCTGACGCCCGAAAATGTGATGATCTATTCGTGGAATGAAGCTGAATTTCGTAGAGGTGCAAATGAAATTGCAAGTTGTTTGTTTCATGCTCTTAACAGTATCGATCTGTCAAAAAAGAAAACCGTGCGTCTATTTGCAGATGGATGCGGTGGACAGAATAAGAACATTATTCTTGTATGGTTAGTAAATGGCTTCTATCTGCACCAGTGAATGTGAAAAAAAAATGAAATTTACTTTCCTGTAGTTTGTCATTCCTTTTTACCACCCGACAGGGTGTTCGCACGTATAGAGAAAGTTGTGCGAAAAAGAGAGGCTATCCTTAAGCCGGAGGTATACAATGAGATTTTCAGCGGACATAGTAAGCTTTTCCAGCCTGGTTGTGAAGTGTCAATATTTGACTGGAAGGTTCGAGATGTTTTCAAACCTGTCGGCTCGTGGCATTTTCAATTCAGTCCTGTTAAAAGAATTTTTCTAAAAAGGAGCAAAAACAACATATTGGTACAAGGAGAAGTTGCTTACCGTTGCACATTTGGCCAGCCAAAGAGAGGCAAAACCTTTTCCAGACTGGTTCCACGGTTAATGGAAAAAGGTAAGGTTCCTTTAAACAATGCAAAAGTGAAGGATGTCTGCAGATTGGTTGAGAAACATTACAGGGCTAAATGGAGGGAGCTTGCAGATCTCCAGTTTTATGTTTCACTGGAAACGCGTCAGGCTGAACATTGTCAGAGTATGACAGAAGAGCAGGAGGAAGAAGAATACTGAGAACCAAGGGATGACTCCTTATCGTTGTTATATTAGATTGGAACAATCATAATATTTTTATTTTTCATCAGGCAAATACATTGCATATTCTCAACGAACATTTAAACATTTAATATTATTTCATGTTTGCAATTCGTTTTCCATCTCAGTGTGCTACATAGAAGTTAGTAAGTGAAGTAAAAGTAGTTTCTTTGAGCATTAGAGAGTACGAGTGTGTTTGCAATATCCATGTTTACTTCCAAACCCCGCCATGTCCACCTGTGACCTTCAAAACCCCCTATGTTCAAGACAAATATTGCCCTAGCACAAAAATGTAGAGATGAAACTGCATAAATATTGTATATATTATTCAGTATGAGTTAATTTAAATAAACGTAAAGAAAATTTTAAAATAGAATGTAAAATGCAGTCATGGCAGTTTTTTGCCCTTCCTGAAAAATTGATTTACTTGGAGATAGGGGTGTTTGAAAATACACGACTCAAATGGTTTAGGTAGTATAATTAAATTCATATCAGGTAATCTAGACCAAGATGATCTAGACAATCTACAGGAACAATTAAAAGCATTAAAACAAAGTAACGCCAAAGAAATTAAACATATTAATAAATTAGTATCATTCAGTAACTCCATTGCTCAAAAGTTCTATAATGAAATGAACCATGTAAACTATAATATGAAGGTAATTAAAGGTATTTTACAAGAAGAAGATTTCAAGATTAACCTTCTGGAACATCAACAATATGTGCTCTTATGTACGAACAAATTAGATAAAATCATACAAGTGATGCAAGATACTATTAGCTTGTCATTTAATGAAATGACAAATATCAAGATGTTCTTCCGAAAGAATTTAACAAATGTTGTAAAACATTTACAACTAATCTACCCAACAAAAACTATAATTCATACTGACCAGTATCATCAATTTGAGAACCTTAAACTGTCAAAAACGCAAGTTCTCATGATGAACGAAGAAATGGTTGTAATATTATATATGCCAATCATTGATGCTAAAACTTATACATTGTATAAAATTTCTCCTGTACCTAGCAATAATCTAATATTAATCCCTCCGGAAAAATATTACTTGCAAGGACCTACCTTAAGATGGTCTAACGCACCTTGTATAAAAATTACTCAATAATTCGCATGTATACTCTTTAATACTAGAATAACTTCATGTAATTTAACGGACACTACCAGATGTCAATTTGCCACTGTAAAAAATTAGGTACAACTATTTCAACCACTAAATAAGAAGCATAGCCTTTTCTCTAGCAAAATTCCTCAAATAATCTTGCAAACCTGCCCAGAATCTCAGAGAACTATAAAATTAGCAGGATCATATGTTATCTACTCAAATGAGTCTTGCCCTATTACAAGTATGGGCATAACTTTGCAACAGCAACCTACAAATTATGTGCACCTGTTTCCACTCCTGACAACTCCAAGTGATCCATACGTTAAGACCGAAATAAATTTCCATTCATCCCACCTCGATGTGAAAGGAATGAAGTTAGATTTAAAACCCATTCAAGAATATAATACTAAAATGAAGACTTTTGTGTCTGTGAACACAAGTATTATAATACTTATTTTCTGTGTTATCCTGTTAATATATAGAACAAGGATAAATCAATGTATTAAATCTGTAAAAAATAGATTTAAGAAAATTGTTATCGAGGACGATAACGATCAATAAAGGGTGGAGGAGTTATGTATTCCGTCTAGGGTCGAACTCCAGACCCCATTCTAAACTAAGATTTATGATTATTATTATTAGAGATGCCGCGTGTATCTGTCATTCTGTATATCTCGATATGTTTACCCCACTATCTATGAGCGTTCGCTTGTATTCAATTAATAGAATTCTTATTCTCGGAACCAAGGAAATGACACACTGCCTATGAGTGTTCACTTCATGGAATTCCTGTTATCGGAACCATGAATCAATATCCTGTATGACGCACATTGCCCTCTCCCTTGTGAAGGGAACTGTATAAAAGCCCCAATTCAGAGAATTCTTATTCTCGGAACCAAGGAAATGACACAGTGCCTATGAGTGTTCACTTCATGGAATTCCTGTTATCGGAACCATGAATCAATATCCTGTATGACGCACATTTCCCTCTCCCTTGTGAAGGGAACTGTATAAAAGCCCTGCGCTGAGGAGCACAGACCTCTTCCAGTTACAGCAGCGACCGAACAGGTTGACTGTCTGGTGTTAACTTGTATATATTGGATTGTCAAAGATTAATAAATACATCTACAAAACTAACCAACGAGTTCTCATTCATAGAAAGCAGATACTACTCATCAGAAGTAAGAACCACGAGACCTACTGACTTAGCAGTAGTGACAACTTCTTAGTACATCACTAAAGAAGACTGTTAAGCGACAAACTTAACTTGTGTACTTGCCCTTTTTATCTTGTGTAATGCTGCTAGCGTCTCCTTCCTCCGTTGGTAACATTCGGTAGTGAACCATGGTTTTGCTCTTCTTATATTTTGACGTATCTTAGGAGTTGCGTCCTTGATATGATTCTCGATCAGTGATAGCGCGGCGTCTATGTTTCCAGATTTGATTATGTTCGTGATTCCTTCCATGTCTATAGTGCTCAATTTGTTCATGTCTATTTTCCGCGAAATATGGGTTCTGGAGTTTTTTTGAATGTTTATATTGATGTTAACTGAGAAGGTGGTTGCTAACGGGAGGTGTTTTCTTGCTACAACATTGGATAGTACTTCTTGATGCAATGTTTCTATGTCGTTGCTTATGAATAAGAGATCTATCGTGCTTGTGCCATTGAAAGCTATGTATGTCTTCTCATCACTTTTGTTCGTTAAGGAAAAGCCCTCTTCTTCTAAGTATTCAAGTAACGCGTTTGTTTTCCTGCATGGGACATCAATGCGGCAGTAGAAGTCTCCGGCTATCATTATCGGATTTGTGGTAGGTACTATCGACATTGCTGTGCCTAATTCGTCTATAATGTCTACTTCTGTTAGGTCTGGTTGGAAGTATGCGCACAATATTGATAGCCTGTTCGTTAGTACCAGCATCACATTGTCAGTTTCAAACGGTTTTGTGAATGGTGATAGAGACGGTTTGAGTAGGCAAGAAATGCCGCCTTTAGGCCTGCCTTTGTCTCCCTTTGATGCGTACCTGTGGAGGCAGTAAAAATTATGCGTTTCCCAATGTTTTGTGAGGTAAGTTTCATTAAGAATCACAATGTCGTATCGTTGTAGTAGGTTGTTCGGGGCAAGGTCTAGCGCACTTGTAATTCCCTCAATATTCCATAGTAATGTCTGTAACCTGATTGAATTAGTCTTATCTCTCAGTTCGCTAATACTTGGATTAATATAGCTTACTTGACTTGAATTTGTATCCAAAAGTCATTGGGTGGGCTCACTTGTACTTGTAGTTATGAGTCCTGGACGTTGTCTTGGAAAGCGGTAGGGTCGTACTATCACATTACGCGGCCAGAACAATGGGTCCTTAATAATAACGTTGTATTTCAACAAGCTACTACAACCAACATCCAATTATACTCCTTGAAATGGACAAAGAGTTATAACAACACCCATGCATTTAGGAGAAAGTAGGCTATATGTTCTTTACTGAACATCTTGTTTCATAAATGAAAATAGGCTAAAAATGAGATGGTGTGCGTCTGTCTGACTTCCTGTCTGTTACTCAATCACGCAAGAACCACTGGTCCGGTTGAATTGAAATTTTGCATGGATGTAGCTGATTTACTAGGATTACACATTGGGTGCTTTCGATTTCGATATGTTGTACTATTTAAAAATGGCGATGATTTTATTGACGTCACTACACCCTTTGGTTTCTAAATTTCATATTTCCATTTCAAATAAAACGAGAACGCTAAGAAATAGCAAACTTTTGATGGTCCATGCGAGCTTAAAAATTTAATTTTCTATCCGAAAGGTCGTTATTACTTTACGTGTATCTCCAACGGTTAGCGAGTAAAATCTATAAAACACGGTCAACGCCAAGCGGTGCAGTATATCTCTATCTATACTAATATAATAAAGCTGAAGGGTTTGTCTGTGTGTTTGTGTCTTTAAACGCGCTAATCTCCGGACTACCAGTCCGATTCTAAAAAATATTTTTTTTATATGATAGCCAAGTTCAAGAGAAATAGTTTAGGCTATGTAGTATTAGGCTGCACCTCTCAGGTAACCTTAAAGATGGATTTTTGGTCAGTAAGTCGGTAGAACAAGCGCTCCCGAACTGTTCTATCCGCATGCGCTGGCGTTATGGTTAGTGATACGTACACCGTTTCACCAATCTGAACTAAAATTTGTATACTTACCCTTTGGAGCCCTGCGAGTAACACTGTCAATGTGAAATTTATGACAGACCAGTCCATTCTTTGCATTTAGGCCCTTTGGCACAAATCTACACCTTTTCACCGATCTGAACCAAAATTTGTATACTTACCCTTTGGAACCCTGCGAGTAACACTGTTTACATAAAATTTCGGACAGACCACTCCATTCCCTACATTTAGGCCCTTTGGCACAAGTCTACACCGTTTCACCTATCTGAACCAAAATGTGTATACCTACCCTTTGGAGCCCTGCGAGTAACACAGCCTGTATGCAATTTTCGACAGACCACTCCATTCCCTGCATTTAGGCCCTTTGGCTCAAGTCTGTATCGTTTCACCGATCTCAACCAAACTTAATGTACATACCCTTTGGAACCCTGCGGGTAACACTGTCCACTTGGTATTTTGGACAACTACACTTACAACAACAGACAAAATGAACTTGAAAACTACGTTTTAAGGTCCTAGAACCATTCATGTCCGTACAGTGTACATGTAAGAATATTTTAATAAGTCAATTGTTGGCTGGCAATGCGAGCTGCATCACGTCACCCCTACTAGAATTGCGAAAATAGTTACAACTTGCGCTGCTTATAAATTGGAGTCACGGGGAATTATTATTGCAAGAAGATTTCTTAAGCCCCTTAAAACAGTTATCATCATGAAAATATTATGCCTCTGTATAAGTGCAATGGTGTTGGTGCAGTACATAGAGGTAAGCTGCAATAAGCGTTGGTGCTATCAAATTCACTTTCATTTATTCTGATCCTTATCCTTGAGCGGTATGTGGCGATAAATGACACTATTGCTACTTCACGAGCTCGGGACAGCCGAAGTTTTCCAAAGTGCTCTGATTATTTTCCTATGGCACTAAGTGACAAAAGACGACACTATTGATCTCTACTTTTCTAACAGCCAACGAGATATAGGCCATATGCAGTGTCTTTTATTTCACTTACTCCTCTTTCTAATCGTATTTTTCAATTCGTTTGTAAATTACATGGGTCAGTACTGTAGTTAGTAAATACCCGTTTCCCTATTCATCATTTTCATTATCATTACGGGGAAATGACCTGAATGTTACGTCCATTATACTGTACTACTTATCACCCCCACCACCACCACCACCACCACCACCACAAAAAGTTATATTTGTAAAATATTTTTTTCTGTTAGCTTAAGTATGATATGCCAGTTCTGTAGTAGCATTCATTATCATCCATAAAACAAATAAATCCACCGGGCGAAGCTGGGCAATACTGCTAGTTATTATAAATGAATTGCGGCTGAATGGCCATAGCCGGACATTTCAATTGAACGCCCGTGGGCTCCCAATTTTAAAGCCCCAAAATTAACAGTGTCTGTGATATTCCCAGAAAACTAACTTCGCTGTGATTAACTGATGAAGGAATGACAAACCCCTATCCATTGCAACAATAAATCCATTGATAACGTATGTCTATTAATATTGAAGACCGTTCCAAAACGGGTACTTCTGCTAGTCATTGCATATAACAGACGGTCAGTGAGCGCCATTTTCAAATTTGGAAACCCACGCTGCAACTATACGGTACTACAGTACTACTAAACCAATAACCTCGGTATTTCATATTTCATTTCCAATCCATGGCTCATTAATTTGAGCACAACGTCTTGGAGGACAACTGTAGCAAGTCCAGAGATCATATTTTCGAATTCCTGCGCTGACAGTGTCTATTCTGAGAGTGGTTGTTCCCCACACTTCTTCCAGAGAAGTTCCGGGCACCGACACTAATATTTACAGCTACTCACACTACTACAGTCATCCCAGAAATACAGATAATTAGACTAATTTAGTATACACCCAAGTACACGGGACTGATGACCAAAGATTTGTCATGCCCCCAATATGTATTAACAAAAACAAATGATATCTAATTACATACATGGTTTTCAGTAGGACAAGACGATCCTCAATACATAATCCTTGTAAGATTTTTTCAGGTATTGGGGAGATAAAAGAATTGGGTACACTTGTGTTGACAAACTGAAAAGCATTTTAGTTAATATATTACTTAGGTGGCACTGAAAGTGGCTCATAGATCTTCAAAAAATAATACCATTATAATATCTAGGCCTACCACGCTAATGTGAAGATAGGCAATGGATTTACAGTGTCCGCGAATGACCACTTTTGATATCGACGCTGGTTTTACTCACTAATCGGTTTACTGACTGAAAACTGGTTAATTCCCCTGCCGAACTGCATCGCTGTAATCGCTTCCATAATTGATCTGCAACACAGATTAATATTTATAATGTACTTACCTCCCCCATTGCTTTCACGCTCACTCAGGTAGCCTATACGTTAGTATCGAATAAATGAAAGCAACACTCATTAACATTTTGTAGTGGTATATTACATCGCGTAAAATAGCGCATGTTGTGCACATTTTGTGTCATTTAGGTTACTGTGTTTAATAATAATAATAATAATAATAATAATAATAATAATAATAATAATAATAATAATCTGGATAAAACAGAAGTCCCGTGAGTTTTGTCAGCATGCCGAAAAGATCACTAACACCTTCAGGAACAGGCAATTGAAGTGCCTCGGCCACACATCAGAATGAACAAAGACAGGCTCACCAAAAGTATTCTCAACATCACTTTCGCAATGAAAGTCAATAACAACTGGCTAAGTGAAATAGAAACAGACCTTGAAGAAATTGTCTTCACAGAGGATATTATACAAGATCGACTCCAGTTCAGAACATTAATCAACAACCAGCATTTCTCTGAGATATTGACTACCAGGACCAGGAATTCACGGAATTCAGATCAAAGGAAGATTTTCAGTGCCCAGATGAAGAGAAATCAACATCACTAGCTAAATAAGTTCTATTGTGATCCTCTGATGGGCATAACGATGAAAAAAATAATAAAGAGAGCGTGCCGAAGATGATCATTTTTCATACTGTAAGGGGATCTTACTGTGCTCATCGGTACAATAGAACGTAGCTTAATAGTGATCTTCAACAAAAGATTGAAGGACGTCACACTGATTGATGTTGCCATTCTGAATACGCACAGCCTGTAAGCTAAACATGCTGAATAAGTGTCTAAATAGTTGGATGATGATGATTGTTGTTTTAAGGCACCTAACATCTAGGTTATCGGCCCCTAATTGTCTGGGTGATAGTGAAAATGACAATGAAGTGGAAACGAGAACGAAAATTAAGTGAGACGTAAAATACGTACAAAAAGAAACTCAGATTGAAACTTCTCACAAAATGAAGAGCGGTAATACTTACAAAGGGGAATTTAGAACGAAAATACTCACAAAAGGAATAGATTGAAAAATACGCACAGAATTTAGGTTAGGTTCAACCTACGTACAAAATGCAATGTAGAGTCGAAATACTTACAAAATGCAATTGATATTTTAAACACTTACAAAATTCAAATGAGATTGAAAATACGTACAAAATGCAATTGTGGTTCGAAATACTTACAAAATGCAATTGAAATTGAAAATGCACAATGCAATCAGATTGAAAACTCCCATTTCAAATCCAAAATACTCACAAAGTGCAATTGAAATTCAAAATGCTTACAAAATGCAATTGTATTTATTTATTCGTATCAGAAGCAATACATCATGTAAAATTAGCATAGATAACTTTTTTAAAATAAAAACACACTAAAGGTACTTTCAAAATAAGAATTAAATTACATCGCACCAAAATTTGGCAAGATCTCGTCCATTTGGTGTGGCCTGAACTACATCCTGCATAGTGCAAATGAGAGGGCAGGAGTTGCAATGGAGAAGGTGCGCCATGGTTTGTTCTTCTCCGCAGGCACAAAAGGTTGACTCATCGGAAAGGCCCCACTTCTTCATATTGGTCTTAGATCGACCGACCCCAGACCGCAGCCTGTTCAGACTCTTCCATGTAGGCCACGACTCTTCATAACCGGCAGGAAGAGTTTCAGATGGAACCATCCATCCGTTGAGATTATTGTTTCTGGATCTCCAGGAAGTTAGCCTTGATGATTGAGGACAGGCAGTCAGTAGAGTGTAGGAAACTTCGCCTAGATTTCAATCGTTGTTGAGCAGGTTGATAATTATGTTGAGGATGTGTCTGGGAAACTTCTACTTTAGATTTTTCATGTTTGGCAGCTACTTCACGTCTAATATCTGGGGGAGCAATGCAGCCAAGCAATATAACTTGTCACAAGGTGTAGATCTTAGTCAACCAGTTATAAGCCGACAAGTTTCATTTAAAGCAATATCTACCTGTTTGGCATGACATGATCTATACCAAACAGGGCATGCATATTCTGCTGCAGAGTAGCTCAGTGCTAAAGCAGTAGTTCTCATTGTTTGAGCTTGCATTCCCCAGTTGGTACCACATAACTTGCGAAGAATGGAATTTCGCGTAGATACTTTGTGCTTCGTGTTAACACAATGTAGTTCATACGTGATTGCACGATCCAGAGTTACCCCTAGATATTTAGGTGTAGAGCAATGATCCAAAAGAGCACCCTCCCAGAAAATCTTCAGTTTTCTTCTTGCCTGCATATTCTTTAAGTGAAAAGCGCAAACTTGCGTCTTTGAGGTGTTAGGCTTTAGATGGTTTTCTCTGTAGTATGTACTCAGTTCATCTAAGGCTGCCATTAATCTGCGTTCAACGCTCTCAAACTGATCATCCTGGGTGAGAATAGCTCGATCATCTGCATAGATGAAGCTTTTAGTTCCTTCTGGCAAGGGTTGATCATTCGTGTAAATATTAAATAATATTGGAGACAAAACACTACCTTGAGGTAGGCCATTCCGGAGATTCTTCCAACGACTATGTCGCCCTTGGAAATCTACAAAGAATCTTCGATTTTCAAGAAGACATCGAAGAAATTCAGTCAGCTTGTTGTCCTTGGTCATCTTATGAAGTTTACTCAACAGAATTTGGTGGTTAACTGTGTCATAGGCCGCAGTTAGGTCGATGAAGACTGCCCCAGTTATTTTTCGATTTTCAAAACCATCTTCAATATATTGGGTCAAATGGAGTATTTGTGATGTACAATTCTTCCCTCTTCTAAAACCAGCTTGCTCGGGGATCAAAAGTGGTTCAACTATTTTTGCAAGCCTTACCAGAACCATTCGTTCTAAGATCTTGAATAAATGACAGAGCAAGGATATTGGTCTGTAATTTTTAGGATCATGGGGATCTTTTCCTGGTATGAGGAATGCTATAACTCTAGATTTCCTCCAGATTTTGGGTATTCTGCAGGTTCGAATGCAATTGTTCAATTGTTTTGTTTTGTTTTTTTTACAAAATGCAATTGAAATTGTAAATACTTACAAAATGTATGGTAGATTCAAACTAATCAATTGGATGGACAATACTTACAAAATGCAATTTAGATTGAAAATACTTAAAAATGTAATTTAGATTCAAAATACCCACTAAATGCAATTGAGAATCAAAATACTTGCAAAATGCCCACCATACAAAATTCAATTTACATTGAAAATACTTGCAACGAACGGTTTAAGTTGAAAATACTTACAACATGCAATAGAAATTAAAAATACTCACTGAAGTCCCATCCCCTATATTGAAAGACTTACTAAAAAGCAATTTAGATTGTCAATCCTTACAAAATGCAAGAGGTTGAAAAAGCTCGCAAAATGCAATTTTGATCGAAAAGACCTACAAAATGCAACGTAGATTGAAAATACCTACAAAATGGAGTGTATATATAAAAAAATCGCTAAAGGGAACTTAGATACACGGGGAGCCAATTAACAAAAACAGTGCGGGAATATTAAAGGGAAAATGAATTATAATGAAAAGAAAAGATAGGTCTGACCCCTCGAAGAAGGAGGGATCAGGAAAGATGAGGCAAGGGCCAATTAAGGTGGGAAAGTGAAAGACTCCCTAGCCTCAGATACCCTAATAACTTCGGGGTCGGAAGAGAACAAGAGTTGACCAAGGGAAGTCGACAGGAAAGAAGACAGAGAGGAGCCCAGCACAAGTTAGTGGAAGCAATGCCGGACTCATCTGGAGTCCCGTGGTCGCCAACCCACGTCCCACTAGATGTGAGCCCCTGGGGGATAAATATTTGGAGATGGTGGAGCCTATCGGTAAGCAATGGCAGGCCAAGAGAGTTCGAATTGCACCAATTGTCATCTCAAGCGCTGGTGTGGTTCCCAAATATATTCTGCAAAGGTTAAAAGAGCCTCATATCGACACTAACTTGTATAAATTAATTAATAATTAATCATTAATAATGGCAGTAATATAACATTTCGCCGCTAGCTTTAGGGAGAAATAGCAACGGTTTTAAAATAAACTAGCCGACCCCGTGCGAGAACTCGCGCATAATGGTTTGTGTGCGCCCCATGTGTACAGACTACCCGCCCGTCTCCAGTGATATGCGGGCTGTAGGCTACGTGACACAGTTCTGCAGGGGCTATCATCTTGTTTAAAATCACTTTATAAACAAAAATATATATTTCCGTTGACTGTGCATAAAATGCAAGACTATTGAGACTATTTGAAAGATTTTAGTACAAACCACACCTTTTAACTCCCTCTCGTTTATGAGCTTGAGTTTTGTGAAACATACACCTTAGCGTATTATATAATAAGATAGAATTTGCAGATGATTTCGTTATACTGTTAAGCAACTTAACAAATGCAAATCAATCTCTTGGAAGCAATAGCCTGTATAACAGGATTGAGAATCTCCGTAGAAGAAAACACGTTTATTACAAACATCCAGAACGCTCCAAAATTTTTGATAACAGATATTGGTAGAGTCGAGAAAGTAATAAAATTCAAATATCTAAGAGAATTAATTCAAGAAAATTATTTAGACAAACTTGCAATAGAAGAAAGGGTACAGAAGATGGAAGAAGCAGGTATTACTAACAAGACGTTCCGTGACGAACTAAAGAGCCTACTTATCTTAAAATTTAAGATTCATGCTGTAACGTTTCGTTACCAACCTTGCAGGTAAACATACATATATCAAAATCTCCACAGTTGGGCGTCAAATGTAACGTTCCTTGTCCTTCTAAGTGACCAAAGGTTACGTTCCTGGCGGGGCTCCAATATTGCGTTCTCCTGGAGTACAGTAGAAGAATCGCAACAAGAACAAGCACCGCTTTACTCACACCACCAATAGCATACTTACCTCTTACCTGTTCATTAGCAATGATTATAATCAGCTCGTGTGGGCGCCAGGACACCTAACATTTACTTTAGATGTGCCAAAGTATTTAATTAAAATAGTGATAGAGCACTCGAAACGTCTTTCTCTCAAGCCGTGGTATAGCTGAGCCATTAACCAATTGTCTTATCGCTACTGGGAGAAGGTATGCATTATGTCTAAAGCTAGCTACTGGAAATGAAAGTCCTACCATTACTTAAGAACAAAATTTAATTGATCAAAATTTAAAGCAGCAAAAGACGTAAAAAGAGAAACAAATGAATTTAAAAAAAATCTGGAAGTTATATTAAATTGGCGAGAGTTAAAAAATGGAATATGAATTAAATTTAAACAAAAGCTGGATTCTAATTTGCCATAAACAGAATTACAGAGACTTGATTGGATTTAGTAAAGGAACTCACGGCCGTCTTCTTCATAGTGGTAGTCTGGTTTTCCCTCTGATCTTGCTGGCGGATGTTGTTTGGTTCTGCCTCAATATTGTATAGATCCTTATCTTGATACGGGCAGGGAACCAATTTGTCCCGTCTCCCGACTGATATATGTGAATGGCTTTGCTCCAAAATTCACTTTTGTGAATATGATCAAGGACACGATCATATTCACGTCAGTAGTATTAATTTTAAAACTTCTTGAACTGATAAGTTGCGATCTCGCAGCGAAGATGTCTGATAGACGTGAAGATTCAGAAAATCTGAGAAGATTGGGGCTTGAGAGTAGATGACCATTGGTTTTTATGGAAGAAGAACTTCCCCACTCTGCAGTATTTCTCGACCAATCAATTAGGTATCCTGATGACGTAGCTCCCCACTCCAGATCCCTAAGTTCTGATCATGCCTCTTCATTAGTTGGGTTAACCACGTGGGGTTGCTTCTGAAGTAATTTTAAATCAGCGTCCTGATGCGATGTTCTTCCGAGAATTCGTGACGTCAGCGCTAACTGACCAACTTGCTTTGTCTAGAAGCCTCGCGTCCCCGGAATGTTTGTACATATATCTCGAAAGTCAAGTCTATTTTTGGCGGACTACCCGTGGCGAAACTGACGACACGTCGAACGACATATTTCCCAATCAAGTCTTGTATAAAATATAACCTATAACGAATCTAACTAAAATCTCCATTTTATAACTTCCGCCAAACAATAATTAAACCCCTTCTATATATATAAAGAAATTATGGAATAAATCTAGAATCGATATGATAATTAAAATATACATAATAATAATAATAATAATAATAATAATTAATTTTGCTGCTTATAAAACATATAAATTAAGGGGAAGTATTCGGACTGTTACATCGCCCTTAGAATTTTTTTGTCCAATCTTAGATTTGGGCGAACAAATTATATACACATTTAACCTAACAATTAACAGCATCATACAAAATTATACCCTTCAACATTAAAAATATACATATATACCCTTCAATATTTACAACAATGAATACTTTGTTGTTGCTTTAAAGCGTCAATGTTCATTTCTTTCTTCCTGATATGTATGATTTCATTCATACTAACACTCGTTTGTTAGGCTGATATTCTGAGAGACTTGTATCGTTTTAATTCAAATCGTTATTTTTCTTGTCTCCAGAATAATTATAATAAATATTGCCTTCACTAATTCATCACACGACACATCACACGCATGTGATAATCCTGCATACTTGATTCCTCGCAAGTACTCTGTAATGAATTTACAAAATTTTACCTACATCACATAAAACAAGAAAGCATAGTTTTATACATAGGCATAATATTTGAGTGCAAGTTACCCCATTAATTCCAAAATATAAGGTACTAGGTCACCCTTCGCTTATCTGATTCAGATAACTCACTCATTCCAGTATATGTGTCAACAGTCGGATATGCCTCTTGTAAACTTAGTTACCTATCTCTTTAAAACTACTAATTGTATACCAGGGCATTGACACATGTTGTTCCGTTACACACGAGTCCTTACCTGACTCATTCCACGTATTTTCTTAAAGGGTGTACTCATCTTTAGGTACGGTAATTAGGGAGTTAGCATAAGGGCTTAAGGATGGTTCAATGATCTTATCTCTTAACATGTCGTCAATCTGCTGTTGTACTGCCTCTTGGTCTTTAAATGGGATAGGGTATCTATTACCTACAAAGACTTTGCGATCAATTACATTTAATGAGTGTGTGTAGCAATTGGCCTCGCCAATCCGATTCTCAAAAACTCTACTATTCCTTACTAAAACATCCAATAATTGATCCCACTGATCAATGCCTAAAGAACTTTCTTCCACAGCCTGACATAATGCATCCTCTAGATTGTCATTAGTCAGCAAACTGCCAATAAAATTAAAACCATCGTCACTACTTCCCACCTTATTGTCACCTGACAAAATCACTTTAATAACGCACACTCTTTGAGAATAAACTCTCTTACCTGGCTCATTAAATGCAATAATCACAGCTTTCTTCCCCCATTTCATTCTAATACACCTCTCATCGTAACACACCTGAACCTGATTAGCAGACAACCAATCAGTACCCAATATCAAGGAAAACACAAGGTTTGGGATCACCAAACATACCTGCATACCTATTACATTATTAATACAAATTTCCACCAGAACCTGCTTAGAAATGACATGAGACTTTTTACCTACAGCTGTTATTACAAAAGTTGATTTGATAGGGATTTCTTGAAATATTACACCTTCGTCTCTCATCCTATTATAAAATGACAAGCTAATGCAACTCTTGACACACCCTGTATCTATAAGCGTATCTATACGCGCCCTCAACACATTTATGCTAATGATGGAATTTAAATTTTCAATATCACTAGGTTTTGTCACCTTTTCATCATAATCGCACAAGGGATCATCTCTTACATTTAGGTCATAACCACTAAATAGAGTATTGGCTGGGAATATCAACGACTGGAAATCTGACCTCGCATTACATGAATGCCCTACCGTGCCTTCCTAACTTTTTATCATCCTCCTCTTTTTCTTTCTCTCGTTTCATTGTAATTATTTCTTCTCTTCTAAGAACGATAGTTTCTCCCTCCTCAGTACTACTCTTATCAACCACAAAACTACACTTCCCCTCTCCCCTAGTTTCACCTACCGTAGCCACTACTGTAAGCCATTGCATTCTATATTCTTTATCTCTTTCTTTCAATCTTCCTTCCGTTTCTTCTAGCATCGTAATCTGTTTCTCTACTTCCTTTCTACTCCTAGGACTTCTAACTTCGATAATCTGCTCGTTACTCACCTCTAAACTCCTCTTTCCTACATCCAGCATTTCTTCATCCTCTACACGATTTTTCTCTAACGTCTTCGTTAACTGCTGCTCTTTTTCTCTACTCTCATCTATTTCCTGCCCCTCCTCAACATCTATTCTATTTTCAACTAATGTCTTCTCTACCGTAATATTCTGCTTTTTCTCCTTCCTTCCCTTCCTGGCCTTCCCCCCTTCCACCTTCTGTTTTTCGTGCTTGTCTGAGACCCCTTGTTGCATTCGATCCAACATACGTTTCTCCATCCCAGCTAATTTAATGTTCATTCTTTCATCTACCATTCTCTGAAAGCTCTTCCTCATCTCCTGCTGTGATTCCTTTATGCTAACATTGAATTCTTCTTTCATCCGTCTATTTTCTTCATCAATGGCTTTCTGCATTTTCATCTCCTGAGTATTTACTACTTTCCTTATCCTCGTCATTTCTACTCTTATCTTTTCATTAATTCTCTTCTCCTCTCTCTTACTATGCTCTTTTATCTCAACCGTTACTTCCTGAACTTTCTCCCCTATCTGCTGGTTAAGCTCCCTAATTTCATTTCCTACCACCTGTAACTTTTGTTCAATTTCTACCCTTATTTGACCTGCTTCCACCTTCATGTACCTCTGAATGTCTTCCTTCACTGTTTCTTTAAATGTTGTAATATCTACTTCAAGCTGCTCATACATCTTACCTAACCTCTCTGTCTCTTTGACGACCTTATCTACTTTCTGACTATTATGCTTTAGTCCCTGATTTAATTTCGTCATCTCCTGTTTTAATTCTTTATTTAACTTCTGACTATTATTTTCCATCTGTTTTAATTCTTTATTTAATTTTTGATTATTACTTTCCATTTCATGTTTTAATTCTTTATTTAGTTGCTCAAATTTATTATTATTTTCCTGTCTCATTTGAACTAATATACTCAAAATGCTATCCTGTGCTGACATCTCCGATGAACTACCCTCTACACTAGTCGCATTAGAATTTACCTCCGCTAAATTCCTAGCTTCGTCTATCTCCATCTCCAGATTCACGCTACTACCATTCTCTTCACCATCTCCCGTCACCTCTATACCACTTCGCAGCTTCATCTTATCTTTATCCGCCATACCGACACACACAAAAAAAACTTATTATCACCCCCAAAAATACTTGCACTGAAATATATCCTTTTCCCTTCACGACAAACAATTGGTTTTCGGGCCTACGCTTGTGGCGCCAAATGTAACGTTTTCGCTCCACGTTGAGCGCACAAATGTAACGTTTTGTTACCAACCTTGCAGGTAAACATACATATATCAAAATCTCCACAGTTGGGCGTCAAATGTAACGTTCCTTGTCCTTCTAAGTGACCAAAGGTTACGTTCCTGGCGGGGCTCCAATATTGCGTTCTCCTGGAGTACAGTAGAAGAATCGCAACAAGAACAAGCACCGCTTTACTCACACCACCAATAGCATACTTACCTCTTACCTGTTCATTAGCAATGATTATAATCAGCTCGTGTGGGCGCCAGGACACCTAACATTTACTTTAGATGTGCCAAAATATTTAATTAAAATAGTGATAGAGCACTCGAAACGTCTTTCTCTCAAGCCGTGGTATAGCTGAGCCATTAACCAATTGTCTTATCGCTACTGGGAGAAGGTATGCATTATGTCTAAAGCTAGCTACTGGAAATGAAAGTCCTACCATTACTTAAGAACAAAATTTAATTGATCAAAATTTAAAGCAGCAAAAGACGTAAAAAGAGAAACAAATGAATTTAAAAAAAATCTGGAAGTTATATTAAATTGGCGAGAGTTAAAAAATGGAATATGAATTAAATTTAAACAAAAGCTGGATTCTAATTTGCCATAAACAGAATTACAGAGACTTGATTGGATTTAGTAAAGGAACTCACGGCCGTCTTCTTCATAGTGGTAGTCTGGTTTTCCCTCTGATCTTGCTGGCGGATGTTGTTTGGTTCTGCCTCAATATTGTATAGATCCTTATCTTGATACGGGCAGGGAACCAATTTGTCCCGTCTCCCGACTGATATATGTGAATGGCTTTGCTCCAAAATTCACTTTTGTGAATATGATCAAGGACACGATCATATTCACGTCAGTAGTATTAATTTTAAAACTTCTTGAACTGATAAGTTGCGATCTCGCAGCGAAGATGTCTGATAGACGTGAAGATTCAGAAAATCTGAGAAGATTGGGGCTTGAGAGTAGATGACCATTGGTTTTTATGGAAGAAGAACTTCCCCACTCTGCAGTATTTCTCGACCAATCAATTAGGTATCCTGATGACGTAGCTCCCCACTCCAGATCCCTAAGTTCTGATCATGCCTCTTCATTAGTTGGGTTAACCACGTGGGGTTGCTTCTGAAGTAATTTTAAATCAGCGTCCTGATGCGATGTTCTTCCGAGAATTCGTGACGTCAGCGCTAACTGACCAACTTGCTTTGTCTAGAAGCCTCGCGTCCCCGGAATGTTTGTACATATATCTCGAAAGTCAAGTCTATTTTTGGCGGACTACCCGTGGCGAAACTGACGACACGTCGAACGACATATTTCCCAATCAAGTCTTGTATAAAATATAACCTATAACGAATCTAACTAAAATCTCCATTTTATAACTTCCGCCAAACAATAATTAAACCCCTTCTATATATATAAAGAAATTATGGAATAAATCTAGAATCGATATGATAATTAAAATATACATAATAATAATAATAATAATAATAATTAATTTTGCTGCTTATAAAACATATAAATTAAGGGGAAGTATTCGGACTGTTACAATGCCAACGATTAATCTATATGGATCTATCTAGAATAATGATGAAATTAAGTTGGTAATATCGAAATTTCTAATTAGTTCGAAATACTGTATACCTGGCATAACGTAGCCTAATAGAGAACTACAGTTGGCAGCCCTGGTGACTGAATATATTCTTAGTTCCATCTCTTAAGGTACAGAACACAAAATTTGTTTGAAGTCCAATGGACAGCATGAACGTTACACAGTCAAACATTGCATCTAACAGCGCGCGTAAAATCATGTTGGCAACAATGACATACATGTATTGGTCAGAAATAATCTGAAATAATATGATCTATTGTTGTGTCAATTTTGAATGAAATCCATTAGTTCATATAGAAGTTACATTTATTTTAAAATTGGACCTATCAGCAGGCTTAGAATCATGTTGGCAGCACTGGAGTTACTCCAAATTTATCTGGAATGCCAGGTACTATACGTGTGCCAAGTTTAGAGCTTTCGGCTTGCATACTTTCTGATATATTGATATCAGGGTAACAAAAAGAGAGACCGTATTTATTAACAGTTGGCAGCCCTGGTTACACTTAAGAATCGGCATAGCAATATCTGTTATGGTACACATAGCACACACGAAATTTGGTTGAAATCCAAATGATAGTATAGAAGTTATATGTATTTAAAGTTGGACCTCTCAGCAGGCTTAGAATCATGTTGGTAGCACTGACATATATAAGTTACTCCAAATTAATATAGAATGTTAGGTACTATACGTGCGCATAGTTGAAAGCTGTCGGCTTGCATACTTTCTGATATATGGGTACTTGGATAAAAGATATTGAGAGCATTTATTAACAGTTGGCAGCCCTGGTGGCTCTTAAGAATTCGCTCAGTCATATCTGTTTATGTACTCATAGCACATACGAAATTTGGTTGAAATCCAATTGATAGTGTAGAAGTTATATGCGTTTAAATTTCGGACATATCAGCAGGCTTATAATTATTTTGGCAACACTGCCATGTTTGGCCTCCTGGAAATTAAACTGCAATATTATTATCTATACGTGCCCCAATTTTGAAATAGCCCCCATTCATACCTTCCAAGATATCCAACGTGGAGCTCAAATTTCAATTGCGATTTTTCATCAGTTGGTAGCACTGACATCATTTTCAAATACGGCCGTGAGATATTCAGGTATAGATGTTTACTCCTACCAAATTTTGTTTCGATTGCTGCAGCCGTTTAGGAGTTGATAGGGAGGGACACACACACATCCAGACAGACAGTCAGAAGGACAGACAGACAGACAGACACACATTTGCCCGATCTCATAAGTCTACTTTTTCCTCATTTTTGCAAAATGTGAAAAGTAGGCTAAAAATGTTTATAACAAAAAGTGCCTATCTAAAATTCTTGAAATAAGGCTCTATATTATGGTAAAACCAGAATGCCTGTGTGCGAGTGAATGGCTAGTATTAAATTATAAATTAGACAAATTTGAAGTTACAGAAAGGAGAAAGATCTTTGATCCAGTGAAAACAAAAGGAAAATGAAAATTAAGATCTAATGATGAAATATACAAGACTATACAAAGCATAACGGAAACGATAAGGAGAAGAAGGATTGTTTGGTCATATTTACAGAATGGATGATTCCAGATTGAAAAAAAGGATATTCAAGTACCTTTGGGAGAAAAGGTGGACGAGAAGCTAGATTAAAGAGGTAAAGAAAGATTTAGAAATAAATAATATAACAGAAGAAGGCATTGGGGACAGAGAGATTTTTCGAAGGAAGGTGTTAGGTATGGAAGGATTCCAGGGAAGTGTGGAATGGAAAACTGGGGCGAAATGGTCTGAGGAAAGAAACAAGCAGCATAGTCGAAGAATGAAGAACTATTGGGAAGAACGGAAGAGAAAACAACGATGAGTGAAGAATTGAAGGTGGCACGTGTTCCATAGAAGGCCTTATTGGAAAGAATAATAATAATGATAATAATAATCATCATCATCATCATCATCTCCAGCACTGACGTGATTTCCAACAACATCTCTCACAGAGTTGAGATTAGACCCAGGCCTTTCCAAACTGATGCAGAAAACAGTCATACTTTCTACGTGTCACGTAGTAAGGCTGTTCTTGGGCAATCAGGTCTGAAGGAGTGGGGGAAAAGTGTAAAGCTACTGAATGCAGTCATCAAGAATTTGCTCCTGATGACAATATGGTATCTGGGTTGTAAATGTTTTCTTTCCGGCAAATATGCTGAGAATGTGTAAGCGCTTGCGCAAAATAAATAATAATGATAATAATGCAGGTATTCTGCTGAGAATGTACTGTACATGGAAATTATAGCTATACATTGTATATGGAACGCACTGTACTGATATATCAGACAGTTTTGCAGACTGGCTGCGTGGTGCAGCGGTAACCCTCTTGCAGTCAGTTCGCATTTGAGGGTGTGCAAATGTGAGGGAGCCATGTCAGTAGATTTACTGGCACTATCAGATCCCCTTCGGGAAAATATTCTTGCAACACCGGTGCGGCGTCTCTACAATCCTCAGTAGTTAAAAGGGACGTAAAACCAATAAAATAGTTATTCTGCACAATATACTTGATCTAGTTGTTAATCATAAACATCTAAGCACACGGTTTTTATCAGTGTGGTGATATGAAGCATTGCAAAATGCGAACTAAAGACGTTAAATAGCTCACAAAATATGCAGAGCCTGTAGAATTGATCAGGAAGCAATGGCACATTGAGAAAGTAGGAACCTCTATTATCTCCCTGGAAATGGTTTACCGTGGTTTGCCTCTTCTACTCCAGGCAAATTATGGGATGGTTCCTAACTTAAGGCTACGGCCGCCTCCTTCTCAAGACTTAATGCTTACAGAACTTAATTCTTGAAATATACCGAATATTTGGGATTAAGTTGATGTAGCAAATGTGCTGAGAGAGTGCAATCGTAAAATAAACAAAACAAATCAGACAATAAAAGCCAAGAAAATAAGAAAATAAATATAAACAAAATAAACAAATAAACAATTAAGCAAACAAAATATACAAAATAAACAAATAAACAAATGATCAAATAACCAAACAAACGAAAAAACAAACACACAGAATATACAAATAACAAATAAACAAACAATATAAACAAATATACAAATAACCAAACAACAAAATAAACAAACACACAGAATAAACAAATCTAATATATAAAAGTGAAAGTCTGTATGTATGTATGTGGGTTGGTTCCGTATACAAATATACACCGTTCCACCAATCTCAACCATATTCTGCATACACATAGATTAGGACCCAGAAGGAACCGCTGGCTACGTGAATTTTTGATAGTCTTTCTCATTCTTCTGATTTCGGTCCTTTTGTACTCGAGCAAAGCTAATATAAAGTCATAAAATATACTCATGAAGGAATGTCAAGGCAGATAGTTTCCATGGCAACATAGCTCAAGTCGAGACACGGCCGACTGGATGCCAGTTGCGCTCTGCACTACCGGTATAGACAATGAGGATCTTTACTTGAAATCCCGTTAGTTACTCAACTGCTCACACAGCACTGTCAACCGAGTATAGCATAACAAAGACTTGACACTATCTTTATATATATAATTCTTCGACACGTGTGTATGTGACTGAACTCCTCCTAAACGACTGGACCGATTTTGATGGAATTTGATATGTATATTAGTGTGGGTCCATGTATGGTTTAGATTCACAATCCGATCCGGTAGGTGGAATGAACACAATTTTAGAACCACAATTTACACACAATTTTAGAGCCACAATATACAGTCAAAAACAGTCGCCATGGAAACACTAGCCTTGGCCTTCGTGAAAGCTGATGTCTTTGGACGGTTTGTCTCTCCACGTTAGAGTCACCTGGTCGCAACCTGTGCAACTACCGCCATTACATAAACTCCGCCCGTGGCGAAAACTTTTGATTTATACCAAAGGTGACAGTGATGTCGAATTCTACTGTTTGTCTCTGCACGTTAGAGCGTTTCAAAGTCCCGTATGCGTTCATATACCATTCATCCGATTGCCATGAAACATGGGTGATATGTTGAGTGAGCTCCAGGGAAGGTGTTCGGCTTAGTAAATCCATTTTACAATAGATAGCGTACGAATAGATTCAACAAATGAGCGACGACGCGCGAAGCGTTTCAATAAGGTCCCGTATGCCAAATACCATTACGTCCGATTACGATGAAACTTGGGTGAGATATTGTGTACACCCTACGAAAGGTTTCTGGCTTAATACATCCATTTTACAATAGGTAGCGCACGAGTAGATTCAACAAATGTGTGACGGCACGCGAATCATTTCAACAAAGTACCGTATGCGTCCATATACCATTTATCCGATTGCGATGAAACTTTGGTGAATTGTTGTGTACACTCCAGGAAATGTTTCTGTCTTAGTAAATCCAGTTTTTAATAAGTAGCGCACGAGTAGATTCAACAAATGAGCGACGGCGCGCGAATCGTTTCCACAATGACCCGTATGCGGTCATATATCATTCATCCGATTGCGATCAAACCTTGGTGAATCATTGAGTACACGCCAGAGAAGGTTTCAGGCTTAGTAAATCTATTTTACAATAGGTAGCGCATGAGTAGATTCAACAAATGAGTGACGGCACGCGAATCGTTTAAAGAAAATCACTTATCCGTTCATATGTCATTCATCCGATTCCGATGAAACTTTGATGAGTTGTTGTGTATATGCCAGGGAAGGTGTTCAACTTGGTAAATCCATTTTACAATATTGATAGCGCACGAGTAGATGTAACAAATGAGTGACGACGCGCGAAGCGTTCCAACAAAATCCTGTATGCGTTCATATACTATTCATCGATTGCGATGAAACATTGGTGAGTTGTGTACACTTACGTGAAGCTTTCTAACTTAGTAAATCCATTTCACAGTTGGTAGAGCATGAGTAGATTCAACAAATGAGTGACAGAGCACGAATCATTTAAACCAAATCGAGTATGCGTTAAATGCCATTTATCCGTTTGCGATGAAACTTTGGAGAGTTGTTGTGCACGCTCCAACGAATGTTTCTAAATTAGTTAATTCAATTCACGATAGTTTAGAGGCAGTTAACAGAAATTGAAAGTAATATTGTGTATCCAAAAGCACTTCAAGAAACAAAGTTACTACACTTTCTTTGATTGGCAGGACAACGTCTGCCGGGTCAGCTTGTCTAATATATATTTGTCAAATACCACTCACTCACTCACTCACTCACTCACTCACTCATTCATCACGAAATCTCAGAAACCACCGAACGGATTGAAATGAAATTTTGTATGCAGCTTCCTCAAGGGCCGCAAACGCCCACTAAGAAAGGATTTTTGGATATCCAGGTTCTAAAGGGGTGTTAAGGGGGTAGACCAACATTTCATTGAATAGCAATATCTCCCGATTGGTTTCATTGGGGATGTGATACACGGCATATAAACTCATCATTAAAAATAAGAAGACACGTGTCTGAGGGTTTTTCGATGTGTTGTACATTATGAGGTGAAAGGGGTGAAAAGTGGGGTTTGAAAGATTCCTAACGGAGCGTGTATCTCCTAAACGACATAGGCGAGGAGTTTGAAACTCAGCGAAAAAAACAGCATAAAAATAAGTAATTAGATGTTTGACCGTTTTTTCATAAATCCAATTTAAGGGGCCCATGGGGAGGGATGAAATTCTGGGGGAAGAAAACAGAAAAGGAAGTGTCCTAACTGATTGACTGACTGACTCACTCATCAAACTCAGGGGGGGGGGGACTGCTTTAAAGTAAGTAAATAGATGTTCGACATTTTTTTTTTCAAAAATCAAATTTAAGGGGTTCATGGGGAGGGGTGAAATTCTGAAAAAATAAAATTGAAAGAAAATGTATTGACTCACTCACACACTCATCATCGCCCAGCCAAAATTATTGAAGTTAGAAACATGACAGTTTGGGAAAATGTTCATTGTATGTCAAAACCGTCTACTAAGGGAGGATTTTTGGATATTCAGGTTCTAAAGGGGTCATATGGGGGTTAAACCTGCATTTCATTGAATAACAATATCTCCCGATTGGTTTCATTGGGGGATGTGATACACGGCATATATACTCATCATTAAAACATAAGAAGACACGTGTCTGAGGGTTTTTCGATGTGCTGTATATTATGAGGTGAAAGGGGTGAAAGATGGGGGTTTAAGGATTCCTAACGGAGCGTGTATCTCTTTAACGACATAGGCGAGGAGTTTGAAACTAAGCGGAAAAAAATCACCTTAAATATAAGTAAATAGGCGTTCAACCGTTTTTTTTTTCTTAAACCCAATTCAAGGGGCCCATGGGGAGGTGTGAAATTCTGGGGAAAAAAACAGGGAAGAAAGTGTCCTAACCGATTGACTCACTCACTCTTCAAATTCAGGGGGAAAACTGCTTAAAAATAAGTAAATATGTGTTGGACAGTTTTTTTGATAAATCAAATTTAAGGGGTTCATCGGGAGGGGTGAAACCCTGAAGAAAAAAAATGAAAGAACACGTCCTGACTCACTCACTCATTCATCATCGCCCAGCCAAAAATATTGAAGTTGGAAACTTGGCATTTTGGGTATATGTTCGTTGTATGTCAAAACCGTACCCTGAGGGAGGATTTTTGGATATTCAGGATCTAAAGGGGTATTAAGGGGGTTAAACCTGCATTTCATTGAATAACAATATCTCATGAGTGGTTTCATTTGTGGATGTGATACTCGGCATATAAACTAATCATTAGAAATAAGCAGACATGTGTCTAAAGGTTTTTCGAATGGTGTATAATTATGAGGTGAAAGGGGTGAAAAGTTGAAGGATTCCAAACGGAGCGTTTAGGCCTATCTCTTAAACAACATAGGCGAAAAATTTGAAACTCGGCGAAAAAAAATCAGCTTAAAAAAATAAGTAAATCGGTGTTCAACCTTTTTTTTTTCATAAATTAATTAAAGGGGCCAATGGGGTGTGGTTAAATTCTGGGGGAAAAAAGGAGAGAAAGTGTCCTACCTGACTGACTAACTCACTCACCAAACTCAGGGGAAAAAGACAGCTTAAAAATAAGTTAATAGGTGTTCAAGCGTTTTTCATCAATCCAATTTAAGGGGCCCATGTGGAGGAGTGAAATTCTGGTAAAAATAATTGAAAGAAAATGTCCTGTCTGACTCACTCACTCATCACGCCCAGCGAAAACTATTAAAGTTGTAAACATGAAATTTCGGGAATATGTTCTCTGTATGTCAAAAACGTCAACTAAGGAATTATTTTTGTTTATTCGGGTTTTAAAGAAGTGTTAAGGGGGTAAACGTGCATTTCATTGAATAACGATATCTCATGAGTTGTTTCTTTGGGGATGTGATATTCGGTATATAAACTAATCATTAAAAATAATCAGACATGTCTAAGGGTTTATCGATGTGGTGTATATTACGAGGTGAAAGGGGTGACAATTGGGGGTTGAGGGATTCTTAACGGATCGTGTATCTCTTAAACGACATAGGCGAGAAGTTTGAAATTCGGAGGGAAAAAACAGTTTAAAATATAAGTAAATAGGTGTTCGACCGTTTTTTCATAAATCCAATTTAAGGGGTCCTTGGAGAGGGGTGAAATTCTGGGGGAAAAACAGGAATGAAAGTGTCCTAACTCACTCACTCATCAAACTCAGGGGGGAAGAACAGCTCAAAAACAAGTAAATAGGTGTTCGACCGTTTTTTTTTTTCATAAATCCAATTTAAGGGGTTCATGAGAGGGTGGAAATTCTGAAAAATAAATGAAAGAAAATGTCCTGACTTACTCACTCATCATCGCCCAGACAAAATTATTGAAGTTAGAAACATGACATTTTGGGGCTATGTTCGTTGTATGACGAAAGCGTTCACTAAGGAAGGATTTTTGGATAATCAGATTCTAAAGGGGTATTAAGGGGGTAGACTTGCATTTAATTGAATAACAATATCTCCCGATTGGTTTACTTGGGGATGGGATACTCGCCATATAAACTCATCATTAAGAATAAGCAGACATATGTCTAAGGGTTTATCGATATGGTGTACATCATGAGGTGAAAGGGTAAGCAGACATATGTCTAAGGGTTTATCGATATGGTGTATATCATGAGGTGAAAGGGGTGAAAAGTGGGGGTTGAAAGATTCCTAACGGAGCGTGTATCTCTTAAAAGACATAGGCGAGGAGTTTGAAACACGGAGGAAATCAGTCATCTTAAAAATAAATAAATAAATAAATAAATAAATAAATAAATAAAATAAATAGGTGTTCGACCGTTTTTTCATAAATCATATTTAAGGGGCCTATGGGGAGGGGTGAAATTCTGGAATAAAAACGTCCACTAAGGAAGGATATTTGGATGTTCACTCTCATCGACCAACCAAAACTATTAAAGTTAGAAGAATGATATTTTGGGGATATGTTTGTTGTTTGTCGAAAACGTCTACTAAGGAGGGATTATTGGATATTCAGGTTCTAAAGGGGAGATAACGGTGTTAAACCTGCAATTCATTGAATAACAATATGACACGACTATGACGCGAGCGAAGCGAGACTAAATATGAGATGGTGTGTGTCTGTGTATTACTCAATCACGCAAGTACCACTGGTCCGATTTACATGAATTTTACATGGAAGTAGCTGATTTACCTGGTTAATATATATGTTACTTTTGATTTCAATACTTTGCACTATTTAAAGATGGCGACCATTTTAGTGACGTCACTACGCCCTTTGGTTTCAAACTTTCCTATTTCCATTTCAAATAAAAAGAGAACGCTAAGAAATACCAAATTTTGATGGCATGTACGAGGTTTAAAATTACATTTTCTATCCGAAAGGTTACTCCAACAGTTAGCGAGTAAAACATAAATTTGTGCTATAAAACACGGTCAACGCCGAGCGGTGTAGTTGGACAAAATATTCCATCCTTAATCTACCTCTGCGCAGCACCTCGCCTATCCCCTGTTTTAACTGTCACCTTGACATTTTAATTTATTTATGACGCGTAGCGAAGCACGCGTACTCTAGCTAGTAACAAATAAACGAACATACAAAATAAACAAATAAACAAACAGACAAAATAAACAAACAAACAAATTAAACAAATAAACATATAAACAATATAAACGAATAAACAAAAGAAACAAAAAAATTAAACAAATAATCAAAGTAAACTAATGAAAAAATAAACATAATAAACGAATAAACAAAATTAACAAACAATTTAAATAAACACAGAGAACAAACTAAACAAAATAAAACAACTTAAACAATTTAAGTAAACAAATAAACAAAATAAACGAATAAACAAAACAAACAATTTAAATAAAGAAATAAACAGACGAAATAAACAAATAAAGAAATAAACATATAAACAAAGAACAAGAAGAATAAATTAAAATGCAACAAATAAATAAAGAAAAGACGAATTAAAGATGCATAAATAAATACCAATTAAATAAAGAAATTAATTAATAAATCTTATATATATATTGAATCCATCTGCAATTGGTTCAAGCGTCGAATCCATATTTTATATGCAAAAGAAGAGAGGAAATAATGCAGTCTTTAGAATGAATTGGAAAGATTTTAAGAAGTTGGGCTGTTATAATGTGATTCAAGAGCGGGTGACCACTAGTCACGCGGGCATGAGATCACGCTTGACGCATCGATAAGAAGCTAGCGCATAATTATTAATAGAGCTGGAAACTTTCCACGGCGGGTGAGTGAGATTGAGTTTCGGAAAAAAACCTTACTCAGCTATAAATTGGCAGCATCGCAATGACGCAAGAAGAAAAATAATTAAAATTAAGCCATTTGCAAGCATTTAATTAATGAAATGCAAACATCACTGTTGATCATCCTGGAAAAGAGATTTTTTGGTGTGGAAAAAGTTTATAATAATTGCACAGGAAAGAAATGCATACGCGGCATTACATCGTTAGTTATTCCCCGAGCCCAAAGATGGGAGAGATGGAAAAATAAACCACACTACCCACGCATCTGAGGAGCCAAATTATTTAATATCTTGGAATTGTGTGATCGATTTTCGTGATCAAAAAACCCTTTTACGTTTAAAACAAGAGCTTTCAGGAGACATATTTTTCAAAATTATACGACAATTATTTCAGAAGATAGTGCTGGAGAAGAAGCAGATATGATCTTTTTGCAGCGGATTTCAATATAAACCCTGGACGCGCCAGGAAAATCATTCAGTCTTACGAACCCTAGGAGGGGTCGTGCTGTTTCGCAAAGTATCATTCAGTCTGAGCGGACCTCCGGGAGAGGCCGTGCTGGATCACCAACAATAAATCAGTTTTGGTGTCCCTCTGAGGTGGACACGCTGTTTCGCAAAGTACATTCAGTCTTCAACGTCTTAGAGTGGCGTGTTGCTGTTTCAACCAACATCAAGGCAGTCTACAAGTGAACTCCTAGTGCAGGAGTGCTGCATCAAAGTACATTCAGTTTACCAGAGACGCCGGAGAGCGTGGTACTGTGTCGCAAACTACAACAATTCAGTCTTAGTGAGCGCTTAGACGCTGCACGCTGGAACAATCTCCGTTAAATGCAGTATTTACCAGACCGTGAGAGGTCGTGTTACTTTGTATCGCAGACAAGCACCCCGTATGGGAGTTGCCGTCCAGTATCGTCATTAGTATCGCCGTGTGAAGACCCATCATATTCCTGTTATAGGAAATAATATCATCAAGCTTCGGACTTTATAAAGTTCACCAGTATAGTCAAAGTTTAGACTGTGAACTTAAGAAATTACCGGCGATAGGTACTCGAGTTTATGTAGTTTCAGTTAAAGAACCGACGCATCATAAGATTTCGAAGTACCCAAGGACAATGAAATATACAGTTCTATCTACGTTAAGTAACCAGATCAGGGTAGAACGTAATAGTAACGCCTAGTGTTCCTGAACTGAGGGGACTAGAGCGAAGTACGATAGAATTTAGGAATCGAGATTCCAGGCTTTGTCTAGGTGTAGACAAATGAACAGTCAGACATTGGGGAGTACTCCAATATGTCAAGAATCAAAGTAACAGAAAGTAAAATCCACGTGCGGATTATTGGACAAGTAAATTACTAGGTTGCCGTCATACAAGTTCGAACTATCATAAAAGTAATATATCAGTGACAGACTTTTATTAGACGAACAAGTTAGCGTCTAGCAAGATATGACATCGGGCAGTAAATGTTAGAAGCCGATAGTCAAACCCAGAATTAGAAGATCAGCCGTTCCAGTGAGGTTTGTTCGATCAAGACATTCAATCATCTCATCAGAGTAGGAAGCTGACGTACATATAGTGCAACCCTTGGAAACGGGAAAGAATAAAGAAATCACGTGTTTTAAGGCAAATAATTAACGCAAGAGTGATACGAATTCTATATAATTCAAGTATAGTGAAATTTTTTAGTGTAATATATTTTTAGTGAAATTGTAATTCTGTTTAAGTGAAAACGAATCCAAAATGGTATTCTTTATATTCAAACTGATCAGTGTATATATTTTATGTGCTGTTAGGAAAGTGATATCGAGTGTAGATATAACCATGAATATGGCTTAAGAAGAAATTGGTGGGTGAAAATGTTCCATCGGTGGAGAATTCGGTCTCTGACCGTACAATCATGTGAGTATTAATTTCATTATGTGTTTTGGGAAGATTTGCGTATAATCCTCATGAGTGGAAGTAGGGATATTTTAAAACATGTGAAATAAAGATTGCGCGATCTGAATGATTAATTTGATTGAAATACAAGAAGTATGTGAAGTATTAATGAATCCCTTGTGGAAAATATTCAGTGAAATATCAGTATAATGGTAAATGATATAACTATGGTAAAGCAAGCGTAATAATAATAATAATAATAATTAAATAAATTATTTATGTGATGAATTTTATATTGAGAAGTGGTAGCTGCAAGAGCTCCTTTAGATGAATTATTAATTGTGGTGAATCAATATGTTCTTTTGGTATAAATGATTATTGTTGATGGAGGCTGAGGCTGAGTATATATATTTTTGAGACGTAGATCAAACTTTGATTTGAATTTATTTCGTTCTTTGAAAGGCAACTTGGCTATTTTATGTATGAGCGCCATGTCGCGCAGTTGACAATTTGTCACGCTAGGAATGCGTTGAAATGCTCGGTAAAATAATTGTGAGGGATAGTTAGTGCGGTAATGAGTTGTTGTAAGTCCTCAAATTTGGGATGCTGCTCCCGAGGCATTTTATGTTGTATTGTGAAAAGGGTGCAATTTATGTAGCGCTGGTGGCGTGCTAGGCCTTCCTTAAGTCGCAAATGTTGTTAGTCCTCAAAGTTGGGATACTGCTCCCGAGGCATTTTAAAGGATCGAACTCAGAGTCGTCCGTGTTGAAGCCCCTTAATATTGGTTGTTTTATTGAATTTTCTTACCCGCTAATGAGGACACTTCATAATTATACTTTACCGAAGCTAAAAGAATAGGTCTGTAGAACCTAATAGTTGTCTTGTGCTTAATTTGTATGATGAGCTTTGCCATTCAGAGAAATGCATTTGAAGCAGCTGTGTTTAAAAGCTGAATAGCTAGTCCCCTGCGGAAGCGAGACTGTAGATTTCTCCTCCCACCACTGCAATAAATCAGTCAAGTGTTGAGACAAACCCTTACACACTCTTTTAGTGAGGTAGGTTAGGAACGGGCTGTCTGATTCACAGTACACGGAAGTGTTTAAAATGGTTTTAACGACCCAGTATTTGAACTGAGGTCCCTTTACATTCATTATTATCGCTTGCAGAGTTCAGATCGTTGCTTCCTCAAGATATAATTGCCTTTGAAGACAAAATAATAAATCCGTAACTTAATTATTAAATAATTCAGTGATTCGCGAGTTATTATGAGAACATTAAGGTCCTGGGAGTAATCTTAAGTTGACTTGCTCAGTTAGTTTCTATAACTCGGGGATACGCAATTTTTTCCGATCACGGTAGTGAGTTGGTGGCTTGAGAGAGAGAGAGAGAGAGATGGTGACAGATGAACATTGTGAGAACCCGAAATTAATTAATGATTAGCCATACTATGAAATTATGATTAAAGCCAGATATACTCATGTAAATATAAAATGATGTGTGTTTAATTGTAAACACAATGTATGTAAACTTTACAGAGGCATTTGGAGCTCGTTTTTAAAGAATTAGAATTGACACCATATGGGAGTGAAAACTTAGTTGAAGTTTTTGTTGGTTTTTGGAAAACCAGTAATTATTAATTTGTGATTGTTTAATTTGAATTCCTTGTTCATTTTTGGACAAGTGTGAAGTATAGTGTCAGTATATTTCATTTGTTTATTTTTGTAGCGCCATATTTTTGTATAATTAAATGTTTTGACAGTTGGAGTTCGATTTTGTTTATTTTTGGAAGTGTGCCCTATGCTTAATCCAAAGTGTACAAGTCACAGAGTGGGAGAACAAACCATGAACCCCGATACTCCCGATTGAGCATTGCTTGCAAAGTGTGATTTGTATATTTCATTGTTGAAATGGGCACATGGGGGAATAGAAGTAATGTGCTTGGATTAATGCTTTTAGGAACAATAAATACGGTCATATTACGTAAAGGTAAAATAGTGTTAGAATTAGCTACATAGTATAAATTTAACTGACCGCATTGGGACCCTGGAAACTCACACCGAGCAGCCCTAAGATACCCCCTATAATAACAAATTATAATGGCGCCCAGTACGTAGGGATGTGTTTTCCGAGGGAAACCCCGAGTTTTACTTGGGAAACCAAAATTTTCATTTTTTGAAAAATATCGTTTTTCAAAATTTTTTTATTTTAAGAAAATCACTTCCATAATGGTGTTGATATTGTAATGAGTATTATACCAGACGGGTACGTTTCAGTAAACACCCGTACTGAGGTTGGATTTTGGAAATTGGGACACAAGAGTTCGGAGTACCATCTCTCACGCATAACTAATGATGGGACGGAGTAGCCCACTGTATTCTCTAAGATATTAAAAATGTCATTGAGTGAAGAGATGCAGAGGCTCTTGAACGCCATGAAGGCGGACAGTAAAGATAGATTTGAGTCTATAGACAATAAATTGGACCTACACCAGAATGAAAATAAGAAGGATTTAGATTCCATAACTGAGAAATTAGAATCTATCAAAGCCGACAGTATAAACATGAACAGTGAATTGAAGGCAGAGATAGAAACGATGAATGCAGAGAATTGTGAACATTTTGAAAAACAGCTTGTAAGTGTGAAAGAATCTATTACAGCCGACAGTAAAGAAAATAATAAGGTACTGAAGGCTGAAATAGAAGAGACAATGAATACCAAATTTCAAGGTTTTTACACTGAGTTTGGGAATTAGTTAAATGATTTTAAAAGGGGAAATCACAAGTAAAATTATAGAGGAAAACGGGGCACTTCAGGAAGGATTGCAAGCCCAAATAAATACCTTGAAGGAAAGTACTGAAACATCCCAAGCTGAATGTCGAGAAAATTTTGAAAATCTAAATGATAATTTTAGTTCTATGGGAACTCAATTAAAAGAAATGCATGATACTTATTAAAAGAATGTAGACGAGTGTAAAACGGAACTTGTAACCCAGATCCAAGGGGTGCAGAAAGAGTTAGAAGATCAGTTAGAATCTAACATGAATCTTTATCAGACATCCCGGGATGAGATCAAAAGTAGTCTCGAAGCATTAGGAAATAGGTTCATTCGATTCGCGGAAAATAAGTATAGGGGAGATACCCCAGCACAGAACCATAGGTCAAATGAAGTAGTCCTCCAAGTCGAGAGTAAGGTAGTAGTTGTTGAAGAAAAGGAAATAACGGTGCAAGAGCCCGAAATTCGTTATAAAGAAGAAGAAATAGAAAGGGAACCAGAAATCGTGGTGGCTCATGTGGAAATGGAGAAAATTATGGAGCCACAGGAAGAAAAAGTCATAGAGATTCAGGAGGAAATGGAAATCCCAAGTCAAAAAGTATGCCTAAATGAAAATGAGTGACACATAAAAGAGGACCATTCGTACGCACGATTTAAGCAGGAAGATAAGTCAGAAGAAATACTTGAAATAAAAGAAGTAGAAGAGAAAAATGAATTAAGAGACAATCAGGTGGAGTCCCAGAAGAAGGTTACAAAAGAACTTGAGGAAATTCCTGAGGAAAATTACCAGTCTGGAAAGGACAGGATGGAAATAGACATCCCAGAGGACAAGGATGAAAATAAAGAGCAGGAACAGAATGGCCAAAGTCAGGAAAATAATGATGAGGACATGGAATTAGAAGAAGAACAGCTCAAGGCACAAATTTTGTTACTCAAGATGAAATATCAGGAATGCTAACGAAAAAGGGCCGAGCAAAGAAAAATGGAAATAGACTCAAATGGGGGTAAAGAAAACCTCATAGAAAAGGATGAAACCCATGGGGACATTGAAGAAAATAGAGGAGATTTATTTGAGAGAAATGGTAAAATAGGAAGAAAACCGCTAATTGTAGTAGGTTTACAGGATGATAAAAATCCGGTTGAAACTATGAGAGGGTTAGAAATAGCGCAAATTCCCATGGAGAAAGACAACTCACAGGCGTTTTACAGCGGGAAGCTTAAAAGAAAGAAATGGAATGAAAGGAAGAAAAGGAAAGGAGAGAATCTTAAAGAACTTTGTAATTGGAAAAGTAGAAAAAAGAAATTTTGGAAAAATGCCATCCCAATACGAGATGAAGGAAAAAGGAAGAAAACAGATAAGGATACGGGTAGGCATAGACCACACCCGTAACGATATATGAAGTTCTGTAGACTTTTAGTCCAGAAAACAGAAAAGGAATAACGGGGTAGGGCAAGATCGCACCCGTGGAGCCTTAAAGTAATGTAAATAAGTTAGTAGTTGGAAGAGAAGAAAGGAGACAGACAGGCAGAACGCCAGTCCCGTGAAATAAAGAAAGAAGAAAAAGGAAACCGTCTGACACCGGTTTGGGGTGCACGCCAGACTGTGAGGAGGCAGAGAAATACCCGAACGAGACAAGAGATTTATGACCTTAAGTGTAGACGTACGCTTAAAGGACATGAATGAAGGGAACCCTGTTGAGACTATAACAAGCCAGAGAAAGGAAGTGCTTGCAAAAGTGAGACCAGAAGGTGCTGCGAGATGTTATGATGCCTTCGACACTGAAAGAATGAGATTTTCTATGAAAAATATTTAAATAAGTTTCCTCAAAATTTCGAAAATTTATTTATCTAACTGGGGGAGATTTGAACCCATCTGCAATTGGTCCAAGCGTCGAATCCATATTTTATATGCAAAAGAAGAGAGGAAATAATGCAGTCTTTAGAATGAATTGGAAAGATTTTAAGAAGTTGGGCTGTTATAATGTGATGCAAGAGCGGGTGACCACTAGTCACGCGGGCATGAGATCACGCTTGACGCATCGATAAGAAGCTAGCGCATAATTATTAATAGAGCTGGAAACTTTCCACGGCGGGTGAGTGAGATTGAGTTTCGGAAAAAATCTTACTCAGCTATAAATTGGCAGCATCGCAATGACGCAAGAAGAAAAATAATTAAAATTAAGCCATTTGCAAGCATTTAATTAATGAAATGCACACATCACTGTTGATCATCCTGGAAAAGAGATTTTTTGGTGTGGAAAAAGTTTATAATAATTGCACAGGAAAGAAATGCATACGCGGCATTACATCGTTAGTTATTCCCCGAGCCCAAAGATGGGAGAGATGGAAAAATAAACCACACTACCCACGCATCTGAGGAGCCAAATTATTTAATATCTTGGAATTGTGTGATCGATTTTCGTGATCAAAGAAACCCTTTTACGTTTAAAACAAGAGCTTTCAGGAGACATATTTTTCAAAATTATACGACAATTATTTCAGAAGTTAGTGCTGGAGAAGAAGCAGATTTGATCTTTTTGCAGCGGATTTCAATATAAACCCTGGACGCGCCAGGAAAATCATTCAGTCTTACGAACCCTAGGAGGGGTCGTGCTGTTTCGCAAAGTATCATTCAGTCTGAGCGGACCTCCGGGAGAGGCCGTGCTGGATCACCAACAATAAATCAGTTTTGGTGTCCCTCTGAGGAGGACACGCTGTTTCGCAAAGTACATTCAGTCTTCAACGTCTTAGAGTGGCGTGTTGCTGTTTCAACCAACCACAAGGTAGTCTACAAGTGAACTCCTAGTGCAGGAGTGCTGCATCAAAGTACATTCAGTTTACCAGAGACGCCGGTGAGCGTGGTACTGTGTCGCAAAGTACAACAATTCAGTCTTAGTGAGCGCTTAGACGCTGCACGCTGGAACAATCTTCGTTAAATGCAGTATTTACCAGACCGTGAGAGGTCGTGTTACTTTGTATCGCAGACAAGCACCCCGTATGGGAGTTGCCGTCCAGTATCGTCATTAGTATCGCCGTGTGAAGACCCATCAGAATCCTGTTATAGGAAGTAATATCGTCAAGCTTCGGACTTTATAAAGTTCACCAGTATAGTCAAAGTTTAGTCTGTGGACTTAAGAAATTACCGGCGATAGGTACTCGAGTTTATATAGTTTCAGTTAAAGAACCGACGCATCATAAGATTTCGAAGTACCCAAGGACAGTGAAATATACAGTTCAATCTACGTTAAGTAACCAGATCAGGGTAGAACGTAATATTAACGCCTAGTGTTCCTGAACTGAGGGGACTAGAGCGAAGTACGATAGAATTGAGGAATCGAGGTTTCAGGCTTTGTCTATGTGTAGACAAATGAACAGTCAGACATTGGGGAGTACTCCAATAAGTCAAGAATCAAAGTAACAGAAAGTAAAATCCATGTGAGGATTATTGGACAAGGAAGTTACTAGGTCGCCGTCATACATGTTCGAGCGATCATAAAAGTAATATATCAGTGACAGACTTTTATTAGACGAACAAGTCAGCGTCTAGCAAGATACGACATCGGGCAGTAAATGTTAGACGCCGATAGTCAAACCCAGAATTAGAAGATCAGCCGTTCCAGTGAGGTTAGTTCGATCGAGACTTTCAATCATCTCATCAGAGTAGGAAGCTGACGTACATATAGTGCATCCCTTGGAAACGGGAAGGAATAAAGAAATCACATGTGTTAAGGCAAATAATTAACGCCAGAGTGATAAAAATTTTATATAATTCAAGTATAGTGAAATTTTTGAGAGTAATATATTTTTAGTGAAATTGTATTTCTGTTTAAGTGAAAACGAATCCAAAATGGAATTCTATATATTCAAAATTATTAGTGTATATATTTTATGTGCTGTTAGGAAAGTGATATCGAGTGTAGATATAACCATGAATATGACTTAAGAAGAAATTGGTGGGTGAAAATGTTCCATCGGTGGAGAATTCGGTCTCTGACCGTACAATCATGTGAGTACTAATTTCATTATTATGTGTTTTGGGAAGATTTGCGTATAATCCTCATGAGTGGAAGTAGGGATGTTTTAAAACTTGTGAATAAAGATTGCGCGATCTGAACGATTAATTTGATTGAAATATAAGAAATATGTGAAGTATTAATGAATCCCTTGTGGAAAATATTCAGTGGAATATCAGTATAATGGTAAATGATATAACTATGGTAAAGCAAGCGTAATAATAATAATAATAATTAAATAAATTAATTATGTGATTAATTTTATACTGAGAAGTGGTAGCTGCAAGAGCTCCTTCAGATGAATTATTAATTGTGGTGAATCAATATGTTCTTTATGGTATAAATGATTATTGTTGATGGAGGCTGAGGCTGAGTATATATATTTTTGAGACGTAGATCAAACTTTGATTTGAATTTATTTCGTTCTTTGAAAGGCAACTTGGCTATTTTATGTATGAGCGCCATGTCGCGCAGTTGATAATTTGTCACGCTAGGAATGCGTTGAAATGCTCGGTAAAATAATTGTGAGGGACAGTCAGTGCGGTAATGAGTTGTTGTAAGTCCTCAAATTTGGGATACTGCTCCCGAGGCATTTTATGTTGTATTGTGAAAGGGTGCAATTTATGTATTGCCGGTGGCGTGCTAGGCCTTCCTTAAGTCGCAAATGTTGTTAGTCCTCAAAGTTGGGATACTGCTCCCGAGGCATTTTAAAGGATCGAACTCAGAGTCGTCCGTGTTGAAGCCCCTTAATATTGGTTGTTTTATTGAATTTTCTAATGAGGACACTTCATAATTATACTTTACCGAAGCTAAAAGAATAGGTCTGTAGAACCTAATAGTTGTCTTGTGCTTAATTTGTATGATGAGCTTTGCCATTCAGAGAAATGCATTTGAAGCAGCTGTGTTTAAAATCTGAATAGCTAGTCCCCTGCGGAAGCGAGACTGTAGATTTCTCCTCCCACCACTGCAATAAATCAGTCGAGTGTTGAGACAGACCCTTACACACTCTTTTAGTCGGGTAGGTTAGGAACGGGCTGTCTGATTCACAGTACACGGAAGTGTTTAAGATGGTTTTAACGACCCATTATTTGAACTGAGGTCCCTTTACATTCATTATTATCGCTTGCAGAGTTCAGATAGTTGCTTCCTTAAGATATAATTGTCTTTGAAGACAAAATAATAAATTCCTAACTTTATTATTAAATAATTCAGTGATTCACGAGTTTTTATGAGAACATTAATGTCCTGGGAGTAATCTTAAGTTGACTTGCTCAGTAGTTTTCTATAATTCGGGGATACGCAAATTTTTCCGATCACGGTAGTGAGTTGGTGGCTTGAGAGAGAGAGATGGTAACAGATGAACATTGTGAGAACCCGAAATTAATTAATGATTAGCCATACTATGATATTATGATTAAAGCCAGATATACTCATGTAAATATAAAATGATGTGTGTTTAATTGTTAACACAATGTATGTAAACTTTACCGAGCCATTTGGAGCTCGTTTTTTAAGAATTAGAATTGACAGCTTATGGGAGTGAAAACTTAGTTGGAGTTTTTGTTGATTTTTTTGAAAACCAGTAATTATTATTTGTGATTGTTTAATTTGAATTCCTTGTTCATTTTTGGACAAGTGTGAAGTATAGTGTCAGTATATTTCATTTGTTTATTTTTGTAGCGCCATATTTTTGTATAATTAAATGTTTTGACGGTAGGAGTTCGATTTTGTTTACTTTTGGAAGTGTACCCTATGCTTAATCCAAAGTGTGTAAGTCACAGAGTGGGAGAACAAACCATGAACCCCGATACTCCCGATTGAGCATTGCTGGCAAACTGTGATTTGCATATTTCATTGTTGAACTGGGCACAATACATATATATATATATATATATATATATATATATATATATATATATAAGAATGTCTGTGTGTTCGTATTTTATGCGTTCATAAACCATTCATCCGATTGCGATCAAATTTTGGTGAGTTGTTGTAAACACTGGCATAGTTAATCCATTTCAAAATAGATAGCGTGCGAGTAGTTTAAACAAATGCGTAATGGCGATGCGTTCATATACAATTCATCCGATTGCGATCAAATTTTGGTGAGTTATTGTGCACAGTCCCGGGAAAGTTATAGGCGTAGTACATCTAATTTAAAATAGATGGCGCCCGAGTAGCTTCAACAAAATGGCGTGCGTTTGTTTCAAGAATGTCCCACATGCGTTCATATGCCATTCATCCCATTGTGATGAAACTTGGGTGAGATATTCTGTATACTTCAGGTAAGGTTTCTGGCTTAGTAAATCCACTTAACAATAGGTAACGCACGAGTAGATTCAACAAATGAGCGACGACGTGCGAAGTGTTTCAACATAGTCCCGTATGCCTTCATATACCATTCGTCCGATAGCGACTAAATTAAGTGCGTTGAAGTGTACACATCAGGGAAGGTTTCTGGCTTAGTGAATCCACTTAACAATAGGTAGCGCATGAGTAGATTCAACAAATGAGCGATGACGGGCGAAACGTAACAACAAAGTCCCGTTTGCGTTCATATACTATTCGTCTGATAGCGATGAAACTTGGGTGAGATGTTGTGAACACTTCAGGGAAGGTTTCTGGGTTAGTAAATCCACTTTACAATAGGTATCGCACAAGTAGATTAAACAAAGGAGCGACGATGCGCGATGTGTTTCAAAATAGTCCCGTATGCGTTCATATACCATTCGTCCGATAGCGACTAAACTTGGGTGAGTTGTTGTGTACACTCTAGCGAAAGTTTCAGGCTTAGTAAGTCCATTTTACAATAGGTAGCGCACAAATAGATCAACAAATGAGAGAAGACGCACGAAGCGTTTCAACAAAGTCCCATATGCGTTCATATACCATCCGTCCGATAGCGATGAAACTTGGGTGAGATGTTGTGTACACTCCAGGGAAGGTTTCTGGCTGAGTACATCCACTTTACAATAGGTATCGCACAAGTAGATTCAACAAATGATCGACGGCACGCGAATCGCATAAACAAAGTCACGTAGCGTTCAAATACCATTCATCCGATTGCTATGAATCTTTGGTTGAATTGTTGTGCACACTCCAGGAAAGGATTCTGACTTAGTAAATCCTTTTTACATAGGTAGCGCACGAGTTGATTCAACAAATGAGTAACGGCGCGCGTTTCGTTTAAAAAAATCGTGTGCGTTCATATAGGCCTACAATTCATGCGATTGCAGTGAAATTTAGAGAAATATTGTTTCCACTTCCGCAAATATTTCTGATTTAGAAAAATCCATTTTACAATTGGTAGCGCACGAGTTGATTCAACTAATGAGCGGCAGCGCGTGAATCGTTTCAACCTAGTCCCGTATGCGTTCATATACCATTCATCCGATTGTGAAAAAACGTTGGTGAGTTGAGTACAGTCCTGCGAAGGTGTATGAATTAATAAATCCATTTTTCAATGCGTGGCGCACAAGTAGATTAAACAAATGAGAGAAGGCGCGTGTATCGTTTAAACAAAATCCCGTATGCGTTCATATGCCATTCATCCAATTGCGATGAAACGTTCATGAGTTGTTGTGTACACGCCAGGGAAGGGTTTCGACTTAGTAAATCCATTTTACAATATGTAGCGTACGAGTATATTCAACAAATGGGTGACGGCGCTCGAATCGTTTCAACAAAGTCCCGTATGCGTTCATATACCATTCATTTCATTGCGTTGAAACATTGGTAAGTTGTTGAGCACGCTCCCATTATTTCTTTTGAGACAGTAAATCAATTTTGCAATAATTTAGAGGTGGTTAACGGAAAATAATAAATATTGGGAATCCAAAAGCACTTCAACAAACAAAGTTACAACGCCAACACTTTCTTTGATTGGCATTGCAGCGCACGCCGGGTACAGCTAGTATATAATAATAATTTGTTCACACAAATAATATCAAGTTTATTTAATCACTTGAGTCGTATTTCTTGGAAGCTTGTACGCTACAGCAAAATCTCTGTGCTGAATGGTACTTTATGTGAAGCCCAATGGAGTGACCGTGCAGCAAAACAACGACTAAAGCCAATTGCAATATATCTTGTGCTCGCGGGTAGTCGTAAAACTGGTCTCAAATGGCCGCTGTAGGGAGTTGTCAGCGTAGCGTAACATCGGCAGCAGGTAAATTAATCACGAATTATTGACTGCTCCTAGCAAGAAGACTGTATGTAACCTCTTTTAATTTTCAAGTTACTATACATTATTTGACTGGAAGTAGTCAGAAAATGTATTACTGACGGAATAATAATAATAATAAAAAGAAGCAGCTTGTAGTTGTACGTGACTGTTAATCTTGCGATCATGAACCACGGGACATCCTTTTAACGTGGAATCGAACCACAGGACATGCCATTTCACCTAGAAAATCTCACAAGTATTAACCGGGAATTGAACCCGGTCCACCTTTGTGAGAGGTTAACATCTCGCCCGCTGCTCCACCACGCTCCCCATGACGACTGAAAAAGTAATTCACCACATAGAAACTCATTCACCTCATCTCTGAACCCTTTGGAAATGGGAATGTATTATGAAGAGTAAAATTACATAAATACCAAGAAACTACTTTGAAATGTATACTGCTTATTAGTCACAAAATATATTGCAGCCGTTTGACGTGGCGATAATAATAATAATATCATATGGCCTCGGGTGCCAGGTGCAAGCTTTGTTATTTGACACCCAGGGGGTAGCTTGCATGTCGAATTACGTTGTTCCTCGAAGCACTATGAAAGTCAAGGAGGTTAGATATCTAAGCTCCTTGAACATTATAGCGCTTTCTAGTAGAGAAATGAGGAACATTGATTTGGCGGATACTCCCGAGATTAATTTTGCCATTATGAACACGGCCTACTGAATTCAAATGGGTTCTTTGACATGCCAACATCTTATGACATGGTGTCGTAATTTTGCCGCCATCCAAAAATGACTTGCCATGGCCAGAAGTGAACTTGCAAGCTTGGGGTTAGTAGACCGACACGTTAACCACTCACCCACCGTGGCAAGCGACGTGGCTATAGCTCGTAGCAACTTGCAGGAATGCCATAGAGAAAGTGATGTAGCCTAATACTTTTATTGCTTTTACGTCCCTTAACTACTCTGGGTTTAGAGACACCGGGGGGGGGGGCGGAAATTGGCCATGAAGGGGATCATTAACGTGCCAGTAAATCTACTGACACGGCTCCCTCGCATTTGCGCACCCTCAAATGCCAGCTTGCTGCGCCAAGATACGAACCTGTAACCTTGGGCCCAGCAAGCGAGAACGTTACCGCTGAGCCACGCAGCCAGTCATGATATAAGAAAGTAAACTCTTAGCTGTCGCCCGAGAGGTCCGGGTTTGATTCCCGGCTCTGCTAAGAAATTTAATTGTAGTCTGAAGGTAGGAGGGGGTTCACTCAGCTTCGTGAGGCAAAAGTGGGTCCGATTTCCATCTTAGCCATAAGGGCAGTGTGGTCAGCACTGATCCTCAACCACGTTTATGTCAGAGCGAATGTGCCAAAGGGAAAAATCCTCCGAAATACAATATGAAAGCAGAGTGGTCAGTACTACACTTTTACTCCATGCAAATACCATCCATAGAACTTTGAATTCCAGGTGATATGAAGGGGCAGTTGATCTAGATATTACTCACTTAAAAACAAGATTCAATTGAACAACTGGATAGATGTTCAACAATTGGAGAGTTGTTTCTTAATTTGTATTGCTTGATTTTTAAGAATTAAATATAAGGAACTTTGCCATCCACATCCGCCAGCGGTCTATAGGGCAGAAGTGGGGTAAACCATGGATGACGGAATACTTATGAGTATAACACACAGGAAATTACTGCTGTAGTACGTGTTCAGGAAGTTTTGAGACATTTCTCAGAGAGGCGTTACAAATTAACCACCCGCATTAATATGATAGAAAGCAGGCAGGGAATGTTTACAGTTTTCAAACTAATGAGGCAATGTCTGTCACACATCTGTGTGTTTGGTGTACTAGTTAAACTTAACCTCACATAATGGTAGACTTATCCCATTACAAACGGTGTACCCCAAAATTGAGTATTGATGTATGCACATACATAGCCAACATTTCATTAAATTGTAAAGCATTGGAAAATTATTATGAGAATATGAATACAGTATTTACAAAAACATGCGATTAATCCATAGGAAAGCTACATTATTTAGTACATTTTCGATGTAATTCCGTTGAAATGCATGGGGGTGTTATCACAGATAGTGACTGGTTAGCATTAATTTAAAGAAATTTTCATTATTGCTTGCTAAATACCCACAGAGTGCAGTTACCTCCTTTGACATGAGAGTCACTGAGTTGCACAAGAACACTGTTTGCGGTACTTGCCGGCAAAAAGAAATAAAATGAATTTAAGAAGCCTAACAAATAGTAAAGAAGCAATGAGCATGAAGGTCTTATTTATGTCCTTGAGGTCTTGAGGCACATATTGAGATTTTGGATCCAAAGGTTCCATATTCGATTCCTGGCTTTGCCAAGAAATTTAATTCTGATCGGAGGTATGGAACGTAGTAAACTCAGTCTCGTGAGGCAAAACTGAGAGAAGATAAATCCCGAGATAGTTCCAAGCGTAAGGCCACGGCCACCTCCTTCCACAATCCTGGCCTCAATTACACATACCTATATACACACCACTACAACTATCACAATGATACAGGTTATAATACAAAATTCCACATACACCCAAATACACAGGACTACGTGACCACGATGTCGCAAAGCCCCTAAATGATTCAACAACAACATGTCCTAGGAGATATATGTCCATATATGTTAAAACATTCCGAAATGTTTGACATTATCAACCTTGGGGGACAAAGATTCAAGTTATAAATATTCACGGTTATTAGTAAATTTATAAATTGTTAATTTTTTTTTTCTAATTTAGAAAATTTCATGGCGGCCTAATTTTGTGGCCTACAAGGTATCTCTAGAAGGGGTCGCCATTTTTACATCAGGGTAGGTAATCTAAGATAAACATGTTTGAAAATTATATTATGACGTAGCTAGGTTTCTCAACCCACGTCATTAAAAGGAAAGAAAAACGGGAATTGCATTTTAAAGCAGTTAACTAAAATAATAAAATAATAATTGGAATATTCTTACCTTGTATTTGGTCTTCACTTCCCGTATAAACCCGTATCTGAAATAAAGAAGTAAGGCAATTATAAATTCTATAATTTTAATTTTAAATTCTGTCGTTTCAAATTGAAATGCCAGATATACTAATGCATATGAAGAGTTCATTCCAAAAACCAGACAAGTCAAAAAATCGACTTATTTAGAATTGAGATAGATATTATTGCTGTCCTCAAAAGTCACACACGTCGGGTTATATACGAGTGTGAAATATTGGGGATTCTACAAAAAATAGACAAGTCCAATGCTTTTTCAAGATAATTAATGACCTGCATTATTTGGCATTCAATAGGTATAATGATTTGTCCTTTGTTAGGATATACATAATACATATTCATATTTGAGGATTAAAATATTTTTCATTTTTGTATTCCACTAAGACTTCGGCAAGAAAAAGACTAGCCCAAAGGATTCTTTGGGTTCTCTCAACTATCCTCATAAATATATATTTCCTTTACGTGCAATTTAAAGCTGTTAGTGAGACTATGGTAGGTCTAAAAGCAATTTTTATTTCATTCTGCACAAATAAAGCTATACTGTTTTTCTTAGTTTCTGAACAATTTACTTTTTGGGCTTGCCTGGTTCTTGGAATGAGCCCTTCAATTTATCACAATATATTTTTCTGACATATTTCTATAACCATTCAACCGGTTGCTAAAAGGAGAAATGACCTTGAATACAACTATCAATCAATATACTGTATTTAATATAAAAGTGTGGACTGCAGTTATGTGATGGTAGTAAGCTATGGGAGTAATATTGGAACTTTGTCCGTAGCTACCTTTCTTGGAACTGAACGTAAGATTTTTTAAAATTCTGATATCACAATATTGCAGATATGACTCATTTGTTTTGTATATGAGCATGTATTTAATATTCTCTTATACTGTATGTTTGCATAAGAAATTAGTTTTAACGTTCACCGCGTTACTTGTGTGTGTGTGATTGAAACTACTGTATTAATGGATTATTGACCGATTTATTACTTGGGCATTCGATAAGTAATGACAACACTGTTGTCAATCAGCGATCCTAGTGGTGACCGTTGTAATCTTGTAGTATATTGTTCAGCAGTCTTTGTTGTATAAATCTGTAATATTGAAAGGGTCAAAATACCTGATGTTTGTGAATACATTAACTGTTTCTCAAATTCAGTACGTAATACCGCCCTAAAAAGATGTTTAGTAGATATGAACAAAGGTGCTTCATAAAAATCCAAGTTGCTAGAGGAATTAATACAACTCAGTGCATTAGAGCATTGTAAGAGAGAGAGAAGTCCTACCTTATCGAACTATTCCAAGATGGGTGGGAGCCTAGCGTCAAGTAAGAGAGGAATGTCAAAACGGAGCATATGCTCGTAGACCCGTTGCTGCAACTAACGATCTCCATGTTCAGGCTGTAAGGGCATGAGCCCTTATTCTCAAAGATCAAAGAACCTCTATCAGGCGTTCGATTTCAATCAAGAGTTTACATCCAGAGAGCTCTAGATCGATCAGTGAGAGATATATCCAGAAATGGTGCTGCAGATGGAGTGAATTTGGCAACGTACTGTTAACATGGCGTTAGACTATGAATGAAGTTTGTAATGACAATATTAACCGAATAATATTCTTTGTGATGTTATAGCAATGTTGCCATTACTTATCGAATGCCCTAGTATTTTAACTACTATATTTAGAGTATGTGTGTAATAATTCTCCAGTGGATATTGCTGACCTTACAGACATACATTAGTCTATGAAAAAAAATCTTCATTAGCTATTTTTTTCATCAATCAGACCTTTCCTAAAGTATATAGTAACTCAGGTTATCAGACAGATTCTACGCTCACCCAAGTACACAGAGATAAAATGACCACGATGCCCAAGACCCTCAAGACAAGAAACAACACTAAGTGCCCGCTGATAAGCTTGGCTTGCTGCACCTAGGCGAAACCTCGCCAAAGACATGGCTAGAATCTACAGTAGAAGATTTGCTGAGTTTTAACGAGAAAGGTCTTTGGAGGTAGGCTACTGTAGATAACGGACTACTACATCCAAGCTCCTTGCTTCTCACCAAGGGGGAACCGGGTTCGATTCCTGACCGATGCATAAGAGATTTTCGAAGTAAAATATTACTTCCTGTGGTTCCGATTCCACGTAAAAAGAAGATCCCGTATCTCATGATCATGAATTAAACGGTCACGTAAAACTACAACCTTACTTCCTTTAATACAACCATTTCTTGCAAACTATCCGTATCCGTTAACGATGGATACGTCTGTAGTTTTACATACACGGTAGTGGATAACCATTCTCACAGCTTGCTTGCAGATACACCTCTTCTTCTTCTCTATGGCCGTTGTTGAGAGATGGCTGACTATTCTAACTACTAGAGGACTCGTGGGAGAAACCTCGCACAACAGTAAGGCTCGACGTGACACAGTTCTGGCGGGAGTCATCGTCTGGTATATTTGCTTAAACATTTGTTAACAATCAAAATGTGAGCAAATCATCACTGCTCATGGTAATTCTCTTTGTTTTGTTTGACTGACTGCGTGGCGCAGCGATAACGTTCTCGCCTACTGTGCCCAAGGTTGCAGAATTGATCCTGGCATTTGGCACTTAAGGGTGCACAAATGTGAGGGAGCCGTGTCAGTAGATTTACTGGCACGTTAAAGACCCCCTTAGGGACAAAATTCCGGCGCCCCGGTGTCTCTAGAAGCCACAGTAGTTAAGATGGACGTAAATCCAATAACATTATTATTATTTCTATTTAATGCCCGGTTACTTGTCAGTGCCCCAAAAGGGCTCTATACTACTGAAATAATATAGGCTATACAAGTTACTTGATTCTAAATTAATCCTTTATTAGCAGGTACGTCTGATTGTATGATATATTTTCAATTGATATAGGCTACACAAAGGTTGGAATACTGCCATAAGATGTAATCTGAGATATTCCGTGCCCTGTTGTTCTAGGCACTGCATTCACAGAAGATCCTTATTTTGACCCATATTTCTCGTCTATTTATCACTGGGTTGATATATGCAGACAGTATAGCCAATTCAAATCTACGCCATTCCAAACTTTTATTGAGGTTATTTAAAAAAACTCATATTTTGCTTTTCCGTGCATCTGAAATAAAAACATTTTTCATCAAGTCCTTCCTAAATGACTTCTGGAGAAGTCATTTGAGATCTTGTGAACTGCTTTGAACATCGTGTTCCTCTTTCGGCAGCTCAGAGATTAAAGACTCTCTCGTAATGCGTCAGATTTTATGAAGCGCTTTGGGACAAGCTCAGAAAAACATGCATAAACGCCTCTTTTTCCCTCTCCTGTGTAGAATCCCAGCACCCATCACCATCATAACTGGCTGGACTACGAAGCTGACGTTTAGAAATCCGACGCTCGAATTCCGTCGCGGACAGTAGCCTTCCTAAGAGTGGATTATTTCACACTCACTCCAGTCAAATGCTGGGATTATAGCTGGTCCTGGGACACGTACTCCAAATCTTAGGCCTTATAGTTACAGCTTATCCCACAGTCACAGGTTTGTAGGTTATCAAGCAAATTCTACAAACATGCATGTACACGAGGCTGATGACCCGTTGTTCCAAGCACCTAAATGTAACGAAAACAGAACTTTGAGTCTGGTGACATACCATGGATTATTAGATTAGATTTAATTATGATAGATAAGATTAGGATCATTAGGCCCTCTCTTCCATCCTAGCAGAAAGCATCATGAAAACAGCAGAAACAATACAAGTACGTATATCTTGAAGTAAAACAGGAGTAAGCTACAATATTATTGTTGTTGTTTAATATTTTAGGGGCCTTGCAACATCTCGGTCGTGTAGCCCCGTGCACTTGTGTGTGTGTTTGTGGAATTTGTCTGAGAATGTGTGACTGTATTAGTGTGTGCATTTGTAATTGGGGGCGGGGTTTGGGTAGAAGCTGACCGTGTCCTTAAAAGTGTTTACTTCCTAAATGAAGCAAAAGTCTTGTGTTTCATTTGTGACACCGAATGTATGAATATTGCTGATCTACGAAGAAACCTTGGTTAAAAAAAACACGTGATCGTATATTAGACGATGAGCTTTAAACGTCAGTGTTCGTTAGGGCCAGAAATCTAAATTTGCAAATATGTATTTAGTCGAAGAACTTGTTCTGTTTGGTATTTCAGATTTTTGGTTTTCCGTGCATTCTTATCCTATTTTCAATTATGGAAAGAATAGGCCCATGAGATCACCTTTTGTCTGTGTGTGTGCGTACCCCCTAATAAAATCAAAACGGCTGGAGCGAATTCAATGAAACACGGTGTGGTTATAGTACTATTCTGGCCGACCCCGACCGTGCCCATCAACTTTTATTACGTCCCACCAAACCAACATGGCGGCTGTGCGAAATATTTCACCGGCATTTCCGAAACTATTACATATATCACCCTGAAATTGTGTATGATGATGAAAGGCACTACTGGACGTTCGCCCTTGTGACTGACAAAAACCTGTTAACTACAAAACGAACATAGCGGTCACGCGAATTTGAAACATTTAAATAGACTTTTCTCGCAATTTAACCACCCGAACGCAGTGAAACTTGGTACAGCAAATGACTCCACAAATTTTAACGCACTAACATCTAATTTAGTTCAATTGTTTACAAATCCTCAAGATGGTGGCTGTGCGAAATTTTAAATTTAAGTTTCTATTTCTTGTGTTCTAATCATGCGATTGAAATCAACGTTTGAATAATAAACGTACACTAATATTTATCTAATAGAACATAACTCGATGGCCTACATTAAATTCCAACATGGCGGCATCCGAAATACTGTATTTAGACGGTTTTCATTATCTAATAATCTATGATAGCAATCAAACAGAAATTTTGTATGTGAGTAGGGGCTATAGACGTAAGTTCACCTATGGGCCTTTCAATAACCTGGTGAGCACAAATTCAACATGGTGGCGACTCGAATTGTAAATATTTAAGTGCAAGGTTTTCGCGATTTAAGTATCCAAACGCAGCGAAACCTGGTACGGTAAATGCTTATACCAATTTTAATACACTGGCATCTAATTTATTTCAATTTTTTTCATAACCACAAGATGGCAGCTGTGCGAAATGTTAATATCTCGTTTTTATTTCTTGTGTCCTAATCATGCGATTGAAGTTTGAATCATACACCTTCATGTAGTAGTACATAACTCTAAGGCCTTCATAAATAAAAATCCAACATGGTGACCATCCGAAATAATAGATGGTTCTTAAAATCTTCGAATCTATTACAGCAATCAAACTGAAATTTTGTATGTTGATAGAGTCACTTATCATAAGTAGGATATATGAAAATAGGCTGTATCGTTATTCACGGAACTACTTATTGTTTATTATTATATTTATTGGTATTATTTATTTTTATTTTTTCATATTTAGGTGCCAACCTCAAAATATTAAATCAGTCGAAATTTGTATAATTTTATCTGTAGACCTATTAAGAGGGGCAGATGACCTCACTATTCCGCCTCTTAAAACAACAATAACTAACTAACCATAGCTCAGTACGGATGTAACAGTCACGTGACAAGTTTTCTTAGAGACTAGCCTTGCTACTAAGTCTCTTCGTAGGAAGGTTCACCTCTCCCTCACTATTACCGTCAAGCACGTTACATTACAACACAGTAACGGCATTAGTTACTGGCAAAGTGAAACTAATCATCCCGAAGCAAGGGTGTCGGAGGCAGTCTTCCCTAATTTGGTTTAACTATTTACCATAACTGACTTGCCGGATCTTACACAGGCAAGATGGTGCCCAAGCGTTTACTTACAATAATAAATCTGCTAACTGCAAGCTATATTTCCATATTGTAGCCACATTTTGTGTTGAAAGCAAAGGCTAAGTGACCGATTATGACGTTGCTACATATTACAGGTACACAAACGGAAGTCAGCTGTGATTTAACGATCGAATCTCGAGAAGTTACGATGCTTGGCATCCCACTACAGCGGTAAACATGAACAAGCTGCAGCGTGTACAGCGCCGCGCAGAGAGGCTAATAGCTCGTTATTCCCCTTCCCTGTTTGTCAAATTTCCCATCTCTAGAAGCAACAGCCAACCAATCTAATGTAATCTTCCTCAATAAAATCTCTCACAGGTTCCGTTGCGATTAACCCCTTTTGCCGACTGTCATTGGCATATCGCTCAGTTTGGAGAGGACGAGGTGTAAATCTCGTTCCGCCCTTCGCTCGTAGCAATGCCTACCTGACAGGTTCCTACGACAGCTATGCGCGGTTATGGAGCACACTGCCACGGGATGCCAAAAATCTTGCCTCTTCGGGAATTCAGGCCGTATATAAAAAGGTACGAACATTTTATTATCTTCTGTATGAGTGATTGATTGTTTCACTGAATGAATGAGTATCCGAATGAAATGAATGAATGATTGAATGAATGTATGGAGTGATTGAGGCTATGCAAGTGCGTGCGTGAGAGGACGAGTGAACAGGAAAAAATTACTATGTTAATATTCTAAATACGTAAATAATGGAAATATCTTTGTAAAACATGTAAATATCGTAAAAGCAAATGTAGATATAATAATAATAATAATAATAATAATAATAATAATTCTACAGTTAACCAAACAGATTTTTAAATATATTTGGAAAAAGAAATCGACAACAGCCTGGTTTCAAGAAGTAAAGAAAGATTTTGAAAAAAAAAAACAATGTAAGAGAAGAAGATGCACTAGAGAGAGAAATTAAAAAAAAAGGTATTGGGAATGGAAGGACTCCAAGGAAGGCAATATAAGAAAACAGGCTCAAAATGGTCGGAAGAGAGAAAGAAGACAAACAGCGAAAAGATGGAGCACTGGAGGAAGAACAACAAAGGACTAAACATTGAAATTGGTTCGTGGTCCTCAGAAGACCCTAACGGAGAAAGAAAGAAAAGAAGAATTCTACAGTACATTTGCATTATGATAATTTACTACGATTGACGATTATGAGAAGTGGGATGAGTGGAAAGCATGGCTAGATGCAGAATATTATGTCCATTTCCATTGCACTACAACAACGAAGTGTATATACCGGTACACTACTGTTTTTAGAAAGTGAAACACCCAGAAGAAATGGTCGGAGACAGTCCCAGAAAAGGGTCGTGTAGGCCTGCGGTACCATACTAAGTGTTCGAAATCACAGAGAGATGGCGTGCACATTGGCCCATCAGTGCCCTCTGTCGTTGGATCGGACAGGTCAGTGTTCCGCACAGCTCTGTCGGCGTGGGGCCGTCATACCAAGTGGAAACGTGTAAGCAAGTGCAACGATGCCTCGCCGACATCACAGGGTGGACTATCAGCATGTGAGTGCAGTTGAACGGGGCAAGAATGCTTGTGCTCCGGGAGGCGGGTTCGTCGTTCTGGGACATTGCGGCTCGTACAGTTCACGCTGCGTCAACAATAAGACGTATGTGGATCCAGTGAAGAGAGGAAGGCCGTACACAGCGACGACAGGGTACAGGACGACGCAATGTGACCACAGCGCGAGACGACCACCATCTTCTCCGCATGGCCGTATCGGTCAGAAGAGCGTCGTCCTCGGTGTTGGCTCGACGTTGGAGCACTGCAATGGGGGTGGACATGTCTGCGTCGACGGTGCGATGCCGTCTTTTGAGGGCTGGACTGGTAGCACGCATGCCACTGCGTCCGCTTCCATTGGCTGGGAACCATCGACGCCTCCGACTACAGTGGGCACGTGCACGCTGACACTGACAGGCTGAGTGGCGAAATGTAGTGATTTCGGACGAGTCCCGCTTCAACTTGTCCTACAGTGATGGCCGCATACGCGTTCGATGCCGCCAGGCAGACTGTATTGTTGAGCGGCATAGTGGACCAACACCAGGTGTAATGGTTTGGGGCGCAATTGCCTATAACAGGCCATCGCGCCTCGTACGTCTTGCGGGCAATCTGAACAGTGACCGCTACATCAGGGAAGATTTACATCCCTCGGCACTGCCCCTCTTGCAGGCCGTTCCACATGCCATATTTCAGCAGGACAATGCCCGCCCGCACGTGGCGAAGAATGTGCAAGCATTCTTCGCAGATCAGTGGATACCTCTGCTTCCCTGGCATGCCCGTTCGCCTGAAATGTCGCCCATCGAACATGTCTGGGATATGGTCTGTCAGCAACATGTTCGTTCAGGTCCACCTGTCGCCACTGTTGATGCTTTGTGGACGCGCCTACAAACCGCGTGGGACGGTATTCCCCAGCAGCGGATTCAAGCGCTGCATGATTCCATGCCACGATGTCCAGTGGCTCCGAGTGCAGCACGTGGTGGCGCGACGCCATACTGAAGATCGTTCGTCAACGTGCATGTACCGGACTGTCCTTCTAATCAGTAATGTATTGTCATATCCCTAATCTGTGGTATAAAGTGCAATGTGGTCACATCTCTTGTTCTTGGTCTTGGTGTTGCACGTTCTACAAACAGTACTGTAATAACAATAATATTAATAATAATAATGTTATTGTTTTTACGTCCCTTTTAACTACTGAGGCTTTTAGAGACGCCTGGGTGCCGGATCTTTTTCCCCGAAAGGGATTTTTAACGTGCCAATAAATCTGCATTTGCGCATCGTCAAATGCTCACTGACTGCACCAAGATTTGATCCTACAACCTTGGGTACAGCAGGCGAGAATGTTATCGCTGCGCCACGCAGCCAGTCAACAAAGAAGTGTAGGCTAGTATGTTACTGCCATAATAACAACGTGATCATGCGACATCGTGATCATGTAGCCCCGTGTATTTGGGTGTGTCATGAATCTATCTGATAACCAGTGTCATTGTGATGGATGTAGAAGTGAGTAGAGGCTAAAATTAGAGAGTAGGCCATGGCCTTAATTTAGGAACCATCCTGGCATTTGACTGTAGTAGAGGTGGAAAACTACGGAAAACTATGGAAAACTATTTCTAAGACAGCTGAGGTGGGAATCGAACCCATAACTTCTCAGTTTTGTCTCCCGAGACTGAGTGTAGCTCGTTTCAACCCTCAGACTAGAATTACATATCTTGGTGGAGGCGGGATTCAACCCAGGACCTTTGAATCAGGAGTCTCAATACGTCCCCCGAGACTACAGAAGCTGGCATACAATAGCATGACTCAAAATCTGAGAGTGCTTTTTAGGAAAGATAATAATAATAATCATAAATGTCTATAACAAAATTGCATGTACTTGAATGTGGAATACTAGCCTATATTATGCAACGAGCCTATAATGGCAATAATTTCCATACGAGTGTCTTAATTACCATAATAGGCGAGTTGCATACGATTGTTTATGTTCGACGAGAATTATAACTATTTTATGTTCGAACATAAATATTCATAAATATCTGTCGAGATTTCGCCAGTTTTATGTACAGAACAGAGCACATGGGTCGCAGAGAATACCATGGCCTACTGGGATACCCCACTATGACACTAGCCACGCAGTGAAATTCAAAACAGGAGGCCGTGGAAGTCAGCGCAGGTGAGATGCTATCCTTACCTAATTGGTCACACAACTGTTACTTCAGCTGTGATTGGTGGGAGAAACTGTTTCATAATGAAAAACAAGATGTTCAGTAAAGAACATATAGCCTACTTTCTCCTAAATGCATGGGTCTTGTTATAACTCTTTGTCCTTTAAAGGAGTATAATTGAATTTTGGTTATAGTAGCGTGTTGAAATGCAAAGTGCTATACGGATATTTAACATGAATATGAGGTGCTCTTTCCTAATGCTACCTCTGTAAAAAACATTCAATTCGGTTTCACCGTGTTTGAATTGATATGGGGTATCGATTTGCACACATACAATTCATGGCAGCTATCTGCAAACTATTGGGTTGATGACCTTGTAGTTCAGTCAAAAGATGTTTCCCACAGAAAGGTATGTTGTTGCAAAATTTCGAAGAGATCAAATAATTAGGTTGGTCGTAATTTGATTGAAGATTTTAACATTAGGGTGTCCGCCATTCCGTTTCCGTCAAGATGGCGGTGATATAAAACACGACACTGAGGTGCTCTTTGCTAGTGCTACCTCTGTAGAAAAGTTCGTTTAATTCGCTTTACCGTGTTTGAATTGATAGTGGGTATCGATTTGCACACAGAGATGACCACCATATGAAAAACTATTGGACTGATGACCTTGTAGCTTGGTTAAAGAACTATTCTCACATACGGAATGTTGTTGCAAAATTTGGTACAGATCAGATTATTAGGTTGGTCGTAATTTGAATTAAGCTTTTATCATTTGGGTGGTCACCATTACATTTCCCTCAAGATGGTGGCAATATAAAACATGACACGGAGGTGCCCTTTGCTAGTGCTACCTCTGTACCAAATTTTGTTCAATTCGGTTTCACCGTGTTTGAATAAATAGGGGGAATCGATTTTCACACATACATGGCGTCTATCTGCAAAGTATTGGGCTGATGCCCTTGTAGTTTGGTCAAAATACTCTACATACTTAAAGGTATAATGTTGCAAAATTTGGTACAGATCAGATAATTAGGTTGGTCGTTATTTGATTTAAGCTTTTGACATTTGGGTATCCGCCATTGCGTTTTCGTCAAGATGGCGGCATTATAAAACATGACACTGAGGTGTCTTTTGCTAGTGCTACCTCTGTACCAAATATCGTTCAATTCGGTTTCATCGTGTCTGAATTGATAAGGGGAATCGATAAGCACACATACATGGCCGCTATCTGCAAACTATTGGGCTGATGACCTTGTAGTTCAGTCAAAAGACATTCGCCATATGAATATATGTTGTTGCAAACTGTGGTAGAGATCGGATGATTAGGTTAGTCGTAATTTGATTTAGGCTTTGAACATTTGGGTGGCCGCCATTACGTATGCGTCAAGGTGGCGGCGATATAAAACATGAAACTGATGTCTCCTTTAGTAGTGCTACCTCAGTACCAAATTTCGTTCAATTCGGTTTCACCGTGTTTGAAAAGATAGGGGGATTCTATTTGCACACTTACATGGCCGCCATCCGCAAATTATTTGGCTGATGACCTTGTAGTTGGTCACAGGAATCTTCATAAATGAAGGTATAATGTTGCAAAATTTGGTAGAGATCAGATGATAATTTTAGTCATAATTTGACTTAAGCTTTTAACATCTGGGTGGCCGCCATTACGTCTTCGTCAAGATGGCGGCAAAATAAAACATGACGCCGATGTCTCCTTTAATAGTGCTACCTCTGTACCAAATTTCGTTCAATTCTGTTTCACCGTGTTTGAATTGATAGGGGGAATCGTTTTGCACACAGACATGGCTGCCATCTGCAAACTATTGGGCTGACTTATTTACTGACCGTCTTGTTACATCTTAAGCTCTAATTAGGGCTGGTCCACTGTTAATGATACCAAATGGAACCCGTTCGAACACCCAGGTTGTTTGGTCGAACAAGCACCCCGTGTATTGTGTACTCTCCTCTTCTAGCTCAATTTGATAAAAGGAAGCTTTGAGATCTAATACAGAGAAACATGCTTTTCCCTTGAATTTCCTCAGAAGATCACGGATCTTCGGTGGACGGTCGTTTTCAGGTAGCACCTTTAAGTTGATTGTCTTGGCATCGAGACAAAGACGTAGTTGGCCATTCTTCTTCTTAAAAACAGTGATAGGATTAATATATGAGGATGCTTGCTTCTTAATAATGCCATCGGCTTCCATCTTGATAATTATCCCTTGAACTTCTTCATAGTATTTCTTGGGGATTGGATATATTCTTTCCTGATAAGGGGTGCCATCTGTTAATCTGAACATGTACTAATAATCCTAAATTAGGCCAGGTTTTTCATCAAATATGTCGTGGAATTCCATAATCAAACTCCCAATATCATCACAAATCTCCTCAAAGCCTTCTGCTTTAGACGTATACAATTCCCTGTCTCTCTCTATACCTCTTCTATGACATTATTAAGTTCAAGATCAGCTAGATAGGTTCGACTGCGTTCCTTCTACGAGCTTAAGATGTAAAAATTATGCTATGATTTTTAAGTTTCTTTTAACTGTAGCGGTTAACTTTTTAGGGGCCAAGTTGCCGGGAGGGGATATTTAACGGTCAGTTATCTACTCCACAAACGAGTGAGAGGATAACTAATAATCTTCTACCAACATGGAGTAATGTTGTATGAGGGTAGAACAAATTATCGCACAGTTTAACTTAAAGCTGGAATTCACATAAATGGGGAATATAAGGAATGGTTTCCTGTAAATATTTGCTAGCTTGTATCACCACTTGGCTTATAGTGACTGACTTGTAGCAGTTTTTCTCCAAATTGACGTTCATATTTCTGTTTGTTATGTGCCCGCAGGCTGGTTGGAATCTCAAACAAATAGTTCCGTGAAGAACTGAATAGCCTATTTTCATATAACCCACTGGTCCTTTTCATTAAAATTATCCGGCATATTACGAGGATTTTCCGAGAAACATGTATATAAATATTTAAATTTTGCATCGCCACCATGTTGGATTTCCGTTCACCAGGTTATTGAAAAGCCATAGCCTCTTATCTACATACAAAATTTCACTTTGATTGCTGTAATAGATTCGGAGATATTCAGAACCGTCGAAATATTTCGGATGAACGCCATGTTCAATTGTTCTAGATGTAGACCATATAGTTATGTACCACTAGATGAAGAATATTACATAGGTTAATTATTCTATCTTTCACTTCAATCGCATGATTAGGAAACAAAATTTTCTTTAAAGAATTTAAAATTCACACAGACACCATATTGTTGTTAAGTGAAAAAATGAATTGAATCCAATGCCAGTGGATTAAATCTCGTACAAACATTTATCCTACCAAGTTTCATTGCGCTCGGTTGAATAAATCTCGAGAAAATGGCATTTAAATATTCTAAATTTGCTTGGCCACCATGTTTGTTTTGTACCCACCATGTTTTTAAAAACCACATAGCTGAACAAAACTGAGCAATCTCTATAATTGTACAACATTTCAGGGTGATATCAGTAATAGCAGTTTCGGAGATATAGAATGCCAGTGAAAAATTTCGCACAGCCGCCATATTGTATTGGAGAGACGTATTAAAATTTGAAGGGAACGGTCGAGGTCGGACAAAATATTACTACCGTACGTCTTTACCGAGTTTCATTGAAATGTTTAGCCGTTTATATTGTACTATCAGGTACCCGCGGCTTCGCCCGCGATCAAGACGATGGGGACTATGCATTATTGCTGATAATTGGTCTATTCTATTACAGCAATCGCGGCTATAGGTGGGTCAATTCTAATTCTGAATATTCTGATAATAATAATAATAATAATAATAATAATAATATCGTATGGCCTCGGGTGCCAGGTGCAAGCTTTGTAATTTGACACCCAGAGGGTAGCTTGCATGTCGAATTTCGTTGTTCCTTGATTCACTATGAAAGTCAAGGAGGTTAGATATCTAAGCTCCTTGAACACTATAGCGCTTTCTAGTAGAGAAATGAGGAACTTTGTGTTGGCGGAAACTCCCGAGATTAATTTTGCCATTTTGAACACGGCCTACTGAATTCAAATGGGTTCTTTGACATGCCAACATCGTATGACATGCGTGTCGTATTTTTGCCGCCTTTCAAAAATCATTCACCACGGCCAGGAGCGAACCTGCAATCTTGGGGTTAGTAGACCGATACGCTATCCACTCACCCACCGTGGCAAGCTGAATATTCTGATACATACAGTATATTGATATGAGCAGCAAAGTGGGAATTTTATAGAGTTGTGAATGTCTGCAGGGTTCGATGTTACATTATGTTAACACATTTTAAAATTACGTTTTTGGTTTTGCCATCTTCTGCTGAGACATAACGATTTTGTTGCCCGGGTGCTCGCGAGCACGCCACATACAGTTGCCCATGGGAAAAAATGGTTTTTGTCTAAATGTACACGTGCTACTGTTAAGTGTGTGTCATTGCGCTTTGTTAAAGAAATTGCGAATATTGTTTGAAGAGGGAACTGCACTTTGCACACTGAATGGCAAATCTATCGGAATATGGGGAATTAAAAGTATTCTTACTTAAGCTATTCTGTATGTAATTTGGCCATACTTATTGATGATTTGTACGTCTACATATCGCTATTAATAGACCTACAGTTAAATATCTCTCCCCTTGGCCGTTGATGTACTGTACATTATGCAGTCTCTTCCAGTGTTACATCCCAGGGATTGAAATCTCCAACCACCCTTTTGCCTCACATTCCTGATTGTTGTTGTCTGAGTCTTAAGTTTTTTAACTGGTTTGATGCAGACCTCCACGTCTCCCTCTCCTGAGCTAATCGTTTCATCTCTACATAGCTACCACACCCTACATCCGAGGCAATCTGTTTAACCCTGGTTTACCCCTACAGTTCTAGTCCGCGACCCCCCATCCATAACTAAGCTTGCTATTCCTGGGTGTCTTAATATGTGCCCTACCCTCCTATCTCTTCTCTTCATTAGCAGTCGCCAGAAACATCTCTCCTCTCCTACTCGTCTTAATACCTCCTCCTTTGTTACCCTATCTACCCATCTGATCATCATTCTCCTATATCACCACATTTCACAAGCTTCAATTCTCCTCTTTTCTGCTGCACCATTAGTACATTAGTCCAACTCAGCAACTTTTCAAGATTTAAGCCGTGCCCTGTGCGGGGATTCAATGGCCGTGAAACACAAAATACCAACATTATTCCTCAGTAAGAGTAATTAAGAAACAAGTAGTTCCGTGAAGAACTATACAGCCTATTTTCATATATCCTACTCATGTTAATTGTCCCTGTCAACATACAAAATTTCAGTTTAATTGCTGTAACAGATTCGTAGATATTGAGAACCGTCTAAATATTGCATATGGTCGCCAGGATGGATTTTTATTTTTGTACTATTACATTAAGATTATTGTGTACGTGTGGTATTCAAATTTCAATCGCATGATTAGAACACAAGAAGGAAAAACGAGATTTTAAAAGTACGCACACCAGCTATCTTGTGATTATGCAAAAAATTTAAATAAATTACATGCCAGTGGATCAACATTTGTATAAGCATTTAACGTACAACGTTTCACGGCACTCAGATAGTTAATTCGCGAGAAACGTCCATTTAAATATTTATACTTCGCGTCGCCGCCATGTTGGATTTGTGCTCACCAGGTTACTGAAAGTCCTATAGGTGAACATAAGTTCATAGTCTCTATGAACATAAAAAAATTCAGTTTGGTTGCTGTAAAAGATTCATAGATATTGAGAACCGTCTAAATATTTCGGAAGCTCGCCATTTAGGATTGTTATATGTATAGGCCATAGAATTATGTACCACTCAAGGACAATTATTGCCTAGCTTCATTATTCAAACTTTCACTTCGATCGCATGATTACGACACAAGAATTAAAACTTAATTTTAAAATTTCGCACAGCCGCCATCTTGAGGTTATGTAAACAATTGAATTAAATTAGATGGCAGTGCATTACAATCTGCAAAATCATTTACTGTACCACATTTCACTGCGCTCAGAGAGCTAAATCACGAGAAAAGTCCATTAAAATATTTCAAATTCACTTCATCGCCATGTTCGTTTTGTACTTTACAGGTTTATGAAATATACATAGGTAAACTTGTATCAGTACCCTTTATCACCGTACAAAATTGCATGATGATATCTGTAATAGTTTCGGAGATATAGAATGTCAGTGAAATATTTCGCACAGCTGCCATTTTGAGGTTATGTAAACAATTGAACTAAATTAGACTCCAGTGCATTACAATGTGTATAAACATTTGCTGTACCATGTTTTATTACGTTTGGATAGTTAAATCGCGAGAAATGTCTATTTAAAAGTCTCAATTTCGCTTGACCGCCATGTTGGTTTTGTAGTCACCAGATTGTTGAAAGTCTCATAGGTGAACTTCTAGTAGTTCCCTTTATCTCCGTACACAATTTCAGGGCGATGTCGGTAATAGTTTCGGAGATATTGAATGCTAGTGAAATATTTCGCACAGCCGCCATGTTGGATTGGTGAGACGTAACAAAATTTGAAGGGCACGGTCGAGGTCGCCGGGAATAGTGCTATGAACTTACCGAGATTCATTGAAATCGCTCCAGCCGTTTAGATTTTATTAGGGGACACACACACACACCTCACACACACACACACACACCTCACACACACACACACACACACGCACACACACACGGACAAAAGGTGATCTCATAAGCCTCTTTTTTTCAAAATTGAAAATAGGCTAAAAATAATAACTAACGTGACAGCCGGTAGAATACGACACATTCGACTGTGAATATGGGTTGCTGATCATGGTAAAAAACGAAAAAGAGCAGATCAAAATTGGCACACAAAAATATTCAGTTAACAAAAAAAAAATATAAAGAAAATGAAAGAATACCGTGCAAAATAGAAAGAATCTTAATATTGTAAATTAGAGTAAAGATCTGAAAGCTCGCTTACAATAACCAGCTCAAAGAGTATAAAATTAGATTCAAAATCACGATCGTATCCGACCCCAAAAGCCATCTCTATAAATTAAATATATCTCATTTTACGCATATCAATGCGAGGAGCAATGTTTGTGGTTAGAAGTGGGAACCGAACCCCACGTTTTAAGGCCCTAAAATGAACGGTTTTCGAGATATTGCCAGAAAACTATCCCCGGTCTGGGAAATTTCAGCGGTTGCCATACTAACGTTGATCTGTTTCTCAGAGGGAACAGAGTATTTGGGAATATCTCCGAAACCGTTCATTTTAGGAACTTAAAAAGTGTGTTTCGGGGTCCCTACAGGACCTCCGAGTATTGTTTCTGGTATCTGGCGGCTTAAAATGAGCTAAGTGCCAAGGGTTGAAAAAAGTCACTTACAAAATGAATTTTCAAAAACCGTTTCTTAGTGGGCCTCATCATACTCGGATCAACCAACATGCAAAATTTCAGCTTTCTAGGTCTAGTGGTTTGAGCCCTGCGTCGATGAGTCAATTTTAGATGGTCAATGCCAAAGGGCCGGAAAAAGTCACTTACAAATTGAATTTTCAAAAACCGTTTCTTAGTGAGCCTCTACATACACGGATCAACCAGCATGAAAAATTTCAGCTTTCTAGGTCTAGTGGTTTGAGCCCTGCTGTGATGAGTCAATTTTGGATTATATATAATCGATTAGGGACACACACACCGACAAAAGGTGATCTCATAAGCCTCCTTTTTAATAAATGAAAATAGGGTAAAAAGCACCCTCGAAGGTTATGGGGTTATAAACCTCAAACCGCTATGTAGATTTCCAACACTTCCTCTAGTTGTGTACAGGGATGGTTCCTTTTTTTTTTTTTTTTTTTTTCAAGTCAAGGAACTCCTACCCTAATTTTTTACCTTAATAACTACGACTGTACTTCAGTCAGCACATGAACACGGGTTATCAAACAAATTTATTGCATAGAATAGTGCATAAGGTTGATGACCAAGTTGTTCTAAGCACAGATGTAAAGTAAAAACAGAGCATGTGGAGGAGAAAGACGAAAGTAGACGTAACTTAGTAGTGCTCAGGAAGAATAGTGTTATTTATTATTAGAGGCTTTGCGACATCGTGGTCATGTACTCGGGTGTGTGTAGAATGTGTGTGGAATCCTGTGTCACTGTGATGTCTCTACTAGTATCTGCATTTGTAATAGAAGAAGGATTTTGGTAGAAAGCGGCCGTATCCTTCTTAGGTACAGAGCCCTGATTTTGAATTATTCATGAATAAAATGAGAATATTGTTATAAGCCTATGCTAAAATTAAACGTTGGAGAATAGAATCTGGAGTTTGTCAGAAAATGGGTTAGTTAGCGAGTTACAAGCAGAGCCGCGACGTAGTCACGTGATCTGTGAAGCAGAGTTGGCGCATGCCAAGGTCAATCGGCCCATAGCAACATTAATTTACCGCAGATTTGCAGTATTCATTGTTATAAATTATGTCACTGGATATGAGCATTGGATGAGAGAAGCGCAGAGCGAGGAAAAGGGACCTTTCGTCTTCAGAACTCGTCGTGTTAGGACGTTGTTACAAGTTACAGTTGAGGCCAGAGAGCCCGAGAATTGTGCGGAGTATCTTGACCGCAGAGCCGACCGCCGTTGCAAGTCAAAGTTAGGCATCTCCCGGTGAAGGATTCTACTGCAAGTTGAGCATAGTCAAATCGAGTCATTATTAAGGCTTGAGATGTTAAATATCAGAATTATTACAATACATTCGGCAAATATACATAGGGACGAGTATTCACTAAAAGTTTAGTGTGAAAATTCAACGCAGTTTAGGAATTAAAGCGTGTTTTAGACAGACATATTCTTGCAGAGGAAAAGTTCCTATCTCCGAGCAGAGGAGATCATTTTACGAACAGCAAGTTAGCAGTGAACGCTATTAACATTACAGCTTTGACAGAACCTAAGTCATTGAACAATATTAAGTGTTGTATGAACATTGAAGTGGACTATTAGTACAGATTAGACATTATAACTTCGAATATGAACATTAATATGAGAGCTGCATTTAAATATATAATGATGACTTCAGTTATGGAGTAAACTAAGATGCGATTGGGGTATATCATGACAGAGAAGTGAGATGGCGACATAGAGCAACACTTAACTTCAAACCATGTGCGACATCATGTTTGGTTACGATATCGAATACATTATGTGCATAACCAACCGGTACATTAATCTATTCTCATGTACTTCGACTACAAGAATAAGAGCATTATACTGAATTCATAGAACATCCATATGAACATTTCATCGATAATAACGATTTGATCTTTAGTTTTCGAACTATATTTTCAACAATGAAGATCAATCATCAGTATATCTCGAATATGGCATGGTTTATCGAAACGAGACGACGACGCAGAGATCATCTTTTGAAGAATGAAGCCGCTAGGGAAATCCCAGCGAAAAGCATGAAAATTGGAATCCAGAACGGGAGGAAGTTCCGCAGTTCGAATACTAGGGGACATGTGAAATCATTCCGGGGAGAAATCCATTCGTACCCGAGGTCACAGATCCATCATCGAGGGCAGACCTGCAGCCTTTCTTCAATGGAACTTCTAACATCAGGGGATTTCTTAAATACCTTTCTTGATCTTCGGAAACGTCTTCATAAGGAAGAAACCAACCATTTTCATATGTAGTGTAGTATTTTGAACTCCGCCATAGCCGGTCCCAAGCCCGGTTGAGAAAGGAGGAGGGTGAATGACTGGTTATTGGGCCTCGGTGAGGACACCAATGCAGAGTAGGTGTCCCTGGTAAATACTGAGAAATGCCCTAGTTGGGAGGCTCTGCCTAGCAATTTAACCAGCAAATCCTAGTCCGTAAGGGAGAGGTGAGGGCGAGTTTCCGGCGCCTTTAAACGGGATATGCTCAGATAAGGGGGAACAACCCTTACAGAAAAGTCCAGTAGGCACAGATGCTGTGAGGAGTCAGGCCCTCCACTGTGCTAACTCGCGTAGGGGTGATTACCCACGTCGGGTGAAGCTTTTCAAATTCAGAGAACAAACGGAAGAGCCGGACGGATAAACATGATACGACCCGGTAAGAAAAGGACAATGAGATGGGCTACATGGAATCTAACTTTTCTGACAGGAAAGGAAGTAGAAATAATAAATGTAATCGAGAAATATGAAATTCCTTTGCTGGGGATTAGTGAAACAAAGAAGAAGGGTAGTGGACAAATGGCAATGGAAAAAGGATTTACCTTGTGGTATTCAGGTGTGGATAGAGATCAAAGAGCCAAAGAGGGAGTGGGAGTCATACTAAGTCCTACACTCAACAACCAAGTGAGATACTGGGAAGCAGTAAATTCCAGGATAATCAGAATGGACCTCAGCTTACAAGAAGACATCTTGATCATCCAGATATATGCACCCACAGAACACAGAGGTGAAGCAGAGAAAGATGACTTCTACCGAGCCTTGCAGAAAACAATTAACAGAGCCCAGGTTGGAAATAAACATGTCGTTGTCATGGGAGTTGGAATGCACGGATAGATAATGAGTTTGAGGAAGGATATGGATGTGTTGGCAAATATGCGGCAGAAGCAGTTAAGAATCGTAATGGAGACAGAATGATTGAGTTTTGCGTAGATAATCTATTACTTATTGGAAACACTTCCTTTTCCCATAAGAAATGTCATCAGATGACATACGTAGCTGAAGGACGAGATGTAACGAGTGATATAGACTATTTTACATACACAAAGAGTGCAAGATATGCAATCGATGATGTACGAGTTTTTGAAGCGCGGAGATGAATACTGAACATCACCTATTAGTCATTACTACGCACTTCCGGACACCAAAGCCTCAGAGACCCAGAAAGTACTCCAAGTTGAACATAGACCAAATTAATGATGAAGAAAAGAAGAAGAGATATAGTGATGGGTTGGATCAGAGGCTGCAGGCAGCCAGAGGGAATACGGACATGAATTCAACCGAACAAGTCTGGGAAGTACTAAGAGACATCATCAAGAAAACAGCACAGGACATATGTGTGATGAAGACAGTAGGAGGCTATCAGAAGAGAAGTAGATGGTGGAATGAAATAGAGCAGGAGGCAGTAAAGGAGAAGAAAGAAGCATGGAAGAAATATGTACAAAGCAAGAGGAGGGATGACTGGGAGAAATGCGTGGAAGCTAGAAATGTATCGAAACAAATTGTCAGGCAAGCGAAAGAGGATAGTAGGAAAGAATTTGAGATGAAACAGAGAAAAATTTCCATGAAAATAAACGAAGGTTCTGGACATTTGTGAAAGGACTTAGAGGAAAATATGGGAAGAAAGTAAGAAGTATACAAAACAAAGATGGCATACTTAAAACCAAAGTCTAAGAAGTACGGGAAACATGGAGAGATTACTATGCAGAGGTGTTCGAAACTGAGAGGGAAAAGATAGAGCAAGAGCAACAAGTACAATCAGAAGAGATGGAGGATGAAGGAGAAGGCGAAGAAGAAGAAGTAATCAGTAGATATGAAATTGATGAAGCGATAAACAAGATGAAGAATGGTAAAGCATTAGGTCCGGATGATATAGCTCCTGAATTGATTAAAAAAGGAAGTGATGAATTAAAAGAATGGTTAAGAAATTTGTTTAACATTTGCTGGAAGGAAGAAATAATACCTGAGGAATGAACAAACAACATCATCATCCCAATCCATAAGAAAGGAGGTACAATAGATTGTCGGAACTATGGAGCCATTTGCTTATCATCAGTTGTATTGAAGCTATACACGAGAATTGTAGAGAAAAGACTACGAAGACAGGTGGAGCCAGAGCTACAAGAAGAACAAGCAGCATTCCGCCCACATCGGCAAACTCTAGATCAGATTAGTTGTCTTCGACACGTCATAGAGAGAATAAACAACAGAGGGAAGGAAGCATATCTGGCATTCCTAGACATTACAGCTGCATTTGATTCGGTACCTAAAGAGGGAATATGGAAAGCACTGGAAATTTTACCGATACATTATTTAAATGACTCATGGTAGTTCCGTATTGATATGCTAGAATAGTTATTAACAAGAAATGTATATCCACCTGAATCAATACTATAAAGAAAAAAATAATTATTTGACTTGTTTGCGGTACATGTTTCTAGGCTTAATTACATTTTTCCCCTTCATCAGCTATTGAAAAAAGTGTGTATAAGGTGGTCAAGGGATTAGAGAGATTGGATGGATATGAGAGTGGACAATTAAGGATGGACAGAGGAGTGAAACAAGGAGACAGCCTGAGTCCACTCCTCTTCATTGTATTCATGAATCAAGTGATCAGTCAATGCAGAGCTAGGACATGGCGAATGAAAATTGGAAACTGGAAAATGAGTCCAATGTACCTTCAGTCACTAGTGTATGCGGACGACATAGTACTTATTAATAATAGTTCAGAAGACCTGCAACAAGCTGTCACACAGTGGGCAACTTCCCTCCAAGACAGAGGACTCACCATTAATATAAATAAGAGCAAGGTGGTGAAGATAGGAGGAGATAGGGAAGATAAGTTGATTGAGTGGCAAGGAAGGACTATGGATTAAGTCCACAGATTTACATATCTGAGAACAATGCTGACTGATGATGGAAGAATCGACGGAGAGGTTAATACTCGAGTAAAGAAGACAAATAACGTATATTATCAGTTGAGCCAGTGTATTGTGGGAAAGAAGGAAGTATCGGAGAAAACCATGATTCAAATCTATAAGACAGTTCTTTTTACCTACACTCACCTATGGTTCTGATACATGGACTGTGCTGGACAAATATGAAAGTAGAGTGACTGTCATAGAGATGAAATACCTCAGGAAGATAGTGCATAAAACTAGAAGAGATAGGGTACGAAATATAGCGTACAGAGAAGAATTAAAGGTGGAATCGGTAGTACATACTATCCAGAAGAAAACTTTACAATGGTATTGTCCCCGAATTCGTATTAAGAGATGACAGGAACAGATATGAAAGGCAACCATAGAAAAGGGATAATTTAATTAAAATTAGAAAATGAATATCGGAACAGGTCCGTAACACAAAATTTATAGTCATGGAGTATTGTCCAACAAGAAGCTTGTTAGCTGGAGGTAATCACCTCTTTGTAAGGGCGGATCTGATTGGGTCATCCTACGCGATAGACCACAGGCAGTACTTGAGGACAGAGAACGCGATTGGAAGATCCAAAGGGCGACCTTAGAAATGGAATATTTTATTTTGGCAAGTAAGTTATTTAATGCATTTGGAAGTATTGAAGATTGGAAATAAATCGAAGAAATTATTTAAGATATTATCAGGAAATATTTTCCTTGGATAATTAACGCCCGAACTCGTTATAAGGATATTCATGCCCGAGCCTTGCATTATGGGACCTTGAGAAAGAGGGCGCAGTTGTTCTGGAAGCATGCGGAGGGATGAGACGGCCATTGTGTGAGGTAATGCGACACGGGTCTTTGAACCGGTCGGATGTCAGCCGGGAGTTCCGAAAACGTGATGCGGGAGTGAGTGTACGAGTTCTTCAGTGAAGGAAAGAGCAATACGAATATGTGTAACCTTGTTGTATCACTGTGCTAATATGGTGCGAAGCACGTAAGTCCGTATATGAATTTGAGTGTGTAATGGAATACTTATGTTGTGGTGTTTGAAGCCATATTTTCAGTGTTGCCTTAATAAACAAGAGTTTAGTGCTTTTCAGTCGGTCAACACGAATGTACCCAAAAGAGATGGGTTATGCCCTAATCCTGAAACAAATTACATGAGATTAATCCAAGATAACAGCGGATGGATACCAACGGCAGTACCCCATCTAATAATACTAATAATCCTAGTGTTTTATTAATCTCATGTAATTTATTTCAGGATTAGGGCATAACCCATCTCTTTTGGGTACATTCGTGTTGACCGACTGAAAAGCACTAAACTCTTGGAATACTTATGGTAGAGACCGGTGTCGTGGTCTGACAATGAATTATCAGTCTGCATTATGTGACGTGTTCGTAGAGAAGGTGGGATTATGAATATAGGTCGTGAAGGACACTGTAAGTACATATTTGGAAGGAAACATTTTGAAAGGGACACGTTATTTTGGAACGATATGTTCGACTGTGAAATGGTGCGAAATAAAATGGTGACGAAAATCACAGACACGTGGTTGGAAGGAACATTTGATTTGTCAGAGGAAGTCATGTTAAATTGCTAAATTATGCCGAGGGAAATGTGGCCTACATCATGAGAGTAAGGATTCCTACGAGTGGAGTTACTTGAAATAAAGTGCAGAAAAGGCAATGTTCACATAGCTACTTCCTAAAATGGATAATCTAACGGAGAGCATCATGGACTTTAATCAGTCTAAGGATGGAGAGAGGCTATAAAATTGTCTGGAAGATTTACCATTGTGTTTTGGTGATATCGCCTGATATGTGTCCACAATTTGCAGAGTGTGTGATGCCTGATATTTCGATAAGTATTATTAGATGGGGTACTGCCGTTGGTATCCATCCGCTGTTATCTTGGATTTTGGCATTCACGACACTGCTGAAATCGGGTACATTTAGGGTGGATATTTTTGGCTAGCCCATACTAGTGTGGCTCAAGTATATTACATATACCCAATGGAGGAAATGTGTATCCAAGCCATGTTCATGTAGGAGTATGATTTCGACCATATTTGAGGCCTGACGAATATGGTAGTATCATTTTGATTTGGTAATTCGGAGGTTCTAGTCAGAGATGTTGACACAAGGATACAATTGTATTATGTGGGTGAAAGAAGGCTAAGAATTATGTAAGATTGGCCTACCGACACTTATAAAAGAAAATTAATTATGGAAATTATGAAAAGGATTCATTTGACTGTGAGACGTCTGACAATGAAAGTTAGCCAGTACAGGTGTAGCCATGAATGGTTGATACTGGATTAACAAAGTTTAGAAGCCGGTTGAACGATTTTTGGAGAGCGTTCATTAATATAGAGTGTTGTTTAGTAATGCTTTGGTGGTGTTGCGTTAAGATAGACCCACTATCGTAAAGAGTAACGGTTCATGTAGGGAAAACTAGATTTTTGACCAGATATAAAATGGATAAGCATTCGTAAACTAGTATAGGGTGTTAATAAAGCGGAAAACTGTTCATCGTAAATCACTCTGAAATAAAATGATCACAGTAGGTATTCTTATAGACATATGCAGTGCTGCATTTCCCCACATTTATCAAGAAAAGTAGAATATGTCTGCCGACTTGGAATCAATCCAAGCGATGTTCAAGGTGTTGAGGGAGACACAGAGTAAAATAGACTAGAATATTGAGGCCTTGCGCCAAGGGACTCATCAAAATCAGAAAACATTGGAAACACAAATGAAAAAAATGCCAACGATTTAAGAAAGAAATAGCCCAAGTTAGGGAAGATCGTAAGAAAAGTAATGATTCCACAAATAAATCTTTGAGTGTTTTACAGAATAATTCAATATGTACTCAAACACTTTAGGTGAAATACGAACGAGTTCGACTGCTATGAAGGAGACGTTGCAGACAACACAAACCACATTAAGGGTAACAAAAGACACTTTGAAGAAAACACAGGATACTCTTGCTACATTGCAGACTTCCATAGGTGAACTTCAAACCAGTGCAGATACATCACGTGATAACTATGTTCTTAGTCAACACACTTGAGGAGAACTTCAAGAGAGTGCAACTACCACACGTAACACATTAGCTGAACTTCAAAGAAGCTCAGCTACCACACCTAACACATTAGCTGAACTTCAAACAAGCTCAGATACCACACGTAACACTTTAGCTGAACTTCAAACAAGCTCAGCTGCCACAAAGGAAGAGTTTGTTAAGCTAAGACAAGAAATGTTGCAACAATTAAACACAATCCAATCAAACAATGATGAAGGATTGGAACAGTTAAAGGCTACTGTCAAAGCACTGCAGGTAGAGGTAAGAAATAAAGCTGAGTTGGTGAGAGGGGAGATTGAAATAGACATTGGTAAGGTTGTCAAGGAAAACATAGAAATTTTAAAGGTAGAATTAATTAGTGAGGGTAAAACTCAATGTGAATCTGTTACGAAAGAATTGTCAAATAAGCTAGTGTTAGCGGAATATCGTCTTAATAAAGACATTAACAAGGTTAAAGAGGATTATGATAAACAATTTAAAAGTATGCCAACATATCATGATAAGGTTATTGAGGAAATTAGGGAGAAAACGGAATCCGAATTGTCAGATGTCGCAACTAAACTTAAGGAAGGCGATTTAAAGACGGAAAATATTAAATCCGATTTGCAGTCGCAAATGAGTAGTGTAAACTCGAAATTACAAACGCAGATTAACAACTTAAATTCAGATCTACACGTGTAGATAGCCGTATCTAGTTCAGGTTTAGAACAGAAAATAGATCAAATGGTAAACAATAAAGGTAAAATGAAATTAGAGATAGACCATATTAAAAGTAAATTGCGAGAGGTTACTATAACTGGGAACACAAACACTACGAGGGACGAAGCCGGTATATTTACCGCAGATAGGAGCGAATTTCGATCCATGCTGGAACGATTGGAAGCAGGGGATAACTTGAGAGAAACTCAACCTATTGGAGGGATATGAACAGATGAGGATATCCAAAACGAAACAACTCGAACTACGCCTCAAGATAGAACTAGTCGTGTCACATATGACACTCCAGAATTCTTTCCAAGTAGTGGAAGACCAATTTTAAGGACAGAAGGAAACAATAGGCAGAACATTACTATCATCCGTAATATTGATAAAAAGCCTAGGCACTTCTCGGGGAGTAATCAATTCACACCCATTGAATTTATCAACGACGTATCCGAATATTTTCTGGATGACCACATAGGGGAAGAAAGGCAACTACGAGTAGTAGAGCGGTTTCTAGATCATGACTGTTTACAGTGGTTTAGAGCACTCAAGTGGACGTTCAGAACATTTGAAGAGTTTGCAGAAACATTGATAAGGCGATACTGGTCGATCGAGGATCAACAAAGTCTTAGGGCAGATGCGTACTCGAAGAAATATGCAAGTACTCATCCAACGAGGTACTCGACATACTTTACGACACAGCTCGCGAAATTGCATAATCTTCAACCTCCTCTATCAGAGATAGAATTAGCGCAAACGATTGCAAGACAGCTACCAGCTGATATACGCAGATATATGGCGTCGTCAGGAGTTAGTAATTTGAAGGATATGGATGAACTTCTTAGAAAATTGAACCATACGAGTAACAGTATCAATCCAACAGGAAGAAACACTCGCGTAGAACACAGAGAGGTTAATGCCGTCATGATTGGTCAAGTCCAACAGACAGAGAATTCATCGAGAAGAGAAGGGAATGTAGGACCTATTCGCGACGGATATTATCAACGTCGAAACTTCAACAGAAACGATAATGGATATAGAGATTATAGACCTTATCAGCGATACCAAGGGAATAATGAATCGTATTAGAGGAGACGATACAATAGATACAATCAGTATCCACAAGACAACAATGGAAACTTCCAGAGAGATAATGGAGATAATAGGGGATACAATCGTTACAAGAATTGGAACGATAGGACTTATAATAGACCAAATTATGAGGAGAGGCATCGAAAATCGAAGGAGTACATACAGGATTTGCGAGGGAAGGACGAAACGAAAGGGGTAAAGGAAGACAGACCCAGGAATGATGATTCGCAACCTGGTACTAGTCAACAGGGGGGCAGAGGAGAAGGTCACCCTGAGGAAAAAAAACATGAACCGACGGACGTAGGAAACAAGGATTTTGCACTAACTGACCTCTATATAATCAATGAAATCTACCAAACTACCGACGACGACTTATTGTTTGTGGAAGAGAATTGTAAGAAGAGAACAGCTATATTATTACCCATAGTAGAGATTGCTAATGAGGAGAAGTAATTTAAAGCATTATTGGACACGGGAGCGTCTGTTTCGGTCATGTCGACACAGACGTATGATCAGATAAAAGATTGTCAAGGAGTTACTTCGATGCCTGCATCAGCTGTGAAAGTCAGGGGAATTCTCCAAGATAAATCAGTCAAATGCAAAATCCAAGCTCTTATTGAATTCAAGATTGGAGAACGTAGATATGAGCACATCTTCATTATTATGGATAGGATAAATTTCGACGCAATCCTAGGGGATGGACTTTATAGTCAAAGTGAGAGCCATCATCGACATGAAGAACAGAGTGATAACGTTCAATGGGAACACTGACACTGAAGAGCCCGGATCGAAAGAAGAGGAGAACATTCCAAATGAGGAAAGCAGAGAAATGATATTGGAATATATTATCAATGAAGTCGAAGCGGAAACGAGTCAGTATGCTAGGAAGATTGCAGGCTTTGCTGAGATTGAGGGAGAATTTCAAGATTTGATAAGGGAATTTAAGGACGTGTTAGATGACAAGCCTGGACTCATCAAAGGATTTCAATACCAGATTAGACTAACGGATAATGCTCCATATCAGAGAAAACCGTATCCTATTCCCGAGAAATACCATTCACAATTTGCAGAAATTATTAAGAAGATGGAGAAGGATGGCATTGTGAGGGAACAGGCAACGTCGTACATCAATCCAATTACAGTGGTCAAAAAGGCAAATGGCCAATTGAGGCTTTGTCTAGACGACCGCTGAATCATTAGTTGTATATTGCCAGAAAATGATAGACCACTTAAGATTAGAGAGCTGTTGAGACAGTTTAGGGGGAAGTCATGCTTTTCGAGCATCGATCTCACTGCTTCATTTTACCACATAGCGTTAATGGAGGATAGTATGGCATATACTGGATTTCTGTCTGACCAAACCAGTTACGCTTTCTGTAGACTTACATTTGGGATCATAAATAGCGGCCCTGCATTGATTAGAGCCTTGGATGGTAAATTGAGAGAAGAAGTGAAGAGAAACGGCATTTGCTATGTCGACGATCTCATCATATCTTCAGCTACAGCAGAAGAACATATGGGTCATTTGAGAATGTTGCTAGATAATCTGCGAGAGGAGAACATCAAAGTTAATTTCGATAAGTGCCATTTCTTTCATGAAAGGATAAATTTTCTGGGACATACGATCGACAAGGATGGATAGCACCCAAACCAAGAGAAGATCGAGGCGATTCTGCAGTTTCCGAAGCCAACTAAAGTGAAGAAAGTCAGGGAGTTCACTGGAATGTGGCAGTATTTTGCTGCACATTGTCCTGGATACTCAGAAATAATGTCTCCATTATATGAATTATTGAAGAAAAATAATAGATGGCAATGGAATCAGGAAACAGAGGCAGCATTTGAAAGAGCCAAAGAAATGCTGAAGAATAACGTCAAGCTCGATTATCCGGACTTCGAACGTGTATTTTACATTGAAACAGACGCATCGAAGATAGGAATAAGTGCTGTATTATATCAACTCGATGAGAAGAAGAAGATGCACTATATTGCCTTCAGTAGCAAGAAGTTGAGACCTCAGGAGATGAATTACTTTACTACAGAGTTGGAGGCTCTAGCTTTTGTATCGGCGCTCCAGCAATGGAAAAAGGATCTCATTGGTCATCAGATCGTGATCATCACAGACCACAAAGCTCTTCAATTCATTCTTCAGACCGATCTTTCATGTGACAGACTGATTGGATGGTCATTGTCTTTGCAACAATTTAATGCAACCATTATCCATAGACCTGGAAAGGATAACATCCTTGCAGATGCTCTATCTCGTAATCCAGTTGAGAACGTTCAAGTAAACATGATAGAATTCGAAGACGAGGATAGAGAGACTATTGAACGTCAGAGGAATATTGCTGTATCTCAGAAGAGGCATACTCCATGTAGGCTGATATATCGATTCTTGCAAGGCAGGATGGATAATTTTGATCCAGAGTACAGTGAGGTTCAGAAGAGATCGAGACACCATGTGTTGAGGGGAGAAATCGTCTGCAAATACATTGATGGAGACCACTCCAAAGTACGGTTTGTAGTACCACCGAAGCTGATCAACCCAATTATTTGGCATTGAAGTATAGGACATGGAGGATTGAACAAAACGCTCCATACCATTAGAGAGAAGTTTGTTTGGCAGAATATGAGGAAAACGGTTGGAGAGATCATTAGGTCATGTGAAGACTGTCAGAAATGTAATCATGTATCAGAATTGTTAAAATGTAAACTTAAGTCTATTCTTCCAACGAAACCAAAGGAACTATTCGCTTGTGACATTTATGGTCCGTATCCAAAGGGACAACGAGGAAATTAGTTTCTGTTAGTTACCATCGACGTGTTCTCGAAGTTGGTAATTTTGAGTCCTATGCAGAAGGCAAATTCCCACAATGGCATCAACCGGAATGAGCATGATTTGATTCCTAATCCCGGGAAACCTGAATTCTTTTTGACGGACCATGGGACGCAGTTTACGTCTGTAGAATTCAGAGACGCCATGGATAGGCTGGGGATCAAACACATATCCAGTAGTGTGAGATATCCAGAATCCAATCCAGCGTAGAGGATTATGACTATTGTTGCTAGTTTCTGCAGACTATACTGCTCAGATAACCATCAAGGTTGAGTAAAGATTGTTCCTATAATCCAGGACTGTATTAATTCGGCGGTTCACGAGAGCACAGCAGATATACCATCAGTTTTGCATCTGAACAGAAGACCAGTAAGGTCCTGGGATAATCTGTTTTATCTTCCAGAGGATCACGAACAGACGAGTGACGCCAGGATATAAACAGCGAGGGAAAATTTGCAGAAAGCAGAGGACAAGAGAAAGAAGAGGACAAGAGTAAACGATTTAGTAATCCACTATGAAGAGGAGACCTCGTGTTGATAAGACGTCCTACTAAAGCGAATGTTTCCAAGAAGATATATGTGAAATTTAGCAGACTGTTTCGAGGCCCATTTAAGGTAGACGTTGTCTACGGAAATAACTGTTATCGCATTGTCAAGATTGAGGACGAGCAGATAATTGGAAAGTTCAATGCAAAGAACCTCAGGAGATTTTACAAGAAGATAAAGTAAAGTACAAATTCGTGTCCAAGATTTTGGTTAATGGAAACAGAAGTAACAAAAGTAGTTGTGACACTTTTGCAACCTTGGTTAGGAGGGATATGTCCCCGAATTCGTATTAAGAGATGCCAGGAGCAGATATGAAAGGCAACCATAGAAAAGGGATCATTTAATAAAAATTGGAAACTGAATATCGGAACAGGTCCATAACACAAAATTTTTAGTCATGGAGTATTGTCCAACAAGAAGCTTGTTAGCTGGAGGTGATCACCTCCTTGTAAGGGCGGATCTGATTGGATCATCCTACGCGATAGACCACAGGCAGCACTTGAGGAATGAGAACGCGATTGGAAGATCCAATGGGCGACCTTAGAAATAAAATATTTTATTTTGTCAAGTATGCTATTTAATGCACTTGGAAATATTGAAGATTGGATATAAATCGAAGAAATTATTTAAGATATTATCAGGAAATGTTTTCCTTAGATAATTAACGCCCGAACTCAGTATAAGGATATTCTTGTCCGAGCCTTGCATTATGGGACCTTGAGAAAAAGGGCGCGGTTGTTCTGGAAACATGCGGAAGGATGAGATGGCCATTGTGTGAGGTAATGTGACACGGGTCTTTGAACCGGATGGATGTCAACCGGGAGTTCCGAAAACGTGATGCGGGAATGAGTGTACGAGTGCTTCAGTGAAGGAAAGAGGAATACGAATATGTGTAACCTTGTTGTATCACTGTGCTAATATGGTGCGAAGCACGTAAGTCCGTATATGAATTTAAGTGTGTAATGGAATACATATGGTAGAGACCGGTGTCGTGGTCTGACAATAAATTATCAGTCTGCATTATGTGACGTGTTCATAGAGAAGGTGGTATTATCAATATACGTCGTGAAGGAAACTGTAAGTACATATTTGGAAGGAAACATTTTGAAAGGGACACGTTATTTTGGAACGATATGTTCGACTGTGAAATGGAGCGAAATAAAATGGTGACGAACATCACGGACACGTAGTTGGAAGGAACATTTGATTTGTCAGAGGGAGTCATGTTAAATTGCTAAATCATGCCGAGGGAAATGTGGCCTACATCATGAGAGTAAGGATTCCTACGAGTGGAGTTACTTAAAATAAAATGCAGAAAAAACAATGGTCACACAGCTACTTCCTAGAACGCACAATCTAACGGAGAGCATCATGGACTTAACCAGTCTAAGGATGGAGAGAGGCTACAAAATTTTCTGGAGGATTTACCATTGTGTTTTTGTGATATCGCCTGCTATGTGTCCACGATTTGCAGAGTGTGTGATGCCTGATATTTCGGTAAGTATTATTATCCGGGGGTACTGCCGTTGGTATTGATCCGCTGTTATCTTGAATTTTGGCATTCACGACACTGCTGAAATTGGGTACAGTATCGACATATCATAAGGATGGATGAAGAAAGGAAACCGAAGCAAGTGTTTCAGGCACAGCCTGAAGGCAGTCGAAGAAGAGTTCGTCCAAGGAAAGAATGGATCCAATATGTCGGAGAGGTGGCAGAGAAGAAGGGAAGGACTCTGCAGCAAACCAGGAGACTCGCAGGGAATAGGAATGAACACAGAAAGTGGCTGGCAGACCTGACGCGGAGAGGCAAAATGTACAGATGAGGAAGCAGAAGAAGAGTGTAGTAATTTGGTGACATTTCAGAGCAACATTTCTCCATGTATTTGATGTATTTTCAGTCGACGTTTATTGAATTTAATCTTCAATATCATGAGAGATGATAATCCTTATTCATCTGTACATGAAATTTCAACGACGTATTTTCAGAATTAACTTGATTTATATTTGAAGATTTATTTAATAATTCTAAATAATTTAAGACTTTCTTAAATTATTCTTTGACGTCAAGATTTTTGATTTACTAGAATTTCAGACAGTTTTTGAATCTTAGATATCCATTTTTGGAATAAATGGCTTGGGTATTTTATCTGTAAGAAGCAACAATAGCAGGGGAAGAAAAGTGCGTGTGCTATAGTAGAAAATTAGCTACGACGATCTGGCAAGAACTATTTGTCATATATAGGCAACGAACATTGATATTTGCAATAATATTCCTACAAGGGATGTATTTCATGATTATGACTACCCATTTTACTTGGAAGAAAGCTTTGAACTTTCTTAAATGTAACTTATAGAGAATGAGGTCTTCTTAGAAAACATAATTTCAATCGACTTAGGAAATATTATAGGAAAATCCTTATTCCAGTCGCAATTGATCTTAATTCGATACATCTATAACATTTGTTGTTATATAACATAAATTGTAACGTTAAATAATGTGTGAACGTAACTTTACAACAGTGTTTTAAGAATATCAGATTGGAGAGACACTATATAGTATTTTTATTACATGTTTTAAGAACCAGAGGTTTGTATGACAAAGTATCTATACCTAGTAAACCTTTGTTGGGTCTTTCCATTAGCACTTCAGATGTCGAGAGTATAAGTATTACAGAATATCAGTAGATATTGTTTGAACAATGTAACGCAGTCGTAAAGACAACATTTTGCTTAACAGTAAGGTTAAAGCAATGCAATTATAATGTGAGTTTGAAATAGACCATTGATACTCAAGTGTATGAGTTTGTGAATGATATACGAGGAAGTTAATGCCGTATATAACGTTGTGATAACGTATTTTAGTACAGGATTCTGAGTGGAGGGAATATATTGTAGCAATACGAGGGTATATTCCGTATTAGCTTTTATTGCATTTAATACTGTTGTGTAGTATATGAAACATTGTCAAGTGTGTAATTGAGTTTGTTAATACTCAGAGGAGTGAGTAAATTTCCGACATTGAGGGGTTAGACAGCAGAGTTGATAAACTGGGAACGTAATTGCTAACTGAAATATAACCTTTGATTATTAAACCTTTATTAAACATTTTTTAAACCGGAACTGTAATAATCTGATGCCTGATCTTAGATGATTGGTCATTGTAGACTAACTATAGACATTTTACCAGAGAATGACCAAAGCCATAGATTCTTAGCTAGAGATAATCTTGAACAGCGATAGTATCTCACAGGATATAGTTTAAATTGAGATAGTTTTAAACTGAAGTAGAGCAAGGATTAATACTACTGTGCATAGTAAATTTAAACTATTAATATTAATAAATATTAATAATCACAATTATAGTAATTGTTATAAACAATTAAACTTCGTGATAGTATAGTGAAAATATTTTAAACTTGTTATTACTAATTATTTAATTAGTCAATTATTATAAAGATTGTGAGTGTATTTTGATAGTATCAGAGAACACTAGGGTAGACGTGTGTACAGTTTGTTTGAATGGAGTTAGAGAATGTGCAACGTTCCGTTAGTCGCGAATAATGTGAACAGTTAAATGCATGTATGCAGTTTTAAACATTTTATTTTGTGTGTGTAGAAAAGGATTCTCCACTTTTGAGAAAGTGTGAATGAATGTAATGGAGTTGAAACAGTATTTAACCTTCTAGCGCTCGCGCTGTTTGGAATAACACGCGCGATCGCGAGGCGGCAATTTGACCGCCCATTTATAGTTGAATCCTTTTTGTTTTACTCAGTCGTTTTCTGAATGAATAATGGACAATATAGTTAAATAACTTGATACACACATATTTAGATGCTTAAAATAACTTCACTTAAATATATTTAAACGAAAACATAACAATTTTGAAATAGCATAATAAGTAAAGTTCACCAGTTGGTCACACAAATTATCTTGAACAGAATAGATAAATATTTAAAAGGTAAGGAACTGAGATCTGTCTCTAATTTGAAAAAGCAACACTGAACACAATCATTTTGAATTGAATTCAGGTACGATGCACTCTCTTGCAGTAAGCTAATCCATATCGATATCATTGTCTTCCAAACCTTCGTCACAAATGTTACTGGTTACTTGAAGCGACGAATGATTTTTGCACACATATCTTGTGCATTTGTGGCACATCAAACGAGTTCTGCTGTTCTTTTCAGACCCACAGTAATAGCAAATAGGTCGCCTGTTTGATGAAGTTCCGGCGCTTTCTGGTTGTTGTTCCCTGTTATTTTCCAAGAAAATATGCAGTTTTTTAGGAAGGCACCCAAGGTTTGCACGATCCTTCAAATTCTCGGCCATTAGGTCCATCGCTAAGTTGAAGGTGCATTTTCTCCTTACAGTGGTGTAATCAGGGTGATTAGCTTGGAATATCTTCAACGAATGTATTCCAGCTACATCGAGTAAGCGATAAAGCAGCCATTGGCCATCTTTGCGTTCTTCTAGAGGTAGAGCATCTCGAGCTCATCAAGTCTACTGTGTCCACACCTCCTTTAGTAGAATTGTAATCCGTCATTTCCCGGTTTCTTGATCAGTATCGTGCATTGTGGACAACAGTAGTACAACCTTCTTTCGTTTTGTGACCTCAGAAATCAAGGTTTGTTTTCATCCTGGCATGCAAATTGATGATTTCCAGGAACTAAATGCTTATTTTCTATCACAAATTCTGGAGGAATCTCCCTTTTATTTCTCCTCTGGGTGCCTAGAAATGTCAGACCTACTCCCAGTAAGTACTCGGCACAGGGGTAACTGCTAAAATGGTTATCAGTAGTTACATTCCGATTTGTAGGTTTTATTGGATCAGTCAATCTATTCACTACATAGAAAGGTTTGTTGGAGGTTACGTAAGGCCCGGGCTTTTGCGTTCCACAATATATCTCCACGTTGTAAGTGTAGAATGTACGGGAGTCACAAAACGCATACATTTTCAGGCCTATTTTGCCGGCTTTTGGCCATGTATTGGATAAAACCGCAACGACCACGGTATGCTATCAGCATTTCATCCACTGTCACAAGTTCGCTAGGATTATATGAACGCTGGCAGTTGGCAACAAATTTAGTAAATAGTTCCCGTATAGGGGCCAGCTTATCGTAAGCTGAACGTTCAATTCTTGATTTCACATAATCGAAGCGAAGGCTCCTCAACAGAAATCGAAAACGATTTTCACTGAAATTGGCACGCAGAATTGTGATTCCAGTCCCGTTATCAGCGAAAAGTTCTGGCAGATTAGTTCGGTTTCCCCTTTTTACAGCCATCAAAAACCGCTAATATTTCTGATCTTGTAGTGTCTCTGTAGTCCCTCTCCCGACCTTGAGGATATTCCAATAATTGTATATTTGACAATATCATTAATCATGGCTTCACTTATAATTTGAAGAAAGCATTCCTGTCCAGTTTTGCTCTGGCGAGCAAGTCCCCTAGGGCCAGGGAAAATTTTTGTTATGTTTTTTGATTTCGTTTTCGAATTTGCTGCAACAGGTTTATTTACCCACAACGTTTCACCATCCTTTGCAATGATGTAGCGAACACTGTTGATATCATAGTCGTCCTCTTCACCAGGTCAATCTACATCCACTTCATTATCACTGCTATGCCTGTCTTCTTCAATTTATTGTGGCTCAAAATCTATGTCATCTAGATGGTCGATTTCGTTATCTTCTCCATCTTCGCCTTCGTCCTCTAGATCTTGTAGAATTTGTAGAATGTCGTCAGGTTGGCGGTATCGGGCCCTGAGAGAAAGACATGTATTTATTTTGTTCGGTAGGTATGTTTTGTTTGAATACGTTTGAGATTTGAAATATATATCCTCATTAAGTACACAATTAGTAATTGCTTAAAATACTCTAATAAACTTCAAATATGTACTTACATTTTTGGTTATTACTTTCTTCTGACAGGCCACGGCCGCTTCCTTCCACATCCTTGCCCAGTTTCATTCACCATCATTCATTTCATCTCTCATTAACTCCTCTCCTTAGGTTGGCGTCAGGAAGGGCATCCAGCCGTAAAAACCATCGCTACAAAGACTTCCATCGCATCTCATCCCCGACCCCGTTGGAAAAACGGGAATAATAAGGGGTAGTCATACTTTAGAGAAGCACTCGATCTTCTGTTCCATGCGCGCTCGCAAGACGGTTTTGTGGCCACCCGTGCTACCCTCCGCGACCGGGACTATTTTGACATTTAATTGCTACGAGCCGCGGCGAGTTGAAGGCAAAATGTGAACGGCATCTGGTGACAAGATAGCCAACTAAAGAATACCCTTGGTCTCCCATAGTTTCTCAAATCCGATTACACATACCGTGTTTTTTTTTCCAAATTGGTGGCCAATTTGCCGCCAACGCGAGCGCTAGAAGGTTAATTGAGACAACAGGTTAGGAAGCTTTTACGAGCTGCGAATGCACTCCACCTGCAAATGTGTGGAGTGATCCCGTACAGCGGGGAGATTATGTAACTCAGACGCAGGTGTGCTGGGTGAATGAACTGGCGAGAATTGTAAACAGTAGCCATTCAATGGAAACGCGCAAATCTCAGCTGCCTTGTTAAAAGCAGTGAGAGCAGTATTTTTGTTATTTGATTGTTGGGAGTTCAACAACTCATTGGGCAGTATAAATGTGACAGTATACGTGCTGTGAAGTCGTGTACTGTAGACTTAAATGTACGTGATATTGAGGGAGGAGTTCGATCCTCTCTGTTAATTGTTATTTGTATATTATATTGTTATATAGTTATAGGATTTTTGTTGATAAACATTTATTCGTTCTTTATATACATTCTTGGAGTAGCGTGGTTTATTTTAACTATAGTGGAGAGATCTATGTTATGGTAGCCCTATACAGGTAAGGAATCCTTTCAAACTTATAATCCCGAGAATAAGGTAAGATTCTCAACTTTACAGCCCAACTTATTTTTTTTAACCATAACATGATCATTGCAGCTGTGTGTAGTCATGGAGTGCTTGCTGGTAGGTCTTAGAAGGTTTTTCTAGCCGGAGACTTTCAAGATTCTACGTACCTGCAGATCTTCGGATTCCCAGCAAGAGGTTTCTTGATTTATGCGGGAACAGTACCATCCCAGCATTTATCTGGAGTAGAAGTGAGAAACAACGGAAAACCACTCCCAGGATGACTGAGGTTGGAATCAAACCCGCCTTTTCTCAGTTTTGCCCCATTAGGCTGAGTGTACCCTGTTCCAGTCCCCAGAACAGAATTAAATTTATTGGCAGAGCCGGGAATCGAATCCGGGCTCCGTGCTCAGGAAGAACATTGTCCCCAGTCCTGTTCTTATTCTTCGAGTGATTGGGACTACTACAAATTTAAAGGTCTTTATTCTCGGTGTTAAGATGTTGTGGGGCAAAACATTTGCTTACATTGAAGATTGCGAAGCTTGATAACTTCCGTACGAATCGCGGACATCAATACATTACCTTGCAGGTACATGGAGAATGTTACTCCAGCATACTACTTACGGTACGACAGAAAGCCTCTCAGGGACCACGCATTACACCACTTAGTCGCAGCAAATGGAGTCGAGTGCATTATTACCTAATCTGCGCAAGGCTGACTGCAAGGAAGATCCTATTATCATGTCATGGCCAAGGAAACCTCCATTACTGAACCTGTGCCCGGAGCTTAGCAAGGCTTCACTTAACATACACTCCCGGAACATTTCGTACGGCATAACTTCCATTCCCACCCAACATGGGCACCCGCATAGAGGGGTCAGCAAGGTGGGGTGGTAAACCCCACCCTCCCTCTCTCTGGAATCCCAGGAATATGTCGTTTGTTCATTGTCACGCCAGTTTATTTCATAAATTGAACTTACTGATAGTTAGCTGATTTAGATGTCGGGATAATTCCTCAGTTTTATTTAACTTAGTAATTTGGGATTATTCTAAAATATCTCCAGTTATTTAGTAAATCGACGTACTGGATTAACATTCACATTTTAATGAACGACTTGATTTTTATTTTTGTCGCTACATGCCGATACAACTACTAATTAAGTGTTTTTAAGAAATGAAAATTACGACGATGATTCACAAAGAAAAGCGAACTTCTATGTACAAAATCTCTGAACTATAAGAAACTTTTCATGCCATAAAGATAATGTACCCAACGGTTACAGAGCAGCCAAATAATGAATAAGACGAAGCAAGTAAGAAATGAATCGAAATCTGTGAGAGCGGCGGGGCTCCGACTCATCATCACGTAGTGACAGGTAGGTATTTAAATGAAATATATTACTTGCCCCCTCCCACTGGAAAAAATCCTGAAGGGCGCCCATGCCATCCAACAATTAGCTGAAATCTATGACGCCCTGATCAGCGCAATTCTTCATTTATCAGAAGTTCACCCTTGACTCATAGAAAATGTGCTATCTCAATATTTGCTGGCTTACATCATCACTTGGCTTATAGTGGCTGGAATTAACTTGTGCCTCGTTTTCTCAGAATTGAAGTTCATATTTCTGTTTGTTATGTAGTCTCCGTGGCTTGGGCGGCAGCACGCCGGCCTCTCACCGCTGGGGTCCATGGTTCAAATCCCGGTCACTCCATGCGAGATTTGTGCTGGACAATGCGGAGACAGACAGGTTTTTCTCCGGATACTCCGGTTTTCCCTGTCAATATTTCATTCCAGCAACGCTCTCCACTTCCATTTCATTTCTACTGTCATTCATTTAATCAGTGCCCCCAAAGGAGTGCGACAGGCTTTGGCAGCCGGCACAGTTCATATCCTCGCCGCTAAATGGGGGCTTCATTCATTCCCTTCCTGACACGGTCGGTCGACTGGAAGCAGGTTATGGATTTTCATTTCTGTTTGTTATGAGCTCGAAAACTGCTTTTAGCCTACCTTCTAATTTTGCAAATAAGAAAGTAGACTTATGCGATCTACACGGGTCAAAAGTTGGTTGGTTCCTCAGTTTAGGGGCTGCGACAACGTGGTCATGTAGCCCCGTGTACTTTGGGTGTGTGTAGAATCTGTCTGATAACCTGTGTTAATTGTGATGGCTGTATTAGTGTGTGTATCTGTGTTAATTCAAGTAAGGACTGCAGACATTGAATTTTTTCTAGTAGTTCCTACTTTTGCCACCAAACGACTTCGGCTGGGTTTGAACCCGCGATCTTGGGCATAGAAGCTCAGCATGCTACCAACTAGCCCAGGCCACCGAACCCAAAACTAGTTAGTCTTCTTGTGTGTGAGCGTGTGTATGAGTGTGTATATTTGTCCAAACGTATCAATTCAAACACGACGAAACCGAAATGAATTAAATTTGGTACAGAGGTAGCACTAGCAAAGAACTCCTCATTGGCATGTTTTATATTGCCGCCATCTTTACCAAAACTTAATGGTGGCCACTCAAATGGTCACAACTCAAAATTAAATTACGACCAAACTAATCATCGCATTTATACAAAATGCAGTAAAAACATATCTACATATTGGGACGCATCGTGTACATAAACTACAAGTTCATCAGCCGTACAATTTCACGATGGCGGTCGTGTGAATTATGCAAGGTTTATAATGCATAACTTACGACCCACTAGTTCCGATTATCGAACCGAGAATGGTTCAAACTGTTCTATAGGACGTGGCCCGTTTGAAATTAAAAGTTTGTATTATAATATTATTCTGAAGAAGTAACTTCAAAAGGCTGAGCCGACTCGGTTACAAGACAAGATGGCAGCTGATCTCTCGTTCTGACCTATATATCAATAAATTGAATAATTTTCATGCAATATACTGTAGCTTACTGATAGAAATAATATAAACTTTGTATGAAATGGTTTATAATCAATAAATACTCCAGTGATGATGTCGCTTAGTCTAATTCATTATTTGCTAAGACGTTGTATGTAAATCGATTGATAACGATTCACCTGGGTGGACACGTTTGGCTCTGTGGTTAAAGCTTTGGATTTTTCACCCGGCCGGCCGAGATTCAAAACCTATCAGAGTTGTATTTTTTGCTTGATTTTTTATATTTATTGTTTTTTTTAAGAACTGAGACATTATAAAATTGAGCGTTATGTTGTGCATCTTGCAATAGAAAATATATATTAATTTAAACAAAGTTCACCACCGGATCTGCACGAGAGACATCTACTTGTAACCAGTTGAACTATGCGTGTGCTAACCACGGCCTACTAAATGCGAGCTGCGCTGTATACCAGCCTTGACATCCCAGTTAGTGAACCCATGCATACGGAGTAATTGAAACATTTCCTTTTGATGCCGATAGAGCGCACGCGCCCCCAAGAATAGGCGCGATTAAAAATTAGCTGTGCAGTAGCTTAATTAAAAGTGTTTCTCCCAGCGATACGTTTAGACCAACGAAGTTTTGTTTCAGTTTCAATTATTGTATGTAGTCGGTGTTAATATACTGAATTCCTATGTTGTTTGCAGTGTTTGCTGATGAAATTGTAAAATGCTGCGGTAAATTATAAACTATGGTTTGAACGCCACTGCTCAAATCCAGTAATGCATACTGCTGTGCGCCATTTTGCACTTAGAATAGAAATAAAATAGGAGGTGATAAGGACAAAGAGTTATAACGATAACCATATATTTAGGAGAAAGTAGGCTAATTATATGTTCTTTCCTGAACATCTTGTTAGGTAGATTTCATTAGAAAGCTAACTATTGCAATGGGTCCCATGTTTCGACTTCCGGAAAATTTCGACATATCTTCGCGTTTCACATCCCCTAGACCCTAAAACCACAGTCAGTTCAAAAGTTTATATATAATTTATGTATATATATATGTATATCAGTTTCTTGTGGACACGATAACTGCCGTAATTTTTCACCAATCAATTTGAATTTTATACCGAATATGTATAACTATAAAATCTCGGTCGAGTTCGTTACTGGGCTAAATCGGTCGAAGGGGGTGAAAATGGGGGGCCTTTTTCGAAAAAGTGAAATATTGCTATAACTCTCTTAATATGTGAAATATCGAATCCGATCAACGTTCATACTATGTGTCTGATTAAGCCCAAAAATTTATGTCTGAAGAGTTTTTTTATAGCACCAACCATTGACCAAACGGGTGGGAAAAAGTGGGTTTTCCGGGAAACATTAATCATATCTCTCTTAATAGGCACAATATCAAAACCGTACAAAATGGACAATATTCCCCTAATAATTACCTAAAACATTTGTCTGAAAGAATTTTTGATATGACCCACCATTACGCCAAGGGATGAGAAAAAAGATTTCGGAATTATAAGAAAATGCCAAGAGCTATCAGAGGTTGCCATGGCAACACTACTAAATTGATGAGGGATGTGCCATCAAACGTTGCCATGACAACGCACTTGCACGAGATCAGATTCAGTATTTCCATCTGACTGGAGGGGAAGTTCCAACGTTCGTTGCGAGTTGCTGGTTGGGGTGGCATCTAGTAGCCAAGTTCACAGCTAGGTGTCGTTGACGGTAGTACCTGGTAGCAACATTAGGAACTACTGCTTGAAATTGACCGTCAGCAGTCCTTACCTGAATTAAGACTAATACAGCCATTACAATTCACACCGTTTATCAGACAGATTCTACACTCACAAAAAGTAAACGGGGTTAGATGACCGCGTTGTCGCAGCCCCTAAACTGAGGAACCAACCAGAGGTAGATTTCATTAGAAAGCTAACTATTGCAATGGGTACCATGTTTCGACTTCCGGAAAATTTCGACATATCTTTGCGTTTCACATCCCCAAAACCCCAAAACCACCGTCAGTTCAAAAGTGTATACATAATTTATGTATGTTTATGTACATATATGTATATGTATATGTATATCAGTTTCTTGTGGACACGATAACTGCCGTAATTTAGCACCAATCACATTGAATTTTTTACGGAATATATATACCTATAAAATCTCGGTCGAGTTCGTTACTGGGCTAAATCGGTCGAAGGGGGTGAAAATGAGGGGATTTTTCGAAAAAGTGAAATATTGCTATAACTCTCTTAATATGTGAAATATCGAATCCGTTCAACGTTCATACTATGTGTCGGATAAAGCTCAAAAATTTATGTTTGAAGAGTTTTTTATAGCACCAACCATTGACCAAAGGGGTGGGAAAAAGTGGGTTTTTCGGGAAACATTAATCATATCTCTCTTAATAGGCACAATATCAAAACCGTACAAAATGGACAATATTCCCCTAATAATTACCTAAAACGTTTGTCTGAAAGAATTTTTGATATGACCCACCATTATGCCAAGGGATGAGAAAAATGATTTCGGAATTATAAGAAAATGCCAAGAGCTATCAGTGGATGCCATGGCAACACTACCAAATTGATGAGGGATGAGCCATCAGACGTTAGCTTGCCACGGTGGGTGAGTGGTTATAATGTCGGACTACCAACCCCAAGATTGCAGGTTCGCCCCTGGCCATGGTAAGTGATTTTTGAAGGCGACAAAAATCACGATACTCATTTCATACGTTGTTGGCATGTTAAAGAACCCATTTGAATTCAGTAGGCCGTGTTCAATGGCAGAATTAATCTCGGGATTTTCCGCCAACACAAATTGCCTCCATTCTCTACTTGAAGGCGCTGTAGTGTCAAGGAGATTAGATATCTAACCTCCTTGACTTTCATAGCGTTCAAAGGAACGACGAAATTCGACATGCAAGCTACCCTCTGGGTGTCAATTAACAATGCTTGCACCAGGCACCCGAGGCCATACGATATTATTATTATTATATCAGACGTTGCCAAGATAACGCACTTGCGCGAGATCAGATTCAGATTTCCATCTGACTAAGTGTGAAGCGGCTTCGGTGACGTAACTGGTAGCATGCTGAATGTCTATGCCCAAGGTCGCGAGTTCAAAGCCGGCCGAAGTCGTCGGATTTTCAAAGAGCGCTAAAAATCCCTCAGTATGCTTTCCTTTTGGAGGGGAAGTTCCAACGTTCGTTGCGAGTTGCTGGTTGCGGTGACATATAGTAGCCAAGTTCACAGCTAGGTGTCGTTGTCAGTAGTACCTGGTAGCAACATTAGGAACTACTGCTTGAATTTGACCGTCTGCAGTCCTTACCTGAATTACAGACTAATACAGCCATCCCTAAGTACACGGGGTTACATGACCGCGTTGTCGCAGCCCCTAAACTGAGGAACGAACCAAAATCTCTGCGGGAGATAGAATTTTGCGTGAAGAAGTAACAGACCGTTACATAGTTACACATCAGTGTCGAAACCTTGCATAAGGACAGTGTGACCACAAGTATAACAAGTAGTTCCGTGAAGAAATATACAGCCTATTTTCATATATCCTGCTCATGTTAATTGTCTCTATCAACATACAAAATTTCAGTTTAATTGCTGTAACAGATTCGTAGACATTGAGAACCGTCTAAATATTTCATATGGTCGCCAGGATGGATTTTTATTTTTGTACTATTACATTAAGATTATTGTGTACGTGTGGTATTCAAACTTCAATCGCATGATTAGAACACAACAAGTAAAAACGAGATTTTAAAAGTACGCACACCAGCCATCTTGTGATTATGCAAACAATTGAAATAAATTACATGCCAGTGGATCAACATTTGTATAAGCATTTAACGTGCAACGTTTCACGGCACTCGGATAGTTAATTCGCGAGAAACGTCCATTTAAATATTTATACTTCGCGTCGCCGCCATGTTGGATTTGTGCTCACCAGGTTACTGAAAGTCCTATAGGTGAACATATGTTCATAGTCTCTATGAACATAAAAAATTCAGTTTGGTTGCTGTAAAAGATTCATAGATATTGAGAACCGTATAAATATTTCGGAAGCTCGCCATTTAGGATTGTTATATGTAGCCTATAGGCCATAGAGTTATATACCATTCAAGAACAATTATTGCCTAGGTTCATTATTCAAACTTTCACTTCGATCGCATGATTACGACACAATAATAAAAACTTAATTTTAAAATTTCGCACAGCCGCCATCTTGAGGTTATGTAAACAATTGAATTAAATTAGATGGCAGTGCATTACAATCTGCAAAATCATTTATTGTACCACATTTCACTGCGCTCAGAGAGTTAAATCACGAGAAAAGTCTATTAAAATATTTCAAATTCGCTTGGTCGTCATGTTCGTTTTGTACTTTACAGGTTTATGAAATATACATAGGTGAACTTGCATCAGTACCCTTTATCACCATACAAAATTGCATGATGATATCTGTAATAGTTTCGGAGATATAGAATGTCAGTGAAATATTTCGCACAGCCGCCATCTTGAGGTTATGTATACAATTGAACTAAATTAGACTCCAGTGCATTACAATGTGTATAAACATTTGCTGTACCAAGTTTCATTACGTTTGGATAGTTAAATCGCGAGAAATGTCTATTTAAAAGTCTCAATTTCGCTTGACCGCCATGTTGGTTTTGTACTCACCAGGTTTTTGAACGTCTCATAGGTGAACTTCTAGTAATGCCCTTTATCACCGTACACAATTTCAGGGCGATATCGGTAATAAATTCGGAGATATTGAATGCTAGTGAAATATTTCGCACAGCCGCCATGTTGGATGGGTGAGACGTAACAAAATTTGAAGGGCACGGTCGAGGTCACCGAGAATAGTGCTATGAACTTACCGAGATTCATTGAAATCTTTCCAGCCGTTTAGATTTTATTAGGACACACACACACACACACACACACACACAAAAGGTGATCTCATAAGCCTATTTTTTCAAAATTGAAAATAGGCTAAAAATGGACCCCAATTGACAAGAAGGTTACCGTTCCCATAAGACAATAAAATGTTTAGAATAAGCATAAAATGACGAAAAACAAAGTTAATTAAGCTCCAATTATAAAATACCTTCTCGCAATAAATGAGGTCTGATCCTTCTACGAAAACCTGCATATTCTGCTTATTTTCGCCTATCCCCAAGTTTGTCCGGTGAAATCTACCTCAGCCTTCCGGCGTGCCGAGATAACTTTTATTTTTATATCTAATACATAATTATCAGCCATCATGCAAAGTACAAAGAATACGTAAGGATTGGGACACTTATACTCGTACATCACATGTATTACACCATTAAGTCTAACTGCTGGTGTAACGGCTATCTGAGGGCAGAAAAGGGAAACACTCAGCCTCGTGAGGTTGAACTGAGAGGAGAAGAAGTCGATTCCCACCTCAGCCATCTTGGCAGTGGTTTTCCGTGGTTTCCCCATTTCTACACACATCAAAAAAAGTTTTGCATCACCTCGCTTCCAAGAGTTCCGGAACCGTTAAATACAAAGGGAATAGAGATCAACACAAACAACATTTCAGCTCGTTTTATTGCTCATGAGACCCACACATTGCATGTTGTACCATCATACAGCTAGATTTTCAGCATTTGTGGTCCAGATTGCAGTACACACCACTACCTCTAATACCCAGTAGCACGTCCTCTTGCATTGATGCATGCCTGTATTCGCCGTGGCATACTATCCACAAGTTCATCAAGACACTGTTGGTCCAAATTGTCCCACTCCTCAACGACAATTCGGCGTAAATCTCTCAGAGTGGTTGGTGGGTCAAGACGTCCATAAACAGCCCTTTTCAACATATCCCAGGCATGTTCGATAGGGTTCATGTCTGGCGAACATGCTGGCCACTGTAGTCGAGCGATGTCGTTATCTTGAAGGAACGCATTCACAAGATGTGCACGATGAGGTCGAGAATTGTCGTCCATGAAGACAAATGCCTCTCCAATATTCTGCCGATATGGTTGCACTATGGGTCGGAGGATGTCATTCAGGTATCGTAAAGCCGTTTCGGAGCCTTCCATGACCACCAGTGGCGTACGTCGGCCCCACATAATGCCACCCCAAAACATCAGGGAACCACCACCTTGCTGCACTCGCTGGACAGTGTGTCTAAGACGTTCAGCCTGACCAGGGTGCCTCCAAACACGTCTCCGACGATTGTCTGGTTGAAGGCATATGCGACACTCATCGGTGAAGAGAACGTGATGCCAATTCCGTGGGGTCCATTCAGCATGTTGTTGGGCCCATCTGTACCGCGCTGCATGGTGTCGGGGTTGCAAAGCTGGACCTCGCCATGGACGTCGGGAGTGAAGTTGCGCATCATGCAGCCTATTGCGCACAGTTTGAGTTGAAACACGACGTCCTGTGGCTGAACGAAACGCATTATTCAACATGGTGGCATTGCTGTCAGTGTTCCTCCGAGCGGCAATCCGTAAGTAGCGGTCATCCACTACAGTAGTAGCCCTTGGGCGGCCTGAGCGAGGCCTGTCATCGACAGTTCCTGTATCTCTGTACCTCCTCCATGTCCGAACAACATCGCTTTGGTTCACTCTGAGACGCCTGGAAACTTCCCTTGTTGAGAGCCCTTCTTGACACAAAGTAACAATGCGGACGCGATCGAACTGCGGTATTGACCTTCTAGGCATGGTAGAACTACAGACAACATGAGCAGCGTACCTTCGTCCTGGTGGAATGACTGGAACTGATCGGCTGTCGTACCCCCTCCGTCTAATAGGCCCTGCTCATGCATGGTTGATTACATCTTTGAGCAGTTTTAGTGACATCTATGAACAGTCAAAGGGACTGTATCTTGGATACAATATACACAGTCAACGTCTATATGCCGGAGATCTGGGAACCGAGGTGATGCAAAACTTTTTGTGATGTGTGTATTTCAGGCAAATACTGGGATAGTTCCTAACTTAAGGCCACGGCCACCTTCCTCCCAATCCTAGCTCCAATTAGAAATATACACACTAATAAAGCCATGCCAAAAACAAAGTTTATCAGACAGATTCCAAACACACCCAGCTACGCGGGGATACATGGCCACGATGTCTTAAGGCCCCTAAATGAATAAACAACAAAGCAACAACTTTCTTGTTACCTACTCACCAAACGAAGCACGTAAGTTCATAATCGATCCGATATCTTTCCACTCTTGAGACCCTTATATTTTCCCCGCCCTTCAATAATCCAGCTTCCACTGTCGGGAACGAAGATTTTGAGATCATGAGGTGCATACACTACTATGAATCTACTGAGCGAAATGGTAACTTAGTAGTGGTAGTACCAAAGAAACTTTGATGTCTAAAGGCATGTCCTTGATCGGAGTGTTAATACCAGAATATGAAAATATGCCCCAACCCACACGTTAATGAAACTAATAACTACATAATGAGAAACTTATTTGCAACAATAAACCGCAGTCTTGCTTACAGTTATCAGCCGCAAGTGGACATTTCCTATATTCCGCTGTTAAAAACAGAACTGTCAGAGCAATATGGGCTGCAGACAAAGATGAAGATGAAAGACCTTTGTTCATGAGAAACAATAGTGTGTCTCTTCAACGTGACAGTAGAATGGAAGTCATTTCTTTCTGACGTAGCCGTCGTGGAATATGAACGTATCTCTCCTTTACTCCTGGCTACTGTCTGTTCTATGGTTCGTATTTTCTTTTTTTTTTTTGCCAGTGAGTGAAACATTCTGAAGATTGCTTAGTACAGGGTCTTATATGTCACATCGGGAGCTAAATCATATGTTACCTGGCACAGAGAGTACAGTAGTTACCCTCTCAGTTTCTCACGTCCAGAAGTGTTGAAATACCACATTAGTTCAATTATTGTTTGCGACATTCCCATTCAAATAACCCAAGTAATCACGTTACTTACACGAGAACAGGCATAATAGTAGCATAGTACATCAGAAGGTATCCACATTCAAGTACAAACATTGAGGTGATGACCAATTTGCCTCCAGTCCTCAAAATGTTAGGTTCCAAATGTTTTAGCTTATTTTCATTTAATAAAGAAAGCTTTTCAGTCGGTCAACACAATTTTCTATGTGCCCAATTATATTAGGCGGGAAATCAAGTATTTATATGCCCTAACATGAAAACCATTATAAAAGATATTTATCACGAAATAACACGCTTATATGTACAAACAAGATGTTCAGTAAAGAACATATAGCCTACTTTCTCCTAAATGTATGAGTATACTTATAACTCGTTATTATCAAAGAGTATAATAGAATCATTTCTTGGTTGAAGACCTTAGAAACTATTTACCTCTACCAAACGCCACAACCTAGAAAAAAACTGCTACCTTCATTGAAGAAAGATAGATAAGAAGTATCTCAAGAATGTTATGGATCTGGAGACATAATCGACCGGACTGGCTGTGTGGCTCAGCGGTAACGTTCTCACTTGCTGGGCCCTAGGTTGCAGGTTCGTATCCTGGCGCAGTCAGCTGGCATTTGAGGGAGCCGTGTCAGTAGATTTACTGGCACGTTAAAGATCCCCTTCGGGCCAAAATTCCGGCACCCCGGCGTATCTAAAAGCAGCAGTAGTTAAAAGTGACGTAAAACAAATAACATTATTATTATTGTTGTTATTATTACATAATCGACCTGCCGTGGGAAACATCCACGTCTGGTTGTGCATGGCTTTCACAACCCTAATTGAATTAACAAATCTTTCCATGACCCTACAGAGATGTGTGTATACAAACTATGTGGATATTTTCGATTGATATTTGCCTGAAATAAAAGTATTAATTAATAACCTGAACTATCACCAACGGCTAGAATTCAGTTACTATGTGAAATCGTTTTGTTCTTTACTTCAAATAACATTTTCAAATAACGCACAACAGGCTGTTACAAACCCTTTAAAATAAAGAGTAAAAGTTTATCTAGTATCATCATGCCATTCTTCAAGTTCGATGCGCATAGAATGCCAATGGTATACGGTACTAACCAATGGAGTCCCACGTAGACCAGTCGTGACATCTAGTGGAGAAGTATCGAACAATATAACCCTAACATGGCGAGTGCATTCTAGTGGCCATAAGAAGAAACTTTTCAATAAAATCTTGAAGTTAATAAGTAGGCCGGCGTACCTTTTTGGCTGCTAGATGTCTCGAGAAAATCTGCTGGTGAATTATGTTTTAATTAAATATATATTTTCCACCGTAATATGCACAATATAACGCTTAATTTTAAAACGTCTGAATCATTACAAAACAATAAATATATAAAATTTCAAGCAAAAAAAATAACTCAAATGGGGTTTGAACCATAGGCATACGAGTGATAGGCCAACGCTTTACCACGGCGCCATTTGTGCCAACGAACATCGTTCTATATAAAATGACTTAGATATAACTTGTTAGCAAATAATGATTTAGACTAAACGATTTCAACAGTGGAGTATATTATTTATTTATAAAGCATTTCATACAAAGTTTATTTATTTTGTATCAGTACGCTATTTTGCATGCAATACTCAAATTAGTGAAATATAAGTCAGGCACAAGATATCCGCTGCCATCTTGTCTTCTTACCGAGACGGCTCAGCTTTTCAAAATCACTTCTGCACTATAGTATTACAAAATAAACTTTTAATTTCGAACGTGCCTCTTCCTTTAGAACAGTTAAATCGATTCTCGGCTCGATAATCGGAACTGGTGGGTCCCATGATATGGATTATAAAGTTTGCATAATTCGCACGGCCGACATCCTGAAATGGTACGGCGGATTACCTTGTAGATTGGTCACAAGACGCGTCCTATATGAAGGTATGTTGTTACCAAATTTGGTAGAGATCGGATAATTTGGTTAGTCGCTATTTGATTTTACGTTTTGAACGTTTGAGTGGCCGCCATTCAGTTTTGGTAAAGATGGCGGCGATATAAAACATGACACTGAGATGCCCTTTGCTTGTTCTACCTCTGTACCAAATTTCGTTCAATTCGGTTTCACCGTGTTCGAATTGATAGGGGGGGGGCAGATATTCAGAGTACACACACTCACACACACACGCACAGACTCTCTCACACACACACACACACACACTCACACATACACACACACAGACAGACACACAATTTTTGGCCCTGTAGTGATCTCATAAGTCTACTTTCATTTTTTTGCAAAAATCGAATGTAGGATAAAATGGGGGCACATAAAATGGATGACATGTTTGGAACGTCAAGCGTTTATCCTGAGATCCTGCTCACATACGCTTAATTAATTACGATGTTCATGGAATACACATATGCACAAATATATACAGGGTGTCTTTTATGTGCCTTTGGAGAATGATAGGTCATGTAGGGGCCTGAATCAACCCTTATTTTAGGGGTTTAAGAGGCCACTCCGACCCCAAGTTCCCTATCTCAAATTACTCCTATACCCGTCCCCTACACGACCTATCATTCTCCAAAGGTACATAAAAGACACCCTGTATAGAACAAGTTCGAAATAACTTGTGTAAAGCGTCAATCTTATTTACAGATGTTCTTGTTCATTATTTTTTTTATTGATGTATTACCGGGCGAGTTAGCCGTGGTCGTTACGGCATGACTGCTGGCAGTCGCTCACATCCGGGAGGCGAGGAGGTTCGAATCCCCCCGCCGGCAACCTTTAAGATGGTCTTCTGTGGTTTCCCATCTTCCTTCCAGGCAAATGCCGGGGTTGGTCCCTAACTATAGGCCACAGCCACTACCTTCCAACTCCTTGTCCTTACATTCAAACTTTCCCTCCCCAGACAACACTCCACACGCGACGGTACTTGTAGCTCACCCATTGGGTGTCCCCCTCGAAGCAGCTACAAAACTGGCGAGCCGAACATGTCCTTGGACACTCCCGGCACTAAAAGCCATTCGCTAAAAAAAATGATGTCTTTAAAATATGTTAACATGATGTGTTCTATTGAAGTATTATTGTGACCAGATTCAGAAATGATGTCTACACTAATTTGTTAGGCCTAATTATGTTCTAAATCAACCGTTCCTATTTAAATGTATGGCCTATTGTGTGTGGTTATAATGCACAAGTTATGTCAGCAATAAAATGGAAACATTTTATTTAATCTTATCTGCTACCGGTATACGAAACTTGATTCCTATGCGTCCGCTCTAGTTCACTACTCACTACTACGAGTAGAAGTGGAAACCCACGAAAACCATTTCCAAGGAGGCTGAGGTGGGAATCGGACCCGTCTCTTCTCAGTTTTGCCTCACGAGGCTGAGTGTACCCCGGTGGCCCTCAGACCAGAATTAAATTTCTTCGCGGTGACAGCCAAGAGTGCTAGCCACTATGCAACGAGGTGGACTACTTAAATACAGAAAATGTGAGAAACAGAAGAGTGAATGCAGGTAACACCCACATTAAAGCGTTGAGTGAAGCACAGCCACTCAGTACTCTTGCATGGCTGGTCTGCTTGAAAGATATTCACACAGGGTTCGTGCTCGCTGTTTGCCCTCTAAACATCGCTGCTTACACAGCTATTTCTCCTTTAATCGGCTCGAGGTTCTCTTTAACTTATTGGCATGTAACAGAGCCAACAAAAGCACTAAGGCCGATATCCAAACCTTTATACAATATCCATTACAGATTGGATGGTTACCAACGCTAGAAATTAACCTCCTATGCCTCCCAGTAAAATAACGCAGGTGATGACTCTACTAAGAAAAGAGGTCAAATATTGAATGTCTTGGGACGTGACCTTGTCAGTAAGGCTCTCGCCTTGTGTTGTGGGTTCAAACCTATGATCAGTCGTTTCAATCGAAAAATAATGTTTTTCAGTCCTGAAACAAAAAAAAAACAATTTAATTTAAGCCTGAGTGATTTAAATCTTTTGGCTTCACGATTTACCTGACCGGCTGTGAACATTATCGTGTTCGAAGCCTCTTTAGCCTATTTTCATTATATGAAAATACAGGCCTATGAGATTGGCTTATGTCCGCGTGCATGTGCGTATGTGTCTGTGCCCCTCTCCTTATATAAACCAAACCATTTCAATGAAACTCAGTAAAATTAAGGAATATTTTGTCCGACCCCAAGCATCTCTTTAAAATATCAATATGTTTCACCAACATGGCGGCCGCGTGACATATTTCACTGGCATTCTATATCTCCAAAACTACTACTGATATCACCCTGAAATATTGTTTGGTTATAGGGAAAACTATGGTAGTTCTGTTATTTGAATCTTTAAAACCTGTTAAGTGCAAAACTAACATAGCGGCCAAGCGAGGTTAAAATATTTGAATAGCACTTCAGCGCGACTTATTCATCCAAGCAGTGAAACTTCGTACGTTAAATGCTTGAATAGTGAGACCGTCGGTGGAGCTGTCAGGATAGCCAACAACCGCAATGACTTCCCTAACATCTCACCCGTCGAGCATAAACAAGAAAAATTACCGTGAGGATCAGGTGAACTTCCAAATAGGCTAAAGCGGCACGAGAGTCCGTAGTCCACAGGGATCGTGGTACATGGTGACGATGGTCATAGACTGCCTAAGGAAAGGTTCACCTTAAAAACTAGACTGAGAAAATAAACATCCAGACTTATGTAAAACACCGTGAAAATTTATTGATAAAATTCACAAGCCCCTAGCCTAGTTCGGAGGGTTACAATCGGCTAATCCGCAAGCTAATAAACAACAAAAATAAAGAGCAGGTCCCTACCTGAGAAGTTACGGAAAACTCTCGCGAAAGATGTAACTCACAATAATAAAGCAACAACAGCAACACTAGGAAAATGGTACAACGCAAGTCCCTAGGTCAAGTTACAAGATCAAGCTAATATCTGAATTTACATTTAACAGGGTAGCAAAACAAATCTAAGGTAGGATGATACCATCTCCACATTTACATTTAACGTTAATTCATCTAGCTAATTCCTATCAATTAATAACAAAGTTTACGGCGATGACGTCCGTAACAGAAAACAATTACATTCAAATCTAAGTGTACAGCCATGTAAAAAAAACATTTAATTATTCTTAATAACTATGTGCTAACAGCACACAATAAGGTAACAAGTAGAATTTATACACTTGTACATCATAAATAAGTAATGAAATAGACACAGTAGTTTTATTAAAATGCCTGCTTGCACCTTGGTTTACTCTTTGTAAGCCATAGTCATCTAAAGTGTGTGGTTACGGTGACGACTGCGTAGTAAAGACTACGTCTAACATCGCATGGCCTGCGCTCCACAAGCTACAAACTCAAGGTCCGTGCATGCTTCAGGTCGCTACAATAGTGTCAGCTGTCCTAGTCATTTCCACAAAAGGAAATTGCCTTCATCTGCGCGGCCATGTCAACAGGTTCAAATGCAAAAGAACAAAGTTAGATAGAAAGAATTCGTTAGTTAGCTTTTGTTTTACCAAAATTATGCGTTTTATTATTAAGATGTCGGTTTAGGTATATCGTTGGTTTATGGCGAGTAATATTGACAATAGCCTGGGCACGGAGTGTCTCCACTGAGATCATTCTCCACCAAAAAGCCTCGACTCAACAGTCGGAATATAATCAACGAGCAATAACAACTCGGACACACAATATCACAAGTTACCAGCGGCGCAAAGCTCGCGTTCAATAACTCTGGGACGGGCCTGCACACTACAGTTACCCTCCATTAACATCTGGTCCACGGGAACAATCCCGGACAAGGTATACACAAAATACCTTCATACAATAACTTCCTGCTATAACAGGGTAGCCTTCAACGTACTATAGGAAACCTGACATAACTGTACACGTTAAACGACGGTACACGCAACAGTGCGTTTAACTAACAAAAACAATCTATAAAACATGTGATCAGATACAGGAATGGACACTGAGTTCCATAAGCTAAGTTGCAATGAAAGAAAAAGCGAATACAACAAGCATTCTGTCCTTCGTCATAGTAGTTCCGTCTCACAATATAACAGGCGTGCTCTCAAGGGCACTGGGTTACAAACCAGTTTTGTGTCGCTGGCAGGTTATAACATTCCTGCGCTCCACTGACACAACACATTGACTGTCAAGGCCGGCGATTTAAACAAATAAAACTATACATCTGGCCTCTTCATAAAAAACTTTACCATGGGTTAAAAACCTCGAAGAATACGTGTATAAAAACACGCTATAAATCTGAATACAATAATACAATTCCGTCTTCCAAACCAAAGACGTCTAAATGATAGTAATGTTACTATTTTTAAAAAAATCGGTATTCTGCCCGAAGGCAGGTCCTATTACTGTTACTATTACTGGAGCTCTTTGCTCTCAAAAATAATTCAGCAGTTGCTTGTACAACATCATATAAAAGCGTGTCTTCACATGACACTAACAAACTAATAATTGTGGCGCAGGTTCCACACTCTGGATCTGCTTAATGATACGTTGGGAACTGGATTCGATGCTAGACAACGAAACATTCCTTCTAATTATTAGGTCCACACTTGACCAAGAATAGCTTCTGAGCTTATTTAAAATGAAATATAATGCAGGTACAAAACTGGTAATTACAGTTGACTACCTAACTGATACGTCCGTTCTAACGACAGTCAGGGGTGTAACAAAGACTGGCTGCAAAGAATGCAGTTAACTAATGACCATGGCATCTGATTGCCATAACTAAAGTCAGCAAAGACTTGAAAAATCACCCCCAAATAGGGTTGAACAAAGTAGCCTCAAATGACTACGGTCACGTTTAGCAAAAGATAGGCATTGACGTTCTACGACGTTCATCAGGCTGCACCAGGGCTGACCAAAATGTCTGACCCAAGGGTGTCTCACTCTAACTGAAATAAATGACATCTAATTAAACTAGTTTCATTCCCTTCATATAAAAATGGCTGACACTGAGTTCGGTTGGTTCACAAACTACATTTAACCTACTATACCACCAGAAACTAGAACAAGAAAGGGGTGTCCAAAAACTCACGAAATGGAGAAGCTCTCACTCAGCCCTCTATTCAACAACAAGGGTTGTACAAAATCATCTCTGGCTCTCTGGAACGGTATCATCCTCATCAGTATTCCCATCTGGACTCCTCCAAAGACCAGGGTTCGATCTGTCCCTGTCGACAACTTCGTGGATATGCTGGATATGCCTGGAAATGGCATCCTGGGTTCCTTCCTTCTCGTTCGCTGTTCTGGAAGTTCCACCATCATGCTGGTTCCCGTACAAACTTCACCCTCATACCGTGATGGTATTAGCCCATGATGACGGTCTCAAACATGGTGTAAAATAGTCTGATCACGTGGGTGGTGAAATAAGTTGCGTAATAATTCATTCTTTCACTTTCAAAAATACAATGTTCGTCGTAAATGTTATAGGCTTTAATTTCAGTATATGACACAGCCTTTATTTCGTAGATGTGAATTAACATGTGAGCTAACACTGTTATATGATTCTTCACGTGTTAGTGACGCTACTTTTATATCACGTAGCATCCGTGAATTATGCGTCGTTTTTGAATTGAAATATTCACTTTGGCAATTTAAATATGTCATACAATCATAATCACGCTTATTCAAGATAGTTGTAACACTTTTACCTGTATATTTTCCACTAGGCACTTGGCCCTCCACAAACACGTGGGTACAAAAATGTGGTGTTACGGCAATGTTATGCAATTCACTATACTTGCCAAAATGCTTCTGGTAGCTCACTGTGCTTAAACAACAGTGAATTGTAGTCTTCTCGTGCTCGATGGCACCTGATAATCACTTTCAACGCTCAACAGCGGTTATTCTCTACGTCTTGTAGGACAGATACAATTCCATGCCTACACAGGGCGGATTCTCCAGACGTAGTGCAAGGCACTGAGTTCCTCTAGGAAGTAGGTCGTCAAAACGAAGTCGTTGAGCGACTACTTACGTTCCTGTTTGCGTATCTGCAAGGGTATTACCTTACCTTAAGCGAAAATAACATTCTCCAAAATGTTTTGATAATGCAGCATGACGAAATGGAATATTCTGAGTCTCGTGGAAAGATAAAATTAATTAATAAGACCTCAGATAAATAATTAGCAGATTTCACCAAAGTCAAAAGTGCGATTCACCGCTACTTCAAAGAGTATAGCGTGATATCTCAGCTCCACGTGGCTTTCTGGGTGTGTTCAAAGGTACAACATCCCATCATAAATGTTCTGTTATAAAAATATCACATGAACCATAGCTCAGCGGGTTCATCTGCCTCACCGTCGTTTCAAATAAAATGTTGGGATAACATTTTTATTGGCCTTGAAATTCATTCATGAGTGATATTTTTTTAGATTAGCTGCATTGAAAGTTCCAATACGCTCTCCTGTCCTAATGTCTTCTATTACATAACTTCCATTGTTCAAAGGCTGTCGGATACGACTAGGGCCATAATATAAAGACAGAAATTTTCCATATATGCGGTCTATAGGACTTGAAATTCCGGGTCTCCTTATAAGGATAAGGTCTCCCTCTTCTAGTGGTTCTCTAAATCTCTGGCGTCTATTTCTTCTCAAGCGCTTGGCAGCTTGTCTGTCCATAGTTTCCCTCGCAGTTAAAAGTCTGCTGGCATGTGATGGTTGTAAACAAGGTGGATTTACTATCACGCGATCCCATATTCTCAGCGGCATCTGGTTCAAATGCAAGACCATAGGTATTTGACCAGTGCTCTCATGGACTGTTGAATTGATACATTTTGCCATAATAACTAGGACTTCAGTCCATCGCCAGTGTTCTTCTTGACAATATAATCGACAAATTTTTGCGATAATAGACATCACGCATTCTGCTGGGTTGCTCTCTGGATGGCGAATAGATGATAAAACATGACCTATTTCCAGCTTGTTCATAGCATTGTCAAATTCTGCTGAGGTGTACTGTGATCCGTGTTCAGTCAACATGAATTGTGGCTTTCCTGCCTCCGGTATCACTTGTCGTCTAATCCTCTGAATAATCTGATGTGCGGTGGCTTTCTGAATCGGATGAAGCATCGTATATTTCGTGAACACATCAATAGTTACAACGATGTAGCGATTCCCATGACGAGCTTTAGGTATTGGGCCATACAGTTCCTGTGCATATAACTCTCTAGGTTGAGTTGGGAGTATCGGTCTAGGTTGTTCCTTCAACAAATGTGACGTGTACTTGTTCCGCTGGCATGCGTCGCAAGCACGTAAACACTGTCTAACGGTGGCTCCTAACCCTTTCCAAGTAAAAGATTCCTTGATGGTTGCAATGGTCTTGTCTGTTCCACCATGTCCAATGGATAAATGTACCATAAGAATAACAGATTATTGGTATCTCCTAGGAATAACTGCACGCAGTTGAGTGTGGTCCTCGTCCACAAACTTGTACAAGACACGATGATAAATCAAATAATCATCTGCAACAGCAGCAATTCTTGCATAGTGAGCATCCTGTGGATCCATTCTTCGTTCTAGGAAACGGATAATATGCCTGAGTTCCTCCTCACGTCGTTGTCCTTCAGGTAGATGACGAAGTCGGCGAAGGTGTTCCTCGCATTCTCCCTCGATGTCTATGGCAATAACAGAGGCATCAGGATTCCGGCTGAGGATGTCGGCCAACACATTCTCTCTGCCTGGTCGATAAACTATTTCCAAATCAAACTGTTGGAGAAACAGCGTCCAACGTGTGATCCTGTCGCTTGCCAGTCTTGTTCGTAATATGAAGGTTAACGCATGGTGATGGGTCCTCACAATAATCCTCTGGCCTAACAAAAGTTTCTGCCAGTACTCAAGTGCGTAAACAATTGCAAGTGCTTCAATCTCAGTGGTGAAGTAATGAGATTCGTGTGCTCTCAAAATGAGACTTAAGAAAGCAATGCAATGACGTTTCTTCTCATCATCCTCCTGCAGTAAGATGGCTCCTATTCCAATTGCAGATGCATCAGTTTCTAGAATAAAATTCCGGGAATAATCTGGATATTCTAACTGAATTGAGTCCACTAGCATCTGTTTAGCTCTCCTGAAAGCTATCTCGCACTCATCATTCCAGGCCCATTTACAGTTCTTCTTCAATAAACCTTGCGGTGGTGCGACAGTCTCGGAGTACTTCTCACAATGAGCAGCAAAGAATTGGAGAATTCCTAAGAATTGTCTCACGTGTTTCACACGGGTTGGCGTTGGAAATGCAGCAACAGTTCTGATCTTTGCCGGATTTGGTCTGTATCCTTCTCCATTGATTATGTGTCCCACAAATTTCACTTTTTTCTGGAAGAATCAACACTTGTCAAATTTCACCTTAAAGTTAGCCTGTCGAAGATTCTCAAAAACAAGGCGTAACGTCTTTAAATGCTCTTCCTCTGTTTCCGAAGCTATGATGATGTCATCCACATAACATATCACCTTCTGCTTCACTTCAGGAGTCAGCTTGGCATCAAGTGCTCTGATTAATGCAGCTCCGGCATTTTTCAATCCAAAAGGTAGTTTTCGAAAAACATAAGTGGTCTGATCAAACAGGAATCCAGTATATTTCTGAGTATGCTCAGATAATCTGATATGGTAATAATACTGTACCAAGTCCAATGATGAAAATATTCTCTTTCCCTTGAACTTCCTGAGGATGTCCCTAATCTTGGGCGGTCTGTCGTGCTCAGGAGCTAGGCGTTCATTTAAGGCTCTTGCATCGAGACAAAGTCTCAAGCTTCCATCTACCTTAACCACAGGTGTTATATGATTCAAGAAAGGAGTCGGTGACTTCTTGATTGTGCCTGCTACTTCCATCTCATGGATCTTCTTAGCAGCTTCTTCGCGATGTTTCTCGGCGACAGGATAAATCTTCTTCTGGAATGGGGAATCATCCAGTAGCACAAGATCGTACTCGTAGTCCAATATCTCACCAGGTGTGGTGTCGAATATGTCCCTGTATTCGTTCAATATTGTATCAAGGTTCTCTCGTATGGGTGCTGATAATGATTCTTCCTCTTCGTCGGCATCTAGTGTCTCCTCAATTTCCTTGCCATTTAATTTTTGACAACGTCGACTTCGGATAGGAATTCCGGTTCTTCTTCAACTAGGTTCATCTGAATGGGTTCGTTCGGCTTGAACTCTACCGTATTACGTCCCATGTCAATGATTCCACCATATTTTCTAATGAAGTCTGCCCCTAATATGGCATCATGATGCAAGCCCTTCATTACAAGAAATTCGTGCAAGTACACGTGGCTCGAAATCTTCAGAGTACATAGAATCTGGATTTTGCACGTTACAACGCGGTCAGGTATGACTCCTCTGACTCTTACAGCTGAAACTGGCAGCTCTGTCACCTCAGAGTTTGCTTTCAGTCTGGCATGGCAATCGGCGGAAATAACACAAATCATCGCCCCAGTATCAATGAGAATGACTACGTTGTATCCATCCAAGGTGGCTACAATCTTGGGTAGACGCGTCAATTCATAGTTGTGGTTCGTCGTTCGTCCAACAAGTCATCTTGGATTGGCTCCCCGAGTAATATGGTGGCAGTTACTCGGTGCTCAACCGAACAAGACTCTATTGAATTTTCGGCGTTTTTTTTCTGTCCTGGCGAGAAGTACTGGGCTGGTTTTGCTCCGTCTCCTGCGCCGAATTTCTAGTTTCCCTCGAAGTCGGGTTCTGTTCTCCCTCTTCTTGGATATGCAGTTCTTTGAGTTGTTGAAGGTACTCACGGCTCTCCCGTGCTCTTCCTTTCCAATCTCTATCTGGCTGGTATCTAGGGTCTCGATTTCTGTCATATCCTCTACTGTATCGATAGTCCCTACGGATACTTCCGTGTTGTGGATTTCTTCCATTATTCCCTCGGCGGTTGTTTTCATGACGTCGGTTGTCGTTCGTCCCTCGGTCGAATCGCCGGTTCCAATGACTACGATGGTCATCTTGCCGATCTCGAGCATATGGAGCATTGTTCCACTCTCTCCTGCTATAGTTGTAGTTGTTATCGCGTTGCCCAGAACTCTCTTGGGTTTGCGTCTGTTGTGGCGTCTGGCTCACTTTATCGACAGTCGTCAGGTTGACATGTCTCTCCTCGCGCCTGTCAGCCTTCTGCTGACGGTGTGTCTGGAACTGTTCCGTGTTAACATCCAACCTTCGCAGGATCTGGTCACACTGCTGAAAAGTGGATGCCCCTGCAGCGATCAACACACGTTGCACGTCTGCAGGGTACTGCCAAACGATTGTGTTCACTAAATCTTGTTCAGATAACGGGGGTTGAAGACAACGAAGCTTCGCAAGCTGTATCGCGAATAAGTTCGCATAACGTGTAGGAGTATTAGAGCTGTATCTGCGAGTATACATCTCAGCTCGGATGCTGTGCTGGATGTCGCTCGACCAATACGTTCTTAATAAAGCCTCTTTAAAGTCCTGGTAGCCTGTAAACGAATATCTGAATGCTCTAAACCAGGTGCTGGCTTGCCCCTCTAGTAAACGCTCTATAACTCTGAGTTCCCTCTCCGGAGTTACCATAGTGTCTCTCAAGTAGCTTTCGACGTTGACTAGGAATTCAACTGGAGTAACACCACTTCCAGTTCCTGAGAAGCGAGCTGGTTGCTCCTCTCTCGAACGAATTATAGTGACATTTCCCTGCGTATGCGCGGGTATAAATGTATTCTGCATGTAGTTATGCGTAGGTGTGTTAGTCTCATGACTAAGTCGATTAGATGCTGGTTGAAACGGATGGGCGTCAAAGTTCAAAGTCTGACTTTGCGCTGAACCAGTGAATTGTGATGGTTGCGGTTCCATAGGTGCGCTGGGTTGGAAATGGGTAGGCATCATTCCTACATATTGAGATACTGGTGTCTCCTGAGAGTCTCCCATCTGTGGGTGTAAGTGTCTCTCTCCAGGAAGCGTCTCGAGTATGTCAAGACGTGTTTCTATGACTTCAAGTCCTGGAATGGTTCTGGCTGCGACTTTATTGCCTACGTCGTTCAATTGTAGCTCGATCCTATCGACCTTTCCCTCGAGGTTCGTGTCTACTTCGCGTATGGCCGTCCTGAGGTTATAGCTGAGGTCTAACCTCTCGGTTACCGCGACTTCCTCAAATCGTTTTTGGAAGGAATCGATCTCTCCTTCAACTCTCGACACATTATCTTGGATCTTTCCCACATCGTCTCTGACCTCGGCTACCTTAGCCTCCACTGTGGTCTTGTGTTCGTTGAGGTCACCCCTCAATAACATTAGATCGATTTTGTGTTCCTCACGATGAACATCAACTGTTTCACGTAGGCTTGCTACGGTTTCTGTCAACTCAGTAATGTTTCTCCTGTTGGTGTTGAGTTCGTCTTTGACTTTCATCATGCCATCAACGATCGTCTTTACGTTGTTATTAACAGCATTGGCAGCACCTCTCATCAAGATTAATCCAATGTTCATGGTTGCCATGTCCTTTTTCACATTGTCCATAAATCCCTCGACGTGATTCAATCTAGTCCCAAATTTTTCCCGAGTGTGTTCCAGGTCGGCTCTCATATCTATCTGGACTCTATTTATTGTCGTTTGAATTTGAGCTGTGTGCTCCTCCAATCGGTTTTGCACATCCTCCCTAGCTCTATTTATCTGGTCGGTTAAGCAATCTACACGCTGGTTAGCCTCCTGATGGTGTCGTAGGACATCAACCCTAACAGCTGCTAAACCCGCCGTCAGATCATTCTTAGCTTCGACTCTATACGTGTCCATGTCGGCCCTGACTTGAGTTAAATCAGCCCTAACATTGTTAACTGACTGTGTGTTGACTTCTAAGTCCTGTCTAACATTGTTCCACATGACCACTCACAGTGTTGACAGCTTGGGTATTCTCACCTAAATCAGTCCTTACAGTACCTAAATCAGCAGTAATCTGCTGGAGGTTGGCATTCACACCTGCCATCATCTCTCCAAACACACGACGAATAGTTTCCTCATCCATTGACAAGAAATATATATGAGAAAGTGAGGGATCAATCTCTACTGGAACTTACAGCTATGATTAGTTACTTGGTGGCATAAAGCTTGTTTCATTTATATAAATATCACGAGTACAGCTGGAGTATGCAAACTAAGTGCTTCTCCATTTACAAAGACAACGGTGAGCAAAGCAAAGTATTAAATTTACTCAGGATGGGGCATCATCAAAGAAAATCCTATCCTTCATTTATCCAACACTAAAGCCTCACCCCATGGACTTCTATCAAACATGAATGCCATGCGGTCAATTGATCTGCAGTACGACTTTCTAAGTTCGTCCCAGTACTGTCAATTTACCATTAATCAACATTAAGATCCTCCAAAATAACATGAAACTGAGGGTCACCACGTTAACGTCGGCACATGAGTTGGGCGCCATTTTATGAGACCGTCGGTGGAGCTGTCAGGATAACCAACAACCGCAATGACTTCCCTAACATCTCACCCGTCGAGCATAAACAAAAAAATTACCGTGAGGATCAGGTGAACTTCCAAATAGGCTAAAGCGGCACGAGAGTCCGTAGTCCACAGGGATCGTGGTACATGGTGACGATGGTCATAGACTACCTAAGGAAAGGTTCACCTTAAAAACTAGACTGAGAAAATAAACATCCAGACTTATGTAAAACACCGTGAAAATTTATTGATAAAATTCACAAGCCCCTAGCCTAGTTCGGAGGGTTACAATCGGCTAATCCGCAAGCTAATAAACAAACAAAAATAAAGAGCAGGTCCCTACCTGAGGAGTTACGGAAAACCCTCGCGAAAGATCTAACTCACAATAATAAAGCAACAACAGCAACACTAGGAAAATGGTACAACGCAAGTCCCTAGGTCAAGTTACAAGATCAAGCTAATATCTGAATTTACATTTAACAGGGTAGCAAAACAAATCTAAGTTAGGATGATACCATCTCCACATTTACATTTAAAGTTAATTCATCTAGCTAAGTCCTATCAATTAATAACAAAGTTTACGGCGATGACGTCCGTAACAGAAAACAATTACATACAAATCTAAGTGTACAGCCATGTAAAAAAAAACATTTAATTATTGTTAATAACTATGTGCTAACAGCACACAATAAGGTAACATGTAGGATTTATACACTTGTACATCATAAATAAGTAATGAAATAGACACAGTAGTTTTATTAAAATGCCTGCCTTCACCTTGGTTTACTCTTTGTAAGCCATAGTCATCTAAAGTGTGTGGTTACGGTGACGACTGCGTAGTAAAGACTACGTCTAACATCGCATGGCCTGCGCTCCACAAGCTACAAACTCAAGGTCCGTGCATGCTTCAGGTCCCTACAATAGTGTCAGCTGTCCTATTTATTTCCACAAAAGGAAATTACCTTCATCTACGCAGCCATGTCAACAGGTTCAAATGCAAAAGAACAAAGTTAGATAGAAAGAATTCGTTAGTTAGCTTTTGTTTTACCAAAATTATGCGTTTTATTATTAAGATGTCGGTTTAGGTTTATCGTTGGTTTATGGCGAATAATATTGACAATAGCCTGGGCACGGAGTGTCTCCACTGAGATCATTCTCCACCAAAAAGCCTCGACTCAACAGTCGGAATATAATCAACGAGCAAAAACAACTCGGACACACAATATCACAAGTTACCAGTGGCGCAAAGCTCGCGTTCAATAACTCTGGGACGGGCCTGCACACTACAGTTACCCTCCAATAACATCTGGTCCACGGGAACAATCCCGGACAAGGCATACACAAAATACCTTCATACAATAACTTCTTGCTATAACAGGGTAGCCTTCAACGTACTATAGAGAACCTTACATAACTGTACACGTCAAACGACGGTACACGCAACAGTGCGTTTAACTAACAAAAAACAATCTATAAAACATGTGATCAGATACAGGAATGGACACTGAGTTCCATAAGCTAAGTTGCAATGAAAGAAAAAGCGAATACAACAAGCATTCTGTCCTTCGTCAAAGTAATTCCGTCTTACAATATAACAGGCATGCTCTCAAGGGCACTGGGTTACAAACCAGTTTTGTGTCGCTGGCAGGTTATAACATTTCTGCGCTCCACTGACACAACACATTGACTGTCAAGGCCGGCGATTTAAACAAATAAAACTATACATCTGGCCTCTTCATAAAAAACTTTACCATGGGTTAAAAACCTCGAAGAATACGTGTATAAAACACGCTATAAATCTGAATACAATAATACAATTCCGTCTTCCAAACCAAAGACGTCTAAATGATAGTAATGTTACTATTACTGGAGCTCTTTGCTCTCAAAAATAATTCAGCAGTTGCTTGTACAACATCAAATAAAAGCGTGTCTTCACATGACACTAACAGAATAATAATTGTGGCGCAGATTCCACACTCTGTATCTGCTTAATAATACGTTGGGAACTGGGTTCGATTCTAGACAACGAAACATTCCTTCTAATTATTAGGTCCACACTTGACCAAGAATAGCTTCTGAGCTTATTTAAAATGAAATATGATGCAGTTACAAAACTGGTAATTACAGTTGACTACCGAACTGATACGACCGTTCTAACGACAGTCAGGGGAGTAACAAAGACGGGCTGCAAAGAATGCAGTTAAGTAATGACCATGGCATCTGATTGCCATAACTAAAGTCAGCAAAGACTTGAAAAATCACCCCCAAATAGGGTTGAACAAAGTAGCCTCAAATGACTACGGTCACGTTTAGCAAAAGATAGGCATTGACGTTCTACGACGTTCATCAGGCTGCACCAGGGCTGACCAAAATGTCTGACCCAAGGGTGTCTCACTCTAACTGAAATAAATGACATCTAATTAAACTAGTTTCATTCCCTTCATATAAAAATGGCTGACACTGAGTTCGGTTGGTTCACAAACTACATTTAACCTACTATACCACCAGAAACTAGAACAAGAATGGGGTGTCCAAAAACTCACGAAATGGAGAAGCTCTCACTCAGCCCTCTATTCAACAACAAGGGTTGTACAAAATCATCTCTGGCTCTCTGGAACGGTATCATCCTCATCAGGATTCCCATCTGAACTCCTCCAAAGACCAGGGTTCGATCTGTCCATGTCGACAACTTCGTGGATATGCTGGATATGCCTGGAAATGGCATCCTGGGTTCCTTCCTTCTCGTTCGCTGTTCTGGAAGTTCCACCATCATGCTGGTTCCCGTACAAACTTCACCCTCATACCGTGATGGTATTAGCCCATAATGACGGTCTCAAACATGGTGTAAAATAGTCTGATCACGTGGGTGGTGAAATAAGTTGCGATAATAATTCATTCTTTCACTTTCAAAAATACAATGTTCGTCGTAAATGTTATAGGCTTTAATTGCATTATATGACACAGCCTTTATTTCGTAGATGTGAATTAACATGTGTGCTAACACTGTTTTATGATTCTTCACGTGTTAGTGACGCTACTTTTATATCACGTAGCATCCGTGAATTATGCGTCGTTTTTGAATTGAAATATTCACTTTGGCAATTTAAATATATCATACAATCATAATCACACTTATTCAAGATAGTTGTAACACTTTTACCTGTATATTTTCCACTAGGCACTTGGCCCTCCACAAACACGTGGGTACAAAAATGTGGTGTTACGGCAATGTCATGCAATTCACTATACTTGCCAAAATGCTTCTGGTAGCTCACTGTGCTTAAGCAATAGTGAATTGTAGTATTCTCGTGCTCGATGGCACCTGATAATCACTTTCAACGCTCAACAGCGGATATTCTCTACGTCTTGTAGGACAGATACAATTCCACGCCTACACAGGGCGGATTCTCCAGACGTAGTGCAAGGCACTGAGTTCCTCTAGGAAGTAGGTCGTCAAAACGAAGTCGTTGAGCGACTACTTACGTTCCCGTTTGCGTATTTGCAAGGGTATTACCTTACCTTAAGCGAAAATAACATTCTCCAAAATGTTTTGATAATGCAGCATGACGAAATGGAATATTCTGAGTCTCGTGGAAAGATAAAATTAATTAATAAGACCTCAGATTAATAATTAACAGATTTCACCAAAGTCAAAAGTGCGATTCACCGCTACTTCAAAGAATATAGCGTGATCTCTCAGCTCCACGTGGCTTTCTGGGTGTGTTCAAAGGTAAAACATCCCATCATAAATGTTCTGTTATAAAAAATATCACATGAACCATTGCTCAGCGGGTTCAATAGAACTTAGCTTCTGACATATGATTTAATTCATTTCTTGTCATAAAATAAATATGGCGGCTGTGCAAATTATTCAAATAAATTTCTTTCAATTTTTTAGTACCAATCAAAGTGAACGTTTATATAATGAACCTACGCAGTTAATTTATCTAATGGTACATACCTCTATGGCATACATATAGTACAATCCAGCATGGCGTTCATCTGAAATATTTTGCCAGTTCTCAATATCTATGGATCTATTACACCAATAAAACTCAAATTTTGTATGTTGATGGAGGCTATTAACGTACGTTCACCTGATGAGCACAAAACCAACTTGGCGGCGACGCGAATTTTAAATCTTTATAGGCCTATTAACTTTTCTCCTGACTTACTCATCGGAGTCCTGTAAAACGTAGCACGATAAATCTTCTTACAAGGTTTAATACATTGGCGTCTATTTTAATTAAATTTCTATGAGAACTTCAAATTGATGGCTGTAATAATAAGATCGTATGGCCTCGGTGGCCGGGTGCAAGCTTTGTTATTTGCCACCCAGAGGGTAGCTTGCATGTCGAATTTCGTTGCCCCTTGAAGAGGTAAGTCAAGGAGGTTAGATATCTAAGCTCCTTGAACACTATAGCGCTTTCTAGTAGAGAAAAGAGGAACTTTGTGTTGGCGGAAAATCCCGGTATTAATTTTGTCATTATGAACACGGCCTACTGAACTCAAATGGGTTCTTTGACATGCAAAAATCGTATGACATGCATGTCGTATTTTTGCCACCTTTCAAAAATCTCTTACCACGGCCAGGAACGAACCTGCAAGCTTAGGGTTAGTAGTCGGACACGTTAACCACTCACCCACCGCGCAAGCTATTGATGGCTGTGATAAATTATTAAAATCATGTTTATATTTGCTATGTCCTATACAAGAGATAGAAATGTAGGTTGGTATAATGAGTCACGATTTTAATGTTTATCTGCTGGCATATAATTCTTCAGCATAAACTGTAGAAAATGGAAATTGCAACACCATGAAGGCATTGGTCGTTTGTGTTGATTTTCAAGATATGGAACGATGCCATGTAGGTATGTAAACGATCGAAGTTTCAGACCCATTGGATTGTTGCTACAGGTCTCCCCACGTGATTGGTCGCGGAGGAATCAACTCCAGTAAACGGACTCTGGTGTAGCGTAGTTGACTTGCAGTCTGTGCAGTGAAGTGTTCCCCGTCAAACATGCCTCGACGACAGAGAAGAGCACGCTATCAACATCTGTCGACGTTTGAGAGGGGTAGGATAATTGGGCCGTGTAAGGCTGGATTATCGCTAAGGACTGTCGCTGCACGAGTTGGCCGACATGCATCTACGGTACTACGTGTATGGCAGCAGTGGTCTAATGAAAGTACCCACACTCGTTGACCTGGCATAGGCCCAGCGCGACTGACAACTGTGAGAGAGGATTGCCGCATCATTCGGATGGCCCGGATGGAACCCCATGCAACAGCAGCGCAAATTCGAGCAGCTGTGGCACCCCACGTTACACAACAAACAGTTGGTAATCGCCTGCGTGCAGCTGGCTTACGATCCGGTGTCCCTGCAGAAGGTGTTCCATTGACCCCACAACAGCGACGTGTAAGGCTGGCCTGGTGTCGAGAACGATCGACGTGGGTCGACGAATGGCATAGGGTCGTCTTAAGTGATGAATCGCGCTTCTGTCTTGCCCGCAGTGATCGCCGGAATCGTGTGTGCCGACGTACCGGGGAGAGGGGCCACTCAGACCTTATTGTCGAGAGGCAAACAGGGCCAGCACCAAGCATTATGGTCTGGGGAGCTATTGGCTTTAATGTGAAATCACAATTAGTGCTTGTTGAGGGCACTATGACTGCTCGACAGTACGTTGATAGGGTACTCAATCCAGTGGTTGTCCCTATGATGGCGAACATTGCTAATGGGATGTTTCAGCAGGACAATACCCGGGTTCACACTGCACGCGTCTCCAGAGAAGCTCTCCACGACATCACAACCTTAGAATGGCCCACCAGATCCCCGGACCTCAGTCCTATTGAGCATGTGTGGGACATGATGGGTCGACAACTGGCCAACCGTCATCAGCCACCCACAACTCTGGAACAGCTGACCCGTGCAGTGCAGCAAGCATGGGCCACAATTTCTCAGGAAGCTATCCAGGGCCTTATTGACTCCATGCCTCGCCGAATTCATCAATGTATTGCAGCTCGTGGTGGGCACATCCTGTATTGATTGTTGTCCAAACTTGCGGTCAGAGGGACCTGAAAGTGTAATCATCGAATCACAACCGAACACTCGTCCTGCATGTTCAATTGCAGCAGTGTGTTGCAATTTTCATTTTCTTCAGTGTATATATTAATCAATCCGACATGGCGCCCATACGATACATTTTTTCCGGTTCTCAATATCTCCGAAACTATTTAAGAAATCAAACTGAATTTTTGTAGGGTGTTGAAGGATTGATAAGTAAGGTCAAATATGCGACTTTGCGTAATGCTGAAAAGCACAAAACATCATGGCGGTGAAGTGATATTCAAATATTGCAAATAACTTTTCTGTCGATCTAATCCCTCGAGTGCAATGAAATTCGGCACTGTGATTCTCTATCAGAGCTTAGTATTGAGACATCTAATGATGAACAATTGTTTTTAAACATTAAAAAATATCAGTTCGAAATTTTAGGATACGGCCGTGGCCTAAAGTTAGGTACCATCCTAGCATTTGCTTGAGTAAACAATCTCTTCTCAGTTTTACTTCACAAGGCTGAGCGAAACCCGTTCTAGCACTCAGACCAGAATTGATTTTCTTGTAAGAGCAGGGAATTTAACCCCGGGCCTTGGGATCTGGAGTCTCAATACGTACCGGGAGTCCACAGAAGGTGGTGTCTAATCTATCATTTGTATCATTTATTTATTTATTTATTTATTTATCGAATGGCTTTTAGTACCAGGAGTGTTCGAGGACATGTTCGGCTCGCCTGAGTCTGTAGCTGTTTCTAGTGGACACCCTTAGGGTGAGCTACAAGTTCCGTTCAATTTCAAGTAGTTCCTACTTTCGCTACCAGATATCAATGATACCTACTGGTGAACGTTGGAAATTTGATAGAGCATTCCGACGAAATCTAACCTAACAATTTAGCTTCACACATGCTTAGTCTGTGGAAGGATCTTTTACATGCCATAAATCTATGACATGGGACCGCCGGCTTTACTTCCCCTCCGAAGGAAGGCATACTGAGGGATTTTTAACGCTCTTAAAAATCCGACGGCTTCGGCCGGGTTTGAACCCGTTATCTTGGGCATAGAAGCTCAGCATGCTACCGACTACGCCACCGAAGCCGCCTGACAAAGTGGGAAGCGGCTTCGGTGACGTAACTGGTAGCATGCTGAAATTCTATGCCCAATGTCGCGGTTTCAAAGCCGGCCGAAGTCGTCGGATTTTCTAAGAGCGCTAGAATCCCTCACTATGCTTTCCTTTGGAGGGGAAGTTCCAACGTTCGTTGCGAGTTGCTGGTTGGGGTGGCATCTAGTAGCCAAGTTCACTGCTAGGTGTCGTTGACGGTAGTACCTGGCAGCAACATTAGGAACTACTGCTTGAAATTGACCGTCTGCAGTCCTTACCTGAATTAAGACTAATACAGCCATTACAATTCACACCGTGTATCAGACAGATTCTACACTCACCCAAAGTACACGGGGTTAGATGACCGCGTTGTCGCAGCCCCTGAACTGAGGAACCAACCAGAGGTAGATTTCATTAGAAAGCTAACTATTGCAATGGGTACCAAGTTTCGACTTCCGGAAAATTTCGACATATCTTCGCGTTTCGCATCCCCCAGACCCTAAAACCACCGTCAGTTCAAAAGTTATATATAACTAGCAGAAGTACCCATTCTTCGAACGGTCTTCGGTATTAATAACCATATGTTATCAATTGAGCTACTGTTGCAATGTTTAGGGGCTTGGAACCTGTTTGTTGGCAAAGAAAAATTATTAGTTAAAATGTGCTCTCAAACTAAATTTACCTAACGTGTTCTTCCTGGCGTGAAAATAAAATTGAAAACTTCGTAGACGAATCGCAATACACGTCACATACGAACTGACCCTAACCGTTGTGTCAAGTGCCCAACTACAGGAAGACCCCTTTTATAAATTATAAAGGCTTGTGGTGCATGAAAATTCAGTGTTTTTAGCCTCCAATGGCCCAAATTCCTAAAATCAGCAAAAAACAGTCTACTATTTCTAATCAGGAATTTTTGAAAATAATGTTGCTGTTTGGAGATATAATAGACCTTCTGTACGACATATCGCCCGTGTAAGTCGTGTGAAAAAAATCTAGGGTACTCCATTTGCAACCTTTCACAGAAATGTAATAAATGGAGTGGCATTACTCATTCCAGAAATAGATGGAAAGTTGGATGCCACCTCTTGAGATACTGTTGTCATGGTTAGTGGCTTGCATTCCTTCTTTAGTTTATTAAATGAAATTAGTTTTCTGGAAATATCTAAGAAACTGTTGGGTTTAGAGCTTTAAAATTTAGTTTTCGGGGACCCTTTATGGCTCTTGAGGGGCCCCGAGTTTTGTTTCTGACCCCAAGGGTTTGAAAATGAGCTTTGTCTCTTCGTTGTACGCCATAATAATGATAATAATTAAAAGAATAATAATAATAATAATATAACAATATAGAGATAGGGATATAATAGACCTTCCGGACCATACCCACACGTGTAAATCGCGTTAAAAATTCTAGATTACCCCTTGACCCCTTAAGCGCATTATATGTATTGATGAATAATTCAGCCTAATTTGGATCCGTTATAACCTTATTGCCGTTTGCAAACTTCACAGTAATGTAATAAATGGAATTGTATTGCGTCTTACAGATATAGATGGACCTCTGAGATTCTGTTGCCATTGTTACCGGCATGCATTCCTTCATTAATTTATTAAGTGAAATTAGTTTTTTGGGAATATCTCAAAAACTGTTGGTTTTAGGGCCTTAAAATGTGGTTTTCGGGGTCCTTTTAGGGCCCCCGAGTTTCGTTTCTCACATTGAGGGGCTGAAAATTAGCTTTGTCTCACGCTTATTTCAGCAAGTATTTTAAGGGGTTAGGCCCCCTGTTATGAGAGGTACGGAGAAGAGTTACATCAATGATTAGTGTGGTGCCTCTGATGGATATCTGTATCAAATTTTACGTTGATCCACCCAGCCGTTATCAAGTTATAAGGACTCGTAGAAGTTGTCCACAGACAAACAGACAGACAGACAAAAATTTTATTTTTGCGCGCACCCGTCATAAAACAACCTGAAACGCGCAAATATCGCAAATTTCCGTGGAAATTCAGAACAGACAAACTTTCATCTCTCTATATATAAGAATGAAAGTTCGTCTGTTTTTTCTGAATTTCTACGGAAATTTGCGTTATTTACGCGTTTCAGACTGTTTTATGACGGATGCGCGCGAAAATAAATTTTTGTCTGTCTGTCTGTCTGTCTGTCTGTTTGTCTGTGGACAACTATGTTCCCTTATAACTCGAGAACGGCTGGGTGGATCAACGTAAAATTTGGTACAGATATCCTTCAGAGGCACGACACTAATCATTGATGTAACTCTTCTCTGTAGCTCTTATAAAAGGGGGCCTACCCCCTTAAAACACTTGCTGAAATAGGCGTAGAAGGGTGAGACAAAGCTCATTTTCAGCCCCTCAATGTGAGAAACGAAACTCGGGGGCCCAAGGGCCCACGAAAACCACCTATTTGGGCCCTAAAACCAACCGTTTTTGAGATATTCCCTGAAAACTAACTTCATGTAAGACTATATTGAAAGAATGCAATCCGGTAACCATGGCAACAGAACCTCACAGATCCGTATATTGCTGTAAGGCGCAATACAATTCCATTTATTACATTACTGAAATAGTTTGTAAACAGCTTTAAGGTTATAACGGAACCAAATCAAGCTGTAAAATTCATCAATACATATAATACGCTTAAGGGGGTCAAGGGGTACTCTAGATTTTTTTCACTCAATTTACACGTTCGGGTGTGGTACGGAAGGTCTATTAAGTCCCTATCTCTATATTGTTATATAATTATTGTAATTATTATTATTATTATTATTATTATACTATGGCCTACAACGACGAGACAAAGCTTATTTTCTGCCCCTTAGTGTCAGAAACAAAACCCGGGGACCCTAAATAGCCGTAAAGGGTCCCCGAAAACTACATTTTAAGGCTCTAATACCAACAGTTTTTGATATTCCCAGAAAACTAATTTCATTTAATAAACTAATGAAGGAATGCACGCCAGTAGCCATGACTAAAGCATCTCAAAAGGTGACATCCAACTTTCCATCTATTTCTGCAAGAAGTAATACCACTCCATTTATTAAATTTCTGTGAATGTTTTCAAATGGCTATAAGGTTATCTCGGAACCAACTAAAACTGTTAAATTCATCAATGCTCTTAAGGGGGTCAGGGGTTATTATAGATTTTTTCACGCGACTTAAACGTGCGATATGTCTCCAAACAGCAACATTATTTTCAAAAATTTCTGAATTGAAACAGTATTTCATTTCTTGATTTTTGGAATTTGGTCCATTGGAGGCTAAAAAAACTGAATTTTCACGCACCACAAGCCTTTATAATTTATTAAAGGATGGGGACTTGACACAACAGTGAGTGTCATATTTTATGTGACGTGTATTGCGTTTGGTCTACGAGGTTTTCAATTTTATTTTCACGTCAGGAAGTACACGTTAAGTAAATTTAGTTTCAGAGCATATTGTAACTAATCATACTTCTTTGTCGACAAGCAGGTTCCAAGCCTCTAACCATTGCAACAGTAGCTCAATTGATTATGTCTGGCTATTAATACCAAAGACCGTTCGAAGAATGGGTACTTCTGCTAGTTTTTATATATATGGAGATTTATGTATGTATATGTATATATCTCTATATATATAAAAATGAAAGTTTGTCTGTTTTTTTCTGAATTTCCACGGAATTTTGCGATATTTGCGCGTTTCAGGCTGTTTTATGACGGATGCGCGCAAAAATAAATTTTTTGGCTGTCTGTCTGTCTGTCTGTGTGTCTGTGGACAACTTCTTCGAGTCCTTATAACTTGAGAACGGCTGGGTGGATCAACGTAAAATTTGATACAGATATCCATCAGAGGCACCACACTAATCATTGATGTAACTCTTCTCCGTACCTCTCATAAAAGGGGCCCTATCCCCTTAAAATACATGCTGAAATAGGCGTAGAAGGGTGAAACAAAGCTCATTTTCAGCCCATCAATGTGTGAGAAGCGAAACTCGGAGGCCCTAAAGGGCCCCCGAAAACCACATTTTAAGGCCCTAAAACCAACAGTTTGAGATATTCCCAGAAAACTAATTTCACTTAATAAATTAATGAATGAATGAATGAATGAATGCATGCCGGTAACCATGGCAAATGAATCTCAGAGGTCCATCTATTTCTGCAAGACGCAATGCAATTCCATTTATTACATTACTGTGAAGGTTTGCAAACGGCTATAAGGTTATAACGGATCCAAATTAAGCTGAAATATTCATTAATACATACAATGCGCTTAAGTGGCCAAGGGGTACTCTAGAATTTTTTCACGCGATTTACACGTGGGATATGTCGTACAGAAGGTCTATTATATCTCCAAACAGCAACATTATTTTCAAAAATTCCTGATTTGAAATAGTAGACTGTTTTTTGCTGATTTTAGGAATTTGGGCCATTGGAGGCTAAAAAACTGAATTTTCATGCACCACAAGCCTTTATAATTTATGAAAGGGGTCTTCCTGTAGTTGGGCACTTGGCACAACGATTAGGGTCAGTTCGTATGTGACGTGTATTGCGATTCGTCTACGAGGTTTTCAATTTTATTTTCACGCCAGGAAGAACACGTTAGGTAAGTTTAGTTTGAGAGCACATTTTAACTAATAATTTTTCTTTGCCAACAAACAGGTTCCAAGCCTCTAAACATTGCAACAGTAGCTCAATTGATAACATCTGGTTATTAATACCGAAGACCGTTCGAAGAATGGGTACTTCTGCTAGTATATATATATATATATATATATTGTATATATCAGTTTATTGTGGACACGATAACTGCCGTAATTTTGCACCAATCACTTCGAATTTTTACCGAATATGTATACCTATAAAATCTCGGTCGAGTTCGCTGTGCCCATTTAGCATGAAATATGCCAATCACAGTATACCAGCGTAGCTCAATTCGGGATTTCGGGGCAGTGGTAAGTTCCCCCACTCTGTGACTCACATATTTTGGATTAATTAGAGGATACACTTGCAAAATAACAACAAAATCAACTCCTATTTAAACATATTTAATTCATAAAATTAATGGCGCTACAAACATTTAAACAAATTAATTACTGACCCAAATATCAACTGCTTGTTCCAAATGAACAAGGGATCACAAAATAAAATAACAAATATTGTATTCAAAATCTGTGGTTTCCACATAAACCATCAATTCTTACTTAGTCTCACTTCCATAAAGCACTAACATTAAGTTTACATAACTCCGAGCTCTTTGGCTCCATGCATTTACATTATTACAGTGTCATTCTTGTACACCTCAAACATTAGCTTTTATATTTTCTTATTTCTCAAGGACAAATATATAATTATATTTAAAATCTACTTTAATTATCTAACTCAAGGTTTTTGGGGCATGTCCACACATTCAGTTGTTATCATCTCTCTTTATTTCACAAACATATTAAGGTAATCAGAAAATCAATTGTGTACTCCAGAGCGTGAAGGTACTTGACACAGTCAAAAAACTATAGTTACTCCCGAACTCAGTTGCCTTCAATCAACTCGTGGAATCCCACGTCCATACATTATTACAATAGGGATTGTTATTTATTTCTTATGTCTTAATAGACCATTATCATATAAGAAACTACGATCTGAACCGGCAAACGAAATATCCATCTTTAAGGGCCTCGGTTCAATGCCCGGGTCGTTTACAACTCTAAACACTCCTGGTGTATTCGTCTCTCTTTACAACAGCTTACGAGACGGTCTCTGTTCCATCTCGCTTTAAAAGAGCTAGTCTCTACTACTGGGGTGCGATTTATGACCTGTTAGGGTGGTGAAGACTTCCCTTCTGACCCAACATTTTAGTAGCTTATTTTCAAGGCTTTCAAAACAAACCTTTCCATTCTATCCAGTTCTGAGGAGACCAGGCTTTATTGTACCGTAACATTCAAACAACTATTCTTTGGTTCACAGACCATTTTCATATCCTTGGCATTTATTAATTATGAGAGGGTCCTCATTGATTGGGAAGATTAAATACACATACGACGACGGAGAATTTCAGGGGCTTTTATCATAAGAAGATCCTGCATTCGAATCTCTTCAGGTGCCTCGGGAACTAATCCCATACAGAGGGCTTATACAAAATGCGATTTAGAGTCGGCCGTGGCCCATATGACATACGCTCAATAATACCATATATTAGCTCCCTTTTTAAATACATACACAATGCCTCGTGATACTAATGTCACAAATAGAGGACTTACACAATTATCAATTCACTGCAATCAACTACCCTCCATAAATAATGTACCAAGTATTTAACCACTACGCGTTCCGAGCGTGACACTTTAATATTATATTTGCGCTCATTATGCGCTATGCATTATTTTAAGCCGAAAATGTCTTCCCAAGAACTGATAAAATCTCTTTAGTAACAATTCAATATTATTTTTAATTCACATATTAATCTTTCCATGGTCGATAAATCGTTCCCTGTTTTAAAATATTCCATTGAACCTCATTTCTTACACATACGTTAAGGCTTAACGTTCTTATGTTCATATCAATTTATTTGATTTTTATTTAACATTTCCATATTTAATTATTATTATTATTCTTTATTCTTTATATAAGCTCAAAAGCTATTTCTTTCATATCTCAACTTTACTTTATTTCAATGTCTTTCATGATATTTAACTGATATTTCGCTTGCTCTTATGACATTTGTTAAATACTTTAACCCTTTATTCACCTATTTCCTATACTGGATTTATTCTTTACATAATTATTCATAATTTCTCTATTTATTTTATTATTATTGTTCGGACCGTATTCTTGATTATTCATTATTTATTCATTAAAACACATCCCTTTCACTCAAAACTCCGGTGAGTTGTACGCAATCAATTTCTGACACCAAAATAAAAATGAATTTTGTACTTACATATTTTCAGATCATCCCATGATCTTAAATCTGGTGTGGTGTTTCATTTTTGGGCCCACTTCGAACTTCTTACACCATATTAAAGGTATTCATCTTACGTAAAAACACAAATAAACATATATCTAAAACACTTAATATTGACGACATTTTTATATACTGGTGTGTCCCTTTTGAACACATAATAACACTAAAAATATTATCTAACACACAATCTTGATTATTTTACACTTCACAATTTCTCGATCACTAGGCCGTGTTTCTGCGCCTGTCACACGTGATCTTCGTAAATTCCCGTTTCCAAGGGTGAAATTTATTCGATGTCGGCTTCCTAAATGCGAAAGTCCCGAAACATCTACTGTTCCCTGGAGTTCAATTCTGCTATTCCTATCCTAGATAACTGGATATTTATCTAGCTTGAACGGCTTCTCTGTAGATCTGTCTATTGATCCTAACGAAAGTCTATATGGATCGAGGTCTCCTCTAAGACCTATAGAATTTGTTTCTAGCAGCTAGCACTTCTCAATTCTAGTACTATTAGAATTGTTCGCCTGCTATCTGGAGCTAATGTTTATAGTCTCCTATCCTCTTTATTTGAACTGTTTTAACACTCCTACGTTTCGAACCGTATTCTGTTCTTCCTTTTTAGGTTTCTTCAATTTAACTAACAGTTTATCTGTCTGGTACGATACTTCCGTACGTTATGATCTGTTCGTTCGCACATTTAACGACCTATCGCCTTTAAGTCCGACGTTCGCAGCCTGCTCTGACTATAACTTGCGAATTTTCACTTTAACTTGTATACAGTCGGGCCTAAATCCTATAATTAGGATTTTCCTAATACTTCACTGCGGCGATACTTTAAAATTTCGCCTTAAAGGCTCCTCATGGAGGCAAGCAAGTCGTTACTACTGTGACGCCTGTGGCTATCGGATCTTCCTTCGGCGGTGTAAAACAGCGTTTTCTCCCCTCAAGGAGTACTGGTAGCTGTTATCTATGTAACGCAGAGTTACATCCCCTCACGGACTGTCGGAATGATTACTTCTACGTCGTGGAGCAGCACCTCCCCTCACGGAGTCTGTCTTGAACTGCTTCGGCGTGATACAATGACGTGCCCTCTGGTTGTCTGAATACTGCATGATTGGCTTGGAAACGCCCGAAGCTTTATACTGTTTTACTACAAAAAAATAAGACTCAAGCCTTTCCTGTGGTCAACTTCTAAAATAATGGTGCCACAAATATAAAAATTATACCTTCCGAAAGCTCGTCTTCTCAATGTCAAATGATCTTATTGCACCTAAGAATCGATCGTGCAATTTGGAGATATTAATTAATTTCTCGTCCTCAATTGTGTGGGTGTTGCATTCTTTTTGGTCTCTCCCCTCCACAGAGGCTTAGGTAATTCACCGATGACGTCGTCTTACGTCGGCAGTTTATTTCTGCACAATTATTACATGGTTTCTCTATACTGAAAAATCTCTCATTCCAAATGATTCACTGTACTGTGCTTGTTTACTCATTATTATGCTCGTAAACGTGTTAATTTTAATTATTCCTCTTCTGGTGCATATGCGACGTTGTCAATTTCCAGCCACGTCAGCTTGAATTCCGATTCAGGCTTCTCTTTCTATCACGGTGGAAGATTCCACTCAGTTATTAATACTCGTGACCAGCCCTCTCTGGCATGTCGAGTGGGGTGATCTCATCTCAGGAGCATCTGTCCCTAGTCGCTTGCACAATGTTGAGCTATATTCCTGGCTTAAAATCTCTCTCCATTCCTTTAAGAAACTATACTTTTCTTTCATTTCTTCCTTAAGGACATGGTTCGACCGTCATGGACCCTATGGCCCAAGGGTTCATCTCTCCCCTCCTTAGGTAAATAAATTTTCGATAATTTTGAGGAAATTTATTTCAATTTAATTTGTATTTCCTTTCCGTCGAATCCATCATAACGTCATCCGTATTTACTGTTGTTTTTACTTCATTTAAGTCGTATCCGGTAATTGTGTAGGTCGGGTATGCTCTGTCCCTACCCTTTCTTTCTTTCTTTCATTGTCTGGACTTTAAGTTCCCAGAACCTCATTCTCCCTTACGGGTTTGGTCTATCCCTACCCGTTTCCTTATTTCATCATTTTCTTTTCTTAAATTGGAATTTTCTTCTTCAATAAATTCAATTATTTCTTTAATTTCCCAATATACTTTCTCCAATTCGCATTCGCACTCGAATGCTTGAGCTCTATTTTCTATTTCTTCCTCATTCTTGTTTATGTCAAAAGCGGATTCATCTCTAAATGTTTCCATGACCAGGGCTTGTTCATTTTCTTCATCAAAATCTTCGGGAGGGTAATATAATTTCAAATTTGCTGAATTCATGGTCACTTCGTGATTCGTTTCACAGTGCCGAATTCTATATGCGTTATTCCTCAAATCTCTGATTATCTGATATGGTCCGTGGTACATTTTCTGGAACTTCTTGTACACACGGTTCCCTGGATCCGAAATGGCTGGTCTTTTCACTAACACCATTTCTCCTGCTAATAATGGTCGATGATACCTCTTATGCCTATTTCTTCTCTGCCTCCTGTCGGCTTGAGCTTTTAGATGCTCAAAGGCTCTCCTAATTCGTACATCTCTTCCCGGCTGAGCGTCTGCTGGTCTAGGAATTACCAGATTCCAAGGTCTTTCTGGTTGCTCATTCCGATGTAACGTTATGGGTATCTCTCCTGTGGATTCATGGATTGTATTATTTATACAAAATTCAATAATATCCAAAATATCTATCCACTTCCAATTTTCTTCGGCACAGTATATTCTACAATACTTGGCCGTTTCTCTCATAACTCTCTCTACAGGGTTTGCCTCAGGATTGCGAATACTTGACAAAATTTGACGTATTCCAAGTCTTTCTAATTCTCGTCTGAACTCTACACTGGTGAAACAACTGCCGTGATCCGACAACAAATTCTCAGGTTTCCCCAGAATCGGTATCACTTTTTCTTTAAGTCGTTTTAACACCTGTTTGGTACTAGTCTTCTGTATGGGAGCAAGGACAACCATTTTAGTGAAGACATCCATAGCCACCATTATGTGTCGATTTCCTCTTCTCGCCTTTGGCAAAGGTCCAAAATTATCGATAGATATGATTTGGCCAGGCCTTTCAGGCAACAATGGTATAGGCTTCTGTCTCATCAGAAATGCATTAGGTTTAATCCTTTGACATAGATCACATGTCTTTAGCGTGTCCCTTACAGTTTCTCTCAGTCTCGGCCATATAAATGCTTCTTTCAGCATCGAGACTGTTTTGTCGACTCCCATATGTCCGAACGATCTATGGGCTAACCATACTATTTTCCTCTGCAAAATTGCAGGTGCAACAATCCTTAATTTCGTATGGTCAGAGTCCACAAACTTATACAATAACCCATTATAAAACGTGTAGTCTTGTGCTATCTTCTCAGCTTCCGTGTACGCTGGTGTTCCTCTTATCAAGCTTCCCTCAAGGAATGATATGAGCATGTTCATCCATGGATCCTCCCGTTGCCTTTGACTAATGCTTCTTAACTCATTAAGAGTACGCTGATCCCTGTCTTCCAAATCTATAGCCATTACTTCCTCTTCTATGGACTCTGGCTGTCTACTTAAGTAGTCTGGAACTATGTGTTCCTTTCCTGGGCAGTACTCTATCTTGACATCAAATTGTTGAATATATAAAGCCCAACGCATCAACCTTTGACTGGATAAATCAGTCTTCATCAAAAAGGTTAAGGCTTTATGATCCGTCCTTAGAATGACCTGAAACCCATATACGATCTTCCGCCAATATTGCAACGCGTGCAATATCGCTAACAGCTCGATCTCGCTAATCGTATAATTTTTCTCGTGTGGTTTCAGTCTCCTACTTGTGAAAGCTAGATAGTTCTTCTTATCAGGGTTTTCCGGGTTCTCCTGATATAGCATTGCCCCTATTCCAATCTGGGATGCATCTGTCTGAATGATAAATCTCTGATTAAAATCAGGATATCCTAGCTTCACGTAATTTAAGAGCATTTCCTTGGCCTCCACGAATGCTTTTTCTGCTTCCTCCGTCCACTTCCACTTGCCCCCCTTCTTCAGAAGGTCCTGTAGTGGTGCCACAGTTTTGGTGTATGATGGACAATGTCCTGAGAAGAACCCAATCAATCCCAAAAACTGGCGAACATTCTTCACTTTCAAAGGCCTTGGAAAATCCCTTATCGATTCCAATTTGCATGGATTTGGTTTAACGCCATCCTTGTCAATCACATGCCCTAAAAATGTCACTTGCCTTTGACAGAAGTTCGACTTCTTTAAATTTATCTTAAAATTTGCCCTTCTTAGGTCTTCTAATAATTTCTTCAAATTAACTAAATGTTCGTCAATGTTCTCCGAGGTAAGCAAAATGTCATCTACGTATCGGATAGTGCACTCTTTAACTTCCTCTGACAGGTTTCGATCAAGCGCTCTTATTAATGCGGATCCTGCAGTCTTTAATCCAAACGGACATCTTCTAAAGCAGTATGTTTGTTGATCGAACTGAAATCCAGTCAACAAGCTGGTTTTCTCTTCCAGTTCGAGATGATGATACGAAGAAGTCATGTCAATATTCGTAAAAATCTTCTTGCCTTTAAACTTCCTCAGTATTTCTTTTATGGGTGGTGCCGAATCATTTTCTGGTATAATTTTTGCATTTAGATTTCTGGCATCTAAACACACCCTTACTGAGCCATCCGGTTTACTCACAATCACTAATGGACTAACATATGGTGTCGCCATCTTTTCTATAACACCTGCATTCATCATCTCCTGCAGTGTTTTCTTGGTTTGTGGGTAATGTTTTTCCGCAACCGGGTATGGTTTTTGTTTGAACGGTGCCCAATCGTTGACTTGGAACGCGTATTTAAAATTTTCAATCTTCCCTGGCTTGGAATCAAATACGTCCCTATAATCCAATAATAATTTCTTTAACTGTTCCTTAATTTCGAGGCTGACTTTAGCTTCCTCCACTTTTCCTGACAGGTTGGTCTCGAACTCATTTTCTACATTATCTTCGAGTTCTATGTTGAGGACTTCAAATATTTTTTCTATGTCCTTATAATCTTCCTCAATCACTTCTTCCATATGCCATACCTGTTCTGCTATTTTCACCTCCTGATCCTGTAGGTTAATGTTTTGCTCATCCACATCCTCTCTTTGAATTCTAATGCAATTTTGCGCTAGGTCTATAATGACCTTGTTCTCACGGATAAAATCAATACCTAATATGACATTATACGGTAATTGATTTACCAGCAAAAAGCACTGCGAAATTTCAGCGTTACCCATGATTAAATCAATGTATACCTGAAATTTACATGTCAAAGATTTTTCAGGGATAATTCCCTTAATCTTTACACTTGATGTGGGAATCTTTAGTACTCGGCCCCTTGTTTCCAATTCACTTAAAAGGGTTTGTGTAATTAAACTTATTGTGGATCCAGTATCAATCAATGCTCTGACCAGTAATCCTTCTATCCTAAGCATAATTATAGGTAGTTCTCTTTTAATAGGTGGGATTCCTTCCACATCCTCGTTAATTAGTTCATCTGGTCTGGCTATCCAATTTACAATTTCTACCTCCTCCCAGCTCCTGGTATGTTTCCACTTTTGACAATTTAAATTTGGAGTTTTTTTTTATCCTGAGGGCTCCCTTTTCCCTCATTCTTTAGCTGAGCTTGTAGTTCCAAGCTTTGAGCTCCGTCTAGTCGGTCGGGTGATTTCCGGTTCTTGATTGCCTCACTCCAACGGACTTTTTGCCTATCAGGTTCATCTGGTCTTTCGTTCATATAACGAAGACTCTCCTGATATCTTTCTTCTATTTCGGCCCGATATTCATCATCCCTATCGTCTGGCCTTACATTCCTCCTGGGATAATTCTCCCATTTCTTTCTATTGTCCGGCCTTTGCTGGTTATTATTATAGGGTCGGCTTTCCTGTTGCCGATAACCCGTCGTTCTAGGATTCCTTCCTCGATATCCTCCCCGGTAATATGGCTGTATCCTTCTAGGCTCCTGGTGCCCATACTCTCGATCTCGTCCTTGAGTATCCGTACTGGTGGACTGATTCCTGGTCGCTGGTTTTTCTCCAGTTTCCTGACTGCTGGCCATGTGTACTTGCTCAGTTTGTCTCTGATGCCGAGGTGTTACGTGCGAAGTCGTCATATCTAACTGACGTAATACGCTTTCCACTTCCACAGCACTTCTGGCTTTGGATGAGATTAGCAGCCTCTGAATCTCATATGGAAGCTGTCTTGCAATGGCGGCACACAGGTCGTTTTCTGCCGGAGCAATATCCAGTTCGCGGAATTTACACAGCTGAGCGGTGAAAAATTCCGAGTATTTAGTAGGTGCATTGGTGCTGTACTTCCTAGAGTACAGATCTAGCCTTAAGTTTTCTTGGACATCTGCTGCCCAATAACCCTTTTAAAAATGCTTCCCTAAAGCCTTCCACCGTATCAAAAGTGTATCTAAAGCTTCTGAACCAGGTGAGACAATCACCTGCCAACAGCTTTTCAATAGCTCTCAGTCTCCGATCCTGAGGAACCTTCATTTCATTTAGATACTCTGCCACTTCTTTGAGCCAGTATTTTGGAGTAATAGACATGTTATTACCCGTAAACTTTACTGGTCTATCCTCATTGGATTTAATAATGTTTATTATTTGGCCATTTGTCTGATTCGTGTACGGGGTTGACATCGCCATTGGATATCCTGGGATCTTATAAGGGCTCTCCCCTCCTAAGTCCCTCTCCGCATCTGTGCCTTGTTCACGAGAATCTGCCCATCCTGTTTTTGGAAACTCCTCCTGATTTTCGAATTCTAGCTTCCTTTCTCTTCGGGCACTTTCTTCATTTGCCATGAGTTGGATTTCCATTTGACTGTTCTTATGTTCCGTCCTCTCCAATCGGGATCTTAATTCATTCTGAATTCTTTCTTGATTCCTTTTAATCTCTTCCTCTTCCTTTTTGGATTGGAATTTCTCATCCCTGTAACTATCCCTGAATTCCTTTAGTTGTTCTTCTACCTCTTTCTTAAAGATCATGACCCTTTGGTCTATAATTTCTGGCTTAACGTCACCTATGGTCTCTAAGCCCTCTCGTATCTCCTTTATTTGCTTATCCACTTCTTTTCGTCCTTTGACCATATCTATTTTCATTCCTTCAAGCCTTCCCTCAGTCTTCTCTTGACTCTTATATAACTTCATCATTTCATCTTGAACCTGATTAATTTCCTTATTGGTTTTTCCTACATGAACCTTTAATGTTCCGATGGTTTCCTGAACCTCAATAATACCCTGACTTATTTCATTTATTTTATGGGTACTTTCCTTGCTTTCGTTCTCTCGTTGTTTTCTTTCACTCTGGAGATGCCCCTCGTATACACCTAATCTTTGATCTATTTTCGTTTCGTATGTCTTCAGATTCTCATCTACCTGCCCGGTAAAATGATCAATTTGATCTTTCATCTCCTTAACATCCTTTAGATTTTGATTTTTCATCTCAGTTACCTCCGTCTGAACTACACCGATTTTGTTCTCGAGGATCCTTACTTTCTCTTCAACCCCTTCAAATCTATCTCCTAGCTTATTCACGCTTTGTTTTATTTCATCCCGGGATGCCTCACAAATATCGCTGTTAGATTTTATCTGAGCTTCCAATTCTTTCTGCACATCTTGGATCTGGGTTACAAGTTTTTCCTCACATGCCTTTACATTTTTTTTACAAGATTCTTCCATGCTATTTAATTTAGTTTCTATAGCACCAAATTTATTTTCCATGGTATCAATTTTATCCCCTATACTTTTAAAATTATCTTGGCACTCCTTTTTGGATTCTATACTATTTTTTTCTATAGTACTTATCTGGGTTCTCAATCCTGCATTAAACGTGTTACTCTCAGTTTGCAATTCCTTTAACTTCTCCCCAAATGCTTTATCCAATATTTGAAATTTGGAATCTATGTCTCCTTCTATACTTTCTCGGAGTTCATCTGACCCCTGTTTTATCCCCCCTTTTAATTCATTTAATTTATTCCCAAAATCAGTGTCCAAAGCTTGAAATTTGTTATTAATTGTTTCTTCTATTTCAGCCTTCAGTACTCCATTGTTTTCGTTACTGTTGGCTTTCAGAGACTCTAACGTCTCCGTTTTCATCACTTCCCACTGTTGTTTAATGGTTTCCCCACTTTCTGTTTTCATCTTTTCTATCTCAGCCTTCAGTTCCTCATTCATGCTTATACAGTCGGCTTTGATAGCTTCTAATTTAATTCCCATGGTATTACCTTTAACTTCGATATTCTCTAATTTAGTGCCCATATTAGCACTCTCAGTTTTTAGTGACTCTAAACATTCAGTTATGGATCCTAACCTTTCTTTATTTTCAGTCTGTTGGCTATCCAACTTATTTAAACTCTCATTTATGGATTCGAACACTTCTTTATTTTCAGTCTGTTGGCTATCCAACTTATTTAAACTCTCATTTATGGATTCGAACACTTCTTTATTTTCAGTCTGTTGGCTATCCAACTTATTCAAACTCTCATTTATGGATTCGAACACTTTGTTATTTTCATCCTTTTGGAGACCCAATGTATTGTCTATTGTTCCCAATTTATTGTTTATGGCCTCCAAGAGCCGCTGCATCTCTTCACTCAATGCCATCTTATGAGAATACAGTGGGCCACAAATGCCACCACACTAGTACATGCTTGAGAGATGATACTCTGAATTAATGTGTCCCAATTTCTTTTAAAATATTGCTTTGGTACGGGTATTCACTTACAACGTACCCTTTTACTACTTTTATTCAATTTCATAAACCTTTATGGAAGTGTTTAAAATTCAAAATTTCGAAAAACCATTTTTTTCAAAAAAATGAAAATTTTGATTTTTCGAGAAAACTCGGGTTTTCCCTCGGAAAACTCATCCCTGCGTACTGGGCGCCAAAAAGTTAATGATTTGCTAGGGGGTTCATAATATATTTATCAGGGCTGCTCGGTATGAGTTTCCAGGGACCCCTGCGGTCAGTTAATATTTTACGTTGTAGCTTTTCCTATCATTACTTTAATTTTACATGATATGACCGACTTAAGTGTTCCTCTAGTTATTAATCCAGCACAGTATTTATATATCCCCCTGTGCCCATTTAGCATGAAATATGCCAATCACAGTATACCAGCGTAGCTCAATTCGGGATTTCGGGGCAGTGGTAAGTTCCCCCACTCTGTGACTCACATATTTTGGATTAATTAGAGGATACACTTGCAAAATAACAACAAAATCAACTCCTATTTAAACATATTTAATTCATAAAATTAATGGCGCTACAAACATTTAAACAAATTAATTACTGACCCAAATATCAACTGCTTGTTCCAAATGAACAAGGGATCACAAAATAAAATAACAAATATTGTATTCAAAATCTGTGGTTTCCACATAAACCATCAATTCTTACTTAGTCTCACTTCCATAAAGCACTAACATTAAGTTTACATAACTCCGAGCTCTTTGGCTCCATGCATTTACATTATTACAGTGTCATTCTTGTACACCTCAAACATTAGCTTTTATATTTTCTTATTTCTCAAGGACAAATATATAATTATATTTAAAATCTACTTTAATTATCTAACTCAAGGTTTTTGGGGCATGTCCACACATTCAGTTGTTATCATCTCTCTTTATTTCACAAACATATTAAGGTAATCAGAAAATCAATTGTGTACTCCAGAGCGTGAAGGTACTTGACACAGTCAAAAAACTATAGTTACTCCCGAACTCAGTTGCCTTCAATCAACTCGTGGAATCCCACGTCCATACATTATTACAATAGGGATTGTTATTTATTTCTTATGTCTTAATAGACCATTATCATATAAGAAACTACGATCTGAACCGGCAAACGAAATATCCATCTTTAAGGGCCTCGGTTCAATGCCCGGGTCGTTTACAACTCTAAACACTCCTGGTGTATTCGTCTCTCTTTACAACAGCTTACGAGGCGGTCTCTGTTCCATCTCGCTTTAAAAGAGCTAGTCTCTACTACTGGGGTGCGATTTATGATCTGTTAGGGTGGTGAAGACTTCCCTTCTGACCCAACATTTTAGTAGCTTATTTTCAAGGCTTTCAAAACAAACCTTTCCATTCTATCCAGTTCTGAGGAGACCAGGCTTTATTGTACCGTAACATTCAAACAACTATTCTTTGGTTCACAGACCATTTTCATATCCTTGGCATTTATTAATTATGAGAGGGTCCTCATTGATTGGGAAGATTAAATACACATACGACGACGGAGAATTTCAGGGGCTTTTATCATAAGAAGATCCTGCATTCGAATCTCTTCAGGTGCCTCGGGAACTAATCCCATACAGAGGGCTTATACAAAATGCGATTTAGAGTCGGCCGTGGCCCATATGACATACGCTCAATAATACCATATATTAGCTCCCTTTTTAAATACATACACAATGCCTCGTGATACTAATGTCACAAATAGAGGACTTACACAATTATCAATTCACTGCAATCAACTACCCTCCATAAATAATGTACCAAGTATTTAACCACTACGCGTTCCGAGCGTGACACTTTAATATTATATTTGCGCTCATTATGCGCTATGCATTATTTTAAGCCGAAAATGTCTTCCCAAGAACTGATAAAATCTCTTTAGTAACAATTCAATATTATTTTTAATTCACATATTAATCTTTCCATGGTCGATAAATCGTTCCCTGTTTTAAAATATTCCATTGAACCTCATTTCTTACACATACGTTAAGGCTTAACGTTCTTATGTTCATATCAATTTATTTGATTTTTATTTAACATTTCCATATTTAATTATTATTATTATTCTTTATTCTTTATATAAGCTCAAAAGCTATTTCTTTCATATCTCAACTTTACTTTATTTCAATGTCTTTCATGATATTTAACTGATATTTCGCTTGCTCTTATGACATTTGTTAAATACTTTAACCCTTTATTCACCTATTTCCTATACTGGATTTATTCTTTACATAATTATTCATAATTTCTCTATTTATTTTATTATTATTGTTCGGACCGTATTCTTGATTATTCATTATTTATTCATTAAAACACATCCCTTTCACTCAAAACTCCGGTGAGTTGTACACAATCAATTTCTGACACCAAAATAAAAATGAATTTTGTACTTACATATTTTCAGATCATCCCATGATCTTAAATCTGGTGTGGTGTTTCATTTTTGGGCCCACTTCGAACTTCTTACACCATATTAAAGGTATTCATCTTACGTAAAAACACAAATAAACATATATCTAAAACACTTAATATTGACGACATTTTTATATACTGGTGTGTCCCTTTTGAACACATAATAACACTAAAAATATTATCTAACACACAATCTTGATTATTTTACACTTCACAATTTCTCGATCACTAGGCCGTGTTTCTGCGCCTGTCACACGTGATCTTCGTAAATTCCCGTTTCCAAGGGTGAAATTTATTCGATGTCGGCTTCCTAAATGCGAAAGTCCCGAAACATCTACTGTTCCCTGGAGTTCAATTCTGCTATTCCTATCCTAGATAACTGGATATTTATCTAGCTTGAACGGCTTCTCTGTAGATCTGTCTATTGATCCTAACGAAAGTCTATATGGATCGAGGTCTCCTCTATGACCTATAGAATTTGTTTCTAGCAGCTAGCACTTCTCAATTCTAGTACTATTAGAATTGTTCGCCTGCTATCTGGAGCTAATGTTTATAGTCTCCTATCCTCTTTATTTGAACTGTTTTAACACTCCTACGTTTCGAACCGTATTCTGTTCTTCCTTTTTAGGTTTCTTCAATTTAACTAACAGTTTATCTGTCTGGTACGATACTTCCGTACGTTATGATCTGTTCGTTCGCACATTTAACGACCTATCGCCTTTAAGTCCGACGTTCGCAGCCTGCTCTGACTATAACTTGCGAATTTTCACTTTAACTTGTATACAGTCGGGCCTAAATCCTATAATTAGGATTTTCCTAATACTTCACTGCGGCGATACTTTAAAATTTCGCCTTAAAGGCTCCTCATGGAGGCAAGCAAGTCGTTACTACTGTGACGCCTGTGGCTATCGGATCTTCCTTCGGCGGTGTAAAACAGCGTTTTCTCCCCTCAAGGAGTACTGGTAGCTGTTATCGATGTAACGCAGAGTTACATCCCCTCACGGACTGTCGGAATGATTACTTCTACGTCGTGGAGCAGCACCTCCCCTCACGGAGTCTGTCGTGAACTGCTTCGGCGTGATACAATGACGTGCCCTCTGGTTGTCTGAATACTGCATGATTGGCTTGGAAACGCCCGAAGCTTTATACTGTTTTACTACAAAAAAAGAGACTCAAGCCTTTCCTGTGGTCAACTTCTAAAATAATGGTGCCACAAATATAAAAATTATACCTTCCGAAAGCTCGTCTTCTCAATGTCAAATGATCTTATTGCACCTAAGAATCGATCGTGCAATTTGGAGATATTAATTAATTTCTCGTCCTCAATTGTGTGGGTGTTGCATTCTTTTTGGTCTCTCCCCTCCACAGAGGCTTAGGTAATTCACCGATGACGTCGTCTTACGTCGGCAGTTTATTTCTGCACAATTATTACATGGTTTCTCTATACTGAAAAATCTCTCATTCCAAATGATTCACTGTACTGTGCTTGTTTACTCATTATTATGCTCGTAAACGTGTTAATTTTAATTATTCCTCTTCTGGTGCATATGCGACGTTGTCAATTTCCAGCCACGTCAGCTTGAATTCCGATTCAGGCTTCTCTTTCTATCACGGTGGAAGATTCCACTCAGTTATTAATACTCGTGACCAGCCCTCTCTGGCATGTCGAGTGGGGTGATCTCATCTCAGGAGCATCTGTCCCTAGTCGCTTGCACAATGTTGAGCTATATTCCTGGCTTAAAATCTCTCTCCATTCCTTTAAGAAACTATACTTTTCTTTCATTTCTTCCTTAAGGACATGGTTCGACCGTCATGGACCCTATGGCCCAAGGGTTCAGTTACTGGGCTAAATCGGTCGAAGGGGGTGAAAATGGGGGGCTTTATTCGAAAACGTGAAATATTGCTAATACTCTCTTAATATGTGAAATATCGAATCCGTTCAACGTTCATACTATGTGTCGGATAAAGCCCAAAAATTTATGTTTGAAGAGTTTTTTTATAGCACCAACCATTGACCAAAGGGGTGGGAAAAAGTTGGTTTTTCGGGAAACATTAATCATATCTCTCTTAATAGGCACAATATCAAAACCGTACAAAATGGACAATATTCCCCTAATAATTACCTAAAACTTTTGTCTGAAAGAATTTTTGATATAACCCAACATTATGCCAAGGGATGAGAAAAATAATTTCGGAATTATAAGAAAATGCCAAGAGCTATCAGTGGTTGCCATGGCAACACTACTAAATTGACGAGGGATGAGCCATCAGACGTTGCCAAGATAACGCACTTGCACGAGATCAGATTCAGATTTCCGTCTAAGTGTGAAGCGGCTTCGGTGACGTAACTGGTAGCATGCTGAATGTCTATGCCCAAGGTCGCGAGTTCAAAGCCGGCCGAAGTCGTCGGATTTTCTAAGAGCGCTAAAAATCCCTCAGTATGCTTTCCTTTGGAGGGGAAGTTCCAACGTTCGTTGCGAGTTGCTGGTTGCGGTGGCATCTAGTAGCCAAGTTCACAGCTAGGTGTCGTTGACGGTAGTACCTGGTAGCAACATTAGGAACTACTGCTTGAAATTGACCGTCTGCAGTCCTTACCAGAATTACAGACTAATACAGCCATCCCAAAGTACACGGGGTTACATGACCGCGTTGTCGCAGCCCCTAAACTGAGGAACCAATCAAAATCTCTGCGGGAGATATAATTTTGCGTGAAGAAGTAACAGACCGTTACATAGATACACATCAGTGTCGAAACCTTGCATAAGGATAGTGTGACCACAAGTATAAAAATGGACCCCAAATGACAAGAAGGTTACCGTTCCGATAAGACAATAAAATGTTTAAAATAAGCATAAAATGACGAAAAATAAAGTTAAGTAAGCTCCAATTATAAAATACCTTCTCGCAATAAATTAGGTCTGATCCTTCTACGAAAATCTGCATATTCTGCCTATTTTTGCCTATCCCCAAGTTTGTCCGGTGAAATCTACCTCCGCCTTCCGGCGTGCCGAGAGGACTTTTTTTTTACTCTGCTGTGGCTCGGTTGTTGAGCAGCTGAAAAATGTGAGAGGAACGATAATATAATAAAAGCATTTGAGCTGAAGTCACGGTCTTATACGTATTACCCACTGCAGTAAATGTGTTCCATCGTCTGGTGAGACATATGGCGCGTTTGCCAGGGCATGCTCTCTCGGAGAGAGAAATGTAGCAATTTCTGTCTCCTATCTCCGTGCGCAGACACATCCAAGACTGCTGTTTGATTCCCAGCCGTGCCGTGAGGATCTTAATATTTTATAGCTAGTTCTCCTGCCGGCCGCAAGGTGCTTCATAATTAGGACGTCCCATTTTCTATTCCTGGCTCCATCAGGGCTTTTGGAAGTATCGTGACAGCTAGAACTGGATGAATGCAGCCTTGTGAGGACAATTGAGTAGCTGATACGAAAGGCTGTCATCCTGGTTATGAATGCGAAGATTAACGGCCGAGGGGCACGTGTCACCTTGACCACGCCTCGCTCAGGAATTTGGAGCCCCTTTGGCTGAGCAGCGATCCATTGATATGCTAAGGCCGTTAATGAGCTGTAGAACCTCAGTGTATTTTCTTAGTTCTGTATGGTTAGACTAATTCCCGTGGCTCGGGGACTGGGTGTTTATAACGCCTTCCACCCTCATCACGACGAGTTAGTCACCCACGTACTGTACATTAACAAGAAGTACCTGCAGCGAGCCTCCCCTCCTCCTGTTATTTAGCATCTGATATGTGATTCTAAAAGGAATTCTCATGTGGTGTTGTTGGAGTTTTCAGTATTTTGACTGGTTTTATGCAGCCCTCCATGCTTCTCTGTCCTGAGCTAAACGTTTCATATCTACATAGCTATCACACCCTACATCCTAGGCAATCTTTTTAACATATTCTAACCTTGGTCTACCCCTACAGTTATTATCCTCGCCCCTTCCTTCCATAACTAAGTCTGCTAATCTTGGGTGTCTTAGTATGTGTCCTACCAACCCATCTCCTCTCTTCATTACCAGTCGTCACAAACATCTCTCCTCTCCCAATTGTCTTAATACCTCTTCATTTAACCCTATCTGCCCATCTGATCTACATCATTCTCCTGTAACACCATATTTCAAACACTTCAATGCTCCTCCTTTCTGCTGCTCCAACAGTCCAAGTTTCACTTCCATAGAGTGCCACGCTCGAGACAAAGGCTTTCAAAATTGACTTCCTAATACCTAAATCTGTATTCGATGTCTAGGCCTATGTCTTTTGTAGTAAATTCCAAAATAATGTATATTTGTCCCCCCCCCCCCCCCCATTAGGTCAGGTTTTCATTCTCATCAGAAATGACTTTAAAGAAGTTACAGCTTTGTTAAACATTATGAAAATTATTTTCAACAAGAACTTGTCAGAAACCATAATTCATATTTTGCTATCACCACCAACAATCGTGAATTAATGTTTATGATCACATTCATAATCTTACTTCAATATTGCACTTCAACTCTATTCACCATTTAACTCTTCGATTGTAGTTCAGAATTGTCCCTTTTTAACATCCAGCAATTGCCAATTAAATCCTAAATTATCAGGTAAATCATTTAGATGTGAACAAAGGAACTGTAATTTGACCTCATGTTGCAGCCAATCTGTTTGAAACTTTGTAGCATCCCATCCACTATGTTAGCATAATTTGGGACTATATTCTACTTCAGAGGTAAGTTAGTTGAAGACAACGTTTCTGAACCCATTTCAGGCATCCTTTACATCTCGACTAATAGTATCCTCGAATTGGCTGTCCATAATCATTTTTTAAATCTATGGACCAAAGAATATACCAGCTATAATTTTTTAATTGGATATTGAAGGAAATGTAACACAAAGGAATTTAAAGCACACACCGTCTTTATAATAGAATCTTCACAAATTATTTCAATAAACAATACTTTGGAGAGATCAATAAGAGATTCACTTCTTTATATTTTATTTCGCCCGGTTTTAAATTAGCATTACGAGGCCAGTGTTCTGTTCTAGCTATGCTATCCCATTCATATCAGAACCAAGGATATTTTGTAAAACCAGCCTGCTGACCAAGTAATAGACCAATAATATTGAGATCTCCACGGATAGACCGTAGATGATTTTCGCACTGCAGTTCTTGTAACAAAATCATTCAATTGTCATATATCTTCCTTAAAAGAAAAAAGTGGGCCGCAGAAATAGAAGGACGAACGTTTCCATTATGAAGAAAAATACCTCTTAAACGTTTCAAAGAATGTATGAAAACTTAGGAATTATTGTAGTTTGTGTTACAGAACTTTAGGACGGCAAGGATATCTTGGCAATAACTAAATATTGTTTTTCACACAACCTGGCATCAACCCCAGCCTCCACAAAATTCCTTGAGGAACAACTCCTGAAAACAGAAGAAATAAACCCGGAGTTATATCGAACCCCGGCCATGATTAACCAAGAATGGAAAGAAGCAAACTTCGAGCTACGCCACATCTACACGAGAGGCGCAATACATGGGTTTCATCATCGCATCTGTGACAGGAAGGGCTTTCATGAACCATCCATAGACTGTGTGTGTGTGTAATCTGCGGTCTACACTTCCCACCGTATCACCTGATTGAGTGCACACAAAGAACATTACCTCCGTCCCACTATGAAAAAGACTGAACGGTTGCTATATTGTGTAACATGATCCTACTTACTGTATGGCCATTGGCTGCAATAAATTATATTATTATTATTATTATTCACACAAAAAAGGGGGATGCTTGTACAATAAAAAAGATGTGTCCCGAGCCAAAACTTTCTTTTCTTAACTCAGAGTTTAACAGTTCTACTGAATCTTTAGGCAAACTGAAGTGCCTCAATAAAACATTAAGCGCACTTTGATTAAATAATTTATCATCAGAACTTTCTGTTTCGTAATAATTGTCCACTGGCGATTCAGTTTCGATATTGCTTGCCACGGTGGGTGAGTGGTGAACGTGTCGGTCTACTAACCCCAAGCTTGCAGGTTCGCTCCTGGCCGTGGTAAGTGATTTTTTTTTTTGAAAGGCGGCAAAAATTTCGACACCATGTCATACGATGTTGACATGTTAATGAACCCATTTGAATTCAGTAGGCCGTGTTCATAATGGCAAAATTAATCTCGGGAGTTTCCGCCAACAGAAAGTTCCTCATTTCTCTACTAGAAAGCGCTATAGTGTTCAAGGAGCTTACATAGTTTTTCAAGGGACAACGAAATTCGATATTCAAGCTACCCTCTGGGTGTAAAATAACAAAGCTTGCTTCCGGCACCTGAGGCCATACGATATTATTATTAGTTTCGATATTACTGTATGCTTATTTATATCAAAGGATTTTATTTCGGGGGTACCGTAACAGGATTTTCAGGGCCATGATGTACGGGCCGAATGACAAAGAGAATGTTAGGATATACAGTACAATCTCTTTCTTGCTTCTATAGGTAAATCCAGATATATCCGGCCATAAAAACGTATATATCTTAAGTAATGAATTTAAAATTGTAAGGCCTCGTGCCATTCTAATACTTGTTAAACTAATGACAAGCAGAAATATCACAAAAAATATTGAAAACACAAAACTTTGTATTATTGTTTAAATTTCTGTGGTGGAATACAAAATCGAATGTCAATTTTGCAACCAATCTGAAATTGTGATTTAGAAACACTAACTTATTTCTCTACAATAAATCCCATGTAGAACGGTGATATCAAATTCTGTCTGACAAGAATCTACATCACAGCTATCGTCATGCGTACAGATACCGGCGTTCAGCTCTGCACTTGACCTTGAGAGCTCACGGTAGGAGTGAGGCGTAGAGTGATGCGGGGAGCGTGCTGAATTCTTCCCACTCTGAGAACATTGACGCACGTGACAGTAGGTTCTCACAATCAGATACAGACACGCGCAGCGTGGCAAATGTTTTACGCTGCAGTAGTATACGAGGAGTCCACCTCGTGGCTAGCATTGTCGGCTGTCACCCCGAGGTACCGGGTTGGATCCCCGGCTCTGCCAGGAATTTAAAATTCTTGGTATGGTCTGGTACGGGATTTCCCAGCCTCGTGTTGCAAAATGAGAACCTGCCGGATGCAATGGCAGAAGGAGGAGTGGAAAGGAACTGGCCTACCTACCACACGCAAACTCCGGCTCGGGATGCCTGGATAGTGATCCCTGTCAAAGTCAAGGGCTCTAATTCAGGTAGCCTACGTCCCTGGAGGAGGTATGGCACTCTAAGTGAAGTGAAATATACCAGGGGAGTAGGATGGGGAAGTGAAGAGTCACAACTGTAAAGCGACAATCTCTAAGTAGCTCGAAGTGTATGTACCGTAGAATGCTCTCCATTCATGGTACTGTAATTAGATTTACTGCCTTGTAGCCTGACACCAAAAACGTCTTACTCCCTATAAGATGAATCGTCGGCTGCTACATCAAACTCTTCACGAATTCAAGTCTAATTATATGAATAATTTATGGCGGTCATACTGCTGGAAATAAAAAAAAAGAGTACACATGATTTAAATAACTGCGGATGTAATCCAGAAGAGCTTGCAATGAAATATGTATGCTACTTAAAATAAACCCCGTTAGATGGCATACATTTCCCGCTGTAATTAAATACCACATTAAAATGTATGAGGTCATAGGCAGTACAAATGTAAGCTCACCGGACAAAAACAATACACACCCCTTAAAAGAGCAAACTAATCTCTTTGGACCACTGTAGATGGTGTTGTACTGGAACCAGCTAGTCATCAGGGCAGATGACCTCGCTTTCCGGCCCTTAAAGCAACACTAACTAACTAACTAACTAACTAACTAACAGGTGGTTATGTGATCCTTCACCACCGGCATATGAACATGACAATAGAGTGGTGTAGTGTTTGTGCCAGTCTTTAAGCTGCACGTTTTCAGTGGACTAGATAACACCGCAATTTGACAATAGCTTACTGAAAGCGGGTAGTGTGGTCCGACGAGTCGCGATGATGAAGTGATCGAGTGCACCCATACTTCAATGCGGCGTTAATTACGAGGAGTGATGGTGCGGTGGTATAGTTACTTGCCTCTCACCAAGGTGGACCGAGTTCGATTCCCAGTTAAGTTACTGTGGTTCAGATTCCTCGCAAAATGGAAGTACCGTGGCTCATGATCGCGAGTAACGGTCACTTATAAATAGAAGCAACCTTCCTTCCTTCTTTACTTCCTCCTATCCCTTTCTCCCTTCCTGCCTTCCTACCTCCTTTCTCCCTTTCTCCCATTCTTCTTTGCTTCGTTTCTCCCATTCTTCTTAGCCTCCCTTCTCCCATTCTCCTTTGTTTCCCTTCTCCCTTTCTTCCTTTCTCCCTTTCCCCCTTTCTACCTTCTTATCTTTCTTCCTTTCTCCTTTTCTCCCTTCCTTCCTTCCTTCCTTCAGGTAGGAGGTGGTTCTGTGATCTTTTGGTGGTATTAAGTTGCTGAGCACACATGCTCGGACAGGAAGAGATTGGGGTTTGAATCCTGACAGCGGTCACGTTTCCAAGTCTTAACCAACAGATATGACCGCCCCATGGGCAATTATGCCATAAAACCATTTGCATGTTCCAAATTGTGTTATTAATGGCAAACAATATGACGTTTTCATTTAATCAGGATACAGCAAGACGTAGTTGAAATGCGTATTTATTTGCGTTGATTACCTGCACAATAAAACATTCGACCGAACGTGGCGTAGTAGCTATTATTCTTGCCTGTTAACTCTTAGAGTTAAGTGGGAAGCGATGGTAATACATTTCTAGGATGGGTAGGAGTTCCAACTCTAAGACCAGAATAAAATTTCCTGACTGAGCTGAGAATCGACATCAGAGCCTTTGGGACTGGCATTTCAATACATACCCGGAGACTACAAAAGGAGGATCCGTCTCGTTGTGTAGTAGCTAGCATTGCTCGCAGTCTATGCGGAGGCCCGGGTTTGATTCCTGGCTCTGCCAAGAAATTCAATTCTGGTCTGAGGGCTGGGACAGAGTACACTCAGTCTCATGATGCAAAGCTGAGAAGAGGCAGGTTTGATTCCTACCTCAGCCATCCTGGAAGTAATTTTCCCATGGTTTCCCACCTTTACTCCAGGCAAACGCCGGGATGGTACCTAACTTAAAGCCACGGCCTCCTCCAACCCAAATCATACATCGATTACAAATGCATACACTAGTACAGTAACACAAGTCATCAGACAGCTTCTACACAGACCCAAATACACGCGGCTACATGTCGCACAACACCTAAGGAACGAACACCAACAACAAACATACAGATGGACGCCTATGAAAGAACTATATACAAGGAATGCTGATGTTTCTAATAAGAAACACTTTAAAAGGATGTGTGGAGAAAATACTTCCCGACAATCAACGTTTTCACTCCCTTGTATGAAAGTATAACGTGAAATGCGAAATGGCAGAATCTCGTTGGAGTGAATAACTCAATATTCTGCTGAACTCTGACCTTTGCAACTCCACTCTCCTGTTACGGTATTGTGTTACGGTAGTCTATGTTTCCTTCTGTAATGGCGTAACTAGAGAGAATCTCTTCAATTTTCTTCAGCTTTATTATATAGAACGGGTTTCTCCTCAATTCTGGGGAATGTCGACGACACACAAAAACGCCTGTAGTTTCATTCGGGATCCAGATCTTTATTGGTAATTAGCCCAATGTACTAGGTAGTTAATTCGTTGAATTTGATCATTCTTAAGTTGGTCATACAAATGGCGTGCTTAGTACCTTCATATCAGACATAGTAGTTAAATAGTCTTCAGTTACGTGAGTGGTTAGGTGGGGTGTCGACATCACCCCAAATCTATGGGTATAAACATTCTAACCCATTTTATACACAATTAAAATACTAGTCATTTATTTTGAGGCTTCGTTATTGCCTTATTAGGATATTTGAGATAACGAGAGATATTGTCGGTTTTAGAATACTTGCTTACTTTTCAGTGTCTTTTTGTGGCAGATTTTTGTTTTGAAAATTTGGGATTAAAAAAAAGGTTGATATTATTTAAGTTATATATAACAAACCTAAAGAATCCACTAGAAATTCAATGACGTTTTGTTAAACAAATGGAACATTTGAGGACATAAAAGAGTGCAAATTAATGGACAATTCCCCATGTTTTTCGCTTAGGTGTAAAATTAAAATACTGTAAATATCACTAGCTATTATGAGTACTTTTACGACACGACATGATTTTTACAAGCTGTTAAGAAATAGATATAACAACTTAGGCTTTCACGGCCGGCGTTCATAATTAAGTAGCCTACAAGTTTTTCGGGCTTGTAGGCCGTGGTCTAGACAGGATATCTCCCGACGTTTCGCCGGAAACTGCATCCGACATTTTCAAGGTTTCCGCTCCTTTCCTTGGTCAGCAGTGGAATGAGGAAAAGGCTTGATATAACGGGTAACGGATTGTAGTGGGGTATTGTTGCTTGAATATGACTGTTGGTTGGGTCGCCAAGATTGCGTGATTATTTGTTTTGATAATGTTAGTGGCTGTTAACCTTCAAGTATACTTGTGTAGTGTGATAATCAGTAAAGGTTAGTAAACGGTTAGGTTAGAGATGGATTAACGAACTTAGCTGGTTATTTGCGTGTTGTAGAGCGTTCTCGTTTAGCTTCAGTTACAAACCTGACAATCCTCATCTGATTGATAAATGCACTCACTAATACAGCCATTAAAATTACACAGATTATTAGACAAATTCCATACACAAATTCCATGCACACGGGCCTACAGGACAAAGATGTCTCAAAACCCCTAAAATCAATCAATCAATCAATCAATCAATAATCTATTGCTGATTATAGGAACTCACCTGGCGTTCATGATGTGGTCCTCGTGGTTACCGCGGTTGAGGAAGACACCTCCGGGGAACACCAGAAAGCAGCATAGTAGTAGAAGGAACACCTCCAGGCCCTTCTTACCACGATCCACGAAGTCTCCATTGAATACGTATGGATTCTCCGTGGAAGGAAGACCATTCTGTGGAAAATCAAAACAATACGTAACAATTACAATAATGTTGTTTTTTCTTATTGTTACTGCAAATAAAAGTGGTATGTCCCTAGTGCTTTGATGATCAGCCTGTTAGGGCTAGAGGTACGAATTATGTTCCAAGGGCCCCAGATTCCATCAATGCATCCTATATCACTAGACCCGAGTGTATATCCTAGAGTATTTCATAATTGCTAAAAAGTATGACTGATCGCATTCAGTTACACGAATGGTTGGAACTCTCTACACAAGCTGACCTGTGACCCTTTTCTTCACATTTCTCCAGATTTGCTGGAAAAATTAAGGCTCGGAGATACAACCAGGTACAAATAGTGAATTTTTACGCCGTCACGCAACGAAAGATTATATAACACCTTTGAAGTTTTAAAATAATTAACTTAATTGTATTTTCACCACAGCATTAACTCATTGAATTGCAAGAAAAAGAAAAAAATGTCCACAGACTGAAATTTAATCTTGCTTAAAATACATTTTAGAAACAACCATAACAATCACCCGATAATCTTCTAACAATAGTAGAGTACAATTTTTTTCAGTCATTAGGTCATGTTTTGTATAAAAATTATGTACAAATTATGTACTGTATGTGTTCACTAGAGAGAAAAAGTTATGAGAATATCAATCTTTATTATCACGTCAAATCATTCTACATGAGGTGTTCCGTCTCAACTACTCAAAATTTGCAATGTGCTGTTTGTAACTAAACTGACGTGACGTTTACATGCGACAATGTGCTATCTGAAACTGATGCAACGTTCAAACGCGACAATGTGCTGTCTGTAACTAAACTGATGCAACGTTAAACGCGACAATATGCTGTCTGTAACTAAACTAACGTGACGTTTAAACGCGACAATATGCTGTCTGTAACTAAACTAACGTGACGTTTAAACGCGACAATATGCTGTCTGTAACTAAACTAACGTGACGTTTAAACGTGACAATGCGCTGTCTGTAACTAAACATACATTGCAACTACGGTGACAGATGGACCTTACAATCGTCAGTTTCATTACAGAGCAGCACGGCGTTATCCACAGGGAATTTGTTTCCACCGGCATCACTGTATATTCCCAGTATTATCTGAGTGTCATGGACAGTTTGTGCAAGAGCATTCAGAGGGTTCGTCCGTAACAATGCAAGGGGAGGGATTTCTTCATGTTGCACGACAATGCGCTAGTTCACACGGCTGGAGTTGTCGTGCAGTTTTTTTTATGGAAACAAGCAGCCAGTACTCAACCATCCTCCGATTTGGCGCTGAATGATTCTTTTTTATTCCCCAAATTAAAAACTCACATAGGTTTACTACTTTGACGACGTAACCGACATTCAAGCCAGTGTGACACGCGAGTTGAACAACATCCCAAACAAGAAATTCCCTGAAAATTTCACATGGTTCTGTGAACGTTCTGTGCTTTGTACTCAAGTGGGGGGACTATGTAGAACATCTGAAGCATTAATGCCGTCATCGTATGTTTTCTATATATAGCGTACAGTAATGTTTAAAGTGTCATAACTCCATAACAAAGCACCTAAACATGTTGTTATTTCCGATTTAGACGGACATGCTCTGATAAGGAGACACATCGGTTTTACAACACCCAGCGCCGAGGAGTTCTCAGAAAGGCTCTAGTCTCCAGTACCCTAGGTTACGGGATTGAATCTCGGTGCAATCGGATGTCATTTGAGGTTGCTTATAATGTGAAAACCTCATAATCCTGTTGTCGGGGAGGGGGAATTCCGCCTTCTAAGATTCTCTAAACTACTAAATATTAATCTAATATCATTATTATAATTTCCACTGATGCGAATGACGATGAACAAAATTTAAACCCTACGATTGGACCTCAGAAAATCACGTGCATCAAAGAATAACTGCCGTCCAACCCATTGCCTACGGTTTGCGAGGGACGTGTGGTCTGCCTGGTGATGCCTTCAGCCACATTTCAAAAGGAAGGAAGGATGGAAGGAAGCAAGGACGCAAAGAAGGAAGGAAGAAAGAAAGGAAGCAAAGAAAGAAGGAAGAAAGGAAGGATGGAAGCAAGGATGGGAGGAAGGAAGGATTGAAGGAAGGAAGGGAGCAAGGAAGGAAGGAAGCAAGGAAGGAAGCAAAGAAGGAAGGAAGGAAGGAATCTAGGAAGGAAGGATTGAAGGAAGGAAGCAAGGAAGGATGCAAGGAAGTAAGCAAGGAAGGAAGCAAGGAAGGAAGCAAGCAAGGAAGGATGGATGGAAGGAAGCAAGGAAGGAGGCAAGGAAGGATGCAAGGAAAGAAGGAAGCAAGCAAGAAAGGAAGGATGCAAGGAAGGAAGGGAGGGGAAGAAAGGAAGCAAGGATGGAAGCAAGGAATTAAGCAAGCAAGGATGGAAGCTAGGAAGCAAGCAAGGAAGTAAGCGAGGAAGGAAGCCAGGAAGCAAGCAAGGAAGCAAGGAAGGAACGAAGGAAGCATGGAAGGAAGGAAGCAAGGATGGATGGAAGGGAGCAAGGAAGGAGGCAAGGAAGCAAGCAAGGAAGAAAGGATGGAAGGAAGGAAGGATGGAAGCAAGCAAGGAAGCAAGGGAGGGGGGAAGGAAGGATGGATGCAAGGAAGGAAGCAAAGAAGGAAGGAAGCAAGGAAGCATGGAAGGAGGCAAGGAAGCAAGGAAGGAAGCAAGGAAGTAAGCAAGAAAGGAAGCAAGGAAGCAAGCAAGGAAGGAAAGAAGCAAGGAAGGAAGCAAGGAAGTAAGGAAGGAAAGAAGCAAGGAAGCAACGAAGGAGGCAAGGAAGTAAGCAAGCAAGAAAGCAAGGAAATAAGCAAGGAAGTAAGCAAGGAAGGAAGCAAGGAAGCAAGCAAGGAAGGAAAGAAGCAAGGAAGGAAGCAAGGAAGCAAAGAAGGAGCAAGGAAGTAAGAAAGCAAGGAAGGAAGTAAGCAAGGAAGTAAGCAAGGAAGGAAGGAAAGAAGGAAAGAATGGAAGAAGGAAACTTGCAGTTTTTGGTGACTGTTAATCTCATGATTATAATCCTTGGGACTTCTTTTTACGAACAATCGGTACCACAGGATGGGACATTTCAACTTGAAAACCCCAAATGCAATTACAAATAATCAAATACGATCTGCCTTGGTGGGTTGCAACCAGTTTGCACTACGATATCATGCCCTTCAAAATTTGAGATCAAGGGGCGTTGTTTTCCCTATCATACAGCTACTGAATTGTCTTTACGAGGCTGAGTACACTCCATCCCAAACCTCATGTCATATTTCAAAGTTTAGATTGATTCTGGAACCGAACCAGTGACTTCCTAGGAAGGAGATAATTTTTACTCCTACGCCAGATATCACAATAATAATAATAACAATAATAATAATAATCTTTCAGAGTTAAAATTACAACTTCCTCCAAGATCCACCAAGAGATTTCAGGGAAGAAAGATCAACAGGTTTGATGTGGAAAAATTGATAACACAAAGCGAATTCAGTCAGAAACTTGAAGCACTTGAGCCGCAGAATTGGGAACAACTCAAAGAAGCAATACTTGAAACGGCACAGGAAACCATCCCACTAAAAAAGTCGATGAGATATCCTTGGTGGACTAATGAATGTGACGATGCCATTCACCCAAGGCGGCTTGCCTGGCTGCGATGGAACAAACAGAAGAATGAAGAAAACAGAGAGAGATTCCTGGTCGTGAGAAAGCAGACTGATAAAACCATTCGTGGGATAAAACGAGCATTCCACAAAAATCAGTTGGCACAGATAGACCAAGATTTCAAAAAGAACAACGCCCGTGATTTCTAAAAAACCTTCAAGCAAAATCTCAGTAAATACACACCACCCAGTCTTCACTTTAGGAATCCCGATGGGAAAGTCGCTTACAATGACAAAGACAACTGTCAAATCCTGGCGAAATACTTTGAGTCCCTTCTCAATTGGGAGGCTCCAACATCGAAATTTTCCTTTCACAAAAATATGCTCGTCAATCCAGACTCAAGTCCACTAACTAGGGAAGAAATCAAGCAGATTATTCACTCACTTAAGAACAATAAAGCACCAGGTGAGGATTCAATAGTTGCCGAACTCTGGAAATACGCAGGTGATAAACCAGTCGACAAGCTAACGGATATCATCCGGGAGATTTGGGAAACAGAGAAACTGCCGAGTGATTGGACATCGGCCCTGATTCACCCCCTGCACAAGAAAAGTGATAAAGCGGACTTAAACAACTATCGTGGCATATCACTCCTCTCGATAACGTACAAGATTCTCGCTGTTCTAAGTTCCGAAACAATTGCTGATGAGGACAAGTTCCAATATTTAATACAAGCAACAGTGCCGGGATCCAGTGCTAGGGAACTTGTTGAGTGCTTTCCCCCCTTCAGGCCCTAACTATAGTAAAGCCATCGAGCAGCTGAAATCAAGGTTTGCTTGTGATGAACTACTAATAGAGATATACGTTCGCGAATTACTTGGTTTGGTGATGACACATGATGTTATATCTTTAGCAAAACTGTATGACAGATTAGAAACTCAACTTAGAGCCTTAGAGACCCTAGGAGTAACGAGGGAGAAGTATGCTGCCATGTTGTATCCGTTGGTTGAGTCAGCTTTACCTGATGATATCCTAAGAGCAAGGGAAAGGGCACGTACGGTAAATAGAGCTGAAATTCATGATCCTAGTGACCGTCTAGCTAATCTGCTGGAGTTCTTGAAACTTGAGGTCGAAAGTGAAGAGCGCCTTCAGTTGGCTCGCAGTGGTATTTCTAGTAATAGGGGTGTTGCTAGTGATAGTATTGACAATGGTAAAACAAGCAGATTACCTACTGCAGCGTGCATATATTCAGAGAGTTCTAAACAACAAAGCTCAGATACAAAATGTGTGTGGTGTGATAGAACTTCTCATGCGGCTACAGATTGCTTTAAAGGAAGAATGATGTCGTTGGATAAAAATAGGAATTTGCTCAATAAAAGGAATTGTTGTTTTGTATGTTAAAAAGCTGGTCACGGTGCTAAGAGGTGCCGGAACTTCGTCAAATGTCTTGTCTGTTTTAGGCGCCATATGACAGGTATGTGTCCAGAATTACCCATCCAGAGTATGAAAACTGAAAGTGCTGAAGTAGGCCTAAAGAGTGCGGAGTCACAAGCTCTCTTATCACAGAAGTCAGGGTACACTCTTTTGCAAACAGTAATGGTTAATATTGTCCATAGCCATCACCATTTAGCATTTCACCTAACATATATACTGCATTTAGCATACACTGACAGTTGCAGTACCAATACTGCAACTAAATAATTGTACATATTGTAAATATTTTCACCTGTATTTCAAACATAGATTTTATAGCCTAAGTGTATTGGATCTGATGATGATCGCTTGACGATCGAAACTGGTCATCCTAGTGTTTTATTAATCTCATGTAATTTATTTCAGGATTAGGGCATAACCCATCTCTTTTGGGTACATTCGTGTTGACCGACTGAAAAGCACTAAACTCTTGTTTACTAAGGCAACACTGAAAATATGGCTTCAAACACCACAATTGTCCATAATGGTAAGTTTAAACTAGTACGTGCACTTTATGACAGCGGTGCTAAAAGATCCTATATTTCTACAGATGTTGTGAGAGAACTAAATATAAAACCATCTGGGAAGGAAATGTTGAGCCACAGTCTTTTTGGGGGAGTTGAAACGAGTCAAAAGCAACACAACCTCTATGACATTATTTTGAGAAGTGTAAATGGTGAATATCAAGGATCTATAAGTGTATTAGAACAGGGCAAAATTTGTGGCTATGTACCAAGAGTTGAAAGTCAAAACCTGTACCCCAAACTCAATGAGAAAAGAATAATTCTGTCTGACACAGGGAGGAATCCACCTGATATAGGATTGCTGATAGGATAGGAGCAGACATTTCAGGATCATTTTTAACTGGTTCATGTGTACATTTGGATGATGCTCTGGTAGCAATTGAAACACGATTAGGTTGGACGATTCAGGGCCCCAGAACGACTGCAAATAATTATCTAGCTGCCATAACCTACAACTGTAACTTGGATTTGTCAGATTTATGGAAGTTGGAGGTTATAGGTATTAATGAATCGGAGGCCGAGAAGAAGACAGAAGATTTGAATACTGATACCCTTCAGTTTTTCAACCAAACTGTGAAGGTTAATGAAGAAAACAGATATGAGGTGTGCTTGCCGTGGAGGAAAGGTCATCCGGAACTCCTGGATAACAAAGCTTTGGCAGAAAAGAGACTTATCGGAGTGACATACCGCCTGCGTGCTTCTGGATATTCAAAAGAATATCATGGAGTGTTTCAAGACTGGCTCCAATCTGGCATCATAGAGATAGTTCCTGAAAATGAAGCTAGAGGGTACTACTTGCCACATAGGGCTGTCATCAAGGCAACTAGTCAGACCACAAAAATACGCCCGGTTTTTGATGCTTCAGGTAAGGACCACAAAGGAACATCATTGAATGACTGTGTTTGTAAAGGTCCGAATCTAATCGAGTTGGTTCCAAAGCTACTGTTGCAATTCAGGAAATGTGCCATTGGTATTACTGCTGACATCAAGAAGGCATTTTTACAAATAAGCCTATCATCGAGGGATAGTGAGTTCCTGAAATTTCTGTGGTGGAGCAGTGCTGATGCACAAGAAATGATCACATTCAGACATCGACGTGTGGTATTTGGTGTGTCTTCGAGTCCTATCTTGCTAGGAGGTACCATCAACCATCATATAAATCAGGCTCCAGAAGACATGAGACAGACAGCAAATATTTTGAAGCAATCGTTCTATGTAGATAATTGCATTACTAGCCTTGAAACTGAAGAATCAGTTAATAAATTTGTTCGGGAATCCACTCAGTTGATGGCATCTGGACAGTTTGAGCTTAGAGGGTGGGTAACTGCTCCTTTGTTTGGCAATGTGGTTGAGAAAGGCAAAGAAATTGTTCCAATTTTAGGCGTATCATGGGACATTATAAATGATCTTTAGTTTTGTGATGTCAGTGAACTTAACGGGAGAATCCATTACGAAGAGAGTTCTGCTGTCTATAACCCAGAGTATATTTCTCCCCGTGGGTTATACCAGTCCCACTACACTGAATCCAAAACTGCTCCTGCAACATACGTGGAAATTGAGATGTGGTTGGGATGTTGAATTACCCGAAGAAATAACCCAGCAATTTTCTGCATGTTTAAAGCATTTGCATCATTTGGGTAACTGCCAGATTCCCAGAAGACTGTCTTTAAAACCCTTCATGGACTGTGAAAAGATTTTTCATGTGTTTTGCGATGCCAGTAAATTGTCATTTGCCGCTTGTGTCTTCCTGCGGGCAGAGTTTGCTGGAAAGAATTCAGTTCGCCTTGTGGCATGTAAAGCAAGAGTGGCACCCGTAAAACAATTGACAATTCCTAGACTGGAGTTGCTAGCAGCAGTCAGAGCATCTCGACTTGCCTACCATGTTAAGAAGAATTTGGATCTTTCAGACTGTAAAGGCCACCACACACAGAAAGCTAGGCTAAGCTAAGCTAAGCTACGCGGTGTTATGAAAAATATCGCTCTCAGTGCATTTAAGTACAGTGACACACACAGGCCGCTATGCTAAGCTATACTATGCGAAGCTAAGCTAAGCTAAGCTAGACAGATCGCTAGGCAGGCGACTTTCTTGGCTGTAGCTGGCCTGGCGCATGCGCTTTTCATTTCGGAACAGTTGATCTGGCGGGCTGTCGCAGACCTTTGAGTTGTGTGCGTAGCCGTGTCGTGTGAGTGTAGTGTAGTAATTCAGGTAGTACCGTACTTTGTTTTATTTATACAATGGGTGACAGGCCAAAAGAACAACTTTGTTCATTTCCCAGCCCTACAAAACTGTGATAATCAAAATTCTCAAAAGTAGGCAGAAATTATATCAGATTTAAGAACCGAATCCCGCGTTAGATTTCAAGACTTCATGGAGAATGTTATAAGTTTCAATATGTTTTCTTCCCCTTTCTCCATTAAAGTATTTAATAGTGTATCCACTGCAGAAGAGGAATATTTAGCTTTAAGAAATAATAATCTTCTTGTAATATCTTCACATAATACCCATACTGGTCCATCCAGCCTCCAACAACAATTATAATTAACTATGAAGACGGAGGCAATTAATTAATTGTTTAGTTTTAATTTGTAGTAGAGACGTAGTCAGAGGAGAGGGCAGGTCCGGATTCGCTCCGAAATTAAACCAAGAGGCAAACTTATCGTTTGACAATTGTGATATTATCGTATTATTCTTATTTTCTTGTTAGTAGTGCCGGAATTATTACCGTTTTAAATTCATTTTGTCAAATAATCCTGATAGTATTGAATATAGTTGATAACGCAAAGAATCTACTAATATCATTTTTAAATGAAGACATAGGCTATTCAAATACGGTAATATAGAAGTATCTACTCTATTGCTATTGTATATACGTATAGGCAAATTTGAATAGTTATAGAAAAAACTCGTATCTACATAGCTATAGTGGGCCACAATTTTAATTAATAAAATAGCAAGACCTGGACCCCCGCCCCACCATAACAGAATCCTGGCTACGTTCCTATTTTTAAGTTACATATACAGTATTATACAAAAATTAATTTAGAAAGCAGTATTAAATAATATTATTAATCTAATTTAATCCTGTAGGATCTCTTCCTATAAAGATACTATACATTTTCATTAATGGGAAAGCATGTAATAAGAAATATGCTGCCTAGCTTAGTTTAGCTTAGCTTTTTGTTCGTGCCATAGCACACCAAAGCTTGGCATTGCTTAGCATAGCATACCGTAGCGTAGCTTAGCTTAGCTTTCTGTGTGTGGTGACCTTAAGACCTACTACTGGAGTGATTCAACGGTTGTGCTAGCATGGTTACAAAGGGAAGGAGATTGGAACACGTTCATTGGCAACCGAGTACGAGAGATCAAGCTGCATAGCCATCCTACTGACTGGCGTCATGTTCCCGGAATTTTGAACCCTGCAGACCTTCCCTCAAGGGGCTGTAATGCAAAGATATTGAAAGAAAGCCAATGGTGGGAGGGGCCGCCATGGCTACGGAAAGAACAAAATGAATGGCCCAGGTCCAAAGAAGAAGAAGAAGAAGTAAATGCTGAAAGGAAGAAAACTGTGGTGTCCAGTACATCTTGTGAAAGGACGAACTTCACTTCATGGCTCGCCTACTTTTCGAAGTACTCGAAGATTGAAAGAATTATAAGATGGATATTTCGATTTATTGATGGGTGTCGCAAGAACGACACAAGACGTGGAGAACTGAGCTATGAAGAAACTCAGAGAGCAGAGAACAAATTAATGAGGTGCATACAAAATGATAGTTTTGATAAGAAAGAGGCAAGATTGATCAAAGAAATGCAGACCTTTGTTGACGAAGAAGGACTCTTACTAGTCAGAACGAAACTTCTATTAGGGGATGAACATAACCATTTTAAATGCCCAATACTGTTGTCAGGCAAGCATGTGTTAGTGCAAAGATTGGTCATTCAAAAACACTGTCATTTACAACATGCAGGATTGCAAACACTGTCGTCAAATCTACGCGAGAAATACTGGATAACGTGTATAAGGAGACTAGCTAGGAAGGTGATCACCCAATGCGTCACATGTAAGAAGCTTCACGGAAAAGCAGTTGAAACTCCATTTGCTCCACTGCCCAAGGATCGGATAAAATATGTGGCTGTATTTCAGGTCACTGGCATAGACTTGATTTGTGATTGTGAGAAGGTTGCAATTTAATTTGCCTGTAAATTGCAAGGTGGAAGTGTGTTCTAAGTTCCTTGACCAGACGGTGTTTGTTTGTCCTTTCTTTTCCGGTCTGTGTGTTATCCATGTAATGGCGCTTCGTCACGTTGCATTAAACTATTGCGTTTGACTAAGCGTTTTATTAACACTCGCGAAAGCTCTTCAAACGAGAGCGGAAGAACAGCTCGATCAACAACTGGGTGAATACCGAAGTGGATTTCGAAAGGGGCGCTCTTGTGTTGAGGAAATCATGAATCTTAAATCAATTCTATCGTACATGAATCTGAGAAGTAAGAAATTTGTTGTGACTTTTGTTGATTTCAAGATGGCTTACGACTCGCTGGATCGAAGTACCCTGATCCAGATTTTAAGAGAATTTGGTTTAGATAATAAGACAAGAGCAATCATTCACCAATCCCTATTGGATACAGATTCCAAAGTGAAATTCAGGGGAGATATTTCTGAATCCTTCGCAATACGGACAGGTGTGAGCCAGGGAGATGGGCTCTCGCCTCTGTTATTCAACTGTGTTCTTGAGAAAGTTATTCGAGAATGGCGTAAATAATTGTGTAAGGATGGTGTAGAGAATGGGGTCAGACTAGGTTGTAAGAACAAAAATCTGACAATCGACTGTTAAGCTTTCGCAGATGTTGCAATTTTCTCTAATTCTCTTGACACGGCCACACAACAAATCAATCAATTACAGGTGCAAGCAGCAAAGGCAGATCTTCAGATTTCGTTTGAGAAAACGCAGTTTATAACGAACATCAAGTCAGAACCCAGAGAACGTATTGTGAATGGAGGACAAATAACACAGGTAGAGAAATTCAAATACCTGGGTGAATGGATAGTGTTTATTCTTTGTTTACTCTCTATGTTTATTCTTTGTTTACTCTCCAAGGTACATTTACATGTTTGGGTTGGCAGCAACAGCCTTCATTGTTAATTGTATGTTAGCTAGCCAACATGGCTGATCGTCGTTCAACTAATCGGAGCATTAGCTCATTTTACGTTCTATGGTAATTACAATATTTATTAGATTGTACATACGGAAATACAGTCCACTCTATCAGTCAGTCGTAGAAAAGGAAGCTTTCGTGTCACGGATTAACAAAATGGAAATGGCTTACCATTTAACCAAAGACATTTACAAAAGACGATCAATGTCCTTCAAGGCCAAACTGAGGCACTACGTTACCGTTATTCGCCCGGGGGCGTTATATGAATCAGAATGCCTGGCGATGTACAGTATGAGAAAGGCCTGGCAGAACAACTCGAAGCCAAGGAGAGGAACATTCTGTGAAAGATGTTGGGCCTGTTCAAGTAATGAGGAGAATATAGAAGACGACACAACGATAAATAATAATATCGTATGGCCTCGGGTGCCTGGTGCAAGCTTTGTTAATTGACACCCAGAGGGTAGCTTGCATGTCGAATTTCGTCGTTCCTTTGAACGCTATGAAAGTCAAGGAGGTTAGATATCTAAACTCCTTGGCACTACTACAGTGCTTTCAAGTAGAGAATGGAGGAACTTTGTGTTGGCGGAAAATCCCGAGATTAATTTTGCCATTGAACACGGCCAACTGAATTCAAATGGGTTCTTTAACATGCCAACAACGTATGACATGAGTGTCGTGATTTTTGTCGCCTTTCAAAAAAAATCACTTACCATGGCCAGGAGCGAACCTGCAATCTTGGGGTTGGTAGTCCGACACTATAACCACTCACCCACCGTGGCAAGCATGACACAACGATGAACTGTATCTACATGTGGAGAAAATAACGGACACTATTCGCAAAAGAAGTCTCTCCTTGTATGGCCATTTAACACGAATGAACTCCGGAAGATTGTCCAATCGAATCTGTACCTACTTTGTGGGAAAGAAAACCAAAGGGATCTGGTTTACAGAGGCAGAAAAATACCTAAAAGAACTGGGGATATCACATGAGGACAACTTGGAACGTGACTCTTTGAAGAAGAAACTTGGGGAAATACAGAGTTTTCAGCCAAACCCTATATTGAAAACCGGCAAGAAGTGGACCGAAGAAAGAAAAGCAGCTCTCTGAAGAAGAATTCGCGACTACTGGGCCAATGTGAAAGAACGAGGGAAAGGGAAGTTGAAATAACGTGGTCCATAGAAGACCGAAACGATTAAAATAATTATAATAAAGGTAAAAAATATAGCTATATTTGTGCACTCTGTGAAAATTGACTCTTTTCAACAGTGGTCGCTGGAATTAAACTGCTGACGTGCTGGTTCGAGTTAATCTACTACATCTCCGGACTATCATGACTCTATAGAAATCCTTCTAACCGGATTTCCTCGCGGTGCTTCCCGAGATTTGTTGTGGCTAAAGGTGAAGGGTAATCTCACCTTAATCCTGTTATTTCACGTTGGGTGGCGCTGTCCCACGTGCTAAATCTCTGTCCACGCAGTTAAGGCTGCAGGCTATGAGCAGTAAAGATGGTGTTAAAAGACACGTTTCAGGTGGAGCGATACTTAGCTAGCTAGTGTTGGTCTTCAAAACACAGTAATGCTGTGATTGCTAAACTTATTTTCGTCTTATGAAAAATTGGTTTATGAGATCCCCTTTTGTCCGTTTGTGCTCGTGTCTGTCTCTCCTAATGAAAATGAAAATCCACAACCTGCTTCCAGTCTCCGACCGGGTCAGGAATGGAATGAATGAAGCTCCCATCTAGCGGCGTGGATATGAACTGTGCCGGCTGCCGAGGCCTGACGCACTCCTCTGGGGCAATGATTAAATGAATGACAGATGAAATGAAATGATAGTGGAGAGTGTTGCTGGAATGAAATTGTGACAGGGAAAACCGGAGTACCCGGAGAAAAACCTGTCTGCCTCCGTTTTGTCCAGCACAGATCTCACATGGAGTGACCGGGATTTGAACCACGGACCCAGCGGTGAGAGGCCAGCGTGCTTCCGCCTAAGCCACGGAGGCTTTGTCTCTCCTAATAAATGTTTATAAGCTGAAGCGACTTGAATTAAACCTTTTAATGAAAATTTATTTGAGCTAAATGGCCAGTTAGTACATTTATAATTAGTACATTAATACCGAAAAGGTTTCCAGTAGCTCGTGATATGATTTTATCAGTAGGTCTCTGCTGTATTTAGTCACTGATTTCGTTCCGGCAGAAAATGAGAAAATAAAATAAAATCTTTTAGTTCCATTTCAAACCAACCTATTATACTTCTACAAATGTCACCAATCGAACTGATAGAACGCGCGAAATATTTAACCCACATTGAATGTCTAGGATTTTATCTTTCATGAATTTGTTATTGTTGCTGTTTCATTTGAGGGGTTTGGACATCGTTGTCATTTCGCCCCGTGTACTTGAGAAAGTGAGGAATTTGTCTGATAACCTTTGTTATTGTGATGGATATATTAGTGTGTGTATTTGTAATTCGGATGTGGATTGAGAAGGAAGTGGCCGAGGCCTTAAGTTAGGAACCATCCCGCCATTTGCCTGGAGTAGAAGTGGGAAACTACGGAAAACCACTTCCAGGATGGCGGAGGTGGAAATCGAAGGCACGAATTCTCAGTTTTGTCTCACGAGACTGAGTGGGCCCAGATCCAGCCCTCAGACCAGAATTTAATTTCTTGGCAGACCTGGAATCGAACCCGGATCTCGGAGCGACAACCAAGAACGCTAGCCGCTACATGAGGAGCTTGACTGATGAATAATGTCTCTTGTTGACAGAAATAGAGGTCAATACCGTACGATCATTGTCATTTGTAGCTCTTCAATCGGTCTACATGATTGTGCCCAATGAATGGGCGGGGCACAAGATATAAATATGTAAATACACTCCTGGAAAAAATACATATAGGCTATTAGTTAATTATCACTATTAAATGGGACAATTTAGTATCATCAACTAATATATGTAGTTTTTTTCAGGAGTGTATTTACATATTTATATATTGTACCCGCCCATTCATTGGGCACAATCGTGTTGACCGGCTGAAGAACTACACATGACAATTTTGTAGAGGAAACTTTGAAATAATGGCTTCAAATCTCTACATTAACATCCGATCCTCTCAAATGAAACAACAACAAATTCATGAAATATAGAAAATTGACCAACATGACTGTCGGACACACAAATCTTCAACATTTCTGGTGACTAATCGCCCCAGTGCAATGAAACTTGATAAATCAAAGTTTAGTTGTGTGTCCAATAGTGAACTTTGAGCACCGAACGACTGTACCCATCTTATGAAACCAAATCACACCTTTAGGCCTGTTATAGAAACAATAATCAAAACAAATACCCGTCCCTGGAAAGTGTATCAGTCTGTAAAGCAAATCAAAACCTCCTTTGGAAGAACTCTCAGTGCTGTGTTACTTCATCCACTCTAATACAGCCATCACAATAAAGCAAGTATACCGTAGATATATTTCGTACGGCATAAAATATAAATTTAAGTTAAAAACAAGATGTTCAGCAAAGAACATATAGCCTACTTTCTCCTAAATGTATGGGTATCTTTATGACTCTTTGTCCTCATCCCTAAAACAATCACCCCAACCACAATGTATTGTTTGTTTTCTTTTATATTGATAATAAGCCAGTAAGTGTCAAGATCAATATTATATACTTTATGATGATTGAATAACAAAACTACTAACTTATTGTAATGCATTCACGTCCGTTAATCTCTATATTAAGCCAGCCTGCAAAATTAAGAATCTTCCGCCCCAATCATCTTCCGCCCCATTCACAGTAGGTGGTGCTGCGACCTATCAGTGAATTAATCTTTATCTTGTACGCCTATGCACTGCCATCGTAATGTACTACGATGGCAGTGTTCTATGGGTGTTGAATGAGTAGGCAGTTTAAAGTAGCCAAGAGGGAGGCGATCCAGCTGGCAGTGTTTAAAGGTATTCGGAGCGCGATCGTGGCTAATAGTTGAACTACCAGTATTACAAAATTGCCATACTTCAGGAGGCCAGCTCAGGCATTTACACAGCGTTATGTTTGGAACAATATTACCCACATAACCCACAAGAGGACAGCACCGTACAGAGGCATTAAGAAGGCTGTGGTTAATGACAACGTGTATCTAGTTCTTCTATTCTCCTTTTTCTAATGTCTTCTGTTTATGTGCGATGCTGGGACTGTGATTTTATTAATATACGAGTGTATACTTTATCCTCTCCTTTGAGCTAAATGACATTTTATTCAGTATCTGTGGGAAAAGCTCGTGCACATCATTTGTAAAAGAATTCAAGAAAAAAAAAACTAACTGTAGCAGTATTCGATCCCCAGTCAACTGCGTGTCAGACTAACATGCTAGCCCAGAGCTAACCGTATCCATGACGTCAGGTGTTCTTAACTGACATATTAGATACAAACTGTTGGCAAATAATGACTTTAAATAAACGATTTCTTCACTGCAGTACATCTTCATTAAAGATCATTTCATACAAAGTTTATATTATTGTATCAGTACGGTATATCACATACAACATACTAAAACTACTGAAATATAAGACAGGCACATGAGGACAGCTGCCATCTTGTCGTGTGACACAAACGGCCCAGCTCTTTTAAGCCACACATACTGTATAATATTATAATATTAAATTAAAATAAATAACGGATCATAACCTTCAGGATAGCTTAAACCCCCCTAGGCTCGATAATCGGAATTGGTGGGTCTTAAGCTATTTATTAAAATGGTTGCATAATTCACACGGCCGCCATCCTGAAATGGCATGGCCGATGACCTTGAATTTTGGGTGAAAGACGCGTCCTATATAAAGGTATGTTGTCACCAAATTTGGTAGAGATCGGATGATTAGTTTAGCCGTAATATGATTTGACGTTTTGAACATTTGAGTGGCCGCCATTCTGTTTTGGTAAAGATGGCGGCGATATAAAGTATGACACTGAGGTGGCCTTTACTAGTGCTACCTCTGTACCAAATTTCGTTCAATTCGGTTTCACCGTGTTCGAATTGATAGGGGGGGACAGACATTCAGAGTACACACACTCACACACACACACACACACACAGACTCACACACACACATACACACACACAGACAGACACACTTTTTTCGCCCTGTGTTGATCTCATAAGTCTACTTTCATTTTTTGCAAAAATCGAAAGTAGGCTAATAAGGTTAATTCTTAGGTATATCAAGGGTGATGAAAATGTTATAATAATAATGGGAGATTGGAATGCTGTGGTAGGAAAAGGGAGAGAAGGGAAGATAGTAGGAGATTTCGGATTAGGTGAAAGGAATGATCGAGGGAGCCGGCTGATGGAATTCTGCACCGAGCATGAGTTGGTCATAGCTAACACCTTATTCAATAACCACAATAGAAGAATATACACATGGATGAGACCAGGAGATACAGGGCGTTACCAAATCGACTTCATTATGGTCAAGCAGAGGTTTCGATACCAGATTTTGGATTGTAAAACATATCCTGGTGCTGACATAAACTCTGACCACAATCTGGTTGTAATGAAATGCAGATTAAAGTTGAAGAAACTGAAGAAAAGTCAAAAGCCAAAAAGGTGGGCAATAGCCAGACTGAGAGTAAAGGATGTAAACGAAAGATTCAAGAAGAGTATAAAGGAAGGACTAATGAAAAACCCTAAACAAACTTCAATTGCAGACGAATGGGCACTTTTGAAGAATGAAATAACAAAATCCGCAGAAGAAAACATTGGTAGGAAAGAAAGAATAGGTAGAAAACCATGGATCTCTCAGGATATACTAGAATTGATGGATGAAAGACGTAAACACAAGAATGTAAGGGATGAAAAGGGGAAAGCAGAATACAGACGTCTGAGAAATGAGGTTAACAAGAAGTGCAAGGATGCGATAGAAGAATGGTTGGAAGAGAAATGTGCAGGTATAGAAAATTGTCTGAAATTAGGAAAAGTAGACACAGCTTATCGAAGGATTAAGAATACTTTCGGGGAAAAGACGATTAAGTGCTGTAATATTAAGGACACATATGGAAAGCCTCTAACAGATGGGGAAGAAAAGGTTGAGAGATGGAAAGCTTACATAGAGAGTTTGTATAAGGGAAAGGAGATTGAGAATCATGTAATGGAAAGGGAGGAGGAAATTGATGAGGATGCGAAAGGAGATTTAATATTGAGATCAGAATTTGATAGAGCATTGGAAGACTTAAAGCCGGCACCGTGGTGTTGGGGTAGCGCGCCTGCCTCTCACCCGGAGGCCCCGGGTTCGATCCCCGGCTCCGTCAGGGATTTTAAAACTGACGTGAGGGTTGGAACGGGGTGCACTCAGCCTCGTGAGGACAATTGAGTAGCTGTCTGACAGTGAGACAGCACCCCGATCACGAATACCAAGATTAACGGCCGAGGGGATCCGACGCGCTGATCACGCGTCACCCCAATATCTGCAAGCCAAATGGCTGGGCAGCGGTCGCTTGGTCGGCCTTAGCCCGTCATGGGCTGGATGGTGCCAGGGGTTGTTGTTGTTGTTTTTGATTGGAAGACTTAAGCAGGAACAAAGAACCAGGCATAGATGATATACCGATTGAGTTGCTATGCTGCATAGGAGATGAAGGTCTGATCAGGTTATTTCACTTGGTGTGTAGGATTTATGAGACAGGTGAGGTACCCCTTGATTTCAAGAAGAATGTAATCATCCCTATACCAAAGAAAGTGGGAGCTGACAGATGTGAAGATTACCGTACGATCAGGTTGATTACTCATGCTTCAAAGATCCAGTCTAGAATAATTTACAATAGGATTGAAAGCCAGATAGAAACGGAGTTGGGTGAAGACCAGTTTGGTTTCAGGAGAAATGTAGGAACAAGGGAAACTGTACTAAGTCTTAGGCTGATTTTGGAAGGTAGAATAAGGAAAGATAAGAGAACGTTCATGGCATTTGTAGACTTAGAGAAGGCTTTTGATAACGTTGATCGGACTAAATTGTTTGACATTTTGAAATCTATTGGAATATAGTACAGGGATAGGAGGGTAATCTACAATCTATACAGAAACCAGACAGCAGTCATTCGAGGTGAAGGACATGAGAGAGAAGCTGGTATTCATAAAGGTGTTAGGCAAGGCTGCAACTTATCACCCATACTTTTCAATCTTTACATTGAACAAGCAATGAAGGAAATCAGAGAAAAATTTAAAGTGGGAGTGAAGATTCAAGGAGAAATAATTTCAACTCTGAGATTTGCTGATGACATCGTCATCTTGGCCGACAAGCCTGAGGATTTGAATGAGTTTTTGAATGGTACGGACTCCATCTTACGGAAAGAATTCATGATGAAAATTAATAAATGTAAAACAAAACTACTGGAATGCAGCCGAAATAAATCAGAAACCTCTATGGAGATCAAATTGGCAGGTGAAAAGCTGAAGGAAGTAGGAGACTTCTGTTACTTAGGAAGCAGAATAACCAGTGATGGACGAAGCTTAGAGGATATAAAAAGTAGGTTGGCTCAGGCAAAGAAAGCATTCCTACAAAAAAGGAATCTGTTGACATCGAATATAGATTTAGGTATTAGGAAGTCATTTCTGAAATCCTTTGTCTGGAGCGTGGCGCTCTATGGAAGTGAAAGTTGGACTATTGGTGCAGCAGAAAAGAGGAGAATTGAAGCTTTTGAAATGTGGTGTTACAGGAGAATGATGAAGATCAGATGGGTAGATAGGGTTACAAACGAGGAGGTATGAAGACGAGTGGGAGAGGACAGATGTTTCTGGCGACTGCTAATGAAGAGAAGAGATAGGTTAGAAGGACATATACTAAGACACCCAGGTATAGCAAGCTTAGTTATGGAAGGAAGGGTCGAGGACAAGAACTGTAGGGGTAGACCAAGGTTAGAATATGTTAAACAGATTGCCTCGGATGTAGGGTGTGGTAGCTATGTAGAGATGAAACGATTAGCTCAGGACAGGGAGGCATGGAGGGCTGCATCAAACCAGTCAAAAGACTGTAGACTCAAACAACAACAAAGTTAATTAATTGCTAGTATATACAAAATGTACATTAGTTCTAACAGGGAAAAATATAGTTGGTTGGTTGGTTCCTTAGTTTAGAGGCTGCGACAACGCGGTCATGGAGCTCCATGTACGTTAGGTGTGTGTAGAATTTGTCTGATACCCAGTGTTAATTGTGATGGCTGTATTAGTGTGTGTTATCTGTGATTCGGGTAGAAGGACTGCAGACGATCAATTTTTCAAGTTGTTCCTACTTTTGCTACCAAATGCTACCATCCACGACCGCTAGCTGCGGACCTAGCTACTAGATGACATCGCAACCAACACCTGGCTGCGATCGTTGGAACTAATATAGTGTTATCAAACTAACCTACACATTTTAGCTTCCACAAGACGTGTAGTTAGTGGTAAATCTATGACATGGGACCGCCGGCTTTACTTCCCCTCCGAAGGAAGGCATACTGAGGGATTTTTAACTTCGGCCGGGTTTGGATCCGCAATCTTGGGCATAGAAGCTCAGCATGCTACCAACTACGAGAAAAAGACACAGGGATTACAAATTGATGTCCAACGTGTTCAACTAATTCACTGCTTCATCTGTAGCCTCATGCGTTTCTTGTAGCGTCCCACTAAACCTCCTTATTGGGCATTCCATGACAATGAGCCGGTTGAATAAAACGTAGGAACTAGGGGTTAGGAACTAGTGCCTAGAACTAGCTCTTGCTAAAATCCAGTTGAATAAATAACTGCTAGGACTAGGTAGGAATAACTAGGTGAGGTTAGATGTTGCGCGAAATTGTTAAGCAATTGCTAGGCCTGGCAATTGCTAGGCCTGGCAATTGCTTAGCGCTCTAGCCACTGCTAGGCCTGCAGGTTGTAACTTGTTCGTTAGGAGCGTGTGATTGGCGACAACAGACGACACTGATCACTGATACATCACAGTGTGACCACGTTGTTACTTGGTAGCGTCCAACTTAAGTGAAGTGTGTATTATCATGTCATCTAGTGAAGGCGAAGACGACACCGTTGGGGACAAGGGATTAGATCGGGCCCTATTTACTAAACTAATTTGTGTCAATCAGGTTGTAGTAGAAAAGTCCAATAGTTCATCGGTGATTTCATTAAAAAAAAAAGAGCTTGGACCACAATTCAAGATGAATACTCAACATCTACGGGAAAGGTAGTCACAGTGGCCCAGCTACAGAAACTGCTGAGCAACATGAAGGCCAACATTAAATTGAATACAGACAAGAATGCCACTGGGAATTAAAAAATTAAACTAAAAGACGGAGAAAAACAATTATTTCATGTATTAATCCAGCAAGAAAATCCGGCCTTCAATAAAATCCCAGGAAGCATTGGTGTTGGCTTAGGACCCGTGGAAAGAACTCAAGATGACGGAGGCAGTGCTGAAGTGTTTTACGCTGAACCTGGACCAAGCACTCAAGATCAAGTGACAAAAGCATCACCAGCTGCTACAAAAATAAGACAAAGCGTTAAGCAAGCTATACAGTACGAATCAGAAGAGACAAAAAATATGTCAACCACTCAACTGCAAAGAATTGTTTTGCTTCAGCAAAAAAAGCTTCTAGATATTCAAATTCAAATAGAAGAGAAGAAACTGAAAGAGGCACAGAAAAATGTCAGTGATGTATCAACCCAAACTGACCTAATTGAATATGGCAGATCGTACTTCAATTTGTAAATAAATAAAATGAAAACCCTTATCCTTACCCTTAATACATAAATTTGAAAAAAAAAACATGTCTTACACCTTTAGGGACGAATACACTTCAGGGTGTTGTTGACGTCCGATGGGTCGTAAGTTCAGTGTTGTCCCTCTTCGAGTTGGAATTGGTGGAACGGTTATTAAATTATCAGCTAGGTAAAAACGTTCCACCAACAAAAACACTGGAACTGTTAGAATGACGTTGCAACGTTGCATCGGACATCAATCTACGTGTGTATACACGTATCTATCCAAGCATATTTATATTACTGGGATAAATATTATGAGTGAGTACGTTTTTCACATAGATAACCTAAAATCGGCCTAGTAATTATTATAAAAGATCTTGTGTTTAAATGTGAATGAGAGGCTTACTGTTCTATAATAAATAAACACAACTTATGTTTGCATAAATTGAATGCGCTTATAGCGCTCAGAAAATTAACAATTCATGTTTAACATGCTCTGTTTGGAATTAATACCCGTATTATTTTTATAATTATTAAAAAACCATTCATTCACACGTGCACGCTAAACATACGCAGTGAGAATGGTAATTAAATTAAATTCAACTTAAATTATTTCAATGTTGTTTTACTATGATCGATTCATTTAGCTACTTACATATTCATTTGTAACTGTTGGTCAAACTACTTACATAATGCTAAAGATTATCGTTTTCTCAAACAAACACTGAATAACAATTTAGTTCCAGTTCACTGCTGGTTAATATGCGCCATCAATTGTAGTCTTTTTTGTTGCCCTCGCAGAACTGTAGCTGGTGTTTCATTTCGCTTTTCCGCGATGCCTTCGTCTTCGTTGCCAATCAAATCCTCCTCATCGTCCTCATCAAATGCATCATTCAAGTGTTTTCCTATGTTATGGAGGACAGCACAGCAAACTATTACCTTAGGTATTTTGTCCAAAGCAACTCTTACGCAGTTTCCTAATATTGGGAACCGCCTTTTGAATTGACCGAAACACCTTTCTCTAACAACTCTCTCTTTAGCGTTAAATTAAAGTTTCGTTGTTCAACATCTACCGGTGGTTTGAACGGAGTAATTAACCACGGCGATATTGCATACCCAGAGTCACCAAGTAAACAAGAAGCTCCATCAAAACGAGATATACTCTCTCTAATCGCACTTCTCCGCCAGATTCGTGAGTCATGTACACTCCCAGGCCATTCCGCACTAACACTTGTAAACCGTTCTTTGGCGTCACAAGTAGCCTGCACATTAATGCTGGTACGACCTTTCCTGTTTACGTACTCGTCGCCGTGAAGTAAGACCGAGGGCTTTTTAATTTCGACATGTGTACAATCGAGCGCTCCAATAACAGTAGGCATACGAAAACGTTGTTGCCAAATAAGTTTTGCTTCATTTACTTCTGGTGCTGTTGTAGGAAACCGTATCCATATGTGGGATCTTTCAATGATCTTGTCCAATACAAAACTTATAGTTTTGCAAACTGTACTCTTATGTACACCGATATCTTCATCTATACCTAATTGAAACCCGGGGTCTGCCACAAACCTCAAGAAAATCTCCATTTGCTTCCTCCGAGACAGGCCACCTCCTCTACTATCACTTTCGTTTAAGAACTCGGCAGCTAAAAAATCAACACTTTCACTCTCAAACCTTAACAATCCTTTGCACTTTGTTATTTCCCGACGAACTGGGTACTGTTTTTGTTCACGTACACGTAGGAAAGCAGCCATATCTAACGCCTAACAACGACTAAGTAAAAAGCTAGCATGCTCCGGACCAGACTAGGATATTTCCTAGCAGTTGCTAGACTCGAGATCTAGATATTTCTTTTTATTCAACTCACTTTCAAGCAATTGCTAGGCTTTCGTGAAATTCTGAGCAACTGCTAGGCCTAGCAATTGCTACCCAACCAAAAGCTAGCACTGGCTTGAAAATTACCTAGACTTAGCAATTGCTAGGTTTTATTCAACCGGCCCAATGTTATGAATCGTCTGAGACACTTCATTGCAGTCACAGGCTGGACTGTCGATCATCTTCCCCTTATGCTTTCAATGCTGCATCTAACATGTCGGATTCTTAGTCGATTTAGTGACGTCAAAGTTTTCCGGGACAAGTTGAAACCAGGAGGGCGTTGTGTTGGATCCAGAATTAGATAATATTTGTCTGGATTCGAGGAAACCCAATTCTTGCGCTCTGCTTGAACCAATTCCTTACCTAGTAATAACACAAATTATCAGACAACTTACACACACACACACACACACAATCAAGTACACTGGACGACATTACCACGATGTGGCTAAGCCCCTAAATAAATAAACAACAACTTCATCCCTTGCGTCGGAACATGGTTCGGTCCCCCCCTGGCATGTTGGCAAGGTGGTTGAGGTATCTAGCTTGGCCTATTCTTTTGCAACGGCTTTCGCAGATCACTTAGGATGCGGGATGGGTTTTTTACGGCGTCACACTGTCAATTTCGAACTTTCCCAAGAATGTTCAATTGGGTTTACGTCAGGAGACAGCTCAGGTTATTCCTTTATGTGAATGTCAGTCCCTTAGATTTGTAAAGCCATTGCCTATGTGGTGGAAGTAGGGCTGATCAATCAAAAGCCGTTGCAATAGAATGGGGCAAGCTAGACACCTCAACCACCTTGTCAACATTCCAAGCATGTTCCGACGCAAGTGATGAAGTTGTCGTTGTTGTTGTTGTTGTTGTTTACAATTCCGGTACTGTAGCGGTCTCAAATCACCCTTGGCAAAAATAAGCGGCGACCAATATGCGAAGTCGTCGGATTTTATGAGTGATCAATTCCTTCAGTATGCTTTCCTTCGGAAGGGGAGTTAAAGCCGGCGGGCCCATGTCATGCCATGTAAAAGAACCTGCCACTACAATTGGTAGTGGGTAGTCAAATATGTAGGTTATATTTGGCTTGTTAGAAACGCTCTATCAAGTTCCAGTGTGTCAGTGTCATTGTCATATGGTAGCCAAAGATGGAACCACTTGAAATCGAACTTGTAGGTTTGGAGTCTCAATTGTGCCTGTGGAGGGGTTTTCTTACAGTCTGGGTTGGCACATCCCTCGCCGTTGTCTCCAAAATGGAATCGCGCAGTTCTATGACGTTCTAGTATTTATTCCTACGAAAATATTGTTATAATTAATGTAAATTTAGAAGTGTTTCAATTATGAATAGCTTACGAACAAAGTTGAGTACAGTATAGTATAGAAGTTACGTGATGAGATGGAATTAATGATTAAGATGACAAGTTGAAACCATTGGCTCAAAGGAAATCGGAGTACCTAATTATCCATAAAGCCAAAATAACTTAACGACATAGCACGGAAAGTAAGGTGTTGTTGTTGTTACTTATTTTATGGCCTGCGACATCGTGGTCATTTGGATGTGTGTGGAATTTGTGTGATCGCCTGTTTTATTGTGATGGTTGCACTAGTGTGCGTATTTGCAAATTTGGGATAGGATTGGGAAGGCCTTATGTTAGGAGCCATCCCTGTATTTGCCTCGAGTAGAAGTGGGGAAACCACGGAAAACCACTTTCAGGATGGCTGAGGTGGGAATCGAACCGAAACTGAGTGCACACCATTCCAACCCGCACACCAGAATTAAAATTTCTTGGCCGAGCCAGGAATTGAACCTGGACCTCTGGGATGAAGGCCAAGAACGCTAGCTGCTACACCACGAGGTAGTCACGGAAAATTACGAATGTTACGTACTTTCGACATCCACTACAATTTCACCCAACAAGATGAAGCCAGAAAAGTTAGCATCTGATAACTTAGCCTATAATAATTGGAAACTGAACAGTGTCGGGTAGAAATGCTAGTAATATTTTGTGGCTTAGGGGCAGCTGAATTCGTTGTTCTGCCCCTTTAAACAACAAAGTTAACTAACTTAATAGCCTATGGGTTAAATGCAACACAGCAGAGAAACATTACATGCGCTAGAACTTGTCCTGAAAAGGAATCAGTGTTCAATGCCCGCGCTGCGATGTCGACATGTTGCAGGTTCCAGTTATTACAGCATTACGTGGGAGGCTGACCACATGCCAGTGACACGCTTAATGGAATAGTGCGGTTTCCTTAGCCTCGTTGAGGTGAGAGTTCTTAAGCCGTTATTGATCAATTATGTCGGCATGATCACCAGCACCGGGGAAACACAAGGAGACGAGGGCAGGCTTTAGTTAATCTCCACAGTGGAGGGATGCAAATACTATGCAAATCTAGACAAGAACATGCAACAGACATTAGAATGGGCAACGACAAAATTGACAAAGCAAATTGATGTAATACCTTAGAGCTATGGCATACGACAACAGAAGCAAAGAGGAGTATAGCAGGGGCAAAGCATGTTGCCCAAATTAAAATAATAACGTATTTATTGATTTTTCAATGAAGAGCAATAATATGGTGCACTCAATAGAGCATAGAACACAAATTAAAAGGTATCTGGTATTCTGTCAGCAAATTAACTCATACATAAGGGCTTCGTAAAATCCTTTATTCGTAGATTGCGGGAATGAAAGCTTTACGTTAGAAGTGTATGAGAAAGGATGTGTCTAGAAACCTTTGAAGTGGGGATTTGAAGAAAGTCTCCCTGACAAGTTGAAATAAAATACTGTGCCCGTTTAGACCGGAGTCCGCACGACCACATATGCATTTTACCAATAATCAGTCAGCACGAGAGTCAAAATATCCCGGAGCGGAAGATGGGTTAAAGCAAATCGCAAAAACGACATCAAATTAAAAAAATGCTTTACTGATTCTTGGCTCAATGCAACAATAAGGATAGAAGGAGATTTAATTGGGTATGACACATCTGGTAAAATTATCTCAGTTTATTTTGAAGTTAAAATCTGACTGCAAAAATGCTCAAAGTAGCATCACTCACGTGTGGCGACCCACACTCTTATTTACACACAATATACAGAAATTTTCCAAACACATTTGACAATCTTTTTGGAAACACAAGTCCGATTAATAGTCCTGTGGACTGTGTTCCAAAATTATTAATATTTAATTCCAGTTCAAAGTTAATTGTCTATACTGGAAATATCGTAGATCACTGTTTGAATATTTACATGATATTAACACTCGTAGAATAAATGTTCATAGAATTTTTAAACTTTCATTTGTTTTTCCAGTTTCAAAAATATATCGTCGAAAATATTATTATCATAGAAGCAACACAAATTATTAACACATATTAATAACATCTGAAAAGTATTTGACCATTGAGCATAGCATCGAAGAACTGTGCGAAGCACAACAACAATTAATTGTTCTTCTGACATTAAACATTCGAGAAGTGACTCGATTATGAACATCAAGTTCCTAACAAAATACATGATTTCTGAATCATAAACTTGATCAATAAATTGTTGAACCATTCAACTATTAGATTATCCACTTGGAATCATTATTATAAAAATATTTATATTCATGGCCATTTTTAGCAACTTTTACAACTTGCAATTCTTCGACAGAATGCGGAAATAAGAATTGTAACTTCATTATAAATTCATTTAGTTCATGGCACTAGGATTGAAAATATCCTTCAAATTATTCGTGGTTAAAGAATTATTTTTAATTGGCAGTGGCCCATTCTATTATTTGTGTAAGAACACAATATTACAACAACAACGGCAAAGGTCTTCCTCTGAAGAAGAATAAACTACTATCATGACAAATCCGGGTTCTAGCAAAATCAAAGTCTAAATGGAATTCGTAAACAAGGTTGAAATAAGAACTGATGGTTTCAAAGAAATAACCTTCGGGTCATTCATCCGACGAAATGTGTAGTTCCAATACTCCTACTATAAACCTGAGCCATCGAACCTGCTATTTGATTGATGCTCGAAAAAAATCTCCTCATTCCTGCGACTTAACATGCGCACCTGGGAATGGCATTTCAACTACTCCACACACATAAATTTTCTTCCCAAAATTTATACAATAAATCAAGCCTCTGCTTGTTATCAACACTGGAAGATTAATAAACTTACAAGTTTATTTTATTTTACCATTCAGTTCAACCCGTGAATTTACCATACTTATGAAAATCTTCACTTCACTTTCGAGTGTATTTACGTCATGATTTTATATAAATACAAAAATATCCTATTTGATACAAATATCAATTGCTTCCCGTTTCATGCCTCTCCGTGTTATCTGAAAAATATACTTTGCTCATTGCAAATATCAACTGTTCAACCAGAACTGAAATGTTGGTTGAATGCGGGCTTGCGCTAACCACTCTCCTTCGGAAAATCTCCTGTTCCAAACTAGAAATGATTAAACTACTTCATAGGCTCTTTCTCAATATATATGATTATTAGAAAATATAATATCCAAGAATTATTTAGAAAAATTATAAAAATTATTATTATTATTATTAGTGGATTATTATTATTATTATTATTATTATTTATATCATTTTAAATATGTTTAATTATCATCTCATTATGAGAGAATCCACATGTTCGAACCTTCGAATATGGAAAAAATATCCATTCCTTAACAAAAATAAATTTAACTTTTACAGTTACATCGGCTGATTACCGTGATTTCCCAAAAAAATATGAAATATTCAAATAAATGCTCAAAATGCTCGGTCATCGATCCTAAACTGTTCTGAGTGCTGAAAATACAAGCTTTAAATACGAAGAAAAATAATGTGTTGGTCATCTGCAGAAAAAATAGTTTGTTCCAATTAGCTAGGCATAATATAATTCAAATGTGGCTTACATTTCTTGATGGTCTTGAAGTGTAGTAAACCTGGTCTGTACCAGATTTATCCATAGACATGCCCTATCGGACAAGCATGTACAATCCTTGTATCCGCCGCCATCATATACCCACAATTCGTCTAGTCAGACATAGTGGTAGTATCTTTCGACGTTTGAATTAACTGTTGTTCCATTTTAATATGGGCTTCTATCAAAGCCATAACAGTTTGTTTAAATAGGGTCAGATCTAAGTGATCTCTTCTTAGATATGTCAGTTGTAACATAACTCACTGTAATCTTATCAGTACAAGAAAAACACTGACAGTCTAAGCAATTAACGGCTGTTCTGAAGATCGTTCCCTGGGCATGGTTTGTTATATCACCATCTACCATGCGCTAGGCAACTTGTAGTTTCCCTTGCGTAGACTAATGAACGCCACCGTTATAGACTAGTCTTCAGTGTACTGACAGATCGAAGTGGTTAACTAGTTACAAAAATGAAAACTGACTTGAAATGGATTTAAACATCCAAGTATTAAGTTATTACTGGACTGTGACAAAATACTATTTTCTAGACAAAGTCTAGCATATGTCCTTGTAGAAATATAAATATTTCCACCAATGTCTGTAGAAAAATCAATCACCTCAGTGATTCTCCTCGCCGTAAACTTACTAAGTTCCAACTCGTAGCGCAGCACTTTTCGTGACTATCACGACTTTGAAAGAACTTCTGCGTAGATCCGGCAACCATGTGCCTTGGCTCAGCGTAGATGCAACTTGCTCTGCAAGTGCTTGTGTTAGAATGAGCTGAAGTTGCTTCGGCCAGCTGGCTTTTATTCAAAACTGCCAGGGTCACGCGTCATCACCTGATATCTGGAAATCCTCATATCTCTCGTATCCCTGGTCCGATTTACTTGATACTAATTGCATTCTCTTTCATTTGGCCGTGCCAGTAATCTGATCCCAGTCTCAAGTCTCTGCTCCATGGTTAACTATTTAATCAATAAATAGCCTCGACCTCTGCTATTACTCGCTACGTCACTTGACATCCAAGTATCGGTAAATTATTTCCAAATGCTTCGAGAAGCAATGTAGCGCGATATTCAAATATCTCAACTTTCAAAAGCGGCTACAGCCTTTCCCTTGATATCTAGGTGTCTGAAACTTGGAATACCCATTCCTAGAGTTGGGCACATCCACCCCACACCTAGCAAAAAATAAAAATTGGAAAATTTTATTTTTCCTATCTACACATTAAATCATCTGGTTCTCGAATAATAAATCTTCAAATTCGATGCATTATAAGTTCCCACGATGTTACCAGTTCGTGTATTGGCTACTTCATAGCTTCCATTGTTGTTTACTTCCACAATATTCAAAATCTTCAATTTCACCAGGCTTAATATCAAAAATATCGTGATACTCTTCCAAAATTTTCCCTAGCTCTGGGGACTCCTTCTCAGTGTAGACTTCTCTTCCTTCAGCTTCATGAAAAATCAGAGACAATTGAGCATCTCCCTCGATGTCTTCCTCTTCCTTTCCCTCGAAGTTTATCTCTTCGGTATTCTTGAATTTGATCGTCTCTGTCTTCATATCTATCACTGCTTGATATTTCTGAATGAAATCTGCTCCCAATATCATGTCAAAAGCCATGTCCTTCATTACAACAAACACATGTCGGAAATCATGTCCTCCAATCGTAACACATAAGTATAATTGTGTTTTACACAGAGATATTTTATTGGGTATTATTCCTTGGATCTTAATTCCTGATACTGGAATCTCCTCTAAATTCTCTTTGAGCTTCCACAGACTATAAAGCTTCTCACTCACCAGACAAAGCATAGCCCCAGTATCGATCAAAGTATCGACAGGCATACCGAATACTTCGCATGATATGATTGGCATTCTAATTATTGTACCCATTTCTTTTCGTTCGTCATTCTGTTGAATTAAGTCATCATCCTCTGCTTGCCATTTAATAATTCTGGAAGTGAAAGTGTTCAAAATTTTATCTTCTACAGTGAATTCGAAGTTGTTTTTTTTTCATTACCATTCCCCCGGGATTGTTGTGTTCCCGATGGACCTGGTTCATTGGGCCTCTGCTCCAAAAATTGCAAGTTATCTTGGTGTCTTGCTTCCAAATTTTTCCTCGTCTCCTTGTTGAACTCTTCATTGGACTGACGAGTATCCACATTCCCTCTGTTATTGTAGTTGTTTCGACCATAATATCTTCTTTCCTGGTACCTTCCTTGAGTATCTCGTGGTCTTCTCCATCGAGTATTGTATCGATTACCACCATCCGGTCTCGCATATGGCTTGTAACTGTATCTGTTACTGTACTGGTTCCATCCTCCTTTATTTGCATCTTCCCTCGGCGTTTTCTCTTCTCGCCCCTCTCGAATCTCTCGAGGTGTTTGAGAATAACTATCAGCCATAACAGCATACACAGCGTTATTATTCTTTACTCCCTTCTGATGGAAGAATTGAGCGTTTGTATGATCCAGCTTCTGTAATACTTCATCAAATTGTTCCATATTATAGATATCAGCAGCGATCAAAGTCCTCTGGACGTCTGCTGGAAACTGACGTATCAATGCAGTAATCAACTCGTTATCTGGCATCGGCGGATCTAAATGTTGAAGTTTAGACAGCTGTCCAGAAAAGTACGTAGAGTATCGAGTAGGTTGTGACGTCGAGAATCTCTTCGAATATAACTCTGCTCTGACTTGCTGTTGGGTTTCCGGGGACCAAAACTTTTTCAATAACCCACGAGAAAACTCCTCAAAAGTGGTTAGAGTGGATCTAAAAGCTCTAAACCAAAGAAGTGCAGGACCTTCCAAAAACTTCCCTATCACTCGGATCTGTCTTTCTTTAGGGATCTTAGAATCTTTCAGGTAATCACCTGCTTCTCTCAAAAATTCCACGGGTGTCACAGAATCTCGCCCTGAAAATTTAGAAGGCTATTCTTCTATATTCTTAAATACAGTTATGGGGTTGGATTGAAATACTGTCCTGACCTCATCCTGTCTATCAGTCTCTCTAGCTGCTCCTAGATTTATCTGTATCTGTTCCTTTCCCCTTACATTTGGCATTTTCAACAGATGATCAGACTGTTTCTCATCCTTGATTTGAGTTTTCATAGCCTCAAGTTCCTTCTGGTTTTCTTCTGCCATTTTCTTAATTGCTTCAGTTTCTTTACAATTGTCCTTAACATCAATGGATATCTGGTTCATAACAGCCTCATGACTTTTCAATGACCCTGTCATATCTGATATGTCCTTCTGAGTGGCTTGGATATCTTTGGCAATTACTTCAATATGGGATGACAAAGATTCCCTAATCTCCTTGATTCCTTCTTGGTTCTCCTGCTTGAGTGTGTCTTTAATTTCATTGACAACTGTGGTCTTGATTTCAGTTTGCAATTCACTAATCACACCTTCTCTTATTTCTCCCATGACAAGTTCTTTGAATTGTTCCGTTAAACGTTGAACAACTAGAATTCCCATCTCGTTACTCTCCTTCTTCACTCTGACTTCCAGGTTGACCATGTCTTCGCCAACTTTCCTAAGACCATGTTCTATCCTATCAGCTAAGCTTTGGGATCGAAGATCGGCATCGCGAAATTTTTCGTCCATTAAACTTGCGTTAGTAGCTAATGAAGTTTCGAGCTCATGTGTTTTTTCGCATAATTTATTCATTTTACACTCAAGTGACATTTTCAAAATTTCAGAATTCTCTTTAAATTTACTTTCCATTGAATTAAATTTACTGTTTAAATTTTCTTTCAAATTACTTTTTAAAGAATCAGAATTTTCTTTAAGTTTATCCTCCAAACTTTCTTTAAGTTTATTTTCTAAAGAATCAGAATTTTCTTTAAGTTTATTTTCTAAAGAATCAGAATTTTCTTTAAGTTTCTCTTCTAAAGCCTCAGTATTTTCTTTCATAATAGCGGCTACACGCCGTCCAGCCTCTTTTGAACTCTCCTCCAAACTCCTCATCATCCTCATCATTTCTTCCATAATTTCAATTATTATTCAAAACTTAGGGGTATACAACAGTGGCAAACACAAGCTTATAACTAGAACAAGAAATATGAATAGCTAATTGGAACACTATAATAAAATGAGATTTGTCCTAATGTCGACGTGATGGAAAAACAAAATTCTCTACCTTTACGAATTACATTTACCACAATATCACAAGAAAAAATATGCAAGTTCTCAAATATCCTCCACCTGGATTCTAATAATGTGTATATCCAGTCATCGAACGTTTACTACTGAATTTACTTGACGCCCTAATGGTTAAGCCATTATCAAAAATAATCAAACCCATTCTAATTATTAACCAAGTTAAATTTTTAATTTTCCCCACTAATTGGGTTTCCTACTAATTTATTCATCCAAACCAGACATCTCTCAACTCCCAAAATATTTCTATAAAAATTATCACAATTTAAATCGGCATGCGATTGACCATGTCTAAATCGAGACCCACGTTCGAAGCCATTTCTCTCTCTATCTAATTTTATGTGCCCGTTTAGACCGGAGTCCGCACGACCACATATGCATTTTACCAATAATCAGTCAGCACGAGAGTCAAAATATCTCGGAGCGCCAGATGGGTTAAAGCAAATCGCAAAAACGACATCAAATTAAAAAAATGCTTTACTGATTCTTGGCTCAATGCAACAATAAGGATAGAAGGAGATTTAATTGGGTATGACACATCTGGTAAAATTATCTCAGTTTATTTTGAAGTTAAAATCTGACTGCAAAAATGCTCAAAGTAGCATCACTCACGTGTGGCGACCCACACTCTTATTTACACACAATATACAGAAATTTTCCAAACACATTTGACAATCTTTTTGGAAACACAAGTCCGATTAATAGTCCTGTGGACTGTGTTCCAAAATTATTAATATTTAATTCCAGTTCAAAGTTAATTGTCTATACTGGAAATATCGTAGATCACTGTTTGAATATTTACATGATATTAACACTCGTAGAATGAATGTTCATAGAATTTTTAAACTTTCACTTGTTTTTCCAGTTTCAAAAATATATCGTCGAAAATATTATTATCATAGAAGCAACACAAATTATTAACACATATTAATAACATCTGAAAAGTATTTGACCATTGAGCATAGCATCGAAGAACTGTGCGAAGCACAACAACAATTAATTGTTCTTCTGACATTAAACATTCGAGAAGTGACTCGATTATGAACATCAAGTTCCTAACAAAATACATGATTTCTGAATCATAAACTTGATCAATAAATTGTTGAACCATTCAACTATTAGATTATCCACTTGGAATCATTATTATAAAAATATTTATATTCATGGCCATTTTTAGCAACTTTTACAACTTGCAATTCTTCGACAGAATGCGGAAATAAGAATTGTAACTTCATTATAAATTCATTTAGTTCATGGCACTAGGATTGAAAATATCCTTCAAATTATTCGTGGTTAAAGAATTATTTTTAATTGGCAGTGGCCCATTCTATTATTTGTGTAAGAACACAATATTACAACAACAACGGCAAAGGTCTTCCTCTGAAGAAGAATAAACTACTATCATGACAAATCCGGGTTCTAGCAAAATCAAAGTCTAAATGGAATTCGTAAACAAGGTTGAAATAAGAACTGATGGTTTCAAAGAAATAACCTTCGGGTCATTCATCCGACGAAATGTGTTGTTCCAATACTCCTACTATAAACCTGAGCCATCGAACCTGCTATTTGATTGATGCTCGAAAAAAATCTCCTCATTCCTGCGACTTAACATGCGCACCTGGGAATGGCATTTCAACTACTCCACACACATAAATTTTCTTCCCAAAATTTATACAATAAATCAAGCCTCTGCTTGTTATCAGCACTGGAAGATTAATAAACTTACAAGTTTATTTTATTTTACCATTCAGTTCAACCCGTGAATTTACCATACTTATGAAAATCTTCACTTCACTTTCGAGTGTATTTACGTCATGATTTTATATAAATACAAAAATATCCTATTTGATACAAATATCAATTGCTTCCCGTTTCATGCCTCTCCGTGTTATCTGAAAAATATACTTTGCTCATTGCAAATATCAACTGTTCAACCAGAACTGAAATGTTGGTTGAATGCGGGCTTGCGCTAACCACTCTCCTTCGGAAAATCTCCTGTTCCAAACTAGAAATGATTAAACTACTTCATAGGCTCTTTCTCAATATATATGATTATTAGAAAATATAATATCCAAGAATTATTTAGAAAAATTATAAAAATTATTATTATTATTATTAGTGGATTATTATTATTATTATTATTTATATCATTTTAAATATGTTTAATTATCATCTCATTATGAGAGAATCCACATGTTCGAACCTTCGAATATGGAAAAAATATCCATTCCTTAACAAAAATAAATTTAACTTTTACAGTTACATCGGCTGATTACCGTGATTTCCCAAAAAAATATGAAATATTCAAATAAATGCTCAAAATGCTCGGTCATCGATCCTAAACTGTTCTGAGTGCTGAAAATACAAGCTTTAAATACGAAGAAAAATAATGTGTTGGTCATCTGCAGAAAAAATAGTTTGTTCCAATTAGCTAGGCATAATATAATTCAAATGTGGCTTACATTTCTTGATGGTCTTGAAGTGTAGTAAACCTGGTCTGTACCAGATTTATCCATAGACATGCCCTATCGGACAAGCATGTACAATCCTTGTATCCGCCGCCATCATATACCCACAATTCGTCTAGTCAGACATAGTGGTAGTATCTTTCGACGTTTGAATTAACTGTTGTTCCATTTTAATATGGGCTTCTATCAAAGCCATAACAGTTTGTTTAAATAGGGTCAGATCTAAGTGATCTCTTCTTAGATATGTCAGTTGTAACATAACTCACTGTAATCTTATCAGTACAAGAAAAACACTGACAGTCTAAGCAATTAACGGCTGTTCTGAAGATCGTTCCCTGGGCATGGTTTGTTATATCACCATCTACCATGCGCTAGGCAACTTGTAGTTTCCCTTGCGTAGACTAATGAACGCCACCGTTATAGACTAGTCTTCAGTGTACTGACAGATCGAAGTGGTTAACTAGTTACAAAAATGAAAACTGACTTGAAATGGATTTAAACATCCAAGTATTAAGTTATTACTGGACTGTGACAAAATACTATTTTCTAGACAAAGTCTAGCATATGTCCTTGTAGAAATATAAATATTTCCACCAATGTCTGTAGAAAAATCAATCACCTCAGTGATTCTCCTCGCCGTAAACTTACTAAGTTCCAACTCGTAGCGCAGCACTTTTCGTGACTATCACGACTTTGAAAGAACTTCTGCGTAGATCCGGCTACCATGTGCCTTGGCTCAGCGTAGATGCAACTTGCTCTGCAAGTGCTTGTGTTAGAATGAGCTGAAGTTGCTTCGGCCAGCTGACTTTTATTCAAAACTGCCAGGGTCACGCGTCATCACCTGATATCTGGAAATCCTCATATCTTTCGTATCCCTGGTCCGATTTACTTTGATACTAATTGCATTCTCTTTCATTTGGCCGTGCCAGTAATCTGATCTCAGTCTCAAGTCTCTGCTCCATGGTTAACTATTTAATCAATAAATAGCCTCGACCTCTGCTATTACTCGCTACGTCACTTGACATCCAAGTATCGGTAAATTATTTCCAAATGCTTCGAGAAGCAATGTAGCGCGATATTCAAATATCTCAACTTTCAAAAGCGGCTACAGCCTTTCCCTTGATATCTAGGTGTCTGAAACTTGGAATACCCATTCCTAGAGTTGGGCACAATACAATGTGATAATTAAGAGTTGCGAAGTATATCAACAATTGATAAAAGAAATTAAACATTAGTCAAAGCTTTGGAATGATTGTAGTCGGTCAACACGATTTGGCCCAATGAATTGGGTGGGGTAAAAGGTATAAATATGTGAACACACTCCTGGAAAAAATTACATGTATAAACTAACTAATACTGTGCATGTACTGAAAATCAGAAAAAAGACAATTTGTATAGGCAACATTGAAAAAAGAATGGCTTCAAATTTCCACATTTGTGACTGATACAATTTTGTTGAACATAGGTCAGTGACGAGAGCAATCTGATGTGTGAGATTTATATTAATCAATCCTGTTTCTGGCGAATGCAAAATCAATTGCAGTCCTGTAAAATGCAGTAATTTGATTGCGGGAGGATAGCGCATGGTTAAGAGTGAACAGTAAATGTTCAATGACAGATTTTGTATTGAATTTCCCCCACTTGTGTAGACTCGTACAGCAGCGCTCTCTGCGCCAGACTGTCACGCAGTGACATGAACGTAAACGGAATCGCTACAAGCCTCTTCTTTGCACCGCTGCTCACCAAGTGGTATTTGGCTTATCTGATGAGACTTCTTCTCATTTGCCACATATACATATTTCTGTAAAGATCGAAAATTAAATGATAGCTCACACGTCACTGCTCGACGTCTGTATTCTAGTTGATTTCAACATTTCGAAGCAAAGAGAACTTTCTACCACCATCGGTCATCCTCACAGCCATAATACGAGGATTAGACGGGTCGTCTTGGACAGTAATCTATCGTCCTAGTTGGATGCTTATAGGGAAACCCAGGTACTCACATAAACAGGAGAATGCTGGCTGCTCGCCCTGACTTGAAAGTACGTTTTGTCAAAAAATAGAATTAGTTACCAGCTCGTTAGTGTGTGCCACAGATCTCCACAAGCGTCATCTGGGTAGATCCCATTGATCTCCAGCATTACTGGATGTCACACTACGTATTAAGAAAGTGAAGCTGATTTTACCTGCAATACCAGGTGAAGCTAATCAACTAATTCCAACATCTAGCGCCAAATTGTTGATTCATTTCATAACATTACGGACATAAAAACACCATTACGGTAAAAGGTTAATGTGTTACAGAGACAATGTCGTTTATAATACTAATTTTACCAGAGGTTTGGTGGATTTTGCCAGCAATACGTGGAGAAACTGAGCCAAACATCCTGGCTCCATGTAGTAATATATACAACGATAAAGAGAGCGACTTCGAGTTAAATGTACGAGTGCGTATCGAAAAGTCTTTGTCCCTATTATTTTTAGCCAAAAGAAATACATACAGGTAATTACAAATATACGCACTGTTCTACGTACCTTACACTATTTCTCCACATAGTCTCCATATTTGTCCAGACATTTGCCCCACCGCAGTACTAAATTTGAGATACCTCTGTGGTAGAATTCAGCCGGCTGACTGTGGAACGATCGTCGGACTGCTGTCTTGGCGTCATCGATGCACGTGAATCGCTGTCCTGCCAGGAACTTCTTCAGCGGACCAAACAAGTGCTAATCACATGGGGGCGAGGTCCGGACTGATGGTGGGTGATCCAGACTCTCTCAATGAAATGACCGGAGCTTGTTAGCGGTTCTGGTTGCCGCATGTGGTCTCGCATCGCCATGGTACGCTGAAGATGTTCCTGGAAGGAAAGCGATTCACGTGCAACGATGTTGCCAAGACAGCACTCCGGCGATGGTTCCACAGTCAGCCGGCTGAATTCTACCACAGGGGCATTTCAAATAAAGTACTGCAATGGGACAAATGTCTGAACAAATGTGGATACTATGTGGAAAGATAGGGTACCGTAAGCTACTTAGAACAGTAGGCCTACGAATATTTTAATTACCTATATATATATTAATTTGCCTAATAATAATATAATATCGTATGACCTCGGGTGCCGGGTGCAAGCTTTGTAATTTGACACCCAGAGGGTAGTTTGCATGTCGAATTTCGTTGTTCCTTGAATCACTATGAAAGTCAAGGAGGTTAGATATCTAAGCTCCTTGAACACTATAGCGCTTTCTAGTAGAGAAATGAGAAACTTTGTGTTGGCGGAAACTCCCGAGATTAATTTTGCCATTATGAACACGGCCTACTGAATTCTAATGGGTTCTTTGACATGCCAACATCGTATGACATGCGTGTCGTATTTTTGCCACCTTTCAAAAATCACTTACCACGTCCAGGAGCGAACCTGCAATCTTGGGGTTAGTAGACCGACACGCTATCCACTCACCCACCTAATAAAATAGCGGCAAAGACTTTTCGATCCACACTCGTAGATCTCTACTTCACATCTTCTGATCTGCGTGTTGTTGGCTCTGTATGTTGTTGGAAGTTTCTATGACACGTCAGATGCCACAATGGATCTGTAAACTGCCGACCAATGGCTTGGACAGTGTTCCCCTTCGAAACCCTCAATACCGGGGTTTAGCCTACCTATTAACGCCAATCGTGGAAGCGTTGAAATTTCATGTGAAGTTTTGAAGCCATTTTTTCAATGTTGCTTGTATGATGATGATGATAGCAAACACTCGTCTCGAGTAGGTCGGCGTTCCAATGCCGAATGATTCTTCATCGATGAGTCCGGAGATGACTATAAAGCCCAATGCGGGAGACACACAGTATTCCGCAGTGATGACAGGTAGTATCAGGTCCAGGTGAGGCATCCACATTCATTCCCTGTCTTCTAATGAACACACTGTTCTTTCTTCGCTGCCTCCGAACTTCTACCATACGTCGGCGGTTTTCTTCAAAAAGTATCGCACCATGATGAACAAGTGATCTCCAGGATGAGCGATCAAGGGCTAAGGTCTCCCAGTTGTTGATATCAATGTGGCACATTTGCATATTAGCCTTTAGTACGTCTTTGAATCGCTTCCTCGGACCTACTACACAGCGCTTGCCCTCAGTTAGTTCAGAGCAAAACACCTTCTTGGGAATGCGATTATTGGGCATGCGGATTACGTGTCCTGTCTATCGGAGCTGACGTTTTAAAAGCATAGCTTCAACACTGGTAGTCTGTGCTTCTTCGAGAATGCTGGTGTTTGTGCGTTTGTCTTGCTTGTATAAACTATTATTGTATACAAATGTTTGTATAATTTCAAACTTCAACCCTAGTGATCAGTATCTGATGACTATCACGTGACGATCCAAACGCGTAATCCTAAATTTTCCTTTATCCGTGAATAATATTAATACGGGTATTTTTTTTTTCTTCAGGAAAGTGTATTATTTACTAATTATAGTTATCCCGTCTAATATACACACATCAAAAGAAGTTTTGTATATTGGCATGTAGCAGAGTGAGGACGGACTTATTTATTAAGTACAGGGTCTTTCATATAAAGTAAGAACGCCAAGCGGCGGGTTTGTTATCCGCTAGTGTGGTGGCCTTGACCGAGCTTGTGGCGAGCCGTGGCCCCCTGCTCTAAGCGTGTGTACAATCCTCTATGAAATATTACCTTATAAAAGTTGCTGGAAGTGTCGTCCTTCCTGGGTTATACAGGCATTGTATCTGGTAACCACATTTTGGCTGACGCGAGTGAGTCATGCCACAGTATTTTTTTCTGATTTTTTATTTTGTGTTTTTTATTGAGCACTGAACCAGTAGTGTCCAAGTTATTTACAATTACGTGAATCTGTTCTAGTGAAGGTGACACTTCATCAGGAAATCGCTGAACAAATGCATCACGTACCCGCCGAGCCGAATCGTAATTAAAATAAATTTTACATACAAAAATACGATGTTGCAATGATAACTGTCTCAACATGTTAGCAGCTGTGGTTCAGACTGGCGACTGGCAACACCTGCACGCTTATTGCAAGGTCAAGTTTGTACTATGTGCCCGCTTTCAATACTACAGCAGTGGGCCGTGGTGCGTCACAAGCTCGGCCAAGCCGGCTTCAGCAGCGAATGACAAAACCGCCGCTCGCCGTTCTTACTTTATATGAAAGACCCTGTAGTGTCCACGTCTGCTCTACACAATTAAGATCGGCAGCATATGCAGGCCATTCCACTCTTCATTCTCCTGAAGAAATGCATTGATAATGCCAGCCCTGTGCGGGCGACCGATATCGTCCACGAAAGTGAAATTCGGGCCAAAATTGTAAGCATAACCTTACACTACAGGTGCCCAGATAGTATCTTTGGAACGTATGCCTGCCATACTCCCTGGGATGTACACGAGGGGTTCAGCGACCATACACGATGCCACCCTAAAACATTGCACCACCCCCTCGCTGTTGGTATCGGTCTCGGATGTACCGTATTGGTCGTGCATACGACCACTAGGACTCCTAGCCAGCAATATGCAAAACTTTTTTAATGTGTGTAATTGGGCAAAGGTGTTTTGACCAACTGAAAAGTATAAATTGATACTTTTGTTTCAGGTATTCTACCTATGAACCCACAAGCAACGGGTAATGAAAGCTAGTGTGGGATATGGACAGACGCCCGGTGCGAAACATCACATAGGAGCATGTACATCGTCTACTGCACTCGATATAAAGTTTACATACAGTCCATATCCGGCGATTCACTCTGCAATAATTTCCCTTGAATTGGATATCAATGCAAGATCGTTGGTATCGAGAGAATGTTTCTGAAATCTTCAACTAAGACTTGGAAGTGAATGTGTTGATGCTGTTAATTCATTGCGACATCGTGGTGATGTAGCCATGTTCACTTGGGTGTATGTGGAATATGTCTGATAACTTGTGCAATTGTGATGGCTTTAGTAGTGCGTGTACTTCTAGCCAAGCCTATGATAGGGAAGCAAGCGACCGTGTCCTTTAGTTAGGAACCATCCCGGCATTTACACCAAGTAGAAGTGGGAAACCACGGAAAATCAGCTCCAAGATGGTTAAAATGGGAATCGAACCCGCCTCTTCTCACCTCTGCCTCACGAGGCTGATTGTACCTCGTTCCAGTTCTCGAACATCTTGGCACAGCCAGTAATCGGACCCGGATATCACGGGTGACGGCCAATAATGCTCACTTTACGCTCGTCTATAAGCGGAAAAATGCATCGCCCCGTGATGAAGAAGTTTGGTTCGAATCCTGCACGAAGTTTCGTTTTAATCCTTGTGCAGTTCTGCATTTATGACCGTTCCAAGGAGAGCTTTTTCCTAAAGTTATTTCTATGACGTTATGGGAATTAGAGAAAAATTTAAAGTAGGAGTGAAAATCCACAGCCTGCTTCCAGTCGACCGACCAGGTCAGGGAATGGAATGAATGAAGCCCCCATCTTGCGGCGAGTGTATGAACTGGAAAAGGAAGCTTGTAGTTTAACGTGACCGTTAATCTTGAGATCATGAGCCACGGGACCTCCTTTTTACGTGGAATCCGAACCACAGGACATGGCATTTCACTTCGAAAATCTCACATGCATTGCCTTGGTGAGAGGCATACAGCTAGACCGCTGAGCCACCACGCCTCCACGTGTATGAACTGTGCCGGCTGCCCAAGTTTGTCACACTTCCCCGGGGCAATGATTAAATGAATGACAGATGAAAAGAAATGATAGGAGAGAGTGTTGCTGGAATAAAATTAGTGACAGAGAAACCCGGAGTACTCGGAGAAAAACCTGTCTGCCTCCGTTTTGTCCAGCACAAATCTCACATGGAGGGACCGGGATTTGAACCACGGACCCAGCGGTGAGAGGCCAGCGTGCTTTAAGTAGGAGTAAAGATTTAAAAAGAAATAATTTCAACTCTGAAATTTGCTTATGACATGTCATCTTACTCGAGCCACTAGAAGATTTGAACGAGTTTTCAAATGGTATGGACTTTGTCTTGAGGAAAGAATGTATGATGAAATGCAATAACAAATATAATGGAATGCAGACGAAAGAAATCAGAAACACCAATTGACGTCAAATTGACAGGTGGAGAGCTAAAGGAAGTAGGAAACTTTTGCTAATTAGGAAGCAAAATAACCAGTGATGGACGAAGCAAAGACGATATTAAAAGTATGTTGGCTCAGGCAAGGAAAGCATTTCTACAGAAAAGAAATTTGTTGACATCAAATATAGTCTTACGTATTAAAATAGTACATTATGCAACGAACCTATAATGGCAATAATTAAGGCACGCTTATGTTTATAAAACGAGCGTATGCGAGTTTTATAATTTCCATACGAGTGTCTTAATTACCATTATAGGCGAGTTGCTTAAGAATGTTTATGTTCGACGATAATTATTATAACAATTTTATATTGGAAAATAAATATTCATAAATATCTGTCGAGATTTCGCCAGTTTTATGTACTGAACAGAGCGCATGGGACGCACAGAATGCCTTGTATTTGACCATGGCCTCCTCGATTGCCCCACTATGACACTGGGCCAGGCAGTGAAATTTAAATTAGAAGGCCTTGGAACTCAGCACAGATGCGTTGCTATCCTCACCTGATTGGTCAAATAACTGTTTCTTGAGCTCTGATTGGTGGGAGAAACTGTTTCATAATGAAAAATATTGTTATAATGACCATCATTATGATACAGTTTTCTGTCATATAATAGTCAGGGTCGAACATAGAGTTATCTTTAAAGCCTTTTTTAGGAGTGTGGCACTCTATGGAAATGAAATTTGAACTGTTGGTGCAGCAGGATAGGAAAGAATAGAAGCATTTGAAATGTGGTGATACAAGAGAATGAAGAAGATCAGATGGGTAGAGTAAGAAATGAAGAGGTTTTGAGACGAGTGGGAGATGAGAGATATTTCTGGCGACTGCTAACGAAGAGAAGAGAAAGGTTGGTAGGTCAAAAAAAGCTTGTAGTTTAACGTGACCGTCAATCTAGAGATCATGAGCCACGGGACCTCCATTTTACGTGGAATCCGAACCACAGGACGTGGCATTTCACTTCGAAAATCTCACATGCATTGACCGGGAATTGGTAGGTCACATACTAAGATATCCAGGAATAGCAAACTTAATAATGGAAGGAAGGGTCAAGAACATAGAAATGTAGGGGTAGACCTAGGTTAAACAGATGTTAAACAGATTGCCTCGGATGTAGCATGTGGTAGCTCTATAGAGATTAAACGATTAGCTCAGGACAGGGAGAGTTGAGAGCTGCATCAAACCAGTCAAAATACTGAATACTCAAACAAGATCATCGTGTAGATTATAATTTTCGACCTAAAAGGGGCGATAATATGGCATGTTCTTTGTTAGATTATAAATGCATCTACCAGCAGCTATATTTAAATTTCATACGAAACTCTTGGGAGCGGAAAATACAATATAATTCTACATTACTGCCTAGCTGCGGTGTTATATGGAAATTTGAAAAATTAATTACTTAATCCATACATATTTATATACCACCTGTTCACGCAGGCAAACATAGGCTATTGGTCAATTTTACGCTTCTTTGTTACGCCTGAACAAGTCATTTTAAAGTAGCGGAAAATTAATTTTAACCTTCTATATTTTTTAGTATCCGTTTAATTACTTCTTTACTCGGCCATGGGATATGAATGGAACTCATATGAGGCTTTTGGTGGTGCTAGTCGTAGTGGGAGTGGTCGTTTGTGAACCGAACAGACACTATGGTATTGGGCATGGTGGCATCGGTTTAGGAGGCCTTGGAGTAGTAGAAGGTCTCATTGGACTCGGTGGTCATGGAGGAAGAATGGGTGGTGGTCTCGGAGGTATCGGTGGACTAGGCAGTGGTCTCGGTGGAATCGGTAGTGGAATTATCGGTGGAATCGGAGGTAGAATCGGCAGAGGTATTGGTGGACTTGGAGGAGGCTTTGGATTAGACGGTGGTCATGGCTTCCGACTTCGGTGCGGTGCGGTGTGGCGCGGAGCGTGTCTGAACTCATTATCACTGCGATACCAGTGGATGCTCTTACAGTATGTATCCAAGGAGATCTGACCCCATATCCAAGGAGTGCATATTAGTGTACTAGACTATTGCTACGCTCACGCTTTTCTAGGCTATATAATGCCAATCTTGTTGCCGAGTTGTCACTTGGGGCGCTACAAGGCTGCTACAGTGTAACAAGCACAGGCCCGGGATGGTAAAGTCAAAGTGTACCAGAGAGCTGCCCTCAAAAATTCACAGTTCTGCTCTTCAAACAAGCAACTCTATGTTCAAAACCCAAGAGTTGTTGTTGTTGTTGTTGTTGTTGTTGTTGTTGTTGTTGTGTTGTTGTTGCTTTAAGGGGCGGAACTAAGAGGTCATCTGCCCCATATAAAAAAAGGAAGAAATTCACGTCCATGTACTGTTTTGTTTAAACGACTCCACTTGCATTTACTAAACTGTTATAACTTTCTTCTGATTACAAACTTTACGTTGCCGTTTCTTGGGAGGCTCCCCTTCGTTCGTGACAGTATCTATCGTTATCTGTCGATTACTATTAAATTTCAGTTTCGTCCGATTGCCGACTCGAACCCAGTTCATCACAATCTTATTGATGGTGCATTTGTAATTAATTTTCGTTGTTTCTCCACTTTTACAAACGTAAAGGACACACTGAACGTTTCTTATGATGACACTCGGGTTGACTGATGATTCTTCGCCGGAAACTCAACCATATCCGGTCTATTTGATCAGCAGTTTGCATTTTCTACCACTACAAGCGCTAGTGTGAGTCAATGCGGAGTTTCACTTAAAGCCTTGTAACTACTTCCCGTGCGAAGGTTTTTCAAAAAAATCAAAAGGCACGTGAGGGTATTGAACCATGGAACACATTAAAGAACGAATGTTGATAATAGGTTAATTTGGCTAGGATTTGAATCAAACAGAATACGAGTAATGAAAAGCGATTTTAGCCTGTATATCTGGAACTGAATTTCAGCAGGGAGTGATTTTTGAATGTTTTTCAACTCTTCAAGACTCGCTATTTGAGACCCTTCCATTTCCTTTGTCCCTTAAACGTTAGGAACAATTGAGAAAATTGCTTAATTATATATTTTTGTTAAGATGGGGACCCCTACTTTGTCTGCAAAGAAATATTTTCACAATCAAAATATTTCCCATAGCATTTATCACGCCTCTTTTATGCTTAAAATATGATTGCTTCCAAATGACAAGCTAAGATACGGTGTATCACGAACCCTAAAATGCCAGCTGACTGCGCCAGATACGAACCTGCAACCTTGGGCCCAGCAAGAGAGAACGTTACCGCTGAGCCACGCAGCCAGTTGCTGTAATGTTTAGCTGTATACATATTATCTTCTATGCCTAGGTTCCAAACATTTAGCTGATAACGTCGCAACAAATGGCGTCGACATTTAATTGCCCACAATATTGGTTTCGTGCTTAGGCCTATATGTTTCGGAAATCCATGGCAGTAAACTTAGTTTATAGTCCTCTGTCATATTACGAAAATTCTGCTGTAATTGTTTCCAAAATAGTCAAATAATTCATTACACCACCATATTGAATTGGTAATGATTATGGAAATTTAAATGAAATGTTGTTGTTGTTGTTGTTGTTGTGGTTTTATTTCAGGGGTTTGGACATGGTGGTCATTTAGCCCCGAGTAAAATAATAATGTTATTGGCTTTGCGTCTCTTTAAACTACTGCGATTTTTAGAGAAACCGGGGTGCCGGAAATTTGCCCCGACGGGGGATCTTCATGATATCATATCTTCATTGAGATTAACAAAACGATGATAATAATAACCTTAAAACAACGACTGTAGCCCTTTTATACTTTAAAATGTTGGCTTCAATTTACAGACTTGATGGCTGATCCCTGTACTGTATATTTTACTCCATGAAGTGCACGATGTTGACTTAAACACCAACATTGTCTATTAGATTCCTGTTAGATTTCAAACGGATTTAGGATACGCATTTCTTATGTAGTACGTTGCTCAGTAGGGGCATATGACATCGCTGCTCCGCCCCTTAAAACTCCAATAACTACGAGAGCAGATCAAACAAGATGTTCAGTAAAGAACATATTGCCTACTTTCTCCTAAATGCATGGGTATTGTCATAACTCTTTATCCTTTTCAAGGAGTATAATTGAATGTTGGTTGCAGTAGCTTGTTGAAATACAACGTGCTATAGGGATATTAAACATGAATATGAGGTGGGTGCCCTTTGCTAGTGCTACCTCTGTAAAGAATTTCATTCAATTCCATTTCACCGTGTTTGAATTGATATGGGGAATGGATTTGCACACAAACATGGCCGCTATTTGCAAACTATTGGGCTGATGACCTTGTAGTCAGTCATAAGATGCTTTCCAAAAAAAGGCATGTTGTTGCAAAATCTGGTAGAGATCAAATTATTAGGATGGTCGTAATTTGATTTAAGCTTTTAACATTTGGGTGGCCGTCATTCCGTTTCCGTCAAGATGGCGGAGATATAAAACATGACACTGAGGTGCCCTTTGCTAGTGCTAACTCTGTACCAAATTTCGTTCAATTCGGTTTCACCGTGTTTGGATTGATAGGGGGAATCGATTTGCACACATACATGGCCACCATCTGCAAACTATTGGGCTGATGATCTTGCAGTTTGGTCAGAATATGCTTCCCACATAAAGATATGTTGTTGCAAAATTGGGTAGAGACTCGAGTATTAGGTTAGTCGTAATTACATTTTAGCTTTTAACATTTGGTGACCGCGATTACGTTTCAGTCAAGATGGCGGCGATATAAAACATGACACTGAGGTGCCCTTTGCTAGTGCTACCTCTGTACCAAATTTCGTTCCATTCGGTTTCACCGTGTTTGAATTAATAGGGGGAATTGATTTAGACACAAAGATGGCCGCCATCCGCAAACTATTAGGCTAATGACCTATTAATTTGGTCAAAGGATGCTTTCTCCATAAAGGTATGTTGTTGAAAAATTTGGTAGAGATCGGATGATTACGTTAGTCATAATATGATTTAAGTTTGAACATTTGTGTGGCCGCCATTAAGTTTCCGTCAAGACGGCGGCGATATAAAACATGACACTGAGGTGCCCTTTGCTAGTACTACCTCTGTACCAAATTTCGTTCCATTCGGTTTCACCGTGTTCGAATTAATAGGGGGAATCGATTTTCACACAAAGATGGCCGCCATCCGCAAACTATTAGGTTGATGACCTATTAGTTTGTCAAAGGATGCTCCCCCCATAAAGGTATGTTGTTGCAAAATTTGGTAGAGATCGGATGATTAGGTTACTCGTGATTTGATTTAAGCTTTGAACATTTGTGTGGCCGCCATTACGTTTCCGTCAAGATGGCGGTGATATAAAACATGACACTGAGGTGTTCTTTGCTAGTGCTACCTTTGTACCAAATTTCGTTCAATTCGCGTTCACCGTGTTCGAATTGATAGGGGGGGGGGACACACACAGACATTCAGAGTACACACACTCACACACACACACAGACTCTCACACACGCACACATACACGCACACACAGACAGACACACTTCTTTTCGGCCTGTGTTGATCTCATAAGTCTACTTTCATTTTGTGCAAAAATCGAAAGTGGGCTAAAAATAAGTTGCACTTCCCAGTTATGGTCATTTATCACACTATCGATACAACAGCAACACGCCTATAACGACATACAATGTAACGTCACTTTTCCACATAGTTTCCAAGAGACTCCAAACATTCCTGCGAACGCACAACCAACTTGTCGATGCCGGATGTATAGAAAGTTCCTCCAGCGTTCTGCAACCACACGGAGACAGCGGCCTTCACCTCCTCATCGGTCTGGCAACGTCGGCCACCGAGCTCCGTTTTGAGCTTACCGAACAGATGAAAGTCACATGGCACTAGGTCGGGACTGTAGGGTGGATTTTGCTAGACCTCCCACTTGAAACGTTGCAACAGTTCACTCGTTAGGCGGGCCTTGTGAGGTGTTGCGTTATCATGCAACAAAATCACACCGGCGCTCAATTTCCTCCGGCTCTTCTCTTTAATCGTGCAATTCATCCTTTTGACCCACAGGAATCGGATTGTCGCACGCACCTCATATTTGGAGTGAACGTCCAGTCGACGCGCCATTGCATTTGGCTGCTATTCACACCATACAAGACGAGACCTCACAGCGACCTGCCTAACAGACGTGTGGGCAGTGTATGTCCTCTTCTCTGCTGTGCCCACGTTTGCGACACACAGCGCGCTGCTGCAGCGCGTTAGTGCAACTAACGTTTTGATCCACCTTCGTAATTGACTAACACTGCTCAGTAACAGCGAAAATATCTACAATAGGTGTCTACGGATGCCACACTACTTCTTCTTAATAATATTATTTTTTGATTAGTTCTGCCCATTTAAGGAGTGCGTTAAAACTTATTTAGCACAATGATTCCTCTTTTCTTCCCAATATTTCTTCATCTGTTCACTGTGATCTCTTCTGCGTTCTTCTGTTCATCCTGTGTTCTTCCGTTTAGGCTTCTCGGTAAACTTGTGTCTGTTAAGGGTATTAGCGTTTTACATTTTTGTCTATTGTGAATGATTTCATCGTTGATAGACCACCAATTTCTTGAAGGGTTTGTGTTATTTCTAACAGCCCATTGTTGTGATTTTAAATTGTCTTGGTTAGTCTATTGTCATCCATTCTGTATATGAGACCAGGAAATTTTAGTCTCCTTTCTCTGATGGAATCTCCGATTTTTTCAAAGATTTATATGGCTTCATTTTCATCCAAACCCATTATTTCATGTTTGGTCCAAGGATTTTTGAGAGGATTTTTCTCTGTTGTTTCAATGTCTTTGATTTGTGATCTGCCCCCATGTATCAAAATTTCAGATGCATTTTGTAGTGTCGTAATATTGCGTTTTGTGATATGGGTTTTTGTATTAGGCTATGTCTGTTCGACGCAATTTAAAACGCTTTTTGTAATTTTGCATATCATGCTTGCTCACATCTTGATTTCATGCTGCTGACTCAATAATTATTTCTCCTAAATACTTGAAATTATCTACTTGATAGATATTTCCAAATTTGGTGATTAAAGGTTGCTTACTTAAGTTTAAAATATACGCCAATCAATACTTGAATTAAAAAATATCTATCTATTTTACGTATACGAGTATTATAGTACATGTTTCGACCTGACATTGAGGTCTTCCTCAGCTAAGAATGAAAATACTAATGATGTACTTAAGTCTAATGATATAATAATAATAATAATAATATCGTATGGCCTCGGGTGCCTGGTGAAAGCTTTGCTATTTGACACCCAGAGGGTAGCTTGCATGTCGAATTTCGTAGTTCCTTGACTATGAACGTCAAGGAGGTTAGATGTTAGATATCTAATCTCCTTGAACACAATAGCGCTTTCTAGTAGAGAAATGAGGAACTTTGTGCTGGCGGAAACTCCCGAGATTAATTTTGCCATTATGAACTCGGCCTACTGAATTCAAATGGGTTATTTGACATGTCAACATCGTATGACATGCGTATCGTATTTTTGCCGCCTTTCAAAAATCACTTACCACGGTCAGGGGCGAACCTGCAATCTTGGGGTTAGTAGACCGACACGCTATCCACTCACCCACCGTGGCAAGCTAAGTCTAATGATGAATGTTTGATATGAAATAATTATATGATGAAACTAGCTGTACCCGGCATGCGTTTCAATGCCAATCAAAGACAGTGTTGGCCTTGTAACTTTATTTGTTGAAGTGATTTTGTTTATGCTCTTCTTTTTCCGTAACCGCCTCTAAACTTTTGTAAAATGGATTTACTAATTCAGAAACATTCGTGGTAGCGTGCACAACAACTCATCAAAGTTAATCGCAATCGGATGAATGGTAAATGAACGCATACTGGACTTTGTTGAAACGACTCAGGCGCCGTCACCCATTTGTTGAATTTACTCGTGCGCTACCTATTGTAATATGAATTCCCTAAGTCAGAAACCTTTGCAGGAGTGTACACAATATCTCACCCAAATTTAATCGCAATCGGATGAATGGTAGATATTAACGCATAAAAGACTAAATAAAATAATAAAATATACTGTTGGGCTTCTTAATAAAAATTCAAGGTTGGTTATTGAATCCTGATTTATTTCCTTAGTCCTGTTCTTGCAGCTATTTCATGGAGTTTTTCTATGGAATGGATTGCTTCTTGACTATTTTATTATTATCATTATTATTATTATCATCATCATATTTTGTATTATTAGCAGTATTATTACTGTATTATCCATTAATCGTATCGGCCTACTAAGCACCACGTCATTTCAACTGTCTTCTCTGGTCTTTGATCTTTGCCCAGTGTTCCTTCATAATCCCACGTTGCCGGTGTTGTTCATTTCTTTCTTCCGTCCACATCTTTCCTGTCTTCAACTTTGTTTTTTCTTGAAAACACTGGTGGTCGTTTAGTTTCTTGCTGAGGGGTTTGCGTTTTTGAATATCTTCATACGTAATCTCCATCTCCTGTAGGTCATTTTCTACCACCTTCGAACCAGGCTTGCTTGGTCTTCATATATTTAAAATAGGTAAAGATCCGTTTCGTCCATGGTGTAGGATTCATTCTTAGCAAGTGGCCATAAAATGCAATTCTCCTTTTCCTCATGACACAGAGATATTTCGGACATGGATATACAGCTCGTGGTTATGCCGTCGTTTATGTTCCCCTTTGTCTTTCATCGGGCTAAGAATTTTCCTCAAGATCTTTCTTTCTTTCTTTCTTTCTTTCTTTCTTTCTTTCTTTCTTTCTTTCTTTGATCTCCATTTTTTATACCAGGTCTTTCTTGTTCATGGTGAGGCATTTGGCTGCATACAGAGCCTCTGGTCGTATGGCAGTGCAATACTGCCTGAGTTTTGCTTTCAGGGATATATACTTTTTGTCGAAAACGTCCTTGGTGAGTTGGTAATATTATTATTTAATTATTTATTTAAGTGAAAATTCCCCTACAGGAGAGCGATTAAACTTGATATCATGATGTCATTTGAAGGTGTGTCTCCTCCGCTCCTCCCAAAATCTCTTCATTCGTGCAGAATACTCCCTTTTCCTCTCATCCGTCCACTTTTTTCCCGGTTGTCGTAATGATCTAGGTTCAAACTTAACATTCGCGATTTTCGTCTGGCACTCAGTTCGGTCTTCAAAATTGTGTATACTGATTACTTGTAAGTCTCTCTGTACCCCTTTAAGCCATACTGTGCCGCATTTCCTCTGTGTTATGATGCCGAGTAGCTTCTTGGTCAATCTGGAGGTGGCGGTCCTGTGGATGTGAGTGTAAAATTTGGAGCTGCGTTTTCTAATTTTGTCTGTTATCGTAGTGGTGTTTTGATAGAGTTCAGTACTAGGTCTCTTCATCCAAATGCCGTTTCTGTTGATTGCTCCGTAGATATTCCGGAGAATTTTTCGTTCCTGCTTTTCCAGTTCCCTAATCTTGGAATGACCATCGATTACAATTTGTTTCAACCGCATATATTGCTTCTGGAAGAATAACTGTTTTATAATGTTGTAATTTGGCGTTCGTCGAAATGCATTTCTTGTTGTAATGGGCCCACGTTAGCCTGTAGGCCTTCTGGAGCTTAGTGATTCTGTCTTCATTGGCGATTCGATTAAGTCTCGAGGGCTGTATAATTTCGCCAAGGTATTTAATAGTGCAGACTTGTGCGATTTTACCGTATTTGGTGTTTAAAGGGGATTTATTTTCTGGCCTTCTCTCCATATATTTGGTCTTGTCGTAAGTGAAATGTAATCCGGTCTTTTGTGCAATCTCATGGAGCTTTTCAAATGCGTAAGTCGCTTCCGATCTGTTGTCTGCGACAATTGCAATATCGTCCGCGAAAGAGAGACATTTGATTTTAGTTCGGTTCTCTTTTTTAATACTGATTTGAATGCCCTTTACAAGAGGTTCCCATTCCCTAGTTATTATTATTATCTATATATTTAAAACACTAAGGTGATTTTTGTTAACACGAGATTGAGAGAACGACAGAACCGATTTAATTCGTAGAGCACACTGACGAAAGCTCTTGACATGTAGATTTGCAGAGTGTCTTTAAAATAAACAAGTAGTTCCGTGAAGAACTACACAGCCTATTTTTATGTATCATACTCATGTTAATTGCCACTATCAACATACAAAATTTCATTTTGATTGTTGTGAAAGATTCGTAGATATTGAGTACCGTCTAAATATGTCAGATGGTCACCAGGTTGGATTTTTAGCCTATTTTCAATTTTGAAAAAATAGGCTTATGAGATCACCTATTGTCCGTGTGTGTGTGTGTGTGTGTGTGTGTGTGTGAGGTGTGTGTGTGTGTGTGTGTGTCCCCCCCTAATAAAATCTAAACGGATGGAGCGATTTCAATGAAACAAGGTAGGTTCATAGCACTATTCCAGGCGACCCCGGCCGTGTCCTTCAAATATTGTTACGTCGCACCAATCCAACATGGCGGCTGTGCGAAATATTTTACCAGCATTCAATATCTCCGAAACTATTCCCGATATCATCCTGGAATTTGATACGGTGATAAAGGAAACTACTAGAAATTCACCTATGCAACTTTTGAAAACCTGGTAACTACAAAACCAACATGGCGGCCACGCGAATTCGCGACTTTTAAATAGACGTTTCTCGCGATTTAACCTACCAAACGCAATAAAACTTGGTGCAGTATATGTTTATACACATTGTAATGCATCGACATCTAACTTTGTTCAATTGTTTACATAACCACAAAATGGCGGATGTGCGAAATATTTCACCGGCATTCTATATCTCTGAAACTATTAGCGGTATCACTCTGAAATTTTGTACGGAGATAAAGGGCACTACTGGAAGTTCATCTATAAGACTTTCAAAAACCGTGTAACTACAAAACGATCAAGCGGCCAGGCGAATTTGAAAATTTTAAATAGACCTTTCTCGCGATTTAATGTTCCAAACGCAATGAAATCTGGTACAGGAAATGTTTATACACATTGTAATGCACTGGTATCTAATTTAGTTCAATTGTTTACATAACCTCAAGATGGCGGCTGTGCGAATTTCGAAAATTAAGTTTTTATTTCTTGTGTCGTAATCATGCCACCGAAGTGAAAGTTTGAATAATAAACCTACGCAATAATTTTCCTTTAATGGTACATGACTCTATGGCCTATACATTTAACAATCCAACATGGTGACAAACCGAAATATTTAGACGGCTCTGAATATCTACGAATCTATTATAGCAATCAAACTGATTTTTAGGTAGATTTCATTAGAAAGCTAACTATTGCAATGGGTCCCATGTTTCGACTTCCGGAAAATTTCGACATATCTTCGCGTTTCACATCCCCCAGACCCCAAAACCACCGTCAGTTCAAAAGTTTATATATAATTTATGTATATATATATATGTATATATATATGTATATCAGTTTCTTGTGGACACGATAACTGCCGTAATTTTGCACCAATTACTTCGAATTTTTTACCGAAGATGTATACCTATAAAATCTCAGTCGAGTTCGTTACTGGGCTAAATCGGTCGAAGGGGGTGAAAATGGGGGGCTTTTTTCGAAAAAGTGAAATTTCGCTATAACTCTCTTAATACGTGCAATATCGAATCCATTCAAAGTTCATAATATGTGTCGGATAAGTGCCAAAAATTTATGTCAAATAAGATTTTTGATAGCACCAACCATTGACCAAAGGGGTGGAAAAAAGTGGGTTTTTCGGGAAACATTAATCATATCTCTCTTAATAGGCACAATATCAAAACCGTACAAAATGGACAATATTCCCCTAATAATTACCTAAAACTTTTGTCTGAAAGAATTTTTGATATGACCCACCATTACGCCAAGGGACGAGAAAAATGATTTCGGAATTATAAGAAAATGCCAAGAGCTATCAGTGGTTGCCATGGCAACACTACTAAATTGATGAGGCATGGACCATCAGACGTTGCCATGACAACGCACTTGCACGAGATCAGATTCAGTATTTCCATCTGATTAAGTGGTTGGTTGGTTGGTTCTTAAGTTTAGGGGCTGCGACAACGCGGTCATGTAGCCCCGTGTACTTTGGGTGTGTGTAGAATCTGTCTGATAACCGGTGTTAATTGTGATGACTGTATTAGTGTGTGTTATCTGTTTGTTAATTTAAGTACTGCAACTAACAATTTTTCAGATAGTTCCTACTTTTGCCGCCAAGCGCCACTGTCAACGACTACGAGGCCAAGTTCAGAACTGAGCTACTAGACGCCGCCGCAGTCGGCTCTTGGCAACGAACATAGAAACCTAAGAGCGTTGTATACATTCTTAACCTATCCAATTTAGCTTCACACAGGTGCAATTAGTGGAAGGATCTTTAACATGCCATAAATCTATGACATGGGACCGCCGGCTTTACTTCCCCTCCGAAGGAAGGCATACTGAGGGATATTTAACGCTCTTAAAAAATCCGACGGCTTCGGCCGGGTTTGAACCCGGTATCTTGGGCATAGAAGCTCAGCATGTTACCGACTACGCCACCAAAGCCGCCTGATAAAGTGGGAAGCGGCTTCGGTGACGTAACTGGTAGCATGCTGAATGTCTATGCCCAATGTCGCGGTTTCAAAGCCGGCCGAAGTCGTCGGATTTTCTAAGAGCACTAGAATCCCTCAGTATGCTTTCCTTTGGAGGGGAAGTTCCAACGTTCGTTGCGAGTTGATGGTTGGGGTGGCATCTAGTAGCCAAGTTCACAGCTAGGTGTCGTTGACGGTTGTACCTGGTAGCAACATTAGGAACTACTGCTTGAAATTGACCGTCTGCAGTACTTACATGAATTAAGACTAATACAGCCATTACAATTCACACCGTGTATCAGACAGATTCTACACTCACCCAAAGTACATGGGGTTAGATGACCGCGTTGTCGCAGCCCCTAAACTGAGGAACCAACCAGAGGTAGATTTCGTTAGAAAGCTAACTATTGCAATGGGTACCATGTTTCGACTTCCGGAAAATTTCGACATATCTTCGCGTTTCACATCCCCAGGCCCCAAAACCACCGTCAGTTCAAAAGTTATATATAATTTATGTATGTATATGTATATCAGTTTATTGTGGACACGATAACTGCCGTAATTTTGTACCAATCACTTTGAATTTTTTACCGAATACGTATACCTATAAAATCTCGGTCGAGTTCGTTACTGGGCTAAATCGGTCGTTGGGGGGTGAAAATGGGGGGCTTTTTTTTTCGAAAAAGTGAAATATTGCTATAACTCTCTTAATATGTGAAATATCGAATCCGTTCAACATTCATACTATGTGTCGGATAAAGCCCAAAAATGTATGTTTGAAGAGTTTTTTATATTGCACCAACCATTGACCAAAGGGGTGGGAAAAAGTGGGTTTTTCGGGAAACATTAATCATATCTCTCTTAATAGGCACAATATCAAAACCGTACAAAATGGACAATATTCCCATAATAATTACCTAAAACTTTTGTCTGAAAGAATTTTTGATATAACCCACCATTATGCCAAGGGATGAGAAAAATAATTTCGGAATTATAAGAAAATGCCAAGACCTATCAGTGGTTGCCATGGCAACACTACTAAATTGATGAGGGATGAGCCATCAGACGTTGCCAAGATAACGCACTTGCACGAGATCAGATTCAGATTTCCATCTAAGTGTGAAGCGGCTTCGGTGACGTAACTGGTAGCATGCTGAATGTTTATGCCCAAGGTCGCGAGTTCAAAGCCGGCCGAAGTCGTCGGATTTTCTAAGAGCGCCAAAAATCCCTCAGTATGCTTTCCTTTGGAGGGGAAGTTCCAACGTTCGTTGCGAGTTGCTGGTTGCGGTGGCATCTAGTAGCCAAGTTCACAGCTAGGTGTCGTTGACGGTAGTACCTGGTAGCAACATTAGTAACTACTGCTTGAAATTGACCGTCTGCAGTCCTTACCTGAATTACAGACTAATACAGCCATCCCAAAGTACACGGGGTTACATGACCGCGTTGTCGCAGCCCCTAAACTGAGGAACCAGCCAAAATCTCTGCGGTAGATATAATTTTGCGTGAAGAAGTAACAGACCGTTACATAGTTGCACATCAGTGTCGAAACCTAGCATAAGGACAGTGTGACCACAAGTATAAAAATGGACCCCAAATGACAAGAAGGTTACCGTTCCCATAAGACAATAAAATGTTTAAAATAAGCATAAAATGACGTAAAACAAAGTTAATTAAGCTCCAATTATAAAATACCTTCTCGCATTAAATGAGGTCTGATCCTTCTACGAAAATCTGCATATTCTGCCTATTTTCGCCTATCCCCAAGTTTGTCCGGTGAAATCTACCTCCGCCTTCCGGCGTGCCGAGAGGACTTTTTTATTGTTCATAGGGGCTATGGACTTAAGTTCGCCTATAGGACTTTAAATAACCTCGTGATCACAAATCCAACATGGCGGCGACGCGAAGTATAAATATTCACATGAACGTTACTCGCAATTTAACCATCCGAGTGCAGTGAAACTTGGTACAGTAAATCCTTATACGAATGTTAATCCGCTGACATCTAATTTATTTCAATTGTTTCCATAACCACAAGATGGCAGCTGTGCGAAATTTTAAAATCTCGTTTTTACATCTTGTGTCCTAATCATGCGATTGAAGTTTGAATGCTACACGTACACAAAAATCTTCATGTAACAGTACATAACTTTAGTACCTACATATATAAAATCCAACATGGCGACCATCCGAAATATTTAGTCGGTTCTCAATATCTACGAATCTATTACAGCAATCAAACTGAAATTTTGTATGTTGATAGTGGCAATTAACATAAGTAGGATATATGAAAATAGGCTGTATAGTTCTTCACGGAACTACTTGTTATTTATGTACTATTGCATGAAGATTATTGTGTACGTGTGGTATTCAAACTTCAATCGCATGATTAGGACACAAGAAGTAAAAACGAGATTCTAAAATTTCACACAGTTGCCATCTTGTAGTTATGAAAAAATGGAAATAAATTAGATGCCAGTGTATTAACATTTGTATATGCATTTAACGTGCATAGTTTCACTGCACTCGGATGGTTAAATCGCGAGAAACGTCCATTTAAATATGTATAATTCGCGTCGCCACCATGTTTGATTTGTGCTCACCATATTACTGAAAGTCCTGTAGGTGAACTAATGTTCATAGCCTCTATGAACATTAAAAAATTCAGTTTGATTGCTGTAAAAGATTCGTAGATATTGAGAATCGTCAATATATTTCGGATGCTCGCCATTTTGGATTGTTATACGTATAGGCCATAGAGTAATGTACCATTAAAGGAAAATTATTGCGTAGCTTCATTATTCAAAGTTTCACTTCGATCGCATGATTACGACACAAGAAATAAAAGCTTAATTTTAAAATTTCGCACAGCCGCCATCTAGAGTTATGTAATCAATTGAACTAAATTAGATGCCAGTGCATTACAATATGTATAATCATTTACTGTACCACATTTCACTGCTCTCAGATGGTTAAATCACGAGAAAAGTCTATTAAAATGTTTCAAATTCGCTTGGTCGCCATGTTCGTTTTGTAGTTTACAAGTTTTTGAATGTTACATAGATAAACTTGTAGGAGCGCCGTACAATATTTCAGGGTGATGTCTGTAATAGTTTTTGAGATATAGAATGCCAGTGAAATAGGCTATTTCGCATAGCCGCCATTTTGAGGTTTTGTAAACAATTGAACTAAATTAGACGCCAGTGCATTACAATGTATATAAACACTTGCTGTACCAAGTTTCATTATGGTTGGATGGTAAAATCGCGAGATAAGTTTATTTAAAAGTCTCAACTTCGCTTGGCCGCCATGTTGTTTGTGTGGTTATAAAGTTTTTGAACGTCTCATGGGTAAACTTCTAGTAGTGTTCTTTATCACCGTACAAAATTTCAGGGTGATATCGGTAATAGTTTCGGAGATACTGAATGCTGGTGAAATATTTCGCACAGCCACCATGTTGGAATGGTGCAACAGAATAACATTTGAAGGGCATGGTCGGCGTCGGCCAGAATAGTGCTATTATCTTACGTGTACACACACGTACACACCGACAGATACACGGACAAATGTGATCTCATAAGCTATTAGCCTACTTCCGATTTTTGCAAAAAATTCAAGTAGACTTATGAGATCAACACAGGGCGAAAAATTGTGGGTCTGTCTGTGTGTGTGTGAGTCTGTGTGTGTGTGTGTGAGTGTGTGTGTGTGTGGGTGTGTGAGTGTGTGTACTCGGAATGTCTGCCCCCCCCCCTATCAATTCGAAAACGGTGAAACCGAATGGAACGAAATTTGGTACGTAGGTAGCACTAGCAAAGGGCACCTCTGGGTCATGTTTTATATTGCCGCCATCTTAACGGAAACGGAATGGCGGCCACCCAAATGTTAAAATCTTAAATCAAATTAAGACCAACCTTATCATCTGATCTCTACGAAATTTGCAACAACATACCTTTATGTGAAAAGCGTACTTTGACCAGTCGTCAGTCCAATAGTTTGCATATGGCGGCCATATATGTATGTAAATCGATTCCCCCTATAAATTCAAACACGGAAAAACTGAATTGAACGAAATTTGGTACGTAGGTAGCACTAGCAAAGTGCACCTCTGGGTCATGTTTTACTGTATATTGCCGCCATCTTGACGGGAACGGAATGGCGGCCACCCAAATGTTAAAAGCTTAAATCAAATTACGACCAACCTAATTATTTGATCTCTACCAAATTTTCCAACAACATACCTTTTTATGGGAAGTATCTTTTGGCTGAACTACAAGGTCATTAGCCCAATAGTTTGCCGATAGCGACCATGTATGCATGCAAATCGATTCACCATATCAATTTAAACACGGAGAAACCGAAGTGAATGAAATTTTGTACAGATGTAGCACTAGCTAACACGTTGTATTTCTCTAAGCTACTACAACCAACATTCAATTATACTCCTTGAAAAGGACAAAGAGTTATAACAATACCCATGGATTTAGGAGAAAATAGGCCATATGTTCTTTACTGAACATCTTGTTATTTCACAAAATGAACAGGCTAAAAATAGATCCCAAATGACACGAAGGTTACCGTCCCCATAAGACAATAAAACGTTAACAAGAAGTTCCGTGAAGAACTATACAGCCTACTTTTCATGCCAATAATTATTCTACAGTGTATGAACCTATCTAGAATAATGACGAAATTAAGTTGGTAATATCGAAATATCTAATTAGTTCTAAATATACCTGGTATAATGTAGCCTAATAGAGCACTACAGTTGGCAGCCCTGGTGACTGAATATATTCTTAGTTCCACCTCTTAAGGTACAGAATACAAAATTTGGTTGAAGTCCAATGGACGTTACATGCAGTTGGACACTGGATCTATCAGCACGCGTAAAAGCATGTTGCCAACAATACCATGCGTGTGCTGGTCAGAAATAATCTGAATTATTATGATATCTTGTTGTGCCAATTTTGGATGAAATCCATTTGTTAGTATAGAAGTTACATGTATTTTAAAATTTTACATATCAGCAGGCATAGAATCATGTTGGCAGCACTGCCTTGTATTAATTACTCCAAATTAATCTAGAATGTCAGGGGCTATACGTGTGCAAAGTATAGAGCTGTTGGCTTGCATACTTTCTGATATATTGATATTAGGGTAAAAAGAATATAGACAGCATTTATTAACAGTTGGCAGTCCTGATTGCTCTTAACAATACTTATAGTCATATCTGTTACGGTACACATAGCACATACGAAATTTGGTTGAAATCCAACTGATAGTATAGAAATTGCATGTATTTAAAAATTGGTACTATCAGCAGGCTTATAATCATGTTGGTAGACCTGACGTATATAAGTTACTCCAAATTAATCTAAAATGTCAGAATATACGTGTGCATAGTTTAAAGCTGTTGGCTAGCATAACTTCTGATATATTGGTATTTGGATAAAAAATAGAGAGAGCAATTATTAACAGTTGGCAGCCCTGGTGGCTCTTAAGAATATGCTCAGTCATATCTGTTTATGTACAGATATTACAAACAAAATTTGGTTGAAATCCGATTGATAGTGTAGAAGTTATATGCATTTAAACATTGGACCTATCAGAAGGCTTAAAATTATTTTGGCAACACTGTCATGGTTGGCCTCCTGGAAATGAAACTGAAATAGTCTTATCTACATGTGTGCCAATTTTGGAATAGCTCCCATCCATACCTTGCAAGATATCCAACATGGATCTCAAATTTCTAGTGCGTTTTTTCAGCAGTTGGTAGCACTGACATCATTTTCAAATATGGGCGTGAGCTATTCCGGTGCACATCTTTACTCATACTAAATTTGGTTTTGATTGCTGCAGTCGTTTAGGAGTTGATAGGGGGGGACACACACACAGCCAGCCAGACAGACAGACAGAAGGACAGACAGACAGACAGACAGACAGACAGACAGACACACACACATTTTCCCGGATCGATCTCATAAGTCTACTTTTTCCTCATTTTTAGCCTACTTTTCACATTTTGCAAAAATGAGGAAAAAGTAGACTTATGAGATCGATCCGGGAAAATGTGTGTCTGTCTGTCTGTCTGTCTGTCTGTCTGTCTGTCTGTCTGTCTGTCCTTCTGTCTGTCTGTCTGGCTGTGTGTGTGTCCCCCCCCCTATCAACTCCTAAACGGCTGCAGCAATCAAAACCAAATTAAGTATGAGTAAAGATGTGCACCGGAATAGCTCACGTCCATATTTGCAAATGATGTCAGTGCTACCAACTGCTGAAAAAACGCACTAGAAATTTGAGCTCCATGTTGGATATCTTGCAAGGTATGCATGGGAGCTATTCCAAAATTGGCACACATGTAGATAAGACTATTTCAGTTTCATTTCCAGGAGGCCAACCATGACAGTGTTGCCAAAATAATTTTAAGCCTTCTGATAGGTCCAATGTTTAAATGCATATAACTTCTACACTATCAATCGGATTTCAACCAAATTTTGTTTGTAATATCTGTACATAAACAGATATGACTGAGCGTATTCTTATGAGCCACCAGGGCTGCCAACTGTTAATAATTGCTCTCTCTCTTTTTTATCCAAATACCAATATATCAGAAAGTATGCAAGCCAACAGCTTTAAACTATGCACACGTATATTCTGACATTTTAGATTAATTTGGAGTAACTTATATACGTCAGGTCTACCAACATGATTATAAGCCTGCTGAGAGTACCAATTTTTAAATACATGTAATTTCTATACTATCAGTTGGATTTCAACCAAATTTCGTATGTGCTATGTGTACCGTAACAGATATGACTATAAGTATTGTTAAGAGCAATCAGGGCTGCCAACTGTTAATAAATGCTGTCTATATTCTTTTTACCCTAATATCAATATATCAGAAAGTATGCAAGCCAACAGCTCTATACTTTGCACACTTATAGCCCCTGACATTCTAGATTAATTTGGAGTAATTAATACAAGGCAGTGCTGCCAACATGATTCTATGCCTGCTGATGTGTAAAATTTTAAAATACATGTAACTTCTATACTAACAAATGGATTTCATCCAAAATTGGCACAACAAGATATCATAATAATTCAGATTATTTCTGACCAGCACACGCATGGTATTGTTGGCAACATGCTTTTACGCGTGCTGATAGATCCAGTGTCCAACTGCATGTAACGTCCATTGGACTTCAACCAAATTTTGTATTCTGTACCTTAAGAGGTGGAACTAAGAATATATTCAGTCACCAGGGCTGCCAACTGTAGTGCTCTATTAGGCTACATTATACCAGGTATATTTTGAACTAATTAGATATTTCGATATTACCAACTTAATTTCGTCATTATTCTAGATAGGTGCATATACTGTAGAATAATTATTGGCATGAAAAGTAGGCTGTATAGTACTTCACGGAACTTCTTGTTGCAAAATGTGAAAAGTAGGCTAAAAATGTGCATAGATAGCAAAACAAGAAAGTTAATTAACCTCCAATTGTAAAATACTATCTCGCAATAAATGAGGTTTCATCCTTCTACGAAAACCTGCATAATTTGACTATTATAGCTTATCCCCTTGTTTGCCCGGTGAAATCTACCTCCACCTTCCGGCGTGCCGAGAAGATTTTTTTTTCTATTATTGTTAACTTTCATTAAAATGCATATTGTGACAGATCATTTGCTTTCCGTATGTTTAATACAGCATCTATATAGTCCACTATAGTAGTTCCGTGAAGAACTATACTGCCTATTTTTATACATCCTACTTATGTTAATTGGCTCTATCAACATACAAAATTTCAGTTTGATTGCTGTAATAGATTCGTAGATATCGAGAACCGACTAAATATTGCGGATGGTCACCATGTTAGATGTTTATATATGTAGGACTTTGAGTTATGTACTGTTACATGAAGATTATTGTGTACGTGTAGTATTCAAACTTCAATCGCACGATTAGAACACAAGAAGTAAAAACGAGATTTTAAAATTTAGCACAGCTGCAATCTTGTGGTTATGGAAACAATTGAAAAAAATAGATGCCAGGGGATTAAGATTTGTATAAGGATTTAATGTACAAAGTGTCATTGCACTCGGATGGTTAAATTGCGAGAAACGTCCATGTGAATATTCATACTTCGCGTCGCTGCAATGTTGGATTTGTGATCACCAGGTTATTGAAAGTCCTATAGGTGAACTTAAGTTCATAGCCCCTATGAACATTAAAAAATGCAGTTTGATTGCTTAAATAGATTCGTAGATATTCAGTATCGCCTAAATATTTTGGATGGTCGCCATGTTGGATTGTTAAATGTATAGGCCATAGAGTCATGTACTTTAAATAACCTGGTGATCATAAATCCAACATGGCGGTGACGCGAATTATAAATATTCACATGGACATTTCTCGCAATTTAACCATCCGCGTGCAGTGAAACTTGGTACAGTAAATCCTTATACGAATTATTGCGTAGGTTCATTATTCAAACTTTCACTTCGATCGCATGACTACATCACAAGAAATAAAAACTTAATTTTAAAATTCGCACTGCCGCCATCTTGAGGTTATGTAAACAATTGAACTAAATTAGATACCAGTGGATTACAATGTGTATAAATATTTCCTGTACCAGGTTTCAGTGCGCTTGGAACATTAAATCGCGAGAAAGGTCTATTTAAAATTTTCAAATTCGCTTGGCCGCCATGTTCGTTTTGTAGTTAACCGGTTTTTGAAAGTCTTATAGATGGACTTCCAGTAGTGCCCTTTATCGCCGTACAAAATTTTAGGGAGATACCGCTAATAGTTTCAGAGATATAGAATGCCGAATGTTAATCCACTGGCATCTAATTTATTTCAATTGTTTCCATAACCTCAAGATGGCAACTGTGCAAAATTTTAAAATCTCCTTGTTTTTTCTTGTGTCCTAATTATGCGATTGAAGTTTGAATACTACACGTTCACAATAATCTGCATGTAACAGTACATAACTCTAGGACCTACATATATAAAATCCAACATGGCGACCATCCGAAATAATTAGTCGGTTCTCAATATCTACGAATCTATTACAGCAATCAAACAGAAATTGTGTATGTTGATAGAGGCAATTAACATAAGTAGGATATATGACAATAGGCTGTATAGTTCTTCACGGAACTTCTTGTTTGTTAATGAAATTGTCTTTCACCAGACAGCGGGTCATGAAGATACTATATGGTTGCGCCAATAGCTCAACGAGAGTGCACGAATAGCTATTTGGTTAAGGTTACTTACTGTTAATCGAAGGAGCCTAGGTTCGATCCCGCCTCTCGGCAGTTTTTTTTTGTTGTCGTTGTTTACCGCTCAGATATTGTTTTATCAAGGAGTATTATTAACCTTTTTTCATTTTGTAAGTGAGTTATGTAGGAGTTGACTGGGATTAATGTATTTCTTGCATAAAGCAGGCAAGAAATCTACGAAATACATGCTTCATGTTCGGCGCGCGGATTCTTTCAAGACATGTCACTTATAGAGACCAAGGAAAGAGTTGATAATGATGATGATAATTGTTGTTTTAAGGGGCCTAACATCACCAAGGAAAGAGTTTAGATGTCTTGCTTGTTGTAGATCAGTAATGAAGCGAGTGTGATACGTCTCTTAAACTAGGATACTTTGAGCCTTAGCAGTCTTTGCTTGAAATTACTAGCGGAGACTTAGATATCGCCAGCACAAACTCCTGTGCAGTTTTCGTGCACACTTGGAATGTTTCGTCATCCCTTGGGATTCCTGGAGCGAAAAGAACAACAAAGATACAAACATGAGACACTTCACCAGGCGAGTGAAACTGGTATAGGGCGATCGGTTCCCAAACTACGTCATGATATCTTTAACTTCTATCTGCTCCAGCCGGGCGTTAATGTCGCATGTATCCACATAATGAGTAGAACAGGATTCTGTAAGTTACATATGATAGCCTATAATTAAAACTATTCGAAGAATGGATTACTCTGAGACAAATTATAACACACAATGCTTTTTAACTGGTGGGCGTGATGGCGCAGGGGTCAATCTGTAGCCTAGACCGGGTTCGATTCCCGGTCAATACATGTGAGATTTTCGAAGTGCAATGCCATGTCCTGTGGTTCGGATTTCGGCGCAAGTGAGTAGGCCTATAGGCTACAATTTTCTTTGTACCTTGTTTGTTGCAATAGCACGAATTTTTCTTTGCCATCAATACGAGATACAAGTATGCGATGGTGTTCATTTTATGTTTGCAAAGCTCTTTTTTTTATTGATTGTTGGCATAATATCAAGTCAAATCGGTCCCTGTAGTATAAAGAAATGGTTGTTACTGTATGTAGAGTGCATAATTAAGGTATTTTGTTTAGATGGCTGGTTTCACTGTGTAGCCTACATTGCAATACCGGTATTAGTCATTATTGCTACAGAAGTTTTGGTATATTGTTGCACATGGGAAATCTGTTGAGCCGATTGTGAATCAAGGGCTTTAATTGACTGTAGTATTCTCTATGCTATGGTATGGACAGTTAATCAGCATATTAGCAAAATGCTATCCTGACAGAGAAAAATAGTGCCAAATATTCCTACATTTTCCTTTCACCATTTTGCAGCTTTCATGTGTAGACAGTTTTTGTTTCATTTGAGAACCTTGGACATCGTGTTCATGTAGCCCCGTGTACATAGGTGTGTGTGTCTATGTGTGGAAGTTTTGTGATAACCTGTGTTATTGTGATGGTTGCACTAGCACGTGTATGTGTAAATTGGGGATAGGATTGGGTATGAAACGGCCATGGTCTTCAGTTAGGAACCATCGTGGTACTTTCCTGGAGTAGAAGAAGTAAACCACGGAAAACCACTTCCAGGAGGGCTGTTTGGAATCGAACCCACCCCTTCTCAGTTTTGACCCACGAAGCTGAGTGTACCCCGTTCCAGCCCTCAAACCAGCATTACATTTCTTGAAAGAGCCGGGAATTTCTGTAGTACGAATCTCAACACATTACGAAATATATATGCAGTGAATCCACCCACCTGGGTGGTTCCCTTCTGGATGTCTTTGAAATCGCGCCACGGTACGCCTTTGTTTTCCTCAGTTCATTCGTTGCCGTATGAAACATACAAGGCATGTCCAAAATGCAGTTTCATGAAATTCCACTAATGAACCGTACCTTTGCCTGTTATGCGACAATAATGTACAGTACGTTGAAATTCTGACATTACAAATACTGGACGACTTTCCCGGTTTACTTCGTAAATAAACATACAATATTATGGTATTTGAAGCCATTTTTTTAGTGTTGCCTTAGTAATCGAAATTTAATATTTTTCAGTCGGTCGACACAATTGTACCCAATTGTAAAGGGTGATACCCTAATCCCGAAATAAAGTGCGAATATAGTCCCAGCCAGAACTGTGTCGCGTCGAGTCCGCATAACAATGAGGCTGGGCGGGCGGTTTATACACATGCGAGAGTTCTCACACGGGTGTACAGTGTAGGGTCCTTGACGAACAAATGTAAACATTGTTCTACTTTGTAATTTTCTTGCAAGAAGTCAACGCTTGGTTACTTTGGCCTTTCCTGTTGTAATGGTAAAATTGATCTGCAGGAATATGAAATACCTGACCGGCTGAAACAATTTCTCAAGGAATTTCTGAGATAATACTCGACATTACAACATTACAACAATGATTCCTTTGGTGCCAATGTTACCGTGCCACATGAATACGGTCAATATTGATTTAAAATTGCTAGAATGTCACATCATTGCATTTCTTCCTTATATTCCAACAAGAAGTTCCGTGACGAACTAAAGAGCCTACTATTCTTAAAATTTAAGAATCATGCTATTGATTAATCTATGTAATGGATCTATCTAGAATAATGACGAAATTAAGTTGGTAATATCGAAATTTCTAATTAGTTCGAAATACTGTGTACCTGGCATAACGTAGCCTAATAGAGAACTGCCGTTGGCAGCCCTGATGACTGAATATATTCTTAGTTCCATCTTTTAAGGTACAGAATACTAAATGTGGTTGAAGTCCAATGGATAGCAAGGAGGTTACATGCAGTTAAACATTGGATTTAACAGCGCGCGTAATATCATGTTGGCAACAATGACATACATGTATTGGTCAGAAATAATCTGAAATAATATGATCTATTAATGTGTCAATTTTGAATGAAATCCATTAGTTAGTATAGAAGTTACATGCATTTTAAAATTGGACCTATCAGGAGGCTTAAAATCATGTTGGAGGCACTGGCGTAGGCCTATATTAGTTACTCCAAATTAATCTAGAATGCCAGGTACTGTACGTGTGCAAAGTTTAGAGCTATTGGCTTGCATACTTTCTGATATATTGATATTAGGGTAACAAAAATAGAGACAGTATTTATTAACATTTGGCAGCCTTGGTTACTCTTAAGAATCGGCATAGTCATATCTGTTATGGTACACATGGCACACACAAAATTTGGTTGAAATCCAAATGATAGTATAGAAGTTACATGTATTTTAAGTTGGACCTCTCAGTAGGCTTAGAATCATGTTGGTAGCACTGACGTATATAAGTTACTGCAAATTAATATAGAATGTCAGGTACTATACGTGTGCATAGTTTAAAGCTGTCGGCTTGCATACTTTCCGATAGATGGGTATTTGGATTTAAAAAATTGAGAGCATTTTTTAACAGTTGGCAGCTCTGGTGGATCCTCAGAATACTCTCAGTAATAAATGTTAATGTACACATAGCACATACGAAATTTGGTTGAAATCTAATTGATAGTGTAGAAGTTATATGCATTTAAAATTTGGACCTATCAGCAGGCTTATAATCATTTTGGCAAGACTGACATGTATGGCCTCCTGTAAATATAACTGCAATATTATTATCTATATGTGTGCCAATTTTGAAATAGCTCCCATTCATACCTTCCAAGATATACAACATGGAGCTCAAATTTCAATTGCGAATTTTCAGCAGTTGGTAGCACTGACATCATTTTCAAATATGGACGTGAGATATTCAGGTATAGATCTTTACTCCTACCAAATTTTGTTTCGATTGCTGCAGTCGTTTTGGAGTTGATAGGGGGATGGGGACACACTCACAGCCAGACAGAAGGACAGACAGACAGACAGACAGACAGACACACATTTGCCCGATCTCATAAGTCTACTTTTTCCTCATTTTTGCTAGACTAAAAATATAAGCGACGGTTCTAACGGCCAGTAGTATATATTAGACTCCTCAGAAGCTAATCAAGTCAGATCTGCAAATCAAGTGAATTCTTGCATCAGGGAGGGCACACTCCACAATTTAGACAATATTTTGCAAGGGCATAAGCCCTACTTTCAGCATTCAAAATACCTTTCAAATTAAAAGAGAGTTCAGTGTCTAGATAAAATTAAATTGCAATACAGCGGACGATATTCGATTATCATGGCTCATAATATGGGGTGAAGCACAATGGCAAATATTCATTCAATAATGTGTGTGAATCGACTTCGAAATTATATTATACGTAACAACACTATTCCCTTTTGTGGGAAAGTTATTGTTTTTGGAGGAGACCTCAGGTAGGTTTTGTCTGCTGTGCCTTCTCGCCAAACAGTTATTCACAATTGTAGTAAATACTCTTCTCCCTGGCCCTTCTCCAAAATACGCCCCTTACATAAAAACACGCGCTCAGAACCAGATAAAATGGAATATTCTGACTTTTTGCTAAACGTTAATGACGACTACCCTCTGTGGATGGTGAGGAATCAAATGTTATTGAATAACCAGCCAGACTTCCAACTCATGATGATATCGTTGCTGAGATTTACGGCGAAACATTCACTTCTGCGAAGGAAGTTCGCATTCTTACAACAAAAAATGAACACTGTAATGCCATTAATTTCAAAGTCATTGAACTGATATCCAGTAGTTCAAAAATATACACCAGCGTTAACAAATTAATACTGAAGATGAAATCAGTTACTTCAGTTTCCTACAGAATTCTTGAATTCCTTGGAAATAAGTGATTACCTCCACATATACTTACTCTAAATTTTGAGCCATATACATTTGAACGTTTCCCAAGGGCTCCTAAATGGAACCAAATTGTTTGTAAGAAATATGTATAAAAATTGCTTGGATTTGGAAATAATAACTGCAGATAATATAGGGCAGAGAGCTATAATCCTTGGACTTGATTTAACATCATCCGATAAAGCACTTCAATTTTTCAATGTCCAATTCGCTTGGCGTACTTTATCACAATCAATACCGACAGCAGTGGCTACGCTGGCTAAAGCGCAGCATTAGGCCATGTGGCCAAGCTCTCTGCTGACTCGGTAGACGCGTGGGTTCGAGCCCCACCGTCGGCCGTCCTTGAAATGGTTTCCCGTGGTTTCCCATTTTCAACATCAGGCAAATGCTGGGACGGTACCTTCTAATAGGCCACGGCCGCTTCCTTCCACATCCTTGCCCAATTTCATTCATCTTCATCCATTCCATCTCTCATCCCGACGCGCAGGTCGCCCACGGGCGTCGATTAGAAAGACCTGCACTCGGCCTCTCAGGAGACCACACGAAAAAAAAATCACAATCAATAAAGCTCATGGGGTAACGCTGGAACGTGTAGGTCTCTATTTACCTCATCAAGGTTTCAGTCATGGCCAGTTATATGTTGCGAAGTCGATCTTTCGACGACCTTAAAGTTGCAACAGTGTCAAAAGGTAATCGTTCAAAAAATCCATATAAGAGAATCCTTCAGTAAATATTTTCCCAATGACCGTCATCTGTTGACGGGTTTCAACTAGTTATTATTATTACTTTTCACAATAATTACATAAAATATTGTATTACAGGAGGTCTTATTGAGCACTTTCTAGCACACTTATAAAATTGTATTTATGTTCGACCCTCACTATTATGTGTTAGAAAACTGTATCATAATGATGGTCATTATAACACCGTTTTTCATTATGATACAGTTTCTCCAGCCAATCAGAGCTCGTTCATTGACCAATTAGGTAACGATACCTTTGCGCATGCACTCAAAATCCAACATGTCGGACATAAACACAACATCGAACTATAATAAATTACCGACATGGAATACGCACCGTCCATATGTTCGCGTAAATAAACTGGCGAATATGAGACAAAAATAGCACTGTACCGGTACCTTAATATCTCCAAAACCAATTTCTACACACCGCGTGGTTTTGACACGACTTCAGTGACAGTTTTACTGAATACTGGTGCGCAATCTGAATTATGGTATTGAAGCACACAGAGCGCATGCGTCGGTTGTCCAAAGAGCTTGGACAAGAGAGATATACTACCCACAGCAGCACCCGATCACAACATTCTACTGTAGTGACTGAACAGATATTTATGAATATTTATGTTAACACATATAATAAAGTTATAATTATCGTCGAACATAAACAGTCGTATGCAACTCGCCTATAATGGTAATTAAGACACTCGTATGGAAATTATATAACTCGCATACGCTCGTTTTATAAAAAATACTCGTGTCTTAATTATAGCCATTATAGGCTCGTTGCATAATGTACTATTATAGTTTGCTAATTGTGCTTGCAATTCATTTGTTATTTATCTAGTCTATCTTTCTCCTTGCGGTGGCCATACAAGAGTCGGCGTGTGCAAGAAATGCAAACGAGAGCTAAATTAAGCCTTGTTGTGGGCTGTATTTTAGGACGAGCCACGAGGACACAATAAGATGGGCTTATCTGTTGGTTGTATTCACTGTGCGCAGCAGGTGGGAGGGGTCAGGTCTGCACGCCAAGCAGCCACTTGCCTGCTGATAAACGTGCCGTTAGCAAAGCCTGCACTAACCAGATATGACATGTAACACAAAGCTTGTAGTAAACAAACAAACAAACAAACAAACAAACAAACAAAACCGCTCCCTTCTGTGGTCTCGGGGTAGGTTAGAGATCGGGCCATTTAGGAAGACGGCTGGTGAGGGGAAATGTGCGAGTGAGAAAGCTGAACCGTGGGAGTGAGAACGCTGACTTCCCCTTCTCGCTCGGTGTTGTGGCGACGTACAGTCGACCCGAAATTTTTGTCATAGCGGACGTGTAACTCCGCAGATTTTCAGTTAGTGGAATTCCCTTCCAGCTGTAAATTACAGACATACCTAGCCGAAATGTATTTATTTAGAAGCGTTACAGATGGTAGATAGATTAAGGAGTTAGAACATAATTTAACCACTTATTCTAGTAACTGTCAAAATATTTTTCGTGTAACTTATCAATTTGTATAGCCAATGGTTTAAATTATAATTAGATGTAGAATTAACTTAACGACGCTGTAGATGTATAGTGTATAATATGGTTTGGCATAACATCAGGCTTCGGGAGTCAATAATAATAATAATAATAATAATAATAATAATAATAATAATTACTTTTGTTACTAGGCGAGAAAGCATCGTTAGACTATATGAACGTATGTTTCTAGCTCCTTAATGCCAAGATGTTTTCTCTCTTGTAAAAGAAGAAAATAATGTGACTTAACGATATAATGGTATTTTGTACACAGACAGGCCTAACGTGCACCACAAACCACAGTTACACCGCGGGAAATTAGAAAGGCAGTGCGCACGTCTAAACAGCTGAGTATAAACGTATGCACTGAAGTGTCCTTGCAACACGAGCTATGGAAGGCGGGACTACGCTGCGCTGGATCGTCGTAAGTGCGCATGCGTGGCCAAACTCCTTCCTAGCTGGTCGGATCTCTACAATCTGAGACTCCAGATCCAAACGTTCTGGGTTCGATTCCCAGTTTACGAAGGAATTTAATTCTGGTCTGACCTAGCACAGAGAAGTGCCTTCGATTCCCACCTCAGTCATCCTCAGAAGTGGTTTTCCGTGGTTTCCCATTCCTAGTCCGGGCAAATGCCGGGATGGTACCTATTTAACCACGCTGCTTCCTTCAAAATCCTAGTCTCAATTAACAACCCCCTAGAGGCTCACGACTAGTGGGACGTGGGTTGGTGACAACGGGACCCCAGCTGAGTCCGGCATTTGCTTCCACGTACATGTGCCGGGATCCTCTCTGTTGTCTTTTCTACCGATCTCCCTTGGTCACATCTTTTTCTCTTACGACCGAGACTGTATTAGGGTGACCTAGACTTAGGGAGTCTTTCTATTTCCCGCCTTCATTGGCCCTTGTCTCATCTTTCCTGATACCTTCTTTCATCAAGGGGTCAAACCTCTTCGTTTTATTTTCATGATATCTCCTTCATCCTATACAAGGCCCTAAAGGAGGCAGGGTGTGTGTAGTCACACCACTTATGGTGCACCCTGGATAGTGCTACACACTCAAGGGTTCATGGCTGGTGAACTAAGGATTTGGTGACCCCGAAGGTTTCCTGAGCTGAGTCCTCATTTTCCCCCTTTTTTACAGTGACTCTGGGGAGGACCCTCTCTTCATTCCCTTTCCAATCTGCCTTTCATGGCTCTACTTCTTTCCAAGTCTGTCTTCATTCTTCGAGGGTTGAGGGCATTTTATTTCCCTGTGTTTTATTTTTGTTACCTTCATTAACTTAGGAGAGATGGGTTCGATTCCACCTCAACCATCCTAGAAGTAGTTTTCCTTGGTTTCCCACTTCTACTCCAGGCATATGCCGGGATGCATCCTAACTTAAGACCACGGCTACCTCCCTCCCAATCTTTGATTCAGTTGCACACACATTAGTACAGATATCAAAATAAAGCAGGTTATCAGACAAAATCCTATCTATAAAAAATGCAAACCCCAGTACAAGGGACTGAATGACCATGACGCAAGCCCCTAAATGAATCAACAACAACAAATAATTATTATTATTAGTAGTAGTAGTATCATTAGTCGTGCGGCCATAGACACCTGGCGTAGATTAGGTCGTCCTTTCTCTCTTTTGAGTCGAATTATCTTGGCAATGATCTCTCCCTGACGCCTTGATTGCACTGCCACCTAGCAGCGAAATCCGCACTCTAATTGTTGACTTGTGGAAGATAAGTATTTGATATATTAGCAGATCATTTAAATAATAACAAGAAGTTCCGTGATGAACTATACAGACTACTTTTCATGCCAATGATTATTCTACAGTATATGAACCTATCTAGAATAATGACGAAATTAAGTTGGTAATATCGAAATATCTAATTAGTTCAAAATATACCTGGTATAATGTAGCCTAATAGAGCACTACATTTGGCAGCCCTGGCGACTGAATATAGCCTATTCTTAGTTTAATCTCTTAAGGTACAGAATACAAAATTTGGTTGAAGTCCAATGGACGTTACGTGCAGTTAGACACTGGATCTATCAGCACGCGTAAAAGCATGTTGCCAACAATACCATGCGTGTGCTGGTCAGAAATAATCTGAAATATTATGATATCTTGTTGTGCCAATTTTGGATGAAATCCATTTGTTAGTATAGAAGTTACATGTACTTTAAAATTGGACATATCAGCAGGCATAGAATCATGTTGGCATTACTGCCTTGTATTAATTACTCCAAATTAATCTAGAATGCCAGGTGCTATACGTGTGCAAAGTATAGAGCTGTTGGCTTGCATACTTTCTGGTATATTGATATTAGTGTAAAATAAATATAGACAGCATTTATTAACAGTTGCCAGCCCTGATTGCTCTTAACAATACTTATAGTCATATCTGCTATGGTACACATAGCACATACGAAATTTGGTTGAAATCCAACTGATAGTATAGAAGTTACATGTATTTAAAAATTGGTCGTATCAGCAGGCTTATAACCATGTTGGTAGAACTGACGTATATAAGTTACTCGAAATTAATCTAAAATGTCAGAATATACGTGAGCATAGTTTAAAGCTGTTGGCTTGCATACTTTCTGATATATTGGTATTTGGATTTAAAAAATAGAGAGAGCAATTATTAACAGTTGGCAGCCCTGGTGGCTCTTAAGAATACACTCAGTCATATCTGTTTAGGTACAGATATTACATACAAAATTTGGTTGAAATCCAATTGATAGTGTAGAAGTTATATGCATTTAAACATTGGACCTATCAGAAGGCTTAAAATTATTTTGGCAACACTGTCATGGTTGGTCTCCTGGAAATTAAACTGAAATAGTATTATCTACATGTGTGCCAATTTTGGAATAGCTCCCATGCATACCTTGCAAGATATCCAACATGGAGCTCAAATTTCTAGTGCGTTTTTTCAGCAGTTGGTAGCACTGACATCATTTCCAAATATGGACGTGAGATATTCCGGTGCACATCTTTACTCATACTAAATTTGGTTTTGATTGCTGCAGCTGTTTAGGAGTTGATAGGGGGACACACACAGACCGACAGACACACATTTTCCCGGATCGATCTCATAAGTCTACTTTTTCCTCATTTTTGCAAAATGTGAAAAGTAGGCTAAACAAGAAGTTCCGTGAAGAACTATACAGCCTACTTTTCATGCCAATGATTATTCTACAGAATATGAACCTATCTAGAATAATGACGAAATTAAGTTGGTAATATCGAAATATCTAATTAGTTCTAAATATACCTGGTATAATGTAGCCTAATAGAGCTCTACAGTTGGCAGCCCTGGTGACTGAATATATTCTTAGTTCCATCTCTTAAGGTACAGAATACAAAATTTGGTTGAAGTCCAATGGACGTTACATGCAGTTAGACACTGGATCTATCAGCACGCGTAAAAGCATGTTGCCAACAATTTCATGCGTGTGCTGGTCAGAAATAATCTGAAATATTATGATATCTTGTTGTGCCAATTTTGGATGAAATCCATTTGTTAGTATAGAAGTTACATGTATTTCAAAATTGGACATATCAGCAGGCATAGAACCATGTTGGCAGCACTGCCTTGTATTAATTCCTACAAATTAATCTAGAATGTCAGGTGCTATACGTGTGCAAAGTATAGAGCTGTTGGCTTGCATACTTTCTGATATATTGATATTAGGGTAAAAAAATATAGACAGCATTTATTAACAGTTGACAGCCGTGATTGCTCTTAACAATACTTATAGTCATATCTTTTATGGTACACATAGCACATACGAAATTTGGTTGAAATCCAACTGATAGTATAGAAGTTACATGTATTTAAAAATTCGTACTATCAGCAGGCTTATAATCATGTTGGTAGAACTGACGTATATAAGTTACTCCAAATTAATCTAAAATGTCAGAATATACGTGTGCATAGTTTAAAGCTGTTGGCTTGCATACTTTCTGATATATTGGTATTTGGATTTAAAAAAATAGAGAGAGCAATTATTAACAGTTGGCAGCCCTGGTGGCTCTTAAGAATACGCTCAGTCATATCTGTTTATGTACAGATATTACATACAAAATTTGGTTGAAATCCAATTGATAGTGTAGAAGTTATATGCATTTAAGCATTGGGCCAATCAGAAGGCTTAAAATTATTTTGGCAACACTGTCATGGTTGGCCTCCTGGAAATTAATCTGAAATAGTCTTATCAACATGTGTGCCAATTTTGGAATAGCTCCCATGCATACCTTGCAAGATATCCAACATGGAGCTCAAATTTCTAGTGCGTTTTTTCAGCAGTTGGTAGCACTGACATCATTTTCAAATATGGACGTGAGATATTCCGGTGCACATCTTTACTCATACTAAATTTGGTTTTGATTGCTGCACCCGTTTAGGAGTTGATAGGGGGACACACACACACAGCCAGACAGACAGACAGACAGACAGACAGAAGGACAGAGACAGACAGACACACACACATTTTCCCGGATCGATCTCATAAGTCTACTTTTTCCTCATTTTTGCAAAATGTGAAAAGTAGGCTAAAAACTCAAACCGCCTCCTCAACCCCCGCCGCAATAGGTAAATTCCAACATACATCCTGACTCGATCAAATTTCCTGACGCCACACCCAATCACCCTACCTTGGTGCTAGTTAATGTCTCTCCGCTTTTGACAAGGTTGTACGATTCCGGCGTTTTCCGTTGTTCTGTTCCTCAGATACTTGTGAGCAATTCAACAACCCACGTTGAAACTAACAAGGAGTAAATATGTCAATGTTCCTCGTACCATATTCAATACTTCAACTAAGAAGTGTTTATTCCGTAAGTGACATTAATGTGTCTAATGACACAGGCCTAACAAAGGAAGAAAGAGAGAATAAGTGTGAACTGTGTTTTTTGTTATTTGGTGAGGATTTCGATGTTGTATGATGTTTTACACCAAAAAGTGGGCTGAAGAAGGAAACAAGATAGGTTTCCGAAACATGTACCTGTAGAATTTTTATGTAAGTCAAGTATTGATTTGGCGAGAAAATTATGTTATACTTCATGTAAACATGGTCAATACGGAATATGGAATGAGTGTTGTGGAAGATAATAATAATGTTATTGGTTTTACGTCCCTTTTAACAACAGTGGCTTTTAGAGAGGCCAGGGTGCCAGAATTTTGCCCCGAAGGGGGTCTTAAATGTGCCAGTTAATCTACGGACACGACTCCCTCGCATTTGCGCACCCACAATTCCCAACTGGCTGTGCCAGGATTCGATCTTGCAACCTTGGGCCCAGCAAGTGAGAACGTTACCACTGAACCACGCAGCCATCCACTTGTAGAAGAGGTTAAATCATTATTTTACTAGTAATCATTGACATTAAAGGCTCTGAGTGCCATGATTCCTCCCGTCCTTTAAAACTCCCGACTTCCAATCTTGGGTTTGAAAAGCTGAAGAATTTGGCTCGGGGATATCTGTAGTGAACGTTCTTATGAACCAATCCTTACAGAATACAAATATAACATTCAGAATATTTTCATATAACGTCATTTCATCATCTGCAACAGCGGCAAGAGGAACACGACGCTCAATGAACGAGACAGGGCACAGAATGAAATTTATGCAGCTGTTTTATGACTCAAAGGGAGTGTTCCGTCTTCTCCCTATATTCATCATATATATGCGGAATTTATTTCTCCGAAAGAGACCTCGAGCAGTGAAAATCAGCAATATACTTCCACGGCATTGCATTGCATCCACTTATGGAGCAGATCATTACTCATTGTAAGACAATCAAAAACACAAAACAAAATAATCAGATTTTCATCTCAGAGTAGACCTATTCAAATATGTATATCACATAATGGGATATCATACTTCAATATTAAAAATGTATCCTGTAACATTTCATGAGTTTCAATCAAATTTCCGTCTAGGGATGAGTTTTGTGACCTTTCATTCCTCGTTTGAGATTCATATGACGAATGTGGGCCGAAATGTACATCCAGATTTTATTTTTATAAGAATAATAGGCAAAATATTAAAGAGTAGTTCTTCTTTAGCGGTACTATCTGTGGATAAACACTTGAAAACGAGACCAGGGCCGAGATTCGATCCAGAGTCTCCTGCAATGAGGACAACCGTGCATATTCTGCCACGAACAACGGATAACTTTGAACCCATAGGCGAAGATGGTACATTAGAATCATATACTAATCCATCGGATACATGAGATATATGACTCATTCAGATGCCTGGTAATTGCTCTGGTAATTGCTCACATGTTTTATGGTTATCCCGTCGATTCAGTAGATCACTCTCCAATGTCTTCCTCGGCTATAAGTTAGAGATTACCCGTTGTTCACTGCGTGGACCGTTCATGACACACGACATAATTGCCGGATACGTGGGCTCTAATCCTGACGACTATATTCTTTCGAAGGCTTACCCTACGGATATAGCCTATCTGCCTTGTGTATTCCTGTCTGTGTACTGAAGACAGCATTTCAGTTTGCTAACCGATGTAGAGTGTAGTGAGCTCGGCAATTATACGTAATCGAGCGTAACATACACTTTCTCGTTACCACAACTTATAGTCCCTCCTACGTAAGCGACACCAGGGTAGCCAACCTGGAGATTTAAACACCATATGTTTTTTTAAATTAAGTCGTCTGGTATCGGTTTTTGTCGTTTAGTTCCATGTCGCAATTCAAATGACTTGACAAGAGTTTAGTGCTTTTCAGTCGGTCAACACGAATGTACCCAAAAGAAATGGGGTATGCCCTAATCCTGAAATAAATTACATGAGATTAATAAAACACTAGGCTGACCAGTTTCGATCGTCAAGCGATCATCATCAGATCCATTTCACTTAGGCTATAAAATCTATGTTTGAAATACAGGTGAAAATATTTACAATATGTACAATCAAATGACTTGTTTACTACTCTGGTGCCAAATGCTGTGCTTTCAATGGACTCCTTAAACCTGTCCGCATACCATTCCCCCAAAGTGTTCGGTCCATACATTCACTAAATCTATTGTTCAAATTTATTGTTATCTAATATTTCTAAGGTTGTTAGCCTGCAAAATCAAATAGGCTACTCATTTAAAATATTTGTACATAGAGTCGGAATATTTAAATCTAGAAATGTCATATTACACTTAGAAGTGTATTACACAAGAAATGCCTTTGCATTAGTTTCTAAAGGAATAACTTCGGTTTAATTCGTCCACTAATTGTAATTATTTGCTCCGAAGAGGCGACGAAACCTTCTGAAGGGATCCAACACCATAAGGATAAATGCCCCTTGGTTGAACGAAATGACTTTGGAGGTACCCAGCCTTTGATTACTTGATATCATAGATTGAATTTACACAAAACTGATGTTTCTTTGTCGGGCCATTCCATCTTTATTAAATTGTTGGGGGCACATTCCATACTGCGATATTTAGTTAAATATAATTTTGTTAGAAATAAATAACCTTTCTAATCATGGTCCTCCAGAGTTGAAAATGAGATTACCCTCATGACTCAGAATTTTAATGTTTCAACGTCTAAATTGAGAGGGCAGCGTTCTAATGTCATTCAGGACTCTTACTAGTCTCAATGTAATTACTGAGCAGTAGAGTCTAGCATTCTTGCTATGCAATTGTCACTTTCTCCTCAGGCACCTAAAACAAAGGACTCCTTACATCCGTCTTGTTACGCCGCTCCAGTTTCTCTACACCTAATTTATTTCTAAGGGTCAGACAGCGTCAATTTATCTTTCAACTTAATTGCCGAGTTGTGTAGAGACCGTGGACATGCAAATACACTATTAGCAACGGGCATTTAGCAGAGATTCTCTCTCTTTGCACGGGCATGTCCGTGTGTAATTCCAAATGCAATTACAAACTGCGCTCTTAAAAATTCAAGCAATGTAAGCTTCGTTAAATTTAATTTGCCCGTATTTTCTTTTCAGGAAAGTATGAGAGTTTGTCGGATTATCCGAGGTAGTTCAAACATTACTTTGTCCTCCCGTAGCGCGCTATGAAGGAAACTGACTTGAATATATACAATATACAGTATAATATCTCCAACTCCATTTTAAATTTATTTTCATGTTTTCGGTGTCGAGTCATATTTGATGCTTAACAACTATTCGTGGATCACATGGCACTGTCCATTAGTAATATTTTTTGGTTGGTTGGTTGGTTGGTTGGTTGGTTGCTTACCTAGTTTAGGGGCTGTGACAACGCGGTCATGTAGCCCCGTGTACTTTTGGTGTGTGTAGAAACTGTCTGATAACCGATGTTAATTGTGATTACTGTATTAGTGTGTATTATTTGTTTTTATTTCAAGTAAGGACTGCAGACGATAAATTCAAGTAGTTCCTACTTTCGCTACCTTTCGACACCTAGCTGTGAACCTGGATACTACTAGATGTCATCGCAACCATCGCCTGGTGACGAACGTTGGGAATTAAGAGCATCAATCAAACCTAACCTACAAATTTTGCTTCACAAGTTTAGTTAGTGGAAGGTTTTTTTTACATGCCATAAATCTAAGGCATGGGCCACCGGTTTTGCTTCCCCTCCGAAGGAAGGCATACTGAGGGATTTTTAACGCTCATAAAAAATCCGACGTCTTCGGCAGAGTTTGAACCCGCGACCTGGGTCATAGGAGCTGAGCATGCTACCAACTACGCCACTGAGCCACTGGTTATAGATCTGGTGGAACTGCAAATGAAACACCTGATTGTCACAATACAGAAGGCAATGTTGCTGGGTACTGGCCATATTATTTTTAGCCTATTTTCAATTTTGAAAAATAGGCTTATGAGATCACCTTTTGTTCGTGTGTGTGTGCATGTGCGTGTGTGTGTGTTTGTGTGTGTGTTTCCCCCTAATAAAATCTAAACGGCTGGAGCGATTTCAATGAAACTCGGTAAGTTCATAGCACTATTCCCGGCGACCTCGACCGTGCCCTTCAAATTTTGTTACGTCTCACCAATCCAATATGGCGGCTGTGTGAAATATTTCACTAGCATTCAATATCTCCGAAACTATTACCGATATCGCCCTGAAATTGTGTACGGTGATAAAGGGGCACTACTAGAAGTTCATCTATGAGACTTTCAAAAACCTGGTGACTACAAAACCAACATGGCGATCAAGCGAAATTGAGACTTTTAAATAGACATTTCTCGCGATTTAACTATCCAAACGTAATGAAACTTGGTACAGCAAATGTTTGTACACATTGTAATGCACTGGAGTCTAATTTAGTTCAATTGTTTACATAACCTCAAAATGCCGGCTGTGCGAAATATTTCACTGACATTCTATATCTCCGAAACTATTACAGATATCATCATGCAATTTTGTACGGTGATAAAGGGTACTGATACAAGTTCACCTATGTATATTTCATAAACCTGTAAAGTACAAAACGAACATGGCGACCAAGCGAATTTGAAATATTTTAATAGACTTTTCTCGTGATTTAACTCTCTGAGCGCAGTGAAATGTGGTACAGTAAATGATTTTGCAGATTGTAATGCACTGCCATCTAATCTAATTCAATTGTTTACATAACCTCAAGATGGCGGCTGTGCGAAATTTTAAAATTAAGTTTTTATTCTTGTGTCGTAATCATGCGATCGAATAATGAAGCTAGGCAATAATTGTCCTTGAATGGTACATAACTCTATGGCCTATACATATAACAATCCTAAATGGCGAGCTTCCGAAATATTTAGACGGTTCTCAATATCTATGAATCTTTTACAGCAACCAAACTGATTTTTTTAATGTTCATAGAGACTATGAACATATGTTCACCTATAGGACTTTCAGTAACCAGGTGAGCACAAATCCAACATGGCGGCGACGCGAAGTATAAATATTTAACGTTTCTCGCGAATTAACTATCCGAGTGCCGTGAAACGTTGCACGTTAAATGCTTATACAAATGTTGATCCACTGGCATGTAATTTATTTCAATTGTTTGCATAATCACAAGATGGCTGGTGTGCGTACTTTTAAAATCTCGTTTTTACTTCTTGAGTTCTAATCATGCGATTGAAGTTTGAATACCACACGTATACAATAATCTTAATGTAATAGTACAAAAATAAAAATCCATCCTGTTGACCATATGAAATATTTAGACGGTTCTCAATATCTACGAATCTGTTACAGCAATTAAACTGAAATTTTGTATGTTGATAGAGACAAATAACAAATAATAGGAGCAGAATATATGAAAATAGGCTGTATAGTTCTTCACGGAACTACTTGTTAATAAGAATCAATCGAACCCAGCTCTGCTCAGTTTTGCCTCACAAGGCTAAGTGTACCCCGTTCTAACCTTTAGACTAGAATTAAACTTCTTGTCAGAGCTTGGAATTTAACTCAGACATCCGGGGTGACAGCTAAGAATGCTAGCTGCTACAACACTAGGTGGTTGTCTGCATGTCTTACTTGACCTACATGAGTGCGCATGTTGTGCATATCACGAGGATTATTTAAATTCCTTGTACAGTACAACAAAGAAAGCTGTGGAAGTTTCTACCCTTCAATAATATCGAACCACCTCAGTCGGGATGGAAACAACGCCACAACATAAAATTACAACATTTAGGATAACATTATCGTCTTGGTAGTAGTTTTCAGTGTTGTCTTAGTTATCGAAGTTAATGCTTTCCAGTCGCTAACATGATTGTACGCAATTGTAATGGGCGTTTCCCTATATCTGAAAGAAATTTACACGAGATAAATAAATAAATTCCTTTGGATGACCAGTTTCGATCATCAAGTGATCATTGTCAGTTAACGGCCTAAAGTCTGTTCGCCGAGTCGAGATAGTGCGCGTATATACTTGCAGTGGTCACTTGACTGTCTGGACAGGGAAACACGCCCAGTTCACGTCATCGGCTCTGCTGGACAGGGGTAGCCAAGAAGCTCCGAGATCATTAGTCATGCCGTAGCCCTAGAAAAGACAAGACTTGCTGCACTTATTGCTGTGATGCACTGTATAGCCTACTGTTGCCTGTCATAAGCAGTTAAGAACTTATTAATTAACTAAATAAATACATAAACGAACCAGGGCTGGCATGCGAAATTAAATTCATGGCTGTGGGGGCGAAAATAATTTAATTCCGCCGTGAGCGCGATATTCGGGAGCGAAATTATAATGGTTGTCGGCGCGTAATTAAATCAAAGCAAAATTTAATTCGAAGGGAAATTAATTTCATTCCAGACTTTTAATTTTGCTCCCGGCGCGAAATTAATTTCGTTTCAGACTTTTAATTTCGCTCCCGGCGCGAAATTAATTTCGTTTCAAATTTTTAATTTTGCTCTCGGCGCGAAATTAATTTCGTTCCTGACTTTTAATTTCACTCCCGGTGCGAAATTAATTTCGTTCCAGACTTTTCGCTCCCGGCGTGAAATTAATTTCGTTCCTGACTTTTAATTTCACTCCCGGTGCGAAATTAATTTCGTTCCTGACTTGTAATTCCGCTCCCGGTGCGAAATAAAAATCGTTACAGACATTTAATGTCGTTCCCGAGGCGAAATGAAATTTCCAAACGGTATTTAGTTTCTACCCCCGGCGTGAATTTGAAATGCATGAAACATTTCATTTCGTTGTTGAAATTAGGCATTCGTTTCGAGAATTAAATTATGATCGGTACGATGTTCAAAGTCCCGACGTTGGCAAAGTTATTATTAGCGTAGACTACCTGCATAAAATGCTGGGCCGCAACAGCAACGTGAGTCATTCAATGGTCATCACTCCAGTGTAGGAGAAAATCAGTGCTGTGGCATCAACATCACCATCGTCGTTGACTGAACCTCGGACTCGGGTCCTGCCGTCCCTGACGTTCATAACGCAGTACTGTGTGTACAATGAGGCAACAAGTACAGTACCTCTACCTTTTCCATAGCGGACATGATAACTAGTGTGCCGGGCGGTCAGACATTGAAGGTAAGTGAACAACTCCCATTTGACTGCGACGTCTAGGGGTGCCGTCCCATTATACAGGTGATTCATAATTCCTATTACAAACTTCTGGAGGTTGTACAGGGGACTAAGTAGATCACATTTTGATCAGGAACCCATGTCCGGACATGTATCGTTTCGATACCAAATAATTTTGTCTCGATTGCACACATCCCACTTCACTACAGACACGTATGCACTACAAGAGTTGTTCCACATGGCGATCCTTCTGTTCATTACACAACGTGTACCTGCGCAGCATGTTGTCATACACACTTCCCACGAGACCTGGTGTGTGTTCAATAATGTGCGCTACCGGAAGAACGCGTGCATCAAGATCTTCTTTCAACTAAAAAGGAGTCTCATAAGCAAGGTTCTTCATGTGGCCCCACAGGAAAATGTCGAGGGGAGTTAAATCTGTCAATCGTGGTGGCCACGAAATTGGACCACCTTGAACTATCTATCTTTCCCCGAATGTTTGGTCGAGATGTTCTCGGACTGCACGTGTAAAGTGCGCTGGTGCGCCATCATGTTGGTACCACATTTGCTGACGCAGTGCCAATGGAAAATCACAGAACTTAACCAGTACCTCTTGCAGGAAGAGGACCCGTTAGGCAGTACGGAAGAAGGTATGACCCAATCAGATGGCCAGCCCATACATTGATGCCGAACCGTTGCTGAAATCCACGTGGCTGTGGGCATGCGGATTTCCTTCAGCCCAAATGTGACAGTTTCGACAGTTAAAACAAGCTTCCCTGGTGAATTGAGCTCATCGGTGAAAAGAAGGTGTCGCGGAAAGTGGGGTGTGATAATATACTGGTGTAGAAACCAAGCACAGAAGTTGGCACGTGGCACGAAATTTGCCGGGCCCATTGCTTGAATTTTCTGTGGATGGAAAGGGTGCAGTTGCTCGTCGCGCAAAACACGCCAGACTCTCGATTGGGACCCATTCACGGCATCGGCAATGTTTCGCGTAGCCTACTCGTCGACGGATCCTCTTCTACGTGATGAAGGACGTCCTCTTCAAAGTCGACAGTGCGACGCGTCTGTGGAGCACCACATCCGCCCTCCTCGGTTGGAATGTACAGGTTTCTCGCAGCCTTTATTGTAGTTTCACAAAAATGTATGTGATGTTGTGGGGCGATACGGAAAACGTTCATGATACATGTATTGTGCAGCTCGATCATTACGTCCAGCTTCACCGTACATTAGTAACATCTCGGTGTACTCATCAAAAGTGTATGCCGCCATCCTGTACCACTGAATGACTGGATCACAACTGCTGTCAAAGCGGACTCACTGTCACTACCGTTTGTAAACGAACAGACTACACGATATCATTGGACTGCGGTCTCGTCCTGTACTACGCCCTGACTGGACCACAAGTGCTGTCAAATCGGACTCACTGTCACTACGGTTTGTAAACAAAAGACATGCGAGCAGTAGCCTACTGAATGACATAAGGGGACTGCAGGGATTGCCCTCAACCAATGTTATTTGCGTTCCATGAAGCAGGCGATGTAAAATGAAAGTGTTCTTCAAACTCATTTGGTATCGAAACGATAAATGTCCGGACAAGAGTTTCTATTCAAATTGTGATCTACTTAGTCCCCTCTACAACCCCCAGAAGTTTGTAATAGGAATTATGAATCGCCCTGTAGGTAGAATGGGGTACTGTGGTGTGGAGGTCTTGCCGGTTAACCGGTTTAGGTGTCGCCAGTAGGTAGAGCCAGAAGAAAACACTCGGTTTAGTCGGGAGTAGATGGTGAGCCACGAAAGGCGCTTGTGGGCAGGGAGGCTTATTTTAGTGCAGTTTCTATTTGTGCAGTATATGCATCGACCGTCGTCAGGTCATCCAGTGGGATATGGTCCGTACGGCGGTGATCGTTGATGTGGGAGCGGTATTCCCGCCAGTTTGCTGTGCAGAAATTCTGGACCATCCTGGGAGGTGATAGTGGAGTATTGCGAAGGGAAGGTGAGTAAAACGGGAGCGTGATCACCTCCCATGAGGGACAGGACAGACACGTCAAACAGATGGAGGAGGGAGTTATGAGCAATAACTACGTCGGGGGTGGTATTGGAGGAAGGACGGGTAGGTTTTGGGAGAGGGACGAGGGTGGCGTCTAAGTGACGTAGGTAGATGTCTAGGCTTCGAAGTTCCAGGGCCAAACGGGAATGAAGGTTGAGGTGGCCCATTAGAATGAAAAGGAAGAAGACTTCAGCCACGAGGGCAAGGAAGTCTTTGAGGATGGGGTGGTAGGGACGAATGTAGATGGTGGCTAGGTGTAGGACGCGGCAGGAGAAATAGACGAAGCAAATAAGGCTTTCGGGGAAGAAAAGAGACAGATTTCATTTCAGACACGAAATGAAATGCTCCATGCATTTTAATTTCAGGTCGGGGAGGGATTAAATGCCGGGAAAGAAATTGATAGTCGTTAACAAATTTTCTTTCGCGCCAGGAGCAAAATTAAAAAGTCTGTAACGGGTTATATTTCGCACCAGGAGCGAAATTAAAAGTCTGTAAAGAATTTAATTTCGTGCCAGGAGTGAAACTAAAAGTAAAACGAATTTTATTTCGCGCCAGGAGCGAAATTAAAAGTCAGTAACGAATTTTATTTCACTCCAGGAGCGAAATTAAAAGTCTAATGAATTTAATTTCGCGCCAGGAGTGAAATTAAAAGTCAGTAACGAATTTTATTTCGCGCCAGGAGCGAAATTAAAAGTCAGTAATGAATTTTATTTCACTCCAGGAGCGAAATTAAAAGTCTGTAATGAATTTAATTTCGCGCCAGGAGTGAAATTAAAAGTCAGTAACGAATTTTATTTCGCGCCAGGAGCAAAATTAAAAGTCTGTAATGAATTGCATTTCGCGCCGGGAGCTAAATTAAAAGTCAGTAATAAATTTAATTTCGTGCCAGGAGCAAAATTAAAAGTCTCTAAGGAATTTTATTTTGCGCCAGGAGCGAAATGTTATTCCATTGAACAATTTAATTTCGCGACGCTAAATTAAATTGATAATACATTTCGTTTCGCTTGCCTGCCCTGAAACGAACATTACATAAACCGCGCTGTAGCATGTGACCGATAAGTCAGCCCACTTCACATGTGGGCTATACACAGCACTGAAGTTGGCGTACATTCAACAGGCACAGCTCTATACACCCCTTGCGGGCAGCCCTGCAATCACGAGTCCAACTGTGTTTACTTCCACTATCTTGATTCGGCGAACGGACTCTAAGTGTAAAGGATCTAGCCCTCTGACCAGAATTGATTTTTTTGGTAGAGCATGGAATTGAACTCAAGACTTCCGGGGTGACAGCCAATAATGTTAGCTAGTGAGTCAGTTAATGGACTAAGTGTGAAAGATATGATGATGTTCGCTTGACGATTGAAACTGGTCATCCATGTGACTTCATTTATTAATCTCATGTAAACTTCTTTCAAGGTATAGGGAAACACCCAATATAATTGGATACAATCGTGTTGACTGACTCAAAAGCAATAACTTCGTTTATGATAGCATTCATAAGTACAGCATTTATTAAAGGTACTGTAAGTCTACGTTCTATCCTGGCTGTTAGGTTGAATTTTCACGTATTATCTTTTGAATGACAGTCCTCAGCATTGAATGTGGGTTGTCAGTCATCTCAAGGGTGTCATTGAAAATGTTCAGTCTGCTTCCACTGGCGCATAATAAGAATCTGCGAGCCTCCTGATGGACAGCCAGGATCTACATAGTAAGTAGGTGTCAGATCTCATCTTATATGCAGGTTGTATACGTCGCTATCTCTCACCCATATGGTGTCATATCTCAACTGACGTTCAGGGCTTGAATGAATGCGTTCATAATATAATATAATCTCTGTTCAGATATAATATAATCTCTGTTCAGAAGATAATACAAGAATCACTTTTCAATTGGTCAACACTTCAATTATTATTCTCGAGTCAGAAAACATCAAATAAACACAGATACAAATACTATGACTACAAATATTATATAGTATTTGACCAAAACTTGGCCACTTCCAATGCATTCTGTGATGCTTCATAAAGTTCATCTTCTGTGCAGGAGGTCGGGCACAGTCTACACTGAAGCATATGTTTCACAGTCTGATCTTGTCCACAGCCACACTGTATGTCATCTTCCTTAATGTAGCCCCACTTTGCAAGATTGATCTTAGATCTGCCCACTCCTGATCTTAATCTATTCAAGGATTTCCATGTTACCCAATCTTGATCATGACCAGGAGGTAAAGTTTCGGCTATCCTTTTCCAGCCCAGGAGAGGAGATTTCTTAGCTTTCCATAATTCTAGCCTGGCTTTTTCACATGTAGTCTTCAATTCTTTGGATGTTCTTAGGAAACTCTTCCTAGACTTCAGCCTCAGAGCATGTAGTTCCTGCCCATGTAGAGGATGGGTTGCTTCCTGAACAACTTTCTTCCTTTCCTTTTTTGCAGCTACTTCTCGTCGAATAGAGGGTGGTGCTATTCCTGCAAGCTGGTAGAGGCATTCTGTTGGTGTTGATCTTAAGCATCCAGTTATAGTTCTACACGTTTCATTGAGAGCTACGTCTACCTGTTTAGCATGAGTTGAGTTATACCAAACCGGGCAGGCGTACTCTGCAGCGGAATAACACAATGCCATTGCAGATGTTCGAATAGTGTCAGGTTGGCTACCCCATTGTGATCCGGCCAGTTTCCTCAGAAGATTATTCCTGGTGTGAACTTTGGACTTGGTGTTCAAACAGTGTTTCTTGTAGATAAGAGCTCTGTCCAGTGTCACTCCTAGAAATTTTGGGGTGTAACAGTGTTCCAGTTCAACTCCTGACCATATTACCTTCAGTTTACGAAAGGCATCCCTGTTTCTCAGAACACTTCAATGAGTTTATTAAATTGGATGTAGAATACTACAGTAGATATTTAATACACTTCCTAACCTGTTACACTTAACATGGATTACATTATATACATTTAAACATTGATTCACTTCTAAGACCACCTCATGGTGTATCGGCTAGCATTCTTGTCTGTCGCCTCCACAGGTCCGGATTCGATTCCTGGATCTGCCAATAAATCTAATTCTGGTCTGAGAGCTGGAAAGGGGTACACTCAGCCTCTGATTTAAAACTGAGGTGGGTTCGATTCCCACCTCAGCCATCCTGGAGACGGTTTTCCGCGGTGTGCCAATTCTACTCCAGGAAAATGCCGGAATGGTTTCTAAATTAAGGCCACGACCATCTCCTTCGCAATCCTCACTCGAATCACAAATACACCCTTACATGCTGCAGTTTTGAATTTCTCCCCTCGTTGCTTGTCCAGTTCTTTTCTCACCCAAACATTTGAGTTATGCTACGCGCATTATTGCAGAACATATGTAAACAGCCAATACCGTGCGGTATTAAGTCACTAACTCTTATCTGCACTTCATTCAATGGTAAAGGTTGTGATCATTTACTCCATACCCCATGCAGTTCCGTTGTGTATTTAGTATTTAGTAATCTATATAAGATATTAACATTCTTCACCGCTAACGTTTTGTTGGGAGTTCAGCGCCAAGAGGTAGTCACAGGACGTAGGAGATATAAAGCAGTTACCACTGTGAATAACGAAATGATTTGAGAAAAAATAATGATGGTTCTTCTTTTACATTATTGGGAACATTATGCTCAAATTTTCAGTATCTTATTGTAAGATAAAACGTATATAGCTTATACTTTCTGTATACAATATGATATAATTTCTGGAAAAAACTAATTTTGTATTTGTTCCGTCAGTTAAAGTCTATTATTATTATTATTATTATTATTATTATTATTATTATTATTATTATTTATTTAATTCACCATTACAAACATGGGTTACTCTAAAGCACGGGTTAAACCAAGTGCTTTACAACAATACATAAAAACTATAATACAAACTATAATACATACATAGGCTATCATGTATATACAAAATATAGAGTTCATTATCACTCATTCACTAGCCAGGAAGGATCGCACAATGTTGCATGTGGACAAGAGGACAGAATACTGCATACTCCTGTAGATGGTCGGCGGAAGATCCAATTCCTTCAGACTCTTGTGGAGTGTGTGAGGTATGAGGCCGTTGACTGACAAGATTACAGGCACTATCCGGACGCAGTTCATCTTCCATATCCTCTTGATTTCCTCTGCAAGCTGTCTATACTTGGTAATTTTTTCATTGTGTTTCCGTTCGATATTATTATTATTATTATTATTATTATTATTATTATTATTATCATTATTATTATTATTATTATTATTATTATTATATTATTATGGTGTTTGAAGTCATTTTCTGTGTTGCCTTAGTAAACTAGAGTTTGATGATTACCAGTCGGTCAATACGATTAAACCCAAAGGTGATGGCTTATTCCCTAATCCTGAAAAAAAAAAAGTCCTCTCGGCACGCCGGAAGGCGGAGGTAGATTTCACCGGACAAACTTGGGGATAGGCGAAAATAGGCAGAATATGCAGATTTTCGTAGAAGGATCAGACCTCATTTAATGCGAGAAGGTATTTTATAATTGGAGCTTAATTAACTTTGTTTTTCGTCATTTTATGCTTATTTTAAACATTTTATTGTCTTATGGGAACGGTAACCTTCTTGTCATTTGGGGTCCATTTTTATACTTGTGGTCACACTGTCCTTATGCTAGGTTTCGACACTGATGTGCAACTATGTAACGGTCTGTTACTTCTTCACGCAAAATTATATCTACCGCAGAGATTTTGGTTGGTTCCTCAGTTTAGGGGCTGCGACAACGCGGTCATGTAACCCCGTGTACTTTGGGATGGCTGTATTAGTCTGTAATTCAGGTAAGGACTGCAGACGGTCAATTTCAAGCAGTAGTTACTAATGTTGCTACCAGGTACTACCGTCAACGACACCTAGCTGTGAACTTGGCTACTAGATGCCACCGCAACCAGCAACTCGCAACGAACGTTGGAACTTCCCCTCCAAAGGAAAGCATACTGAGGGATTTTTGGCGCTCTTAGAAAATCCGACGACTTCGGCCGGCTTTGAACTCGCGACCTTGGGCATAAACATTCAGCATGCTACCAGTTACGTCACCGAAGCCGCTTCACACTTAGATGGAAATCTGAATCTGATCTCGTGCAAGTGCGTTATCTTGGCAACGTCTGATGGCTCATCCCTCATCAATTTAGTAGTGTTGCCATGGCAACCACTGATAGGTCTTGGCATTTTCTTATAATTCCGAAATTATTTTTCTCATCCCTTGGCATAATGGTGGGTTATATCAAAAATTCTTTCAGACAAAAGTTTTAGGTAATTATTATGGGAATATTGTCCATTTTATACGGTTTTGATATTGTGCCTATTAAGAGAGATATGATTAATGTTTCCCGAAAAACCCACTTTTTCCCACCCCTTTGGTCAATGGTTGGTGCTATAAAAAAAACTCTTCAAACATACATTTTTGGGCTTTATCCGACACATAGTATGAATGTTGAACGGATTCGATATTTCACATATTAAGAGAGTTATAGCAATATTTCACTTTTTCGAAAGAAAAGCCCCCCATTTTCACCCCCCAACGACCGATTTAGCCCAGTAACGAACTCGACCGAGATTTTATAGGTATACGTATTCGGTAAAAAATTCAAAGTGATTGGTACAAAATTACGGCAGTTATCGTGTCCACAATAAACTGATATACATATACATACATAAATTATATATAACTTTTGAACTGACGGTGGTTTTGGGGCCTGGGGATGTGAAACGCGAAGATATGTCGAAATTTTCCGGAAGTCGAAACATGGTACCCATTGCAATAGTTAGCTTTCTAACGAAATCTACCTCTGGTTGGTTCCTCAGTTTAGGGGCTGCGACAACGCGGTCATCTAACCCCGTGTACTTTGGGTGAGTGTAGAATCTGTCTGATACACGGTGTGAATTGTAATGGCTGTATTAGTCTTAATTCATGTAAGTACTGCAGACGGTCAATTTCAAGCAGTAGTTCCTAATGTTGCTACCAGGTACAACCGTCAACGACACCTAGCTGTGAACTTGGCTACTAGATGCCACCCCAACCATCAACTCGCAACGAACGTTGGAACTTCCCCTCCAAAGGAAAGCATACTGAGGGATTCTAGTGCTCTTAGAAAATCCGACGACTTCGGCCGGCTTTGAAACCGCGACATTGGGCATAGACATTCAGCATGCTACCAGTTACGTCACCGAAGCCGCTTCCCACTTTATCAGGCGGCTTTGGTGGCGTAGTCGGTAACATGCTGAGCTTCTATGCCCAAGATACCGGGTTCAAACCCGGCCGAAGCCGTCGGATTTTTTAAGAGCGTTAAATATCCCTCAGTATGCCTTCCTTCGGAGGGGAAGTAAAGCCGGCGGTCCCATGTCATAGATTTATGGCATGTTAAAGATCCTTCCACTAATTGCACCTGTGTGAAGCTAAATTGGATAGGTTATGAATGTATACAACGCTCTTAGGTTTCTATGTTCGTTGCCAAGAGCCGACTGCGGCGGCGTCTAGTAGCTCAGTTCTGAACTTGGCCTCGTAGTCGTTGACAGTGGCGCTTGGCGGCAAAAGTAGGAACTATCTGAAAAATTGTTAGTTGCAGTACTTAAATTAACAAACAGATAACACACACTAATACAGTCATCACAATTAACACCGGTTATCAGACAGATTCTACACACACCCAAAGTACACGGGGCTACATGACCGCGTTGTCGCAGCCCCTAAACTTAAGAACCAACCAACCAACCAACCACTTAATCAGATGGAAATACTGAATCTGATCTCGTGCAAGTGCGTTGTCATGGCAACGTCTGATGGTCCATGCCTCATCAATTTAGTAGTGTTGCCATGGCAACCACTGATAGCTCTTGGCATTTTCTTATAATTCCGAAATCATTTTTCTCGTCCCTTGGCGTAATGGTGGGTCATATCAAAAATTCTTTCAGACAAAAGTTTTAGGTAATTATTAGGGGAATATTGTCCATTTTGTACGGTTTTGATATTGTGCCTATTAAGAGAGATATGATTAATGTTTCCCGAAAAACCCACTTTTTTCCACCCCTTTGGTCAATGGTTGGTGCTATCAAAAATCTTATTTGACATAAATTTTTGGCACTTATCCGACACATATTATGAACTTTGAATGGATTCGATATTGCACGTATTAAGAGAGTTATAGCGAAATTTCACTTTTTCGAAAAAAAGCCCCCCATTTTCACCCCCTTCGACCGATTTAGCCCAGTAACGAACTCGACCGAGATTTTATAGGTATACATCTTCGGTAAAAAATTCGAAGTAATTGGTGCAAAATTACGGCAGTTATCGTGTCCACAAGAAACTGATATACATATATATATACATATATATATACATATATATATATATACATAAATTATATATAAACTTTTGAACTGACGGTGGTTTTGGGGTCTGGGGGATGTGAAACGCGAAGATATGTCGAAATTTTCCGGAAGTCGAAACATGGGACCCATTGCAATAGTTAGCTTTCTAATGAAATCTACCTAATTTACGGGAGATTTACAGACACTAACAGAAACCGTCTCCAAAGTAAAATTTCAAGGAGAAATCTCAGAGGCTTTTGAGATTAAGACAGGAGTCAGACAAGGAGACGGACTATCACCAATTTTGTTTAACATCGTCCTGGAAAAAATAATGAGAGTATGGAGGAAAGCAATAAAAGAAGAAGGTATAGAAGGAATCTGTTTAGGAACAAAAAAGCAAGGTGTAAAGGTGGATTGCTTAGCATTTGCTGATGACATGGCATTGCTAGCCAAAGGAAAAGTCGAAGCTCGAATAATGCTTGAAAAATTACATGAAATAGCTGAGAAGACTGGACTCAGGATCTCATACGAAAAAACAGAGTACATGGAGTACAAACACAATAAAGAAAAGCATCTGGAAACAAGATATGGGAAAATCAAGAGAGCTGATAAATTTAAATATCTTGGAGAATGGATCCAGCTGAATGGACTTGATAAAGAAGCAAATAGAGGAAGAGCTAGAAAGATGTAGCTAGCCCATAAATTAGTACAAAATAGATACAACAAGAGATCTATATCCTACAGGGCAAAGATAAGGCACTATACCACGGTTGTCAAGCCAGAGGGACTCTATAGCTCAGAATGCTTGATATTGAATAAGAAAGGGGAAATCAAGGATTTAGAGAAGAAGGAAAGGAAAATCTTGAGAAAGATCCTAGGTCCTGAAAAACAAAAAGATGGTACATGGAGGAAGCGGAGAAATGAAGATCTCTACAGACAGGCAGAGAAAATCACAGACACCATCCGTAAGAGGAGATTGAAGTTTTATGGACACCTCATGAGAATGAGCGAGAGTCGACTAACGAAGAGAATCTTTAACTACATCACCAAGATCAAGGCAACTACATTATGGATAGAGGAAACGAGAAAAGACATGGAGGAAGTGGGGATAAATCCAGAAGACATTTGGAATAGAGATGTTTTTCGAGCTAAGATTGATAAATTAAAGGGGTTCCAGGAAAAGCAATGTAAAAGGACCAAAAACACCTGGTCAGATGAGAGGAGGAGGAACCACAGCGAAAGGATGAAGAAATTTTGGGAGAAGAAAAAAACACTAACCAACAAATCAGTTGTTTTCCGTGGTCCACAGTAGGCCAAAATCGAAGGAAGAAGAAGAAATCAATTTTTCCCTAAACCGTTTGGTTAATCACAGTGGTAACAGCTTCATATCTCTTACGTCTTGTAACGCACTGTAGTGCGTTGAACTCCCAACAAAACGTTAGCGGTGAAGAATGTTAATATGTTTTTGATAGACTACTAAATACTAAATAGGCCTACAGAAGGAAAATGCATGGGGCATGGAGTAAATAATCACAACCTTTGCTACTGAATTAATCTCATGTAATGTTTAGCCTATTTTCATTTATGAAAAAATAGGCTTATTAGATCACCTTTTGTCCGTGTGTCTGTCTGTGTGTGCGTATGTGTGTGTGTGTGTCCCTAATAAAATCTAAACGGCTGGAACGATTTCAATGAAACTCGGTAAATTCATAGCACTATTCCGGGCGAACCCGACCGTGCCCTTCAGAATTTGTTACAACTTACTAATCTAACATGGCGGCTGTGCGAAGTATTTCACCAGCATTCAATATCTCCGAAACGATTACCGATATCACCCTGGAATTTTGTACGGTGATAAAGGGAACTACTAGAAGTTCACCTATGTGACTTTTGAAAACCTGGTAGCTAGAAAACCAATATAGCGGCCGAGCGAAGTTGCGACTTTTAAATAGATGTTTCTCGCGATTTAACCAACCAAACGCAATGAAACTTGGTACAGTTTATGTTTATACAGATTGTAATAAACCGACATCTAACTTCGTACAATTGTTTACATAACCTCAAATTGGCGGTTGTGCGAAATATTTCACCAGCATTCTATATCTCTGAAACCATTACCGGTATCACCATGACATTTTGTACAGAGATAAAGGGCACTACTGGAAGTTCATCAACGAACATGGCGGCCAAACGAAATTGAACGTTTCAATAGAAGTTTCTCCCGATTTAATGATCCAAACGCAATGAAACTCCGTACAGCAAATATCCATAGGCCTACACATTGTAATGCACTGATATCTAATTTTGTTCAATTGTTTACGTAACCTGAAGATGGCGGCTGTGCGAATTTAAAAAAAAACATTTATTGTGTACTAATCATGCGATCGAACTCAACATTTGCATAATGAACGTACACAATAATCATCATCTAATAGTACATACCTCCATGGCCTACATATATTAAAATCCAACATGGCGACCATCCGAAATATTTAGACGGTTCTCAATATCTATAAGGCAATAAGCATAAGTTCACCTATGGGACGTTCAATAACCTGGCGTGCACAAATCCAACATGGCGGCGACGCGAAATTTAAATATCCAAAAGGACGTTTCTTGCGTTTGAACCATCCGAGCGCAGTGAAACTTGATTCGGTATATACTTTACAATTTTTTATCGACTGACATCTAATTCATTTAAATTATTTTCGTAACCACAAGATGACGGCTGAGCGAAATTTTAAAATCCCGCTTTTATTTCTTGTGTCCTAATCATACGATTGAAGTTTGAATAAATCGCCTACACAATAATCTTCATTTAATAGCAGACTACATAAATCTAAGACCTATAATATGAAATTCCAACATGGTAACCATCCAAAATATTTAGACGGTTCTCAATATCTAATTTGTTTGTTGATAGAAGCAATTAATATTAGTAAGATATATGAAAATAGGCTATTTAGTTCTTCACGGAACTACTTGTTTTATGATTAGGGAATAAACCAACTCATTTGGATTCAATCGTGTTGACCGACTGAAAAACATCAAACTTTCGATTATTTCTATTATTATTATTATCATTATTATTATTATTAATATTACTATATTAAAATTATGCATGACCCGTGAAACATCTGTGCCGCACTTTACTTTAACCTGCGATTCTTTATGTTAGATTCCATGCTCAACCGGAGTATTAATTAATTAAGTATTAATTTGCTAAGTTTTACTAAATAACCCCTGGCACTAAAGACCATGAAGGGCTTAGGCTTACCAAGCGACTGCTGCCCAGCCATTAGGCCAGCATATATTGGGGAGACGCGTGGTCAGTGCGGGTCCCCTCAACCGTTAATCTTGGTTTTCGTGAGCGGGGTGCTGCCTCACTGTCAAACAGATACTCAATTGACATCACGAGGCTGAGTGAACCCTTTTCCATCCCTCACGTCCGTTTCTAGAATCCCAGACAGAGCAGGGAATCGAACCCAGGGCCTCCGGGTGAGAGGCAAGCGCGCTACCCCACCACAACGGGGTCGGCGCGACGTTTTACTAATTTTTGATATTCATCTATCTATGTATTTATTAGTCTACTTTCGATTTTTGCAAAAAATGAAAGTAGACTTATGAGATCAACACACAGTGTGTGTGAGTCTGTGTGTGTACTCTGAATGTCTGTCCCCCCTTATCAATTCGAACATGGTGAAACCGAATTGAACGAAATCTGGTACAGAGGTAGCACTAGCAAAGGGCACCTCAATGTCATAGGCTACTTTATATCACCGCCATCTTTATCAAAACTGAATGGCGGCCACTCAAACGTTCAAAACGTAAAATCAAATTACGGCTAAACTAATCATCCGATCTCTACCAAATTTGGTGACACCATATAGGACGCGTCTTTCACCCAAACTTCAAGGTCATCGGCCGTGCCATTTCAGGATGGCGGTCGTGTGAATTATGCAACCATTATAATCAACAGCTTAAGACACACCAATTCCGATTATTGAGCCTAGGGTGGTTTAAGCTATCCTAAAGGTCGTGATCCGTTATTTATTATCATTTAATATTAAAATATTATACTGTATGAGTAGCTTAAAAGAGCTGAGCAGTCTCTGCCACACGACAAGATGGCAGCTGTCCTCATGTGCCTGGCTTATATTTCAGTAGTTTTAGTATGTAGTATGTGATATACCCTACTGATACAATAATATAAACTTTGTATGAAATGATCTATAATGAAGATTTACTGCAGTGAAGAAATCGTTTATTTAAGTCATTATTTGCCAACAGGTTGTGTCTAATATGTCAGTTAAGAACACCATGATGTTAAGGATATGGTTAGCTCTGGACTAGCGTGTTAGTCTGTCACGCAGTTGAGTGGGGATCGAATACTGCTACAGTTAACTTTTCTTTCTTGAATTCTTTTACAAATGATGTGCACGAGCTCTTTCCACAGATACTGAATAAAATGTAATTTAGCTCAATGGAGAGGCTAATGTATACACTCGTTTATTAATAAAATCACAGCCCCAGCATCGCACTTAACAGAAGACATTAGGAAAAGGAGAATAGAAGAACTAGATCAGATACACGTTGTCATCAACCACAGCCTTCTTAATGCCTCTGTACGGTGCTGTCCTCTTGCGGGTTATGTGGGTAATATTGTTCCAAACATACCACTGTGTAAATACCTGGCCTCCGGAAGTATGACAATTTTGTAATACTGGTAGTTCAACTATTAGCCACGATCGCACTCCGATTACCTTTAAACACTGCCAGCTGGATCGCCTCCCTCTTGGCTACTTTAAACTGCCTGCTCATTCAACACCCATAGGCGTACAAAATAATTATTAATTCACTGATAAGTCGCAGCACCAACCTACTGTGATCGCTGCGGATTTTTAAAGGGGAAGATACCCAAAACGAAAGATTCTTAAGTTTGCAGGCTGGCTTAATATAGAGATTAACGGACGTGAATGCATTACAATAAGTTAGTAGTTTTGTTATTCAATCATCATAAAGTACATAATATTAGCTCAAAAACATGAATTATTTATATAATCCGGGCCGTGAAAGCCTTAATATACATATATAATATTGATTTTGACACTTACTGGCTAATTATCAATATAAAAGAAAACAAACAATACATGGTGGTAGATGTGATTGTTTTAGGGATGAGGACAAAGAGTTATAAATATACCCATACATTTAGGAGAAAGTAGGCTATATGATCTTTGCTGAACTTCTTGTTTTTTCATGTATTCACTAGCTTTGTAATTACTCTATTGTTAACCGGAGAGGGTCTTAATGTTATAGAAAATACGTGTCAGTGATATTGCATTGGAATATGACTGGTTCCACTCACGTGAAATACAGGGTCTTTCATATAAAGTAAGAACGGTGAGTGGCAGCTTTGTTATCCGCTGCTGCAGTGGCCTTGGCCGAGCTTGTGGCGTGCCACGGACCCCTGCTGTAGTATTGAAAGAAAGTGCATAGTACATGATGTACTCGACCTTGCAATAAACGTGCAGGTGTTCAGTGGCCAGTCTGAACCTTAGATGTTAACATGAGACAGTTATCATTACAACATCGTATTTTTGTATGTAAAACTTACTTCCAGTACGAGTCGACTCAGCGGGTACGTGATGTATTTGTTCAGCAATTTCCTGATGATGTCCCACCTTCACTAGCACAGATTCACGTAATTGTAAATAAGATTGACACTACTGACTCAGTGCTCAATAAAAAGCATAACATTAACAAGTAGTTCCGTGAAGAACTAAAGCCTATTTTCATATAACCTACTTATGTTAAATTCCACTATCAACATACAAAATGTCAGTTTGATTGCTGTAATAGATTCGTAGATATTGAGATCCGTCTAAATATTTCGGATGGTCGCCATGTTGGATTGTTAAATGTATGGGCCATAGAGTCGTGTACCATTGAAGGAAAATTATTGCGTAGGTTCTATATTCAAACTTTCACTTCGATCGCATGATTACGACACAAGAAATAAAAACTTAATTTTAAAATTCGCTCAGCCGCAATCTTGAGGTTCTGTAAACAATTGAAGTAAATCAAATTCCAGTGCATTACAATGTGTACAAACATTTGCTGTACCAAGTTTCATTGCGTTTGGATTATTAAATCGCGAGAAAAGTCTATTTAAATCTTTCAACTTCGCTTGGCCGCCATGTTCGTTTTGTAGTTAACCGGTTTTTGAAAGTCTCACAGATGAACTTCTAGTAGTGCCCTTTATCTACGTACTAAATTTTAGAGTGATACCAGTAATAGTTTCAGAGATATAGAATGCCGCTGAAATATTTCGCACAGCCGCCATCTTGAGGTTATGTAAACAATTGAACGAAGTTGGATGTCGGTGCATTACAATGTGTATAAACATATACTATACCAAGCTTCATTGCGTTTGGTTGGTTAAATCGAGAGAAACGTCCATTTGAAAGTCGCAACTTCGCTTGGCCGCCATGTTAGTTTTGTAGTTACCGTACCAGTTTCTCAAAGGTCACACAGGTGAACTTCTAGTAGTTCCCTTTATCACCGTACAAAATTCCAGGGTGATATCGGTAATAACCTCGGAGATATTGAATGCAGCTGAAATATTTCGCACAGCTGCCACATTGGATTGGTGAGACGTAACAAAATTTGAAGCACACGGTCGGAGCCGTCTGGAAGTGCTATGGACTCAGCGAGTTTCATTGAAATATAGAAATTGAAATATAGCCATATAGAAGTTGTTAGGGACACACACACACACACACACATACGAATAACACACGCACACACAGACAGATACACGGTCAAAAGGTGATCTCATATGCCTATTTTTTTTCATAAATGAAAATAGGCTAAAAATCAGAAACATTACAGTGGCAGAACTCACTCGCGTCAGCCAAAATGTGGTTACCAGACACAATGCCTGTATAACCCAGGAAGGACGACACTTCCAGCATCTTTTATAAGGTAATATTGCATACAGGATTGTCTTCTTTATGTGCCATCTACTCTCAGGAGGTTGGCAACCATCATAGAGACTCTTGATTTAGATTATGCAGCAGGAAACAGCTCGATAGTGGAATAATTCAACCAAGTTTTCAGTTTATCGATCAAATTTGAAAAAATTTCAATTTTGAAAAAATAGGCTTATGAGATCACCTTTTGTCCGTGTGTGGGTGCGTGTGTGTGTGTGTATGTGTGTGAGGTGTGTGTGTGTGTGTGTTCCCTAATAACTTCTAAACGACTGGAGAGATTTCAATGAAACTCGGTCAGTTCATAGCACTATTCCGGACGACCCCGACCGTGCCCTCCAAATTTTGTTACGTCTCACCAATCCAACATGGCGGCTGTGCGAAATATTTCACCAGCATTCAATATCTCCGAAACTATTCCCGATATCAACCTGGAATTTTTACGGTGATAAAGGGAACTACTAGAAGTTCACCTATGTGACTTTTGAAAAACTGGTAACTACAAAACCAACATGGCGGCCACGCTAATTCGCGACTTTTAAATAGACGTTTCTCGCGATTTAACCAACCAAACGCAATAAAAATTGGTACAGTATATGTCTATACACATTGCAATGCATCGACATCTAACTTGGTTCAATTGTTTACATAACCACAAGATGGCGGATGTGCGAAATATTTCACCGGCATTCTATATCTCTGAAACTAATAGCGGTATCACCCTGAAATTTTGTACGAAAATAGAGGGCACTACTGAAAGTTCATCGATATGACTTTCAAAAACCGGTTAACTACAAAACGAACATGGCGGCCAAGCGAAGTTGAAAGTTTTAAATTGACCTTTCTCGCGATTTAATGTTTCAAACGCAATGAAATCTGGTACAGGAAATGTTTATACACATTGTAATACACTGGTATCTAATTTAGTTCAATTGTTTACATAACCTCAAGATGGCGGCTTTGCGAACTTTTTAATTAATTTTTTATTTCTTTTGTCGTAATCATGCGATCGATCTGAAAGTTTGAATACTGAACCTACGCAATAATTTTCCTTCACTGGTACATGACTCTATGGCCTATACATTTAACAATCCAACATGGCGACCATCCGAAATATTTAGACGGCTCTGAATATCTACGAATCTATTATAGCAATCAAACTGATTTTTTTATGTTCATAGGCGCTATGAACTTAAGCTCACTTATAGGACTTTAAATAACCTGGTGATCACAAATCCAACATGGCAGCGACGCGAAGTATAAATGTTCACATGGACGTTTCTCGCAAATTATCCATCCGAGTACAGTGAAACTTGGTACAGTAAATCTTTATACGAATGTTAATCCACTGGCATCTAATTTATTTCAATTGTTTCCATGACCACAAGACGGCAGCTGTGCAAAATTATAAAATCTCCTTGTTACTTCTTGTGTCCTAATCATGCGAGTTTTGTACAATTCAAAAGGCTGCTACGTAGCTAAGAGAGGTTACTTCTGCTGAGGACAACAAGGGAACAACAGTATTAAAGGTAATTAGGAAATAATCCAGCAGAAAATATACTGAATGTATTAGTGTGGTTATGTGGGTCAAACCACAACAATTTACAAACCGCATATTTGAAGAACAATCCTTTGCTAAATGTTTACAACAAACGATACATGTATACCAAGTGTGTCGCGTACGACATCAACTCATAATGGACTGCAAACAACTTCCCGCAATTAATGCAGGCAAACATAGACAGTAACTCATTACGGACTGGTAACACATTCCTGTTATAAATACAAGCAAACATTCACGGATACATACCATACATCATAAGGTACAAACACGTGACCCAAATGCAAATAGTCATTCACAGGCAACAGGAGGTTGCATACGTAATAGATCACTCCATCATGGTGGACGATATTGAACAACGGCTTGAATGTGCTCTACAAAGTCTTGTAAATATTGCAGAAGTAGGTGGCTACCTTAAGAAAGATAATTATATGTGCAATCGTTTCATTCCGCCGCAATAGCCCCCTTAGACGGTTTCGCCGTCTCTTCGGGCCAGGGGGTTAAGGTATTTAGGAGAGGTGGAAATTTTGGTGATGGGTGGGTTTGGTTTTAGGATTTGGAAGAAAGTGTGTGAGAATTTTGGTTGGGGCATTGCTGGGGAAATTTGGAGAAGGGTGCGGGGGGCGAAGTTTTGTTTTGAGAAGGGAGAGTTAGATGCAGGAAGGTGGATGTGGAGGAGAAGGGTGACTGCTTCATTGTGCGTATGTATATAAGAAAGATATTAAGGAGGACATTTTTAAAACGGTAAGTGTTGTTAGAGACTACTCGACAATGATGAAAATTCGTGTCATAACCAAGTGTAAGGAATGCAATAATTTGCGTAGTGAGGTTATGGGAAAGAATATTAGCATGCAGGGAATAGACATGTGCCCTACACGACAAGTGGAGCTATCTCTTGGCAGAACGCAGGAAGATGTAGCGAATGAAGATGGGGACAGTCACTATGAAGAACAAACAGAGTCATCTATCGGTTCAACTATGACTCAGTCGGCAGACAGACGGTCAGCACAGGATGTAGATATGAAGGGCCATGTTACGCTCTCTGTAATTCGCACTCAGGAAACAGAGGCCAATACACAAAACGAATGTGTCGATCAAATGGCGGTGTCTAACGAACAGAAACTGAACCTTTCTGAAGTTGCAGTACTTTCAAAGAAAGTTGATAACATCATGGATTTCTTATCCTGCACATTAGAGGGATTAATAGACTCCCAGATCAAAAGAATAATGCATAAAGATGGAGAAAGAGAAGACAGGAAAGAACCGGGCCACAAGGAAGAAAGAGGTAATAATCGTACAGGTGCTAGCGGGAACAGCATCGATACCGACACAGAAATCCCAGTACGATATGCAACCGTAGTAGATTTAGGAGGTCCTAGTTCACGGCAACAACCACTACACCATAGCGAGCGCCCATCTGCCATAACACGGCCAGTAGACGGAGGGCCGGGAGATCAAGACCGAGATCATCTCAGACCCCGCGCACAAAAAAGAATACAGAAGGGTACATCAACGGCGTTCACCGGAAAGATACGTGCTGCAAACAAGACTGCATGGTTATACATAGGACGCGTGAATCCGGATGTAACCTCAAGCGATGACATGGCCCACTTAAAAGACAAGGGAATCAAAGACGGCATAACATGTGAGGAACTCACCACCAGAGGTGAAAATAAAGCTTTTAAAGACGGGATCCCCTTCGAGAGAAAGGATGATGCTTATGACCTAAACTTCTGGCCAGCTGGTGTGATTTTCCGACCTTTTCGTTTTCGTTTTTGATCAAGAACTCTCGCGAGGTGCAAACAACCAGGAAGTGAAGTTACTTTTATGGAATATTGAAGGCCTGTTAAACGCCACGAACTCAACGCCAGAAAATTTATTTGACCCCTATGACGTCGTAATACTGGTTGAAACATTCTTAACATCAGATTGGAATGCGAGAAATCACTATACAGTGAACAATTTGGCAGAGCAAGGCCTGGTGGGAAGACCAAAAGGAGGAATCACCTGCCATTTAAAGGTTCAATTCACACCATTCCAGGTCAAGTATAAAAACAACAATGTTCTAGTAGTGAAGACTAAATTGTGTGTGTTAATATGTGTGTATTTTCAGCCAGGATTCACATCTTACCAGATTATAGATGAAATAGGCACCACTCTGAGTATAACGGAACGGGAGGATAGCATCATTATAGCAGGAGACCTAAATTGTCGAACTGATGTTCCATCACAGAAGACAAGAGAAGTCCTAGACTATTTAGAGGAGGAAGGGATATCACTTGTAAACAACAAAGATCGGAAGACGTATGTTTGTTACAACGGCACCAGCACGATAGATCTCGTCTTCTCGAATCAAGGTAACATAAAGCCAATAAAGCAAGACATAATTCCGACTCCCTACAGGAAACACCAGCTAGTAGAAACAACATTCCAACTCGGTCATGATAGCGGACAGGTGAAGCCCAAAACATTGAAATTTCAAGGAAGACTCTACACCAGTTCATATATGAGGCCGACAACCAGGCAATCGTGGAGAAGCCCCGGAAAGGAGATCTTGACGAAGCAGCAAATATGCTCGAACACCTTTTACAGGGTGAAGTCATACCGGAGGCCGGCATAACGAGAAAATCAAAATCATGGTTTGACGAAACCTGCTACAGAGTCCGTAGGACCACATTGGATGCCCTACATACAGCTCTCGAAGATCCCACTGACGATCATCTAAGGGAATATTCCAATCATAGGAAGACGTACAAGACCCTCATAAAAGAAACAAAGGAACGGTATCAAGAGCAAGAGGAACAAAGTCTGATAGCGGCAGCTGATCAGTGCCCATACAAAGCATTGAACCCAAAGCAACCGAGATACTGCAGAAGCATCCCTATGGAGACATGGGTGACTCACCTTAGCAATGTACTGCAATATAAGGACACTCGTCCAACTGATACCCCCGAGATTGAGGTGGACATTGTTACAGAGATATTTACAACTGAGGAAGTAGAGGCTGCTATTATCAGCTCGGAGAATAATAAAGCTTGTGGACCAGACAATATATGTAACGAGCACCTTAAAATTGCTCTCCCAGTGCTAAAAGAAGCAATAACATCTCTCCTGAATGAATGCCTCAGGCAAGGAAATATCCCCCATAGCTGGAGAAGGTCCACAGTAAAACTGCTGTATAAAGGAAAGGGATGCACCGAGAACCCAAACTCCTATCGAGGTATTGCACTGGAATGTGCGTTATTCAAAATTCTAACAAAACTTTTATGCCAACGCCTTAATAGAGAAATCGATCCTAAGCTCCCGGATGAGCAATTTGGTTTCAGAAAAGGAAGATCTACAACACAGGCTATCCAATGCCTTCTAAATGATATTGAGACAGCTCTGACAGTCCCAAAAGGAAAGCTATATGCCATATATATAGACTTCTCCAAAGCTTTCGACATGGTCAATAGGAAGATCATCATAGAGAAGCTAGGAAATCAAATGAGAAGTAACAGCTATACAAAACGGCTTATCACAAGCATCCTGGCCTCAAATTACATAGAGATAAGCGATGGAATCAAAACATCAAACCCAATAGATCAAACAACCGGTGTATTGCAAGGGGACCCTCCAAGCCCATTACTGTTCATCATCGCGACGGCGGATTTCGCACAGGTAGTCTCGGAGAAAGCAATTCTGTATATGTATGCTGACGGTATTTTGCTGGCCTCGAGATCTCAAGAGGATCTACAATCTGCATTTGATCTGCTGTTGGAATGGGCGGAAGAGAATTAACTCAGCCTAAACGAAAACAAGACTGTATCAATGACTTTCCGTAAAGGGGGAAAACCAGCAGTTTTTCACACACATAGAAAACCCCTGGAGAGCGTTTCTAACTTTAAATATCTAGGCGTGACACTTCAGACAACGGGCAACGTCTTTACGCTTCACGTTAACGATAGGATCTGTGCGGCTACGAGGGCCATAAATGATATCAGACAGTTGAGAAAACTCTCCGTCAAAACAGCCTTGAAACTCTTCCAGCTCAAGGTTACACCCGTTGTAACATATGGATTAGAGAATATCTGGACACACCTCAAATTGAAACACCTGGAAAAGTTAGAAAAACTAAAAGCGACTTTCTTAAAGAAGGTTCTGTGTGTTTCAAAATACACGCCTTCAAGACTAGTCTATGAATTAACACGTGAATTATATTATGTGGAAGAGCTCCGCCTCCAACTGTCGCTACCGTCTACACCAGCATACGTGCAACTCATGGAGAACCTGAAATCGAAGAAGAGAGACATATGGTGGGATTTCTACATCACTGACGCAATGACCTGCAATGATCGGAAACGGGGAGGCTACGAACTAAGACATACTGTTACACGCTTTGCCATACATGGCTTTCACCATAAGCTGTGCAAGTTAAAGAAGTTTCACCAGCCAGACGCAGACTGTGTATGTGAACGTTGCGGCAAATGTTGCGAAAGATATCATGCGATGTACTGTGCATATAGACTTTAATCTCTGACGTCCTTCTGTTGTAATGAATAGTTTATTCCTATGTATGTTTCATTTTGTCTGTATCATTCCTTTGGCTATTAGCTGCATTAAATATTTTATTTATTAATCAAGCGATTGAAGTTTGAATGTTACACGTAACAATAATCTTCATGTAACAGTACATAACTCTTTGACCTACATATATAAAATCTAACATGGCGACCATCCGAAATATTTAGTCGGTTCTCAATATCTACGAATCTATTACAGCAATCAAACTGAAATTTTGTATGTAGATAGATGCAATTGACATAAGTAGGATATATGAAAATAGGCTGTATAGTTCTTCACGGAACTACTTGTTACTTTATATGAAAGACCCTGTAGTTACCACTAGAGCTCGGATGTTGAGGAAAATCATTTTCTTCTTTGCCTCTATTTTCTTGCCTGATTGGTTTCTGATGCAAATCAAGTGATTATCTTCACAATACAGTGGTTATGATTTGTCATATAAATGCATATTTCGAACAATTTTACCATTAGGTCATATTTTGAGCATTTTATTGGTAAGAACGCCATATTTCGGTAGTTTGAAGGCAGCTGTAGGTATGCGATCATCCTCAAGGTACCGAACGGGAACTAGTGTTGAAAAACAAAATTACTAGCCTTACAGTAGTCGCATATGATGTGTAACATCTGACATAGAATAAACCTCACGTGAAATTGTTGATACACCGGTATTTTATACTATTATTGGCACAAATATTAATCTATTGTAAAAGGCAATGTTTTACAGATATTGTAGTTTATAATACGGAAATCATTTTTAGCCTACTTTCGTTTTTTGCAAAAAAATGAAAGTAGACTTATGAAATCAACACAAGGCGAAAAAAAGTGTGTCTGTCTGTGTGTGTACTCTGAATGTCTGTCCCCCCCCCCCCCCTATCAATTCGAACACGAATTGAACGAAATTTGGTACAAAGGTAGCACTAGCAAAGGACACCTCAGTGTCATGTTTTATATCACCGGCATCTTGACGGAAACGTAATGGCGGCCACACAAATGTTCGAAGCTTAAATCAAATTACGACTAACCTAATCATCCAATCTCTACCAAATTTTGCAACATCATACATTTACGGGTGGAGCATCCTTTGACCCAACTAATAAGTCATCAGCCTAATAGTTTCCGGATGGCAGCCATCATTGTGTGAAAATCGATTCCCCCTATTAATTCGAACACGGTGAAACCGAATGGAACGAAATTTGGTACAGAGGTAGTATTAGCAAAGGGCACCTCAGTGACATGTTTTATATCACCACCATCTTGACGGAAGCGTAATCTTGGCCACCCAAATGTTAAAAGCTAAAATGTAATTACGACCAACCTAATAATCTAGTCTCTACCAAATTTTGCAACAACATGTCTTTATGTGGGAAGCATATTCTGACCGAACTGCAAGATCATCAGCCCAATAGTTTGCAGATGATGGCCAAGTATGTGTGCAAATCGATTCCCCCTATCAATTCAAACACGGTGAAACCGAATTGAACGAAATTTGGTACAGAGGTAGCACTAGCAAAGGGCACCTGGGTGTCATGTTTTATATCGCCGCCATCATTACGGAAACGGAATGACGGCCACCCAAATGTTAAAAGCTTAAATCAAATTACGACCATCCTAATAATTTGATCTGTACCAGATTTTGCAACAACATGCCTTTTTTGTGGAAAGCATCTTATGACTGACTACAAGGTCATCAGCCCAATTGTTTGCAAATAGCGGCCATGTATGTGTGCAAATCCATTCCCCTTATCAATTCAAACACGGTGAAACCGAATTGAATGAAATTTTTTAGAGAGGTAGCACTTGCAAAGGGCACCTCATATTCATGTTTAATATCCCTATAGCACGTTGTATTTCAACAAGCTACTACAGCCTACATTCAATTATACTCCTTGAAAAGGACAAAGAGTTATAACAATACCCATGCATTTAGGAGAAAGTAGGCTATATGTTCTTTACTGAACATCTTGTATTAGATGATTTGTAGCTTCCACCAGCACTAGCTTAAATAAAGAATACGATATGGATCAACTAGATTAATAGACGCGAAACCGCCCATAACCTTAAATTCCTTATAAACAGGTCTCTTCATTCACAGACCAACACGTAATTTCATATGGATTCTGTTAAAATTAGTCATATTGATATGATAAATAGCGTTTACAATGATAATCTGGTAGCAAAAATATATACCCCGTCCAGGATTCGAACCCAAGATCTCTAGATTCACAGTCATACGCAATAATCCCACGGCTATTTCGACTACGCAATATTGTGCACAAGATGGTGGCTTATTTCCACATTCCAATAATACTGCATTACGGAATTAAGTTTCATTTAAATTTTGCATGTTTCGATAATGTTCCTGAGTGACATTGAGTTTAAAATGCCTTATGCCAATGCAATGCCGACTACTTAAAATGTTTGATATTAAGGCATTTTACCATTTAAATACTGATACGAAGACTTCGAACATGTACCATGTCATTTGTTTAAATCACTTGACACCAGATTTCGCATGAGCGTTTTCCGTTCAGTATGTCATATACATTCCACATGGCCGAGAGTGCGTCATGGTATCAATTTTCGACACCGCGCGCTGATTGTTTCTCTTACCAGTGCCAGCTGGATCGATCGATCGAGTTGGCAGTGCGTCTTATACTTCCGTTCGATCCACCACTGCCAGCTAGGGCACACTTCCATTCGATCGATCGAGCGGGCAGTGCATACTTCCATTGTCCACCACTGCCAGCTAGTACACTTCCGTTCGATCGATCGAGCGGGCAGTGCATACTTCCGTTTTCCACCACTGCCAGCTAGTAATCATCCGTTCGATCGATCGAGTGGGCAGTGCATACTTCCGTTCGATCCACCACTGCCAGCTCGATCGTTCCGATCCACTTCCATCCCCAAATTTCCAAATCACTCCTACAAAACTATCCAGCAACCGAGCGGAAAGGTGTTACACATCAAAACAGACTGTAAATAAGCACGACATGTAGGCTACTATGTATTCAGAAAATTAATATGAACATAGGAATAAATAATTTAAGTAACAATTTAATCTGGAAGGGATTGTCGTTTGGATTTATAATTAAAAGGAACGGCCATATTTAAATCAGTCATTTTCTGGTCATATTTCGTTATTGTTAAGGTCATATTTGCTTGCATATTCGGACTATTTTTAGGTCTTAAACATCCGAGCCCTAGTTATCACATTATCTAGGGATAGAAACCGGGCTGATTCTGGCTTGAACCTCCAGATGCCCAATATATCGAGTACACTTCTGGGCTTAAATTCAATTTACGTATATTTTGCATTCACGAATTACTCAAGAAACATAAACTAATTATTGGCTTTGTGAAGCTTCGAGCGGGCCAGTATCTTGGACGGGCTTGACCAGCGATATAATATCATTACTGTCATCGACCGCCCACACTCTCTGCTTAACTTCCTACTCACAGCAAGTTACAAACCAATTTAACTTGCCACTGTGATCAGATGTATGAGTTGGAGTCCAACTTGTCAGAACACTCAACGTCTGTCAGCTGCTTCTCAAGGCAAAGCTGCCCATCGTCTGTGAGAGAGCTCCACCACAGCTCTGGACCAAAATACCTCTTCTGGGCATTATACAAAGGTACTGAATAATCCGGCTTCTTCGATTTCATATTAAGTAGTTTAATACAGTTCTTTCTCTTTTAGTCGGTTTACCCTCCAGGTTGGCTCTTCACTGGGACTCAGCGAGGGATCCCACCATTACCGCCACCAGGGCAGTGTCCTGGAGCTTGAAACATCGGGTCGGAGGTTACAACTGGGGAAGTGGGACGATCACCTTGCCCAGGTGGTCTCACCTGCAAAGCGAACAGGGGCCTCATGACAGATGGGAAGGGATGGGAAGATGTGGAGAGATAGGCAAGGAAGAGGGAAGGAGGCGGCCGTGGCCTTACGTTAGGTACCATCCCGTCATTTGCCCGGAGACGAAGTGGGAAACCACGGAAAACTACTTCGAGGATGGCTGAGGTGGGTAATGTAGTTCTACTCGTTATTGTTCCTACGGGGTCCGAGATGAGGTAGGATGAATCTTCAGTGGTGGATGGTTTTACGGCCAGAAGTTCTTCGTGACATCAACCACAAGAGAGGAGCGACGAGAAACGAAATTAATGTACTGTAGATGAATGAAACAGAACAAGTGGTTGGAAGGAAGTGAACGTGGCCTATTAGAAATACGGTATCGACACTTGCATGAAACTGAAATAGGAAATAATTGGACATTTTATTTCAAACGGTGAGGTTCGATCTCATTCCTCTTCAGAACCCAGAGGAAGGCTAGCCACATGACCTTGCACCTTGCCTGCAGCATCTTAGTTTCAATGTATAGTAGTCTCTATAGCTATTTGCAATAACAGTTGTATAGCATGGACATACAAAACTGGAGCTTGCGTTCGATGTTTTATTTCTTTACGTTCATTTTAAATTCATGTATTATTTGTACAATACGTGACCTCTTAGCATCTGATTGTTATTATTATTATTAGGCTATGTTATTATTATTAATAATAATAATAATAAATGTGCTGTTAATTCACTTTGATGGTTTGAAAGATCTTGGTATTCAGTCCCGAGTACTTACGTGTGTTGAATTTGCCTGATAAACTGTGTTTCTGTGGTGAGTATACAGTACCCCAGGACCTGATTAAGTTATTATGCCGATATTTTCCTGGAGTAAATATGAAAAATCCCAGAGAAATACCACACCCAGGATAGCCATTGACAGCGCCGGAATTGAAACCTCCAACCTCCGGACTTACCACAGTTCCTCATCCCGTTCGCGGTGCATGGGATTATTATTAATATTATTATTACGATTATTAGTAATATTATTATTCCATTCCTGTGTTGGTGGGAACTCATTTAGACACAAAGCGGATGCATTCCAGTACTGTATGAGCAAGTTGATTTATTCCCTTGTCGGTGACTGGCAAAGGGTATTTCCACGGCGATGGAAACAGCGCGGAACATAAAGGTGGGGTAGAAGCCGTAACCAAAGCAATGGTCTGGCGTTTACAACTCTCGCACTTGTCAATAGTCGCTCTATGGCCCTTATCAGGTATTGGATGTTTACCATTACTGTATCGGAGCGTATATCCCTTGCCTATCACACAGCTTAACTCTCAGAGTTTATCTTTGATGTGTTCGTTTAGCGACTCATCGCAAACGTTCAATGGCAGAAAGCAGGTGTAAACCAGTGTGATGATGCACTGAGCTATCTGCGGAATTATCGTACTCAAAGGGAGAGGAATCTAATCAACACCGCAAATGAACTGACTCAACACGTTTGCTATGTGGAACTTCTCATGTTAAATTATTTGGAGGCTCTGATCGTATCACTTAAATGTTCTCTACTCATGGTTTCAAATTAGGTTGAGGGATTACGATTGCCATTTTGCTAAGAATTAGTGACCAATCGGAAGGAGGATATCAGAAATGTTAACCAATCACAGCTGGATATCCAAAGAATTTTATTGTATTCGTTTGATCACCTTAATTTATTGCACCTATTGCATTAGTTTTTTCAGCGTTTTCCCCGTATTTTGTTTTAACTGTTTATAGAATAGTGGTCTATATATTAACCACCCACTATAAAAAATAGTTTGCAGGCTATTATCAAAGGTGCTATTAGTTGAAATTTTCAGCCTAATTACAACAAAATTTATTGTAGATATAATATTTCTGATAAGCAAATATTATATAATGTCTAGTTTTATGGTGCTGGATAAAATTTCAACTAGTAAATATAATCAAAAATATTAAAATTAAACTATAAAATAAAACATAAATATACAAATTAAAATAAAACACACTAAAATTAAAATAAAACACACTAAAATTTAAAATAAATTTAAGATTATAAAAATAAAAATTTTAAATTATAAAATTTTAAAAAATAATGAAAAATTGCTTAATTGTGATGAACCGAAAGAACGATTCACTGTGTGCGATCCGATCCACAAACTACTCAACTCATCCCCACCGTGTAAAGAGGAGATCAAACAGATTATCAACAGTTTAAAGAATAATAAAGCAGGTGGTGAAGATTCAATAGTGGCGGAACTACTGAAGCTGGCGAATGATGAAACTCTAGATGTACTAGTCAAACTTTTTGAAGAGATATGGAGAACTGGGATGTTACCAATTGAATGGCTGTCAGCACTAATCCATCCTCTACACAAAAAAAGGTGATAAAAAGAATGTCAACAATTATAGAGGCTTCTCATTAGTATCTGTTCCGTATAAGATTTTCTCCAAAGCAGTTCAGAACAGAATAGAAGCGCATCTTGATCAACAGATCGGGGAATACCAGACTGGCTTCAGAAAGGGTCGTTCATGCCAGAACAAATCATTAACCTGAAGAACATCATCAGGTACAAGAAGACAGGAGGATATAGTTACGTGGTCGTGTTTTTTGACTTTCAGAAAGCGTATGACTCCATCGACCGGATGTCATTAATGAATATTTTAGAAGAGTTTGGAGTGGATGATACATCTAGAAATTTGATCAAACAAACTCTAACCAACACAGTGTCGAAAGTCAAATTTATGGGAGATATATCAGAACCGTTTACAATTAGAACGGGCGTCAGACAGGGAGACAGACTATCTCCACTCCTCTTCAACTGTGTTTTGGAAAAAGTCATTCGAGAATGGAGGAAGATGTTAGACCAAGAAGAAACAAATGAAGATCGGTTCCGACTTGGTCCTAAACAGAAAGGGATATACATTGACTGTCTGGCGTTTGCGGATGACCTGGCCATTTTTGCTAACGACATAGATTCAGCAGTCAACAAGATCAATAGGCTGTCGGAAATTGCTGAAAAGGCAGGACTCCAGATTTCTATTCAGAAGACAAAATATATGACCAACATCTGCGATTGACCTGAATGGATGATCACTAACCTTGGAAATATCAGTCGAGTCACAAATTTCCGATATCTCGGTGAAGTCATCCAGCAGAATGGATTAGAAGAGGAAGCAATTAATGTCAGGATGAGGAAGTTAGACCAGGCATACCACATTACAAAGAATATCTATAACAAAAAGTTTATGAGTATATGGGATAAGTTCCGACACTATTCCACAGTTGTAAAACCCGAGGCATTATATGCGTCCGAAACTTTGACCATGAATAGTAAAGGTCAAGCCGACCAACTGAAAAAAAGAGAGCGTAGGATATTAAGAAAAATCCTAGGTAATAGATGGGTTGATGGACAGTGGCGAATGAGAGCAAATGAGGACTTGTACAACATCATAGACCCTATCACAGCATCAATTAAGAAGAGACGGCTACTATTGTACGGTCACCTTTTGAGGATGATTGATGATCGATTAACCAAAAGAATATGGAGTTTCATCAAGTCTAAGGCAACAAGGCCGAGATGGTTCGAGGGATGAGAAAAAGATCTCAGGAAAATTGGTATTATAGACCGAGAAATTCGAGACAGGAACACATTTAGAAGATTGGTGAACAACTACCAAAGTTTTAAAATACCATCAACTTCCGGAAGACGGAGAGGACCTTTGCCCGAAGAACATAAACAGGCACTCGTCACTGGGGTCAGAAGATACTGGCAGGAAGTCAAAGACGGAACAAGAGCAAGACCTAGACACTAAAATGAAGTTGGTTGTTACCACGCAGTCCATAGAGGCTCAACTCGATGTATATATATAGAATTTTTTAAAATTTATTTAAAACAAATTGAATATTAAAAAAAATAGTGCTGAAATGAAAATGTATTATAAAACAAGTAGTTCCGTGAAGAACTATACAGCCCATTTTCATGTTACTTATGTTAATTGCCAATATCAATATACAACATTTCAGTTTGATTGCTGTAATAGATTCGCAGATATTGAGAACCGACTAAATATTTCGGATGGTCGCCATGTTGGATTTTTATGTAGGTCTTAGAGTTAAGTTCTGTTACATGAAGATTATTGTGTACGCGTAGTATTCAAACTTCAATCGCATAATTAGGACACAAGAAGTAAAAATGAGATTTTAAAATTTCGCACAGCTGCCATCTTGTGGTTATGGAAACAATTGAAAAAATTAGATAGCAGTGGATTAACATGTGTATAAGGTTTTACTGTACCAAGTGTGACTGCACTCGGATGGTTAAATTGCGAGAAACGACCATGTGACCATTCATGGTCCCTATGAACATTAAAAAATTCAGTTATATTGCTGTAATAGATTCGTAGATATTGAGATCCATTTAAATATTTCGGATGGTCGCCATGTTGGATTGTTATATGTTTAGGCCATAGAGTCATGTACCATTAAAGGAAAATTATTGTGTAGGTTCATTATTCAAACTTTCACTTCGATCGCATGATTACGCAACTTGAAATAAAAACTTAATTTTAAAATTCGCACAGCCGCCATCTTGAGGTTATGTAAACAATTGAACTAAATTAAATACCAGTGCATTACAATGTGTATAAACATGTCCTGTACCAAGTTTCATTGCGTTTGGATCATTAAATCGCGAGAAAGATCTATTTAAAATTTTCAAATTCGCTTGGCCGCCGTATTCGTTTTGTAGTTAAGCAGGTGTTGAAAGTCTTAGGTGAATTTGCATTAACGCCGTTTATCTCGGTACAAAATTTCAGGGTGATGCCGCTAATAGTTTCAGAAATATAGAATGCCGGTGAAATATTTCGCACAGCCGCCATCTTGAGGTTATGTATCCAATTGATCGAAATTAGATGTCGGTGGATTACAATGTGTATAATCATATACTCTACCAAGTTTTATTGCGTTTGGTTGGTTAAATCGCGAGAAACGTCTATGTAAATGTCGCAAATTCGCTTGGCCGCCATGTTGGTTTTGTAGTTACCAGATTTTCAAAAGTCACATAGGTGAACTTCTAGTAGTTCCCTTTATCACCGTAAAATATTCCAGGGTGATATCGGTAATAGTTTCGGAGATATTGAATGCTGGTGAAATATTTCGCACAGCCGTCATGTTGGATTGGTGAGAAGTAACAAAATTTGAAGGGCACGGTCGGGGTCGTCCGGAGTAGTGCTATTAACTTACCGAGTTTCATTGAAATTGCTCCAGACGTTTAGATGTTATTAGGGGGGACACACCATCACACACACACACAGACAGACACACGGACAAAAGGTGATCTCATAATCCTATTTGTTTCATAAATGAAAATAGACTAATAAAGTAAAGGGTTAATTGATCAATAATATATACCATAGAGTTTAAGGTAGAAAATGAAGCACCTTACGTTTTTTTCTTGATCAGGCTACAGACAGACACAACCTATCGATTTATATGTTAAGAACATTTCTTAGCAGACAAAGTAGGGGTCGCCATCTAAGAAAAAAACTTTGTATGAAATTAATTATAATGAATATATAATTCAGTGAAGAAGTCATCATTTGCTATGTTGGACGGGCAAGAAGTTGTCCAAATGGGAGAGCAGTAGTTTGAAATGGGCTGGATTATCGAAAGGTAATAGAGGCGAAGAGTTGCGGGATTTGATATTGATGAGAAGCGGTCGAGTATGCCAAGGAATTCCATGGCTTTGGAAAAATAATTTTGTATGTGTTCTTTAAATTTTAGCTGGTTGTCGAATATGACCCCAAGATCTCGCTGTTGCACAAAGATTTTTCTACCAGCAATGTTGGATTTCACTTTTAGTGAAGATAATATGATAGCACTACGTGACTGCAAATAATAATTAATAATAATATTTTATAAACGGGACCTTTTGCATTGTTAGCAAAAGCTCCCTTGATCAATTTAGTGATCCACTGGCTCTAGAAGGGTCAAATATCTTATTGTTAATTATAAATGTATATGAGATATGCATTTGAAAGTCGTGAATTAACGTGAATTCTAAACCCACAGACACATATCAGAAGTCAATACGGATATTACATAAGTAAACATTAACTAATATGGCTAATGTTTCTGCATTATACCATTGATCTATCCACACTATATTTATTTTGATGTAATTATACGTTTAATGGATCAACAGTAAGAACTACATTAGGAATGTTGATTGTTTCAGACAGCTGAATACGGGAAACAGCGGTAAAAACGTTCCAAAGACAGCTGATGATGGAGTTAGAAGTCACTTGCATACCGCGTCTAGAATACCTCGTTCCATGGCCGTTAGCGCGTGAAGCTATTAAAACTACTTACCACGTAAATGCAACCCCTCCTCGACTCCGTAGAAATGGGAATGATAAGATTCAAATATACAACGGAAATGTTTTTAAATAACCTGTCACGTGCTGTAGGGATAGCGCACCAACCTCTCGCCCGGAGGCCTCGGGTTCGAATTCCGATTCCGTCAGGGATTTCAGAAACTGACGTGAGGGCTCGAACGGGGTACACTCAGCATCGTGAGGGCAATTGTGTAGCTGTCTGATCAGAAAGGCTGTGTCTAGGTAAAAAAAAAAAAAGGTTAATGGCCAAAGGGACCTGTCACGTTGAACACCTGTCACCCCTCAATATGTAGTCCAAATGACTGAGTAGCAGTTACTTGGTAGGCCAAGGCCTGTATTGCTGTGGGGTGGGGGGTCGTTAAAATCCTTCCGTATGACTTCCTTCGGAGGGGAAGTAAAGCCCGCGGGCTCATGTCATAGATTTATGGCATGTAAAAGAACCTACCATTGTAATTGGTGGTGTGTAGCAAAATTTGTAGGTTATATTTGGCTGGTTAAGAAACGCTCTATCAAGTTCCAACTCTCGCCGCTAGTGTTAGTGACAGTAGCATCTGGTAGCCAAAGTTGGAACTACTGTACTGTGCCCGTTTAGACCGGAGTCCGCACGACCACACATGCATTTTACCAATAATCAGTCAGCACGAGAGTCAAAATATCCCGGAGCGCCAGATGGGTTAAAGCAAATCGCAAAAACGACATCAAATTAAAAAAAATGCTTTACTGATTTTTGGCTCAATGCAACAATAAGGATAGAAGGAGATTTAATTGGGTAAAACACATCTGGTAAAATTATCTCAGTTTATTTTAAAGTTAAAATCTGACTGCAAAGATGCTCAAAGCAGCATCACTCCACGTGTGGCGATCCACACCCTTATTTACACACAATATACAGAAATTTTCCAAACACATTTGACAATCTTTCTGGAAACACAAGTCCGATTAATAGTCCTGTGGACTGTGTTCCAAAATTATTAATATTTAATTCCAGTTCAAAATTAATTGTCCATACTGGAAATAACGTTGATCACTGTTTGACTATTTACATGATATTAACACTCGTAGAATAAATGTTTATAGAATTTCTTAGACTTTCATTTGTTTTCCAGTTTCAAAAATATATCGTTGAAAATATTATCATCATCGAAGCAACACAAATTATTAACACATATTAATAACATCTGAAAAGTATTTGACCATTGAGCATAGCATCGAAGAACTGTGCGAAGCACAACAACAATTAATTGTTCTTCTGACATTAAACATTCGAGAAGTGACTCGATTATGAACTTCAAGTTCCAAAACAAAATATATGATTTCTGAATCATCAGCTTGATCAATAAATGGTTGAACCATTCAACTATTTAATTATCCACTTGGAAACATTATTATAAAAATATTTATATTCATGGCCATTTCTAGTAACTTTTACAACTTGCAATTCTTCGACAGAATGCGGAAATAAGACTTGTAGTTTTATAATGAATTCATTATAGTTCATGGCACTAGGATTGAAAATATCCTTCAAATTATTCGTGGTTAAAGAATTATTTTTAATTGGCAGTGGCCCATTCTATTATTTGTGTAAGAACACAATATTATAACAACAACAACAACGGCAAAGGTCTTCCTCTGAAGAAGAATAAACTACTATCATGACAAATCCGGGTTCTAGCAAAATCAAAGTCTAAATGGAATTCGTAAACAAGGTTGAAATAAGAACTGATGGTTTTAAAGAAATAACCTTCGGGTTATTCATACGACGAAATGTGTGGCTCCAATACTCCTACTATAAACCTGAGCCATCGAACCTGCTATTTGATTGATGCTCGAAAAAACCTTCATTCCTGCGACTTAACATGCGCACCTGGGAATGGCATTTCAACTACTCCACACATATAAATTATCTTCCCAAAATGTATACAATAAATCAAGCCTCTGCTTGTTATCAACACTGGAAGATTAATAAACTTACAAGTTTATTTTATTTTACCATTCAGTTCAACCCGTGAATTTACCATACTTATGAAAAGCTTCATTTCACTTTCGAGTGTATTTACGTCATGATTTTATATAAATACAAAAATATCCTATTTGATACAAATATCATTTGCTTCCCGTTTCATGCCTCTCCGTGTTATATGAAAAATATACTTTGCTCATAGCAAATATCAACTGTTCAACCAGAACTGAAATGTTGGTTGAATGCGGGCTTGCGCTAACCACTCTCCTTCGGAAAATCTCCTGTTCCAAACTAGAAATGTTTTAACTACTTCATAGGCTCTTTCTCAATATATATGATTATTAGAAAATATAATATCCAAGAATTATTTAGAAAAATTATAAAAATTATTATTATTATTATTAGTGGATTATTATTATTATTATTATTTTAAATATGTTTAATTATCATCTCATTATGTGAGAATCCACATGTTCGAACCTTCGAATATGGAAAAAATATCCATTCCTCAACAAAATAAATTTAACTTTTACAGTTACATCGGCTGATTACCGTGATTTCCTTAAAATATGAAAAATTCAAATAAATGCTCGAAATGCTCGGTCATCGATCCTAAACTGTTCTGAGTGCTGAAAATGCTCAGAATAACTCTAACAAGTCTTGCGTAAATCATTGCAAGCTTTAAATACGACAAAAAAAATGTGTTGGTCATCTGCAGAAAAAATAGTTTGTTCCAATTAGCTAGGCATAATATAATTCAAATGTGGCTTACATTTCTTGATGGTCTTGAAGCGTAGTAAATCTGGTCTGTACCAGATTTATCCATAGACATGCCCTATCGGACAAGCACGTATAATCCTTGTATCGGCCGCCATTGTAGACCCACAAATCGTCTAGTCAGACATAGTGGTAGTATCTTTCGACGTTTGAATAAACTGTGGTTCCATTTTAATAGGTGCTTCTAACAAAGCCATAACAGTTTGTTGAAATAGGGTCAGATCTAAGTGATCTCTTCTTAAATGTGTCAGTTGTAACGTAACTCACTGTAATCTCATCAGTACAAGAAAAACATTGACAGTCTAAGCAGTTAACGGCTGTTCTGAAGATCGTTCCCTGGGCATGGTTTATTAATATCACCATCTGCCATGCGCTAGACAACTTGCAGTTTCCCTTGCGTAGACTAATGAACGCTACCGTTATAGACTAGTCTTCAATGTACTGACAGATCGAAGTGGTTAACTAGTTACAAAAATGAAAACTGACTTGAAATGGATTTAAACATCCAAGTATTAAGTTACTACTGGACTGTGACAAAATACTATTTTCTAGACAGAGTCTAGCATATGTCCTTTTGGAAATATAAATATTTCCACCAATGTCTGTAGAAAAACAATCACCTCAGTGATTCTCCTCACCAGAAACTTACTAAGTTCCAACTCGTTTGCGCAGCACTTCTCGTGACTATCACGATTTGAAAAGAACTTCTGCGTAGATACGGCAACCATGTGCCTTGGCTCAGCGTAGACGCAACTTGCTTGCCAAGTGCTTGTGTTGAAGTGAGCTAACCATGCCTCCTCCAGCTGGCTTTTATTCAAATCCGTCAGGGTCACGCGTCATCACCTGATATCTAGAAATCCTCATATCTCTTGAATCCCTGGTCCGATTTACTTGATACTAATTGCATTCTCTTTCATTTGGCCGTGCCAGTAATCTGATCCCAGTCTCAAGTCTCTACTCCATAGTTAACTATTTAATCAATAAATAGCCTCCACCTCTGCTGTTACTCGCTACGTCACTTGACATCCAACTATCGGTAAAATCCTTCGAAATGCTTCGAGAAGCAATGTAGCGCGATATTCAAATATCTGAACTTTCAAAAGCGGCTACAGCCTTTCCCTTGATATCTAGGTGTCTGAAACTTGGAATACCCATTCCTAGAGTTGGGCACAGTACTTGAAATGAACTTGTTGAGAGCCCTCGGGCGTTCTATCAAAAATGCCCAGCTTATGGCCGTTAGCTGCGATTCATATATCACCACTGCTGCTGGGTGGACCACATTTTAGGACTATCTAGGCATTCGTCGAGAGCAGAAATGGGAATCCTCGTGAAACCACTTCTAGGGTGGTTGAGGTAGGAATCGAACCCACCTCTTCTCAGTTTTACCTCACGAGTGTGAGCAAACCCCACTCCACCCCTCAGACTAGAATCATATTTATTTGTAGAGCCGAGAATCGATCCCGGACCTCTGGGGTGGCAGCCAATTATACAACCACGAGGTGGTCTTAGACAAATGCAACGGGCTGTTGACCAATATGTTCCAAGCCACAAAACAAATTAACGAGAACTAGTTCACTTACCTTGTGGAATATGACAAGCAAATCGTCCAGCTTGCCATGAAGATCTCCACAAATGGTGACTTGCTTGGAAATGGCGGTACTAGCTTGGTTGAGGTTTGGTAATCGTTTCAATTGACTAGCAGCCTCATTCAGGATAGCAGCCACGTACTTGGCGTGCAGACGGTGATACTGAAAGCGAGAGAATATTTCTGAAATCAGATTTCATATTCCTAATCTAAACTGTTATTTAGTATGAAGTTTGTTATATTCTAGAGAAGTACACTAATGCTTACAAAATTACACGGTGTGGAATAATTCAGCTAATAATAATAATAATAATAATAATAATAATAATAATAATAATAATAATAATAATAATGAAAATAATACCACAGTAATCAAACCAGAAGCACTGTACACCTCGGAATCCTCGATCATTGCAACGTAGTAACAATAAGAAACTATAACAATACTGGTATATTGGCTTTCACGGCCGGTGAATTAAAACTCAGCAATTCTTCTAGGTTTGTGTCGTGTCTTGTGTGGGGTTTCACCTAGGACACCAAGCTGGCTCATCGGCGGGCTCTTGGTGTCCCCGCCTGGACCCAATATACCATCTTTTTGGAAGCCTTCATAGGGAGGTTAAGGCTGCTTGAGCTTTTAGTTCTCGCAGTCAAGAAGTGCAGTTGCACTCTATATAAAGGGTGGTAGCGCGCAGTTCGTTACTTCTGTGGGGATCCGGGCGGCGACACCAAGAGCCCGCCGATGAGCCAGCTTGGTGTCCTAGGCGAAACCCCACACAAGACACGGCACAAACCTAGAAGAATTGCTGAGTTATAACAATACTCTTTGTGGAAAGAAAAGTACCCTTGAAGGGAGGGGTTACCCCTATTAAGACGTACAGAAACAAGAGAGGAAAATATGTATTGCACAAATCAAGAAATTTGACCCTGTCGCTAAAGAATTGTTGTTAAATCTATTCAACAATTGCACATCTACCTGCCATATACCCAAGATCTGGGGGAAAAGTAAGTTATAGCTATGCTTAAACTCAGGAAGGATCCACATGTCTGTAAAAATTACAGACCAATCTTACTGCTTTGTCATTTAGTCAAGATCTTCGAGCGAATGGAGCTTATGGAGATATTTGAACCTCTTATGATCTCCTAGCAAGCTGGTTTTCAAAGAGGGAAGAACTGTACGTAGTGATAATTTTGAAGCAATTCTTCAGTGTTGCCTTATTAACAATTGATATTGTAACTATGTTGACCGACTGAAAGTTACAATACCAAGAACTGTAAGTTGAAAATTCTTCACTTAACACAATTTATGGTTTGGAAAATTGAAAAATTACAGGGGCAGTCTTCGTCGACTAAACTGCTGCTTATGATACAGTCAAGCATCAAATACTGTTGAGTAAATTCTACAAGATGACTAAGGATAATAAGTTGACTGAAGTTATTCAAAGTATTCTTCAAAACAGAATATTCTTTGTAGATTTGCAAGGTCAGCATAGTCGACGGAAGAACCAAACAAAATGGGTTACCGCAAGGGAGTATTCTTCCTCCAATACTGTTCAATGTATATACAAAGGACCAACCATTGCCAAATTGAACTAAAAGCTGCAAGTATGCAGTTGGCCATGCTATTGTTACACAGGGGAATGAATTTGAGAGTGTACCTAGGTAGAATGTAAGCTTTGAAGCCTTAGTTGTACTCTGTCCATACTAAAGAGAGAACAATTTGAAACTCAAACCCTCAAAAATCAAAGCCTGAAAACCAAAGCCTGCGTACTTTATACCTTAGGAATAAATAGGCAACATGAAAATTGCAAGTTACTTGGGAGGGCGATCTCTTGAATCACTGTTCAATGGCCAAACATCTACGGACGACTCTAGACCGTGCACTCACGAACGAACAACATTGTAGAAATACACACAAGGTATCTACGAGGAATTCCATTGTACTTAAATTATCTGGTACAAGTTGAGGTATGCAAGCTTAGACAATAAAAGCTACCGATTCAGCATGCAGCAGAATTTGCATGCCCTGTTTGGCATGGATCTTGTCATGCCAAGCAGATGGACATTGCCTAACTGGTTACCTGGGACCAACATTATGTGATAAGCATTACCACTAAATAGACATTACACCCCTAGATATCAGACGTGAAGTGGCAGTCAGATATGGAAGATTGAAAGCAGATCTATCTGAAGCACATCCGTTGCACGATTATCAACTTGCTCATCAGCAATTGGAGTCTACGAGAAGTTTCCCGCGTACAACTGAATGTCTTATGTATCAACCTCATTCTAGAAGCCCTCATCTTGACGGTTGGAGTGAACCATCTGAAAATCCTCCAGCAAGCCATGAAGACACTTTGACTACATGGAAGAGTCTCAATACGTTACGGTTTGGGGTTAGTAGATCGTTGGCCAGTATTGAAACTTAAGGACTACCGCGTGATGGCGGAGAGGTTCACCACCTTTATTGTAGCTCCTGCCCTAACCACTGTATCTTGTACGACCTAGTGGAGGCTACACTCAACGACCGGGACCTTGAAAAATACTGATACAATGCCATTAAATGAAAAAAAAAGTATCATTTTAATGGATCTTCATTACTATTTGATTCTCTAACTTTTTTTTTAGTGTATGGCTTTTAGTGCCGGGAGTGTCCGAGGACATGTTCGGCTCGCCAGTTTTGTAGCTGCTTCGAGACGGACACCCAATGGGTGAGCTACAAGTACCGTTGGGGAGGGAAGGAGGGAAGTTGGAATGTAAGGACGAGGAGTTGGAAGGTAGCGGCTGTGGCCTATAGTTAGGGACCAACCCCGGCATTTGCCTGGAAGGAAGATGGGAAACCACAGAAGACCATCTTCAAGGTTGCCGGCGGGGGGATTCGAACCTCCTCGCCTCCCGGATGTGAGCGACTGCCATCAGTCATGCCGTAACCACCACGGCTAACTCACCCGGTGATTCTCTAATAATAATGTGCTTCTACCGTTACTAATAAAAGATCGAAGTGTCTGTTTGGCGTGCATCAAACATCACTGCCCCAATGGATAGCCCAGTCTTACCACTAATTCGCATGTTTATGATATGCCCTATATTATTGGCTTTACCCCCCACATCGTTTTATGAATATAGTGTCAGACATAATTCATGGTAAAATGGGAGGGGTTAGTGAATATAGAGTCGCGAAGAAGCTGTCCGCCATTTGACAGTAAATATCTGAACTGCTCGTAAATTGCATTGAACACCCCTGGTTTAAACCGCTAGCTTGTCATATCACATCGTTCTCAAAAGTAATCACCTGAAAGCAAATGTGTTGAACTAATTAATGACACCAATATACAGTAGATGTTTCCGTGCGCAACATAGGAAATTCATGATACAATAATTCAGCCGTAGTGCAATATAGATGGTGTAATATATGTAAATTAAATCACATAGTAGATGAAATTACTAGTTTTCCTGCAGGAAGTGTGTTCGCTTTGGTCTAGTTGTCTTATTATGGAAAGATGTATCCGGAAGTGTATTTCAGTAAAAACTCGATTAACCGTCATCGACTGGACCGTGGTCGTGACGGTTGAGCGAACAGACGGATAACAGAAGCACTGTAATATTCCTCCAAAACATGACCTCAATCAATTATATTATAGACAGATATCATTAATGTAATATATTTCGGAGCGAAAAGAAATTAAACACGATTGTAATAGCAAATTAAACTATTTATTACATGATAGAAACATCCGTACAGTAGCTACGAATGTGGCAAAATAATGTACAGTATAGTAATATAAACTTACAGGTGAAATAATTGATGTAGCTTGAAGATAGTCAGTCATTTTCTTCTGCTCGAGCTTTCACCGCGGCAATAATCCGTATTTTTCGGAGTAGTAGTGTCTGCGTTGCATTGGCCTCTTCTTGACTTTCAAACCATTCTATACTCTTGGACAGCATTGTTTCAGCCTCTGAGTGGCTAATAGTTTGTTTTTCGTCATGGTGTGAACACTCGTCTTCATCATCCCCTTCTTCTTCTTCATCATCATCCCCTTCTTCTTCTTCTTCTTCTTCTTCTTCTTCGGTGGCACTTACTGTACGCTGGCAACAATTTCGTCATCACTCAAAACTTGAAATCCCCCGTCCACTCTGTCACACTCTAACCACTCTGATACTTCTTCTGACGTCAAATTTGTACTGATATGTAAATTATTGCACAAATTGACCATCTCGTCAACTGTCACAATCATTTCCCACTAAAATAGAGTAAGTAAACAAAGCGAACGCGTCACTGCACCTTAAAGTACTTTGGTATTGCAGTATTACTATGCTATTACAGCAATGACGGTTAAAAGAAACTGACGGTTTAAAGAGTGACGGTTAAACGATGTTTTACTGTAGCCTCAAAGGCTTGGGCCAATCATATACAAACGAGTGAGTCTATAGACGTTAAAACCACCATTGAGAATGTTCTTCAGAGATGGCACGAAATATTTATTCTTTACCTATTTCTTCTCTTCCATCATTTTTGGTCATATACCTTTCTACAGACTTACTTTTTTGTACCTAGGTACAGAATAAAATAAACTTCTTACTGAGCACATGTGCTGTTCTAACATTTGACAGCAGTTCCTGATCAGCAAAATATGCACTGCAGGTGGAACAGGACTATAGCACTACATAACAAGTAGTTCCGTGAAGAACTATACAGCCTATTTTCATATATTCTACTCATGTTAATTGCCTCTATCAACATACAAAATTTCGGTTCGCTTGTTGTGAGAAATTCGTAGATATTGAGAACCGTCTATATATTTCAGATGGTCGCCAGGTTGGATTTTTATTAATGTACTATTACATGAAGATTATTGTGTACGTGTGGTATTCAAACTTCAATCGCATGATTAGGACACAAGAAGTAAAAACGAGATTTTAAAATTTCGCACAGCTGCCATCTTGTGGTTATAAAAACAATTGAAATAAATTAGATGCCAGTGGATTAACATTTGTATAATCATTTAACGTGCAAAGTTTCACTGCAGTCGGATGGTTAAATTGCGAGAGACGTACATTTAAATAGTTATACTTCGCGTCGCCACCATGTTGGATTTATGCTCACCAGGTTACTGAAAGTCCTATAGGTGAACATATGTTCATAGCCTCTATGAACATAAACAAATTCAGTTTGATTTCTGTAAGAGATTCGTAGTTATTGAGAACCGTCAAAATATTTCGGATGCTCGCCATTTTGGATTGTTATATGTACAGGCCATAGAGTTATGTAGGCCCCTACCATTAAAGGAAAATTATTGCGTAGCTTCATTATTCAAACTTTCACTTCGATCGCATGATTACGACACAAGAAATAAAAACTTAATTTTAAAATTCCGCACCGCCTCCATCTTGAGGTTATGTAAATAATTGAACTAAATTAGATGCCAGTGCATTACAATATGCATAATCATTTACTGTACCACATTTCACTGCACTCAACTGGTTAAATCACGAGAAATGTCGATTAAAATATTTCAAAATCGCTTGGCCGCCATGTTCGTTTTGTACTTTACAGGAGCGGTTTCGGTGGCGTAGTTGGTAGCATGCTGAGTTTCTATGCCCAAGATAGCTGGTTCCAACCCGGTCGAAGCTGTCAGATTTTTTAAGAGCGTTTAAAATCCTTCAGTATGCCTTCCTTCGGAGGGGAAATAAAGCTGGCAGTCCCATGTCATAGATTTATGGCATGTTTAAGAACCTTCCACTAATTACACCTGTGTGAAGCTAAATTAACTTATAGGTTAAACAACGGTCTTGAGGTTCCTACGTTCGTCGCCAGGAGCCGACTGCGGTGGCGTCTGGTCGCCGAATTCTGAACTAGCAATCGTTGACGGTGGCGTTTGGCGGCGAAAGTAGGAACTACTTGAAATTCAATGTCTTCAGTCGTTACTTGAATTAAAAACAGAAAACACACACTAATATAGACATCACAATTAATACCGGATATCAGACAGATTCTACACACACCCAAAGTACACGGGGCTGCATGACCGCGTTGTCGCAGCCCCTAAACTAAGGAACCAACCAACCAACCAACCTTACTTTACAGGTTTTTGAAATATACGTAGATAAACATTTAGCAGTGCCCTTTAACACCGTACAAAATTTCACGGTGGTATCTGTAATAGTTTCGGAGTTATAGAATGCCAGTGAAATATTTCGCACAGCCGCCATTGTTAGGTAATGTAAACAATTGTACTAAATTAAACGCCATTGCATTACAATGTGCAAAATCATTTGCTGTACCAAGTTTCATTAAGTTTGGATGGTTAAATCGCGAGAAAAGTCTATTTAAATGTCTCAACTTCTCTAGGGTGCCATGTTGGCTTTGTAGTTAACAGGTTTTTGAAAGTCTCATAGGTGAACTTCTAGTAGTGCCCTTTATCACCGTACAAAATTGCATGGTGATATCTGCAATAGTTTCGGAGATACTGAATGTTGGTGAAATATTTCGCACAGCCGCCATGTTGGATTGGTGAGACAAAATAAAATTTGAAGGGCACGGTCGGGGTCGGCCAGAATGGTGCTATGATCTTACAGAGGTTCATTGATATCTCTCCAGCCGTTTAGATTTTATTAGGGACACACACACACACACACACACACACACACACACACACGAATCACACACGCACGCACAGACACACGGACAAAAGGTGATCTCATAAGCCTTTTTTTTTTTTCATAAAATGAAAATAGGCTAAAAATACTCCCCGTCGTCTCTTCGTCTTAAGCAGAATTTTTAGGACTTGAGAGTAGGTAACTAAACTGAGTAATAATTGATTTACGAAAATATTGATCAAACAACATTGGTTGGTTGGTTCCTCAGCTTAGGGGCTGCGACAACGCGGTCATATAGCCCCGTGTACTTTGGGTGTGTGTAGAATCTGTCTGATAACCGGTGTTAATTGTGATGGCTGTATTAGTGTGTGTTATCTGTTTTCAATTCAAGTAAGGACTTCAGACAGTGATTTTTTTTTCATGTAGTTCCTACTTTTGCCACCAAACGCAACTGCCAACGACTACTAGTTCATAACTGGTTACCAGATGCCATCGCAGTCGGCTCCTGGTGACGGACGTCGGAACCTAAGAGCGTTTGTCAAATGTTTAAGCTAACTTATTTAGCTTCACACAGGTGTAATTAGTGGAAGGTTCTTTAAAATGCCATAAATCTATGACATGGGACCGCCAGCTTTACTTCCCCTCCGAAGGAAGGCATACTGTGGGATTTTTAACGCTCTTAAAAAATCCGACGACTTCGGCCGGGTTTGAACCAGCGAATAACAACATTAAATCCAATTCTAGTAGATGCATCAAACTATAGTAACTAAAATTGTTTGCACAAACTGAAGGTCAATTCCCATCACCTTGAATTCCATCGATGATCACCGAAGAAACCTTACAGATTCAAAACTGTTTACAATTTCATTGCCAAGAGTGATGCATAAGCTTTCATATTAATCCACCGCACGAGCATTAAACGTCAAGTTGTGACATCACATCATAAATAAAGGTTTTATACTCACTGGAACTGAAGCCATTCTGGCTGCTTTAGCCACTCCATTCGAGCCGGTAATGCTAATCCATGGTTCTTAACGTGTTATTTTCTCCCGCTTCCACTCATTATTACCATGTCGCTCAGTTGGGACGATTTTCCACAGACAGAGCATTCGAGGTAACAAATGGCGTAGAAATATATTTGTAAATAATACTATATGTTGGTAGTAGTTCATGAGGAAAGATTTTGTGCTAAAAATATATTTATTTGACATATTATGCGACGTTTCTAGAGTCACCGCTTCGTGTGATTCACTGTACCATGAATTCTCTATTCAAAGATATTTAAGCAATTTCCCTTGTTTAGGAACTTTGCAGAAGACGTGGTGTAGTTATTGTTTTAAGCAGTGCATATCGAGGTCACCTACCGAAACAGTCGATCACGGTAGTGTGTTTTAAAGATGCACTAGTTGGCTACATTACAGCATGCCACATGAAATACTTGACTCGCTTGCAATGCTGCCAGTATTAAAGTTACAAAATTACTCACGGTTGTAGTACTTGGCATTATGGTACATCGGGATATGCAGCCTAACAGGAAATCACTATAAATCAGCAACCAGGGGACTCTCTGGAATCCACATGCCATACTACTAGTCAGTGAAGTAAATGGGGTGGAGGTAGTTGTAAGGTAACTTTTGATGGTGAATTCCTTTCCACTTTGTCTCCCACATTTCCTCTCAGGCACGTAGTATTGCAGCGTAGTTGAAGTGGAAGGTTTAGCTGCCCACACGCACCATGTTCTGATGAATTTGATAACAGCTGAGATAAGTAGGCAGTGGCTCTCCTTGATCATCCGCCAGAACAAAGAGCAGAACCATATCTGTACAGTACAGCCTGCCCCCATTGTAGCAGTGATAGCTTTGTAGCGAGACAGTGAAATGTACAGCTGTTTCATTGATCAGCAGCCTAAGGCACTCACTAGGATACTGGCTGGAATCCCGGGACTATTGTTTGACATTGAAGTCTGCTTACTGTACATTCAAGGAACCTATGATTAGAATTATTGGAACGGTAACTAACTCAATCAACATCATAATACTGTTATTCCTGCCTCTATCAAGTCAAAGCTTTTGAAATGGTTAATTAAATCATTATTATTATTTTCAGTATTGTTATTAAAAGGAAGGCCCCTTGGTGTTGGAGAAACGCACCTGTCTCGCGCCTACCTCACACCCGGCGGCCCCGGTTTGATTCTCGGCTCAGTCAGGGATTTTAGAAACTAACCTGAGGGCTGGAACGGGGTGTACTCAGCCTCGTGAGGCCAATTAAGTAGCTGTCTGACAGTGAGGCAGCGCGCTGGTCACGGAGACCAATATAAACGGCCAAGGGAGCCCGACGCGCTGAGATATTGTATTCAGGGAATTTTCTTGCATACAGTAGTTGCATACTCCAATATTTGTGGGAAATGTTAATTAACCCTTTCCGTGTCTTTTCCGGAATACTCCGCGCTAATACCTTTGTCTTACGTGTCGTTTGCGATATATTCTGCAGTCTATCATTAGTTTACATTTAATTACGGTAGGTGGCAGGAACGTACAAGACAATTTTTACGAACGACGCAACTGCAACCGGGAACGATTACGTGAATCTTTTCATTTGGATATTTCAGAATTGGTTAGATAATTGAGTTTGACATTATCAGCTGATATAACCAGTGAAATGGTGGGCTCGTACGATAATAATGTTTCCACGATTACAAGGTATTAGAACGAATCGGACAGCAATTTCAATAATTTTGAAAACCTTTCTTTTTTGTAGAGACTGAGGATTTATCATCATGTGACAATGAAGCTGAAGGAGCTATGATCAGTAATGATGCAGATACAAGTGTAGTAAAGCTATGCCGACTTTCAGCGATAGAAATTCCATGGTTTCCCTGAACTAATTCATATTTTGTACAATTTTCCTATTTTCAAATGTTTTTCTAAACGATATAAAAAAATAAAAAATCAGCATGTCTTAAAAATGTACTCTAAAAAGATCACTCAAAGAAATTTACAACATATTTTAGTGACTCTGGAAGGGTCAAGTGTTAAGCGTTAAGGATAGATATGTTTCTATACATGTGTGCTGGCTGTGAAAAGACTCATAATAGTAACACTTCATCGTTCGTTATTTGAATTATCGATTAAATATTAACCTGTCTGCCCCAATGAACAAACCCATCAACATTTTTAATTCCATTGGCAATCCTTCTGGATGCCTATGACATGTTAAAGCAATAATGCAGTTCGGCCGGGAAGTAGACATGCACATGTTTGTTTACATTACTCTGCTTTGCAGAGATTTATATAGTACCGTATGCCCATTACAGTGCTGTACAGTCTTTCCCCAAGCTCATGAGACTGCACATTATGACGAGGTACTGTACTACACAGTGCACGATGAACTTTGTAAAGTGTTGAAAAATAATAATTTCTGTACTGTACGATTTCATTTGCTTCATTTGCAGATATGTTTCTATACATATGTATAGAATGTATGTATTTCATTTCAATGCATGCCAAGGAAACCGTTGACTTCGATTTGATATTAATCCAATAGGTGGGTACGAGCCTTCATGTTCCTCTGATCCCGAAGGTGTTCGGTTATTCGAGAGCTGGAGACTAATTCAATTTTCCACCTTTATTGGCAGTAGGATAAATAAACCGGTTCCGGCGCAGGGGCTAATGGGCAAGATGGCCGCCGCGCGCAACCAGTCCTATGTTATTCATATGGGGAGGACAGTCATAGCTGGCGCAAGGGCTACTGGGCAAAATGGCCGCCACGCCTTGAGACTGTGTATGACGTCACAGGGACAGGTCGGTCGTGTATTTGCTAAATGGAATATTTATTATTATTAATATTATTATTATTATTATTATTAGGGTATTTATTGATTGATCATGTACAATCAAACCAGCCTTATATTGTTCACCTCTTGCTGTAGTGGCTAGCATTCTTGGATGTTACTGCGAAGGCCCGGGTTCGATTCCTGGTTCTGCCAAGAAATTTAATTTCCGGTCTCGGGAGTGGAACGGAGTACACTCAGGCTTGTGAAGCAAAACTGACAGGAGCTGGGTTTTGATTCATACCTCAGCCAATCTGCCTAACCCAACTTCACCTAACCTAACCTAACCTAACCTAACATAACCTAACCTAACTTCAAAGTCAGAGCAAATATGAGAGCAAATGTCAGAGCACAAATAATAAACTTAGTTATAACCTAACCACACCTAACCTAACCTAACCTAACCTAACCTAACCTAACACAACCTAACTTAAAAGTGCGATCAAAAAAACAGTGAGAGCAAAAAGTGAGAGCAAAAAAGTGAGAGCACAAATAATAAACTTAGCTATAACCTAACCTAACCTAACCTAACGTAACGTAACCTAACCTAACGTAACCTAACCTAACCAAACCTAACCTAACCTGTCCTCACCTAACCTAACCTAACCTAACCTAACTTCAAAGTCAGAGCAAATGTGAGAGCTTACATAATAAACTAAGTTATAACCTAACCTAACCTAACCTAACTTAAAAGTGCGAGCAAAAAAAAAAGTGAGAGCAAAAAGTGTGAGCAAAAAAGTGTGAGCAAATCTGAGAGCACAAATAATAAACTTACTTCTAACCTAACCACAAGTAACCTAACCTAACTTCACCTTACCTAACCTAATCTAACATAACCTAACCTAACCTAATCTAACATAACCTAACTTCAAAGTGTGAGCAAATATGAGAGCAAAACGTAAGAGCAAAAAGTGAAAGCAAATAGTGAGAGCAAAAAAGTAGGAGCTAAAAGTGGGAGCAAAAATGGGTGAGCAAAAAGTGGCAGCAAAAAAGTGGGAGCAAAAAAGTAGGAGCTAAATGTGGGAGCAAAGAAGTGGAAGCAAAAAGTGAGAGCAAAAATGTGTGAGCAAAAATGTGTGAGCAAAATGTGAGAGCAAAAAAGTGGGAGCAAAAAGTGGGAGCAAAAAAGTAAGAGCAAATAGGAGAGCACAAATAATAAACTTAGTTATTGTAACGATACTAACTCGCCTCGACTGTAGGACACTTGATTTTTGACGGCTGCATGCAAATTCTTGGGAGTTGAGATGTGGTAGTGCTCTTTATCTACGCTAAAGGGCAGCTGCGCCTTGGTGGAGGTTACAACTAGGTCGTGTTCACCTGGTGGTGAGAATTGTAACCTTGTCCGCGGGTAGAATGGTGATATTCATTGCCACGTGAAGTTGGTTCACTTAGTAACGGCTGTTAGTAATTTTTCGATGCATTATTGTGTGTTGGGACATGATCTGGAAAAGACATAACATCATGTAGTCTACGAATATTGAGTAGCTTTTAGCTACTCAATCGGATGTCTTGCTTCGTAAAGCTCGGTGTAACTGGCTCTACCAAAATATGAATCGATATGGAATAGTTTGCCTTTAAATTAATTTATTTTTTAATGTAAAATGTGGAAGAAAAATGAGGTTGATTCTCATGGACTCATGGGGTGTGTGATGATCTGTACTTCGGTTTTAAACGGATTCCTTAGTGGTCTTGTCGACAAGAAAAATATTAGTTGCTACTTATTTATTGTTTATATTTGTTGTGGAGGCAACTTTAAGTGAAGCAAACCTATATGTCGTGGATTTCCATAAGAGGCCAAATGTGGTTAAATGGAGTTGTGAAGATTTGGTAAAAGGTATTATGTTCCAAAGAGAAGTAAGTGAATTATTATATATTTCTGGGGTGCATGTGTATCTACCCTGTGCATGTTATTTATAAACGTATTGTCACCACCGTGATTGGCTCACGTAGTTGGGAGGCTTTCATCTTGCTGTGTGGATAAAGCTTTTAAATATTTGTTTCTGGTTTTTAAATGTAATCTTTCACTTTACCCACGCTTAGTTTGTCTAATAGAGGTCCGTATAAATTATGTAAAGCTTTTATTTTATTTGAGTTGGGGTTCGTATTTGCTGGCATTGCGTTCGTCTTCTGTTTTTTGGTTATCGGTTGTTGTGTTCTGGATAACTTTGTTATATGATTGTCAGCTGTTAGATGACAAAAGAAAATCGAGGCTCCATGTTTAAAAGGGTTTGACAAATTGAGATCTTGTTCCGAGTTTGCTCAGGTTAAGAAAGGAATTATCCAAGATTTAATATATTTAGTGTCTTATGACATTACCTATTTATTGACGGGTATTAAATATTATTGAAGATTTTTTTCCGACTTAACTGAAAATTGTATAATAAGCATATGCGGAATTTGTTGGTTAGGCCTCCTTCCTTATGTTATCGAGTCAACTGATAATAATTTAATGTGAATGGATATTTTGGCCTAAGGGAAATATTTTGGGAGCCAATACAAGTAAGTTATATCCTACGTCAGGTACCACACCTTTTCTTTTATTTACACTGCATGTAATTGCTTATTGTATATTTATTGTAAAAATGTGTTTTATGAATAGAAGTGTTGTTTTAAAATATGAATCGTGTGTATCATTTCTGGGTCTGGGATTCTGTAGACAGCTCTCAAGGTAGACACCTCGGGTTGTGGTTGAAAATGGCCCAGTCGCTTCCCTTCCACAGTTCATCTTGTTGTTGTTGTTGTTGTAGTGCGAGTGTGTCACTTGTATCGAGAGCGTGGTTTTACGTGTTTAACACATTTATGTCTATTTTGAGAGTTGTTCAGAATTAGGAACTAGAGGTGGTATACCAAAAATAAATTATGATCAGAGTTGTATTCTGTAAATGTTACTAATCTTTATGTGTTCTATGTTTCATGTATACAAACCCACCTTGAAATGGAAAAACAAGTTCTTCCAAACATATATTATCTGAGGAAAGATGAATTGGGGTTTGAAATCTTAATTCGTGGAAGGATTCCACAGGGGAATAGAGAAGCTGACTTGGCTGTATTGAGGTCTTTACGTGATGCTCCTGTAAATATCCCTCCTATTAACAGTGAATATTGGGAATTGGGTAAGTCTGGTGTCATTACATCTGTTTCAAACTTGTTAAGTGATTGTGCTTCGTTGGATGGTGTTATCGATTCGTCTGAATATCAGAGAAATAAATTAAAGTGGCGTGCTCTACATTGGTTATTGAGATTGGCTGATTTGATTAATGTTTGGTCAAAAGTTGAGGACGGTATTTCATTTTCAAATGAATTGTCAAGTTTGCGTGCTAGGTTGGCTGTTGTTTACGAACGTATGTTTTCTGGTGTAACCGGTGATTATAAATGTGAATCTTTGGCGTCGTCAATCGGTGGAGGTTCTGAGAATGGTAATCGGTTTGAAGTGAATGTTGATAATAATTTGGTTGAAGATGTAGAATCTGTGTTTTCAAAAAATGATTTACGAATTAGTAATCCTGCTGTTATGCAGCATCGGAATGGGTCGTTTAGTCAGCCTTCGAGAAATATGTCATGTTCAGCTAGGCCTAATATTATTGACCAGGCTAATTTAAATAATGGATACAGCTTGTCATCTGGGTCCTTATTGAGAGAAAATAGTGCGAATGCCTCAATTAATCTAACTTCTGGAATTTCTCGTTGTGTGAAGTCTGTACAAACCAGTGAAAGTTTAATTAATGTAACTGATGTTGTCGGGCATAATTTGATGAAGCATAATGTGAATTTAGGAGATTCTTCTCAAATGTGTGACCCTGGAAATGTCATGTCAGATATCAATGTTAGATTTGCTACGTTACCCAATCCGATAGCCTTGATTTTAAAGAATTTTCACATCTGTAATGGTACGGAGAATGATTTATTAGTGCAATTCCTTAGGAAATTTGTAGAATTAAATGACAGTGCTGTGGTGTTTGGACTGTCCGAACGTCAAATATTTAGAATGGTGTTTCCTTGCACTTCGGGTATGCTTAGACAGATCTTAATTAATAACATGTCTGCTGGAAATTCTTTAAATAATTTTCAAATGGAAGTTTTAAATTATTTTATTACCCCGTACACCTTGTCTGATCTTCATCGGAGCTATTTATTCAGAGGACAGAGAATGGATGAAACACTGAACGATTATTTTGTGGATGTTAGGTATTATGCTAAAGTATTTGCTGTTCAGTTGTCGGAGGAGCAAATCGTTGCCTCATTAGTCGACGGAATTAACCCCATTTATAGATTGTGTTTAACCATGTGTGCTAGGCCTAAGACTTATAAGGAGTTTTATGATCTTGTTCTTACTGCTGAGAAGTTTAAAAAGGCAGATGCTGTTCGCATGGCAAATTCATCGCTACCATGTTCTTCTATTCAGGGTACCTTTGGGCAAATTGGTTCTCAGCCTGTTTTTCAGTGGACGAGTGCTGTTCAGTCTAGAGGAAGACAACCTATTCAGGGTTTTAATAATGCTTTATTTCAGGGAGAGGTATGTGAAGATGTTGTTCCTGTTTCTGGTCCATACCATAATTTTCAGGGGCGTTCCAACAGGAGATATGCTGAGAGTGATACATATCAAGGTAGGCGGTGCGACTTATGTGGGTCGTATAATCACCTTAGACGTTGGTGTGATGCCAGAATGAATCATAATTCCTGAAGATGTTGTGGTGATATTGTACGTACTGAATTGAATTTTCAAAATTGTGTTTGATCTTTGGAAACCACACACACTATGTATGTATGTATGTTCTGTATGAATTGTATGTTTGATGAGCGACGGATGGATTTGTGTGTATTGTGTATAAATGTCTCTATTTGGAATCTTCTGCATTGTGTATAACCAGAGTGACCCATTGTTATGCGTCAAGTTGGTATGTAGGCGAAAGGTTAGAATTTTCTAAATGGCTTTTGACATTTTGTTGGTACGGAGAGGAATTTCATTTTGTGTTACAGTAATAATTTTGAATTTTCAAGATCGTGTATGACCTACATGATGCTTTGGTGCGTGTTTGTAGTAAAGTGACCTTTATTTGAATCTTCAAAGTTGTATACTGGTACTGGAGGAAGGTGGTATAATTGTGCGTTAGTGTATTGTGTTGTTATGAATGTGAATCTCTAATTTGTCTTTTAATTTGGGGAGGGATTTTGTTCTTGTTTCTTGTTTTTATGGGTAAAGTTATGTTTTATTTTAAATGTTTTCAATGGTAGCCGAGTATATAAATAGGGTCGTTAAAATATCCTTGTTCAGCTTAAGATCCTAACGTATATGGAGGTATGGGACTCAAATATTAGGTGGCATAAGCTGAATATGTATTTAATGGTAAGTATTTACTAAACATTCCGAGATAGTTACTCAGAGTAGTGACCTTGTGCACTTATTATTGCTTGTTGAACTGAGGAAGTAGGTACTTACAGGTGAGTTGTGTATGTGATGAGGTTAAAGTGGTAATGGTCGTTGTTTCGTTGAAGTGAATTTGTTGAAATTCTCATCCGAGACAGCAAAAAGGTAATTGTTTATTTAAAGGGTATTTGTGGTAAAATATCCTTGTTCAGCTTAAGATCCTAATGTATATGGAGGTATGGGACTCAAATATTAGGTGGCATAAGCTCAATATGTATTTATTGGTAAGTATTTACTAAACATTCCGAAATAGTTACTCCGAGTAGTGACCTTGTGCACTTATTATTGCTTGTTGAACTGAGGAAGTAGGTACTTACAGGTGAGTGGTGTGTGTCATGTAGTTAATTTGGTAATGGTCGTTGTTTCGTTGAAGTGAATTTGTTGAAATTCTCATCCGAGTAGTCAAGTGGTGCTGTTGCACCTTATATAAAGGGAGGTGGCGCGCAGTTCGTCACTCCTGTGGGGGTCCGGGCGGGGACACCAAGAGCCCACCGATGAGCCTAGCTTTGTGTCCTAGGCGAAACCCCACACAAGACACGGCACAAACCTAGAAGAATTGCTGAGTTTTAATTCACCGGCCGTGAAAGCCAATATACCATCTTTTAAAGGTAATTGTTTATTTAAAGGGTATTTGTGGTAATGTTTCACGGATTTAACGAACTCCTATTTATATTGAGGTGGAACATTTTGGGTATATTTGTGGGTAGTAACTGTTTTCTTTGGTGAATTTAGAGGTTATGCAAAGATGTGTGTGTGAATGTGTTGGGGTTTTCTTAGGTCTGCACGTGTGGTCAGTTGATACTTCGTTTATTGTGGCTTTCTTGGTCTTTCTTCTTTTTTTCCTTGGGTTTTGAATCTGTTTATGGTTTTCTTGGGTAGATTTTTCTTGCTTGTAGACTAAATGAGTCGAGACAGATGTGTGATAGGGGACTTATACCAAGGTTCATTTGGGATTTTTTTTTTGAGGGGGGGATACTAAAGAACTCATTTTTCATATGGGATTTGCTTGCTTCACTGAAATTGTTATGAATTTGGTTTGTCAATCCTACATTTTCTTTATTGCATTGAGTACTCATCAACACTTCTAATTGTTTATTTAAAATATGTGTAAACTTAAATATTTTGTAAAAGGTGTGGATATTCTGAGATAGGTTTCGTGTTAGGAAAATATCTGCCATATTTTTGATATATGTAATGATTTTGTTTGTTTATTTGTTTAATATCAAACGTTTGTGTAAACTATTCCATGAAAACGATACTCGCCTAGTCGAATTTGGTTTCAGCTGCTATCATCGTTGATACGTCTGCGTAGAAGATTTCGGATGTACTGTGAAGACTATCTGTGGCCAGGATGGTGGAACTGTCATCTGGAAGCTAAAGTGAATCTGCACTTATCCTCGAAAGAAATGATGAATTATGTATACCATGATGTATTATTGTCTGTACAAGTTATCTGATGTATCATATTACATGTAAGATGCAATTTTCTTGGCATGAAAAGGGATGTACCATTAGCTACGCTGACTTCTGCATGAACTATCATCGACCTGTGTGTAGTCAAACTTGTGGTGGTGGATTTTGAACGAACTTGTGAAGAAGTGTTTATTTCTACCTTCTCATTTAATGCATGCCTAAAACTAAACCAGTTTTGAAGTGATGAATTTGGGTATTGAAGGTTGATATTTGTTGAAGATTGGTATTTGTGCATGTACAATTTCAGTTTGACAATTACGTTGGCTTGGTACTTTACCGGCGCCAAGTCTGAAGGGAGGGAGTATGTAACGATACTAACTCGCCTCGACTGTAGGACACTTGATTTTTGACGGCTGCATGCAAATTCTTGGGAGTTGAGATGTGGTAGTGCTCTTTATCTACGCTAGAGGGCAGCTGCGCCTTGGTGGAGGTTACAACTAGGTCGTGTTCACCTGGTGGTGAGAACTGTAACCTTGTCCGCGGGTAGAATGGTGATATTCTTTGCCAAGTGAAGTTGGTTCACTTAGTAACGGCTGTTAGTAATTTTTCGATGCATTATTGTGTGTTGGGACATGATCTGGAAAAGACATAACATCATGTAGTCTACGAATATTGAGTAGCTTTTAGCTACTCAATCGGATGTCTTGCTTCGTAAAGCTCGGTGTAACTGGCTCTACCAAAATATAAATCGATATGGAATAGTTTGCCTTTAAATTAATTTTTTTTAATGTAAAATGTGGAAGAAAAATGAGGTTGATTCTCATGGACTCATGGGGTGTGTGATGATCTGTACTTCGGTTTTAAACGGATTCCTTAGTGGTCTTGTCGACAAGAAAAATATTAGTTGCTACTTATTTATTGTTTATATTTGTTGTGGAGGCAACTTTAAGTGAAGCAAACCTATATGTCGTGGATTTCCATAAGAGGCCAAATGTGGTTAAATGGAGTTGTGAAGATTTGGTAAAAGGTATTATGTTCCAAAGAGAAGTAAGTGTATTATTATATATTTCTGGGGTGCATGTGTATCTACCCTGTGCATGTTATTTATAAACTTATTGTCACCACCGTGATTGGCTCACGTAGTTGGGAGGCTTTCATCTTGCTGTGTGGATAAAGCTTTTAAATATTTGTTTCTGTTTTTTAAATGTAATCTTTCACTTTACCCACGTTTAGTTTGTCTAATAGAGGTCCGTGTAAATTATGTAAAGCTTTTATTTTATTTCAGTTGGGGTTCGTATTTGCTGGCATTGCGTTCGTCTTCTGTTTTTTGGTTATCGGTTGTTGTGTTATGGATAACTTTGTTATGATTGTCAGCTGTTAGATGACAAAAGAAAATCGAGGCTCCATGTTTAAAAAGGGTTTGACAAATTGAGATCTTGTTCCGAGTTTGCTCAGGTTAAGAAAGGAATTATCCAAGATTTAATATATTTAGTGTCTTATGACATTACCTATTTATTGACGGGTATTAAATATTATTGAAGATTGTTTTCCGACTTAACAGAAAATTGTATAATTAAGCATATGCGGAATTTGTTGGTTAGGCCTCCTTCCTTATGTTATCGAGTCAACTGATAATAATTTAATGTGAATGGATATTTTGGCCTAAGGGAAATATTTTGGGAGCCAATACAAGTAAGTTATATCCTACGTCAGGTACCACACCTTTTCTTTTATTTACACTGCATGTAATTGCTTATTGTATATTTATTGTAAAAATGTGTTTTATGAATAGAAGTGTTGTTTTAAAATATGAATCGTGTGTATCATTTCTGGGTCTGGGATTCTGTAGACAGCTCTCAAGGTAGACACCTCGGGTTGTGGTTGAAAATGGCCCAGTCGCTTCCCTTCCACATTTCGTCTTGTTGTTGTTGTTGTAGTGCGAGTGTGTTAGTTATAACCTAACCTAACCGAACCCCACAGAAACCTCATTTAAAGATTTTAGATTATACATTTTAACATTTTACATTTTAACATTTTATATTTTTGATTTTTTCATTTTATATTTTTTAGGTTTTACATTTTACATTTTTGATTTTTTTGTATTTTAAATTTTAGTTTTTTTAGATTTTACATTTTAAATTTAAGATTTTTTATTTATTTTAGATTTTACATTTTACATTTTCCGAAAAGAGTAAACTACAAGGTCACATACCTAAACTCACTAAACCTTATAGGCTACTGTACAACATGATCGCTACCCCAGCCGGGTATTTTTTTCATTTTGTTGTTTACACATTTGTCAATTTTCCAATTTCCCATTTTCAGTTTTTTTTAATGTCAGTTTTAAGTTTTTCAATTTTATAATATGGAAACATGGATTTTCCAATTTGTTGTTTACACATTTGTCAATTTACCAAATTCCCATTTACAGTTTTTAAAATTTCAGTTTAATGTTTTTTTTTTTGCTATTTTGTCAATATGGAGACATGGATTTTCCAATTTGTGTTTTACATGTTCATTTTGCTTTATGAGTGGAGAGAGGTGGGTAGTACTTAAAAATGTACAAGCTGAGTCCATACAATATTTTTATTTTAAATACATGTACACTATTTACACATAATAAATTTTATATATATTCTTTTTTTGTTATAAATTGTACAGTTGTTTTTATTTTGTTTTCTATTTTATTTATTTTTGTTTATGAATACCATTTTTTATTTTTTATTTTGTAGTGCTATTTTTTATTTCATAAATTGTTTTGTTTATGTATTTCCTAGTTGCAGGCAGAAGATTTTGATAATCATAACTTAACTCTTTAAGCATGGTCTTTAAATTTCCCCGAAGTTTTCTTGTTTGATGTAGTGTAACATATGTGATTAGTAGGATAATCTGATGTGTCCAGGTGTTCTAGGAAATCCAACTTGTCTTGATATTGTCCTAGAGACTTGAGACTTCGTGTGGGGGTAGAGGCCATTGATTTACGTCAGACAAACACTTTTGTAAACTTTTTAATTTTGGAAATATAACCCATTTTGGAATTATGTTTTGGAAAATTTGAAAAATACACTATTTTTGGAACTGAGAGTGGTAGAGAGGTTGGTGTTGGAGTTAACATATGTCTTTTCAGGATTTTTAGTTTAATGATATAGCCTACTTTCCAAATATTTTTTGAAAAATATGAAAAATACACTATTTTTTGACTAGGCATGGGATAGAGGTAAGTGTAAGAGTTGAGAGTCATTGATAAAACTTAGAGTACTTTGGTTTTGTTTTTAAATTTTGTTTTGTTGTTGTTGCTGCTTACAAACATGGCTGTAAGCATTATGCAGCCATAAAAAGGACTGACATACTTTCCAAGACCATATAAGCCCCTACAAGCAAGAGCAAATATGAGAGAGCTAATACAAAAGCCAACAAAAGGCAACAAAAAAAGCCAACACAAGCCAACAAAAGCCAACAAAAGCCGACAAAAATCTTACAAAAAAAGCAATGTAGCATGCTGGTAGTTGAGTGAGTTGTCATATTGACCGATAGGTAGCAGGCTGGTAGTTGAGTGAGTATTGAAATCAACCGCTAGATAGCATGCTGGTCGTTCAATGAGTGAGTGTTGAAAATGGAGCGCTAGGTAGCATGCTGGTCGTACAAGTAATTCTCAAAGTCACCGCTAGATAGCGGAAACATACTTTGCGTGTCGCATGCAGCTATTTAACAAAGATTTACCTCATGAAAAACGTGCTTGTATAAGCTTTGTATAAAAATTGAATATACAATTAACTACAAAGTGTTCAGAACTACCATGTATAGCCTTGTGTAGGGAATATTGGGGTCCTTAGCAAGAAAGAGTGCCTAACACTCATGAGTGTACAGCCTTTTGATATGCAGTAAGTACCTGATAACCTTGAGTATGGTGTAAGAATATTTTCAATTGACTATTACCTGTCACAGTGTTTACATTGTGAAAGACCGTTGAAACAACCAGTCTTTAGCCCTGTCATAAGCATTGAGCAGCTGTTACCCTTAACTGGGGGTATATTAGAGGACCCTTAGCAAGAATATCATTAGTTGACTACCACCACTCACAGTGATCACATCGTGAAAGACTGTCAAAACAACTATTGTACAGCCTTGTACTACACAGTAAGTAGCTGTTGGTCTTGACTATTTTATATTAGAGAACCCTTTGCAAGAATATAATCAGTTGACTACTACTTGTTACAGTGTACACATCGTGAAAGACAGTCTCACTGTCCAGGCTACAGCCTTGTCATACACTGTAAAGAGCTGTTGGTCTAGACTAGGGGTACATTAGAGGACCCTTAACAAGAATATCACCAGTTGACTATTACCTCTCTCGGTGTTCACATCGTGAAAGACCGTCTCACCGACCAACCTCTAGCCCTGTGAGACGCAGTAATCAGCTTTTTGCAGAAATCAACACTCATGATGGAAGAACCCATGCCTAGCTATATGTGTAAACAGTGTGGAAAAACTTTTCTTCGGGACTATGATAGAAAGCGTCATGAAGTTTCGTGAGGGGAATTTCATGAGTGTAAAACGTGTGGCAATAAATTCAACAATGCCTAAAATTGACGTCGTCATGAAGAATGTTGTAATGTTGTGTCAGCAGCTAAAATACAAAAATCTGAGCCTACAAAACATTACCTACTGACATTGGTCCCTGACAAAAATGGACTTATTGAATATCAGGCATCTTTTGAAGGTCGACTTAAAACCTATTTCATACGTTGTGATTTGTGTAAGGATTTAAATTCATACCTTAAAGAGTCCAAACAGCAAATAATACAAGCTATGCAGAAAGAACTAGCAATGCACAAGTCGATAAAAGTTAATCTTGTGGCTGAATGTAGATTCATTCATATATCTACCAATGAAATCACAGATCGTGCTTTTAAAACAGGAAATCAGGCCCTATGTTTGGAAACAGACTTAAGTAGTTTCTTGGAAACACAATTTACAAAGTTAACTACTGAAATGGAAGAATCTGAGCTAAAAGGCAGTAATTGGGCTTTGTTAGCAGTGGAAGGAGTACGATTGAAAATAAATAAGTACAATCCCTTGCGTGAAAGCACATCTATTCCATTACCGGCAGCTATAAAAGCAAGAAAAGCCTGCATTAATCCTGAAAATTTGAAAGATGAAAAGTGTTTTATGTATGCTATTTTAGCAAAACTGGTTAAAGAGGATGCTCAACGCATTAGTAAATACAAGGACCTGGACAACAAGTATGATTTTTCTGTAATATCGTTTCCTACATCGCTAGCTGACATTCCCAAATTTGAAAAAGCCAACGATATATCCATTTTTTTAGCGTATGGCTTTTAGTGCCGGGAGTGTCCGAGGACATGTTCGGCTCGCCAATTTTGTAGCTGCTTCGAGAAGGACACCCAATGGGTGAGCTACAAGTACCGTTGGGGAGGAAAGTTGGAAGGGAAGGGCGAGGAGTTGGAAGGTAGCGGCTGTGGCCTATAGTTAGGGACCAACCCCGGCATTTGCCTGGAAGGAAGATGGGAAACCACAGAAGACCATCTTCAAGGTTGCCGGCGGGGGGATTCGAACCTCCTCGCCTCCCGGATGTGAGCGACTGCCATAAGTCATGCCGTAACGACCACGGCTAACTTACCCGGTATATATCCATTAATGTATTTGGATTGGAACAAGACAACAAATTGTTCCCTCTAAAGGTTGTGGATCAAGAGCTGCAAGACCATCGCGACCTCCTTCTGCTAAGTTCATCATCCGGACAGAACCACTACGTCTTTATCAAAGATTTTGATAAACTAGTAGGACATCAGATTACCCGCTATGAACATAAGATATATACGTGTAAACGGTATTTTACTCACTTCGATAACCAATACGGTGAACGAGGAATGGAAAAATTAAAAGAACAAAGAGCTTTGTGTGTCCAGCATGACATTGCTAGGGTTGAAATGCCTATTAAAATCCCCATTGTCGAATTCTTATATGTGGAAAAAATGCTGAGAATACCTTACGTTATCTATGCTGATTTTGAATGTATACTGTTACCCTATCAAACTTGTCTACCCAATCCTGAAGCAAGTTATACAGTCCCATATCAGAGTCATGTTCCTATGTTAATTTGGTATATATGATAAACCCTCACCAGCTGTGGAACACTTAAAGACAAACCTTCCAAGCCAACCTGTTATTTATCGTGGTCCTGACACTGCAGAAAAGTTTATGGACTCTTTGATCTCAATAGCTAATGAAATCGATCGCCTTTACAGCTTAAATGTTCCAAAGGCCTTAACTCAGGATCAAGAAGCAGAGTTTTGATGTTCTGAAACCTGTTATTTGTGTCAAAAACCATTTACCAAAGAGGACTGGAAAGTTTGAGACCACTGCCATATTACAGGGGAATACCGTGGAAGTGCTCACAATAACTGTAATTTGAGGTGTAAAACACGTAACCCCGTTTCTGTCTTTCTACATAATATGAGTGGCTACGACGCAAATTTCATTGTACAGCAATTGGGATGTACTACTCAGAGAGTGGATGTTATCGCTAACTCCAAAGAAAAGTGCATTTCCTTTACCAAATATGTAGGAAATGTTAAGCTTAGATTTGTGGACACGTTTCGGTTAATGCCGCGTAGTTTGGAAAACTTAGTTTCCAACTTAACATCAAACCCTGAAACAGACAAGTACTTTGGAAAGAAAATGTAATGCTCATGACTCGTAAAGGGGTTGTTATGACTACTTTGACTCATGGGAAAAGTTAAGTGAAACGTGTTTATCTCCAAAAGAGGCATTATTTAACAAATTAAGTCAGGAAAATGTTAGTCAAGAAGACTATGAACATGCCAAAAATGTCTGGAAACAGTTCAACATTAAAACTCTAGGGGAATATAGTGACCTCTACCTAACATCAGATGTACTCCTTCTTGCAGACAGAATTGAAACGTTTAGAAACAAAACACAAGAAACACACCGAGTGGATGCTGCACACTTTTTTACTTCGCCTGGATTAAGTTTCGAGGCAATACTCCTTTACACAGGAACTGAACTGGAATTGCTACAGGATTACGATCAGATTCTTCTAATCGAGTCTGGAATACGTGGAGGCATATGCCAGGTGTCTCATCGGTATGCTGAAGCTAACAATAAATACATGGACACCTATGATTCTGAGAAACCATCGCAGTTTATTACCTATGATGATGCCAACAACCAATACGGGTGGGCTATGTGCCACTCCCTTCCTTATGGTGGATTTCAGTGGGTATCTCCAGATACTGTTGATCTAGAAAAACTAAAGGAAGACGATCCTGTGAGATACATTCTAGACGATGATGTTGATTACCCACCTGACCTTCATGATCTACACAACGATTTACCTTTCCTACCAGAGTGTACACAACCTAAGGATTCGTCTCTGAAAAAAAAAAAACAATTCCTCAACTTGGAAATCGAAGGCGATATGTTGTTCACTACATGGCATTAAAACAGGCTTTAGATCATTGAATAAAATTGACAAAAATTTATCGTGTGTTAAAGTTTAAGCAAAGACCTTGGTTAAAGGCATACGTTGATTTTAATAACAACCTTCGAAAACAAGCCAAAAATGATTTTGAGAAAAATCAGTACAAATTATTCAGCAATGCCATTTTTGGAAAAACAATGGAAAATATCTGTAAGAGAATAGACATACGTCTTGTGATTGACAGCAAAAAGGCAAAAAAGCTAATAGCAAAGCCGACATTTATTGACAGAACAATTTATGGTCCTAACCTAGCTGCTTTCCACATGGCTAAACGTAACATTGTATTCAATAAGCCTATATATATTGGAATGTGTATACTGGATATTTCAAAAACTAATGTATTCCCACCTCTATGATGTCCTGCTACCCTATTATGGAATAAACAATCTTAAACTCATTTATATGGATACCGACTCGTTCATTTATTTGGTTAACACCCCAGATGTATATCAAGACAAGTTGGATTTCCTAGAACACCTGGACACATCAGATTATCCTACTAATCACATATGTTACTCTACATCAAACAAGAAAACTTTGGGGAAATTTAAAGACGAGGCTTGTGGAAAAATTATAAAAGCATTTGTTGGACTTAGAGCTAAAATGTACGCTTTAGACATAAATGGTAAAGAAATCAAAAAGATTAAAGGTATTAACAGAGGTGTTGTCAAAAATTGCATAAGCTTTCAAGATTATAAGGATTGTGTCATGAAAAACAATGTAAAAAGAATACCCATGAACATTATCGCTTCTAAAGAACATGACATATCATCTATAAGACTAAACAAAATTGCTTTGTGTCCTGGTGATGATAAAAGAGTGATTGATGCTGATGGTATAGGTACACATGCCTAAGGTCATTACTCAATCATTAACCATGCTTAAAGAGTTAAGTTATGAATATCAAAATCTTCTGCCTGCAACTAGCAAATACATAAAACGAAACAATTTAGGAAATAAAACAATAGCACTACAAAAATAAAAAACAAAAAATAAAAAAAGGTTTTCATAAACAAAAACAAGTAGTTCCGTGAAGAACTATACAGCCTATTTTCATATATCCTACTTATGTTAACTGCCACAATCAACATACAAAATTTCAGTTTAATTGCTGTAACAGATTCGTAGATATTGAGAACCGTCTAAATATTTCAGATGGTCGCCAGGTTGGATTTTTATTTTTGTACTATTACATTAAGATTATTGTGTACGTGTGGTATTCAAACTTCAATCGCATGATTAGACAACAAGAAGTAAAAACGAGAATTTTAAATTACGCACAGCAGCCATCTTGTGATAATGCAAACCATTGAAATAAATTAAATGCCAGTGGATCAACATTTGTATAAGCATTTAACGTGCAACTTTTCACCGCACTCGGATAGTCAATTCGCGAGAAACGTCCATTTAAATATTTATTCTTCGCGTCGCCGCCATGTTGGATTTGTGCTCACCAGGTTCCTGAAAGTCCTATAGGTGAACATATGTTCATAGTCTCTATGAACATTAAAAAATTCAGTTTGGTTGCTGTAAAAGATTCATAGATATTGAGAACCGTCTAAATATTTCGGGAGCTCACCATTTAGGAGTGTTATGTGTAAAGGCCATAGAGTTATGTACCATTCAAGGACAATTATTGCCTAGGTTCATTATTCAAACTTTCACTTCGATCGCATGATTACGACACAAGAAATTAAAACTTAATTTTAAAATTTCGCATAGCCGCCATCTTGAGGTTATGTAAGCAATTGAATTAAATTAGATGGCATTGCATTACAATCTACAAAATCAATTACTGTACCACATTTCACTGCGCTCGGAGAGTTAAATCACGAGAAAAGTCTATTAAAATATTTTAAATTCGCTTGGTCGCCATGTTCGTTTCGTACTTTACAGGTTTATGAAATATACATAGGTAGGCCTATACCTGTATCAGTACCCTTTATCACCGTACAAAATTGCAGGGTGATATCTGTAATAGTTTCGGAGATATAGAATGTCAGTGAAATATTTCGCACAGCCGCCATTTTGAGGTTATGTAAACAATTGAACTAAATTAGACTCCAGTGCATTACAATGTGTATAAACATTTGCTGTACCAAGTTTCATTTCATTTAGATAGTTAAATCGCGAGAAAAGTCTATTTAAATATCTCAACTTCGCTTGGCCGCCATGTTGGTTTTGTAGTCACCAGGTTTTTGAAAGTCTCATAGGTGAACTTATAGTAGTGCCCTTTATCACCGTACACAATTTTAGGGCGATATCGGTAATAGTTTCGGAGATATTGAATGCTAGTGAAATATTTCGCACAGCCGCCATGTTGGATTGGAGAGACGTAACAAAATTTGAAGGGCACGGTTGAGGTCGCCGGGAATAGTGCTATGAACTTCCCGAGTTTCATTGAAATCGCTCCAGCCGTTTCGATTTTATTAGGGGGGGACACACACACGAATCACACACACACGGACAAAAGGTGATCTCATAAGCCTATTTTTTCAAAATTGAAAATAGGCTAATAAATAAAATAGAAAACAAAATAAAAACAACTGTACAATTTATAACAAAAAAGAATATACGAGGCACATCCAGAAAGAAAGTTCCGTTTGGTAATAAAATTAAATTGTGTACAGATACAGAAAAATTATTTATTGCACAACATTCTACACATCATAAATTCCTTTTCCACATAACTGCCGAACTTTTGCAGGCATTTGTCATAGCGTGGCACAAGTTTTTGGATACCTTCTTCATTGAAGTTTGCCGCCGACCCGTTACGAGAGTGAAGACTCCCCTGTAAGATATCCTACTGTTTGGCCACCACTGTTAGGCAAATTGCGTATGTGGTCAGGAGAACTCCTAAACATACGCCGTTCTCCTGGTAAGCACGCAATTTGCCTAACAGTGGCGGCAAACAGTAGGATATCTTACAGGCGAGTCTTCACTCTCGTTTATGGGTCGGCGAACTTCTATGAAGAAGGTATCCAAAAACTTGAGCCACGCTATGACAAATGCCTGCAAAAGTTCGGCAGATATGTGGAAAAGTAGTTTAAGAGGTGTAGAATGTTGTGCAATAAATAATTTTTCTGTATCTGTACACAATTTAATTTTATTACCAAACGGAACTTACTTTCTGGACGTGCCTCGTATATAAAATGTATTATGTGTAAATAGTGTACATGTATTTAAAATAAAAATATTGTATGGACACTGCTTGTACTCCTAATGCAAAATGAACATGTAAAACACAAATTGGAAAATCCATATTTCCATATTGACAAAATAGAAAAAAAACACATTAAACTGAAATGTTTAAAACTGTAAATGGGAATTTGGTAAATTGACAAATGTGTAAACAACAAATTGGACAATCCATGTTTCTATATCATGAAATTGAAAAACTTTAAACTGACATTTTAAAAACTGAAAATGGGAAATTGTGAAATTGATAAATGTGTAAACAACAAAATGCAAAATCCATGTTTCCATATTGTGAAATTGAAAAACTTAAAACTGACATTTTTAAAAAACTGAAAATGGGAAATTGGAAAATTGACAAATGTGTAAACAACAAAATGCAAAATCCAATTTTCCATATTATGAAATTGAAAAACTTAAAACTGACATTAAAAAAAACTGAAAATGGGAAATTGGAAAATTGACAAATGTGTAAACAACAAAATGAAAAAAATATACCCGGCTGGGGTAGGGATCATGTTGTACAGTAGCCTATAAGACTAGCATAAGGATAGTTGCATGTGCCCTTATATACTTTGTGTATGTGTATTAGCCGTTGGATTAGCTTAAGTTAGGTTTGGTAAAGTTAGGTTTAGTGAGGTTAGGTATGTGACCTTGTAGTTTACTCTTTTCGGAAAATGTAAAATATAAAATATAAAATCAAAAAAATCTTAAATTTAAAATGTAAAATCTAAAAGAAAACTAAAATCTAAAATGCAAAAAAAATCAAATATGTAAAATGTAAAATCTAAAAAATGTAAAATGAAAAAATCAAAAATCTAAAATGTTAAAATGAAAAATGTTAAAATGTAAAATCTAAAATCTTTAAATGAGGTTTCTGTGGGGTTAGGTTAGGTTAGGTTAGGTTGGTTATAACTACGTTTATTATTTGTGCTCACCCATTTGCTCTTACTTTTTTTGCTCCCAATTTTTGCTCCCACCTTTTTTTCTCTATCTTTTTGCTCACACATTTTTGCTCTCACATTTTGCTCCCACATTTTTGCTCCCACTTTTTGCTCACGCATTTTTGCTCCCACGTTTTTGCTCTCACACTTTTTCCTCTTATTTTTGCTCTCATGTTTGCTCACACTTTGAAGTTAGGTTATGTTAGTTTAGGTTAGTTTAGGTGAAGTTAGGTTAGGTTAGGTTAGGTTAGGTGTGGTTAGGTTAGAACTAAGTTTATTATTAGTGCTCTCAGATTTGCTCTCACTTTTTTGGTCACACTGTTTGCTCTCACTTTTTTTTTTTGCTCGCACTTTTAAGTTAGGTTAGGTTAGGTTAGGATATAACTTAGTTTATTATATGTGCTCTCACATTTGCTCTGACTTTGAAGTTAGGTTAGGTAAGGTTCGGTTAGGTGAGGACAGGTTAGGTTAGGTTAGGTTATGTTACGTTACGTTACGTTAGGTTAGGTTAGGTTAGGTTATAGGTAAGTTTATTATTTGTGCTCTCACTTTTTTGCTCTCACTTTTTGCTCTCACTGTTTTTTTTGATCGCACTTTTAAGTTAGGTTAGGTTAGGTTAGGTTAGGTTAGGTTAGGTGAAGTTGGGTTAGGCTGATTGGCTGAGGTATGAATCAAACCCCGGCTCCTGTCAGTTTTGCCTCACAAGGCTGAGTGTACCCCGTTCCACTCCCGAGACCAGAAATTAAATTTCTTGGCAGAACCTGGAATCAAACCCGGGCCTTCGCAGTAACATCAAAGAATGCTAGCCACTACAGCAAGAGGTGAACAATATAAGGCTGGTTTGATTGTACATGATCAATCAATAAATACCCTAATAATAATTATAATAATAATAATAATAATAATAAATATTCCATTTAGCAAATACACGGCTGACCTGTCCCTGTGACGTCATACACAGTCTCAGGGCGTGGCGGCCATTTTGCCCATCAGTCATTGCGCCAGCTATGACTGTCCTCCCCATATGAATAACATAGGCCTGGTTGCGCGCGGCGGCCATCTTGCGCTTTAGCCCCTGCGCCAGAACCAGTTTATTTATCCTACTATTGGCTCTTCTTTCTCTGAACTAACACCATCAACATTGGATTGGTAAGGGCGACTCTTCGGTTAGGGACAGGAGTGTCAGAACAAATCCAAGGAATCCCACACATGATAAATTAGGAGTATAATAGGTCAAAAGCGTGGATCTTATTTCCTGAAAATACTCCTTGGATGAAGACGCCACGTTGATTACATCAGCAGAATCTCATTGTCAGCATTTGGGGATACAAAGGTATTCTTGAACTGAATCCATTTTTTACTTGTCCAGTTTATTAATTGGTGGTTCTCTACTCTGGCACCTTTCTGTCTGTCACAATTGGCATTACCTTCTTCCCGAGTTCGCTGATTGGGAGAATATATTGGATTTAGTCCTTCTAAGGCTTAATCATCATCGACACCACAATGGGTGATAGCATCAATCTTCATGTGAAGGGTTTTAAACTGGCGGTGGAAGAGGGTAGTATAAATTCGTGTTGGGCCCAATCTGTTACGAATCTACCGTGCCAGGACTCAAGAAGTTGAACTAGGCACCCCAGGGCCATGAACGAACGTACCCTCGAAAAGAGAGTAAGTTCAACCAAGTCCCCTCAGTCGGCATCTCGCCACACATGAGCCGAGAACGAGAGTAAATAGAAACCATCAAGTTATGAAAGATAACACAAGGGATAAGACAGTAATTGTCGAGATGACATGTATATAGGTACTCAAAAGGACAAGTAGCGAGAGGAACGATAACATACTAGGGTGATAAGTATAAGTGGAACACATCTAGATACCACGCAGTTTTTTTTACTTAACTTGATTCAATTTACTTTTTCTGTTTACTTTGATTTTCTTAATTTCACATTAAGACGTCACAAACCGCCAGTCCTCGAGCCAGGGGAGTTAATGATAGGATACATAAAATCCTGTCAGCCTGACCCATGAAGCCGGACGAGTCTGGCTCACTGCTACAGCACTCCTCATCCTACCTTCCAATAAGCCTCAAGCCCTCGTTGGAATTTCCTAAAAGTTTTCTAATATTAGAGAAATTTTCTTTCGTGAATGAGCACGTATGGTAAGAGTTGTAATTAATCACAAACGGTCAACTAATGAAAGCGTTTTAAAAGTGATAATTGGAAGGCAGGTGAAGCTAACAAGGGCGGCGCAACCCTTCCAAACTCAGTTTGAAAGGTAAACTTCATTATTGCTCACCAGGGAAATACTGTACTGTATATGCTTATTAGAGACCTTCGCCGCTGAGTGGAAACAACTTATCTCCAAATAGACAATGAAAAGTGCACCAGCCTAAGTACAGTAGTAGAAGAAATTGAGGATGAGGCTGATATTTGTTGTTTTAAGGTTCGTAATATCCAGGTTTTCGGGAGATATTGAAAATGATGTAATAGAAACTACGACTACTAATACTAACATTATCGTGTTGGAAGCCAATTTTCAGCGTTGCCTTAGTAATCGAAAGTTAATGTTTTTCAGTCGGTCAACACGTTTGTACCCAATTGTAATGGGTGGTTCCCTAATCCTGAAAAAGAAAATACATGAGATTAATAAATACATTTGGATAACTAGTTTCAATCATCTGATGATGATCGCTTGACGATTGAAACTGGTCATCGAAGTGTAATAGTCAATCTCATGTAATTTCTTCTCGCTTGCCACGGTGGGTGAGTGTTTATTGTGCCAGACTACCAACCCAAAGCTTGCAGGGTCGCTCCTGGCCATGGTAAGTGATTTTTGAAAGGCGACACAAACGACGGTATGCATGTCATATGTTGTTGGCAAGTTAATGAACCCATTTGAATTCAGTAGGCCGTGTTCATAATGGCAAAATTAATCTCGGGATTTTCCGCCAACATGAAAGTTCCTCATTTCTCTACTAGAGAGCGCTATTGTGTCAAAGTGCTTACATATCTAACCTCCTTGACTATCATGGTGCTCCAAGAAACGACAAAATTCGACATGCAAGCTGCCCTCTAGGCATCAAATAACAAAGTTTGCACCTGGCTCCCGAGGCCATACGATATTACTATTACTTTACTATGTTTTTTTTTTTTCAGGATTAGAGAACCACCCATTACAATTGAGTACAATCGTGGTGAGCGACTGAGAAACATTAAACTTAGATTACTATTACTATCTACAGACTTGTCAGTGATTAACACACTAGAACAAGAAATGGGACAATAAAAAAGGAATGAGGAACAGAAGAAAAATACGTTGTTATTTAATTTGAGGGTCTTGCACATCGTGGCCATTTAGCCCCATGCATTTTGGATGAGCGTGGAATTATTTTCTGATAATCAGTGTTATTGTAATGGCTGTATAAGGGGGTGTACTTGTAATCCGGGAGAGGATTTGGAAGGAGACGATCGTGGCCTTAATTTAGGGACTATCCCAGAGTTTGCCAGGAGTAGAAGTGGGAAATCACGGAAAACCACTTGCAAGGTGGCTGGAGTGGGAATTGAACCCACTTCTTCTCAATTATGCCTCATGAAGCCTTCCATCCTTCAGATCAGAATTAAATTTCTTGACAGACCTGGGAATCAAACCCAGACCTCCCAATAGACTGCCAAGAATGCTAGACACTACTTCACGAGGTGGTCAGGAGGAAAAGAAATGCCCTCAATTCTCGAAGATTGAGGATTGAGTGATTGCGAAGGACCTAGAGCCATGAAAGGAAGATACGAAAGGGAATGTGGAGATAGGACGCCCCGAAATCAATGGAAAAAGGGGGGGAAACTGGACCCATCTCAGGAATCCCTCGGGGTTTCTAACTCCCGAACTCACTAGCCGTGAGCACTATCCAGGGTGTACCATAAGTGGTGGGGCTGCACACACCCTGCCTGAAAAGAAAAGACCCCTCAACGAAGGAAAGTATAAGAAAAGACAAGGACCTATTAAGACGGAAAATTGAAAGACACCCTAGGCCTGGATACCCTATTACCATCGGGGTCGGAAGAAATCACGAGTTGACCAAGGGAGGACGACAGGAAGGTTAAAAGAGAGGATCCCAGCACAAGTAACTGGAAGCAAGGCCGGACTCAGATGAGGTCCCGTGGTCCGTAGACCACCACCTCCTCGTCATGAGCCCATGGGGGGCAGCCCAAGAAGTACGTGTGAAAAGGTAAAATGTAGTTTGGTACTGTAAGCTATGAGCCTTACATGCTAATTAAGTTTATCGTGACTGAGGAAGTCTGGTGGTAACAGGTAGCCTACTCCTGTCCAGATAAACGTCGAGGAACACCAAGTAAATTTCTCCAGCTGACAGACAGATCTCCATTATCATCTCGTTTGCTTGCCTCACTCTGTGAATTATGCCATAGAGTTTGGAAATGAAGTGTGACATCCAGTGTAAGCGGAATAACGCTCCACATCATCTCTTATCTAGTCAAACACTACACAGCTTCACACGAGCATTCTACATAAAACATTGTTATTCAGTCGGTCAAAAAGCAGATGGGAGCTCTTCTCAGTTTTGCCTCATAAGGCTGAGTGTACCCCGTTACAGCCCTCAGACCAGAATAAAGTTCTTGGCAAAGCTGGGAATCGAACCCAGACCATTGGGGTGACAGTCAAGAACTCTAGCCGCTACACCACGAGGTGGCCTGTAGTAGTGCACATGTACCTTGGATCTAATGAAGCCATCAACGATGGTTGCTCACAGCATGACATATATATTTTTTATTATTACTAGTTTATTAATGTACTTTTTTTTGCTCTTTCTTTTGTACTTTTACTTCCAGTTTTGTATATCAATGAGACATCTCACCCACCCAGTCCCCGAGCCAGAGGAATCAACCACATGAGATTAAAATCCCCATGGCCCAGCTGGGATCCTAGGGGCCAAAGCCTAGCACCCTTACCGATTAGCCACGGAGCTTCCAGAACAAGCTCGGTGAAACCATAGTTCTTTGGAAGCCGATAGTCAATAATAATAATAATAATAATAATAATAATAATAATAATAATAATAATAATAATAATAATAATAATAATAATAATCGATTATTTTCAGCATAGTAGGCAGCCGTAAGACAACCTTTAGTGTTGCGTGTTTGAAACCCATTCTCTATAAAGTGTGAACGGTTAAGAATCTAATATGTGCAGCTTCATGAGGCTGCAGCCATCAGACAAACCTGTGGTTTTGTGTGTTTGAAATCCATTCTCTATAAAGTGTGTACGGTTAAGAATCTAAAATGTGCAGCTTCGTGAGGCAACTCTAAGAAGAGGAGTATTCGATTCCCACCTCAGTCATCTTGGGAGTGGTTTTCCGTGGGTTTCCACTTCAACTCCAGGTAAATGCCGGGATAGTTTATAACTTAAGACCACAGACGCCTCCTTCCCAATCCTCATCTGAATTTCACATAATATTAAACAAATTCCACACATCCAAGTACATAGGGCTATATGTCCACGATGTCGTAACACCCTTAAAGAAATCAACAACAACAACAACAACAGCAACCCTTTCTAATGAAAACTGTTATTAATTTGCGTGGTCCAAACATATACATGCAGCACAGTAACAAAGGTTATGGTCACAGAAGAACAAAATCATGATTACGATTTATCAACTCTTTGGTCTTAAAGCAACAGTAACCAAAAGAATAATAAGTCCATTGTGCACTATCACAGACTGGGAGGCTCAGATATAAACTCGAACTAGACTGAGCTACTTCACATGTACACACATCAAAAAAAGTTTTGCATCACCTCGGTTCCAAGAGTTCCGGAACCGTTAAATACAAAGGGAATAGAGATCAACACAAACAACATTTCAGCTCGTTTTATTGCTCATGAGACCCACACATTGCATGTTGTACCATCATACAGCTAGACTTTCAGCATTTGTGGTCCAGATTGCAGTACACACCACTACCTCTAATACCCAGTAGCACGTCCTCTTGCATTGATGCATGCCTGTATTCGCCGTGGCATACTATCCACAAGTTCATCAAGACACTGTTGGTCCAAATTGTCCCACTCCTCAACGACAATTCGACGTAAATCTCTCAGAGTGGTTGGTGGGTCAAGACGTCCATAAACAGCCCTTTTCAACATATCCCAGGCATGTTCGATAGGGTTCATGTCTGGCGAACATGCTGGCCACTGTAGTCGAGCGATGTCGTTATCTTGAAGGAACGCATTCACAAGATGTGCACGATGAGGTCGAGAATTGTCGTCCATGAAGACAAATGCCTCTCCAATATTCTGCCGATATGGTTGCACTATGGGTCGGAGGATGTCATTCAGGTATCGTAAAGCCGTTTCGGAGCCTTCCATGACCACCAGTGGCGTACGTCGGCCCCACATAATGCCACCCCAAAACATCAGGGAACCACCACCTTGCTGCACTCGCTGGACAGTGTGTCTAAGACGTTCAGCCTGACCAGGGTGCCTCCAAACACGTCTCCGACGATTGTCTGGTTGAAGGCATATGCGACACTCATCGGTGAAGAGAACGTGATGCCAATTCCGTGGGGTCCATTCAGCATGTTGTTGGGCCCATCTGCACCGCGCTGCATGGTGTCGGGGTTGCAAAGCTGGACCTCGCCATGGACGTCGGGAGTGAAGTTGCGCATCATGCAGCCTATTGCGCACAGTTTGAGTTGAAACACGACGTCCTGTGGCTGAACGAAACGCATTATTCAACATGGTGGCATTGCTGTCAGGGTTCCTCCGAGCGGCAATCCGTAAGTAGCGGTCATCCACTACAGTAGTAGCCCTTGGGCGGCCTGAGCGAGGCCTGTCATCGACAGTTCCTGTATCTCTGTACCTCCTCCATGTCCGAACAACATCGCTTTGGTTCACTCTGAGACGCCTGGAAACTTCCCTTGTTGAGAGCCCTTCTTGACACAAAGTAACAATGCGGACGCGATCGAACTGCGGTATTGACCTTCTAGGCATGGTAGAACTACAGACAACATGAGCAGCGTACCTTCGTCCTGGTGGAATGACTGGAACTGATCGGCTGTCGTACCCCCTCCGTCTAATAGGCCCTGCTCATGCATGGTTGTTTACATCTTTGAGCAGTTTTAGTGACATCTATGAACAGTCAAAGGGACTGTATCTTGGATACAATATACACAGTCAACGTCTATATGCCGGAGATCTGGGAACCGAGGTGATGCAAAACTTTTTTTGATGTGTGTATGTTTGGTGGGTTGCTGGCTATTCGCCTTACGATCTCTTGCCAGTGGAATTCGTACAGTCCATTTGCTATCTTAAAGGAGACCATCTCTACTCACCCCACTTTTGTCTGAAAGAGTGAGGTGGCTATGGTAATAACTTGGTGGCTTCGTGGTGGACCGGTAACGCTCGCATCTCTTGTGGTCAAGGTTGCCGGATATAATCCCAGCGCAATCAATTGGCTTTTGAGTGTGCCATAATGCGAGGCAACTGTGTTAGGGAATTTACTGGCACGTCAAAGATCCCTCCCCTTTAGGGAGAAACTACGGCACCCCGGCGTCTCTAAAGCCACAGTAGTTAAATGGGACGAAAAACCTATCACACTGTTATTTTTATGTAGCAAATATCACATTCCATAAAACATTTCGATTGCTGTATCTACAAAATGTTTGGGATATATTTGCCAAAAGCAGTAAGCATGATCAAGGAACCAATGTAGACCTACACAAGAGCTCGTAAATTTTGAGAAGTGGGTTCGCATCCACGAGACTCCAGCTGAGTCCGGCATTGCTTCTATTTACTTTTACGGGTCATCGTCATCATCTTCGATCATCTTTGCTGCCTACTTCCATTGGTCAACTATTGATCTCTTCTGGCCCCAATGGTATTAGGGTACCCAAAAACTAGGTTGTATTTTAAATTTTCCATCTGAATTGTTCCTCTTGTCTTTTCCTTCCAGGAACCCTCATTTTTCTTGTTTAACCCTAGCACTACCAAGGTAAAATCTGTCACTTGTATATCTAAGGGAGAGGGGGGGGGGGGGGGGGGGGCGAAATTTACTCGCTATTATTTTCATCACTAATAAAGTTTTAATATACAATTCCTTAAATATTACAGTATTGAGATAAGTTAACAATGAATGCACTCACAAACAACAACAAAAACAACAATGAGAATATTGAAATTTTCATGGTGTATATCAACAGTAAATTCATAAATCATAGGAATATTACGAATGTTCTTTCATTCACTTTCACTCTCACAGTTGGTACAGAGAATAGTTTTCGTAGAATGAACCTTGCGGACGTTGGAACATCTGCAGCAAACCATTGCCACTTTGGTCATCTTGTCTTTGTCCTTCTTAGTGTGAATGGATTTCAAACACTGATGACATCTTCCTCTTGTGTATGATGAAGCAGAAGCAGTTGTTGAGGTAGCACTGGATAATGACTTTCCATAGCTGAAATGATTGGTTTCTTCAAACCAAGCATGATCTTTGCCATGTCTTCTGCAAGTGGTTTTAAAAACTGTTGCCCCAACTCTAACATATACAGCCTCCTGAGATTCGGTTTCTTCTTATTCCAGTCAGGGTTATTTTTTATGAATATGGTGCAGGCAATTATACAAGCAATACATATCAGGGTGAAGAACACAGAAAGTGGCCATCTTCTCGTACATCGTTTTACAGAGTGATGTCGTGCCATTTGGTCAACACTCTCCACACCTCCTTTTGTATCGTTATAATACAAGTTGATCTCAGTTATGTGTTTCTCACTAGAATTGTCAATTTTGTCATCACTATGATGGGTGGAGAGGAGGAGGAGATTTCTCGTGAATTTTGGCGGGGGATGTACGAAACCAGAGTTACGGGTGATCTTTGTGTTCTTGGGTCCGTGAATAAGAACTTGGGGGAATATTTCTCATGGCCCTGGGTCTTCTTCAGCTCCTCTGGTATGTGACGACGATTGTTATTCAATGTCCCTACTAAGGTGAGCTTTGCTTCTTCAAATAACTCTTCTGCCAATTCAATTGATGTGTAATAACGTTCTGTTGTAACATTTCTACCAGTACCAACCACTGGCTTTACCAGACGTTTCACAACTGCCTTTGCAGACCGTTCTTCTGTAGGTCTCTCATCTTTGCCAGCATAAACTTCCATTTGTAATACGTATCGGGTATGAGCGTCTGCTAACATTCTGATCAGTACCCCATACATTCCTGGTTTATCTTTTAGAAAAACATTAAAAGGACTTTTCCCTCTAAAAAGTGATAGCATGTCATCAATTGTTAGATGAAAGCCAGGTAGATAGCACTTGGGGAACGTTTTATTAGTTTCTTAAACACTTCACGAAGTGGGACAAACTTATCATGTATTGCCTTTCTGCCCTTGTTTGTCGGTCATCAAATCTGATCCGAGTTACCAATTCTGCAAATCTTGATGTGATGATGATAATTGTTGTTTTAAGGGGCCTAACATCTAGGTTATCGGCCCCTGATGGTTTGGGTGATCGTGAAGATGAAAATGAAAAGCGAACTTAAAACTAAAACTAACTACTAACCTACATACTAGAAGAAGAAATGGAAAACTAAAGGAGAATAAGGCAAATAAAAGGACAGAAGGAAAAGAAATGCCCTCAACCCTCGGAGAAAGCGGATTGAGGGACTTGGAAGGAAGGAGAGCCATGAAAGGCATATAGGAAAGTGAAAGAGGAGAGGGTCCGCCCCAAAGGTATGGAACAAAAGGGGAAAACGGACCCAGCTCAGGAATCCCTCGGGGTCGCCAACTCCCGAACTCACCAGCCGTGAGCCCCTGAGGGTGTAGCATTATCTAGGGTGCACCAGAAGTGGTGGGGCTACATACACCCTGCCTCCTTAAGGGCCTAGAGCACAAGGCAGGAGGTAAAAGGAAGAGAAAAAGAAGGCTGACCCCTCGCAGAAGGAGGGTATCAGAAAAGATGAGACAAGGGCCAATTAAGGCGGGAAAGGAAGAGACTCCCTAGGCCTCGGATACCCTAATACCGTCGGGGTCAGAAGAGAACAAGAGTTGACCAAGTGAGGTCGACAGGAAAGAAGACAGAGAGGAGCCCGGCACAAGTAAGTGGAAGCAATGCCGGACTCAGCTGGGGCCCCGTGGTCGCCAACCCACGCCCACAAGATGTGAGCCCCTGGGGGGGCTGCAAATCTTACACGACTCATAGAAGCAATGTATATATTCTTGCCCAGTACGCTACTCCATAAGTCTTGACGTGGCAAGGCGGTATCATATTTGCACCCATTTGTAACAATATACCCACGAATGCATACATTTCCCTCGAGTTTGTTGTTTTCTTGGTCCTGACAATTGCTTCTGGCTAGTACGCTGGACAGTAATATCAATTATTTCGGGAGTTATACATTTCTTGAATGTCTCGGAAATATCAGATGTCAAACCTTCCTTAGACAAACCTTCATGAAAATTCACTATATTTTGCACTGATCTTCGAACGTGTCTCGGAACAACAGAAGTAAATTCCCTACCACTTTTTGGAACAACACTTTTGCTGACATTAGGAAAGTTCTGCTCACCAGGGGATGCACTTCGCGATTCTGACTCTGACTCATGCTGTATTACCTCACCGTTCTCCGTTTCACTGTCATAACAAACAGAAACATCATCTTCTTCTGGATCACGTCTGTCGTCTACATAACTTTCATTATTCAACGTGGCTATTACCTCGTCTTGCGACAGATATTTCTGTGCCATTATAACTTAATCACTTGTAACTTGAACCAAGGATCACTCGTACTGTCTACTACAGTGCGAGTTCCAGCTCCGTGTGGTGGGCAGGCGGGAAGAGAACGTGATGCAACCAGGCATGCTGGCGGGCGAGCTTTGGGGCTTTGTTTAAATTTCTTACAGGCCCAAAGGTGGGAAGCGGGCAGTAATAACAACTTCAAACGTCAACAATAGTCCTCATAAGTGCCAACATTCAAAGTGCAAATGTGTGAATCCGATCATTGACATTATTAAGATATTTCGTCAGATAGGAAATTTGTTACATGCGGGAGGGGGGCAAATATTGCCCCCTCAACAAAAGTATATTATAGGAACTAAAAAAACACACATACATTGGAATAATGACTATGTGACATCTTACTAGACATCTTATATGACAACTACTTATATTGCTTTGCTGGCTTACAAATTGCGCATTTTATTCATAAAATGAGATAACGCTGGCAATTTTTGCCCCCCGTTGGTAGTTCTAGGGTTAATAGTTTATCCTGTCTAATGTAAAAGGTCCCAAAGTAGGCAGGGTATGCGTGGTCGCTCCGCACAACGTGCAACCTTGATAGCACTACACCCTCCAGGGTTCACAATTAGTGAGTTTGGGAGTTGGTGACCTCGAGGGTTCCTGAGCTAGGTTCGTTTTCTTCCTTTTTCTTCAGTGATTTTTGGATGGAATCTTCGTTCTTTCACTTTACTGTCTTCCATGGCTCCTCTTCCTTCCATGTCCTTCAAATTCTTCGAGAGTTGAGGGCATTTATTTTTGCTGTATTTTATTTCCTTTACTCTCTTTTCTTTGCCCATTATCTTTTCTAATATCATAGCCAATGTACGTACCTCAAACCATTTAGCATGTTGCTCTTTGGTATCCAAGACCCATTTAAGACCTACACAGTGCCACCGAGGATGCCGTCAACTGGCTGAATATGGTCCAGCCAGTGTGTGGCGCGGAAGTCGCCCCTAACCATAAGCACGTGTGACAAGTAGCCCACGAGATGCGCGAGAAGTCATAGGGAATGTGTTTCTTTGTAATAGTTTACGAATGTCTGTGTAGTACTTTGTGAGTGCAAACAACTAAATGTTCTGCTGTTTCGGGAAAATGTCGTATTGTTTCGTTCCTGGATGTAAATCGGGTTACGGAAGAAAATCTGATGGTAGACATTTTTTCACACCACCAAAAGAAACAAATCTGTTTGCGAAATGGGCGAGAGTTATTCCGCAGAAAGGAAAGCAATTGTCAATCAAAAGTAGAATGTGTGACGTGCGTTTTTCGGAAGATTTAATTATTATAAAGGCGGACTGTTTCGTGGTGAACTGTCAGAACGTGGAACTTCCTCGCGTGAAATTGAAATTAAAACCGGGAATAGTACCTTACATTTTTTCAAAATTTACCGAAATATCTATGCACTTTGTTAAAATCACGAATTCTCCCAGCATGATACGGAATGAAGGCAGCCTTCCATGGTTACTTGTTCTACTTCGTGCCATCCTTACTTAAAACGAAAAAATATATAATCCGTCTTAATAATAATAGGCCGAAAATAATAATAGGTGTTGATTTTTTAGGGAATTTGCGGCATTGTGGTCACGTAGCCCCGTGTGCTTGGGTGTGTGTTGAATTTTTCTGATAATCTGTGTCATTGTGATGTCAGTAGTAGTGTGTGTATTCGGAATTGAGGTAGGATTTGGGTAGGAAGCGGTCGTGGCCTTCAGTTAGGTACCATCCCGGTATTTGCCTTACACACTTACTCGTGTAGAGTTACTTTTAGGCTCGTCATTTGACAACTCCAGGAACATGGTTACTAAGGTAGGGTGTATGATGTCCCGAGACGATAAGATTATAACTTGAACTGTTGGCTTTATATTACAACCACGGGACTCTCAGACCAATGCGCGACTAACGGAAGGTTTTAAAAGGTAGTTCTACATGGAGACTGAGAATATTAATAAAAACATTTTCACGGTAACTTATTATTCATAAGTCTAAACAAACAATTTGTTGTAATCGGCGTAACCGCAGCCTTCGTAAAGAGGTTTACGTAGCCCAGCGCGTATCCCATATTTGAACATGATGATGATGATGATAATTGTTGTTTAAAGGGGCCTAACATCGAGGTTATCGGCCCCTAATGATCTGGGTGATAGCGAAAATGATAATGAAATGGAAACCAGAACAAAATTATCTGAGACGGAAAATACGCACAAAAAGGAACTCAGATGGAAACAACTCACAATATGGTCTTACAAAAGGGAATTTAGAACGAAAAGGTGCACAAAAAGAATACCTTGAAAAAAGACCCACAAAACGTAGGCTAGATTCAAAATACGTACAAAATGCAATGTAGCGTCGAAATACTTACATAATGCAACTGAAATTCAAAATACTTACAAAATGCAAATGAGATCGGAAATACGTACAAAATGCAATTGAGGTTCAAAATCAAAATACTTACAAAATGCAACTGAAATTGAAAATACACAATGCAATTCAGGTTGAAATAAGCCCTATCCCAGTTCCAATCCAAATTATTCACAAAGTGCAATTGAAATTCAAAATCTCTACAAAATGCAATTGAAATTGAAAATGCTTACAAAATGTACGGTAGATTCAAACGACTCATGTGGATTGACAATACTTACAAAAAGCAATTTAGATTGAAAATACTTGACAAATGTAATTTAGATTCAAAATACCCACAAAATGCAATTGAGAATCAAAATTTGTGCAAAATGCCCACCAAACAAAATGCAATTTAGATTCAAAATTCGTGCGAAATGCGGTTTTGGTTGAAAATACTTACAAAATGCAATTGAAATTCAAAATACTCACTAAAAGGCCCCGCAACCTGCATTGAAAGACTTACTAAAAAGCAATTTAGATTGTCAATCTTTACAAAATGCAATTGGGGTTGAAAACAATCGCGAGATGTAATTTAGATCGAAAAAACTTACAAAATGCAACATAGATCAAAAATGCCTTTAAAAAAACTAAAAGAGAATTGGATACACGGTGATTCGAGTAACAAAAACAGTGCGGGAATCTTAAAGAGAAAAGGAAATAGAAGGAAAAGAGGAGAGGAGAGGGGAGGGGAGAGAGGAGAAGGTCCGCCCCAAAGGGAAGGGACGAAAGGGGAAAACGGACCCAGCTCAGGAATCCCTCGGGGTCGCCAACGCCCGAACTCACCAGCCGTGAGCCCCTGAGGGTGTAGCATTATCGACGGTGCACCAGAAGTGGTGGGGCTACATACACCCGGCCTCCTTAAGGGCCTTGAGCACAAGGCAGGAGATAAAAGGAAAAGAACAAGAAGGCTGACCCCTCACAGAAGGAGGGTATCAGGAAAGATGAGACAAGGGCCAATTAAGGCGGGAAAGGAAGAGACTCCCTAGGCCTCGGATACCCTAATACCGTCGGGGTCGGAAGAGAACAAGAGTTGACCAAGGAAGGTCGACAGGAAAGAAGAAAGAGAGGAGCCCGGCACAAGTAAGTGGAAGCAGTGCCGGACTCAGCTGGGGCCCCGTGGTCGCCAACCCACGCATATTTGAACAGCTGACTGCGGCTGACTGTGTAGCGTTGCGGGTCTGCGCCGCTAGCGCTAGCCAACAGCGGGGCGCGCTTGTATGTATTCTATTCGTCATGCCCTTAGGTTTCAAAATTTCATATATCCATTTCAAATAAAAATAGAACGCTAAGAAATAGCAAACTTTTGATGGCACATATCAGCTTTAAAATCTAATTTCCTATCCGAAAGCTCCTTATCACTTTTCATTTATCTCCAACGGTTAGCGAGTAAAACCTACATTTGTGACGTCACTACACCCTTTGGTTTCAAAATGTCATATTTCCATTTCAAATAACAAGAGAACGCTAAGAAATAGCAAACTTTTAATGGCATACTCGACCTTTAACATTTAATTTTCTATCCGAAAGATCCTTATCACTTTTCGTGTATCTCCATCGGTTAGCGAGTAAAACCAAAATTTGTGCAATAAACCACGGTCAACACCGAGCGGTGCAGTCTATCACTCTATATATAAAAATGTACCCGCTCTTCGAACGGTCTTCGGTATTAATAACCAGACGTTATCAATTGAGCTACTGTTGCAATGGTTAGGGGCTTGTTATCCCTTCATATGTTTATCAGAGCGAAGTTAGTTATCTGGGAATATCACACACACTGTTAATTTAAGTGCCTTAAAATGTGGTTTTCGGAGACTCTTTATAGACTCCAGAATATTGTGTCTCACATTGAGAAGCGCAACACATGCTTTGGTCGTCCTTCTAGGATAATTTTTATATTTCGCCTATTTTAGCATGTATTTTGAAAAGTTTTTTCCTATAACAATCCTTCTATGAGAAGTACGGCGAAGAGTTTTATAAATGAATGGTGTATTGACTCTCATGGATACCTAATTTTACGATGCTCCAAACATTCAAACACGAGTTATAGGCGCACATAAATATACACAGAAAGGCCGAAAATCCCTAAGTATGCCTTACTTCGGAGGGGAAGTAAAGCCAGCGGTCCCATGTCATAGATTTATGGCATGTAATAGAACCTTCCACTAACTACAATTGTGTGAAGCTAAATTTGTAGGTTAGATTTGATTAACGCTCTATTATTTCCAAAGTTTGCCGGTTGCGGTGGCATCTAGTAGCCAAGTCACAACTAAGTGTCGTTGACGGTAGCATTTGGTAGCAAAAGTAGGAACCACTGGAAATTGATCGTCTGCAGTCCTTACCTGAAATACAGATAACACACACCAATACAGCCATCACAATTAACACCGGTTAGCAGACAGATTCTACACACACGAGGCTACGTGAACGCGTTGTCGCAGCTTCTAAACTAAGGAACCAACCAACCAACCTACAACATATCACCCGATGTCCGAATATGGATATATCAACCACACAGTTTCAAACAAAATCACCCTCACGATGAACCCGTTTGTCGAAAAAAAAAAGTTAGAATGTGCTCAATCTAAATTCACCTAACATGTACTTCCTGACGTGAAAATAAAATTGAAACCCTCGTAGACGAAACGCAATACACCTCACATAAAGACTGAGCCTCACCGTTGTGTAAAGTACCCATCTACAGGAAGACACCTTTAACAAATTATAAAGGATTGTGGTGCATGAATATTCAGGTTTTTTAGCCTCCAATGGCCCAAATTCCTAATAGCCGCAAAAATACTATTTCAATTCAGTATTTTTTGAAAATAATGTTTCTGTTTGGAGATATAACTCTGTACGACATATCACACGTGTAAATCACGTGAAAAAATTATAGGGTACCCCTTGACTCCCTTATGCGCATTGATGAATTTTACAGTCTAAGTTGGTTCCGTGATTACCTTATATCCATTTGCAAACTTTCACAGAAATGTAATAAGTGGAGTGGCATTGATTTGTTCAGAAATAGATGGAAAGTTGGATGTCTTCCGTTGAGAACGTGTTGTCATTGTTGCCGGCTTGCATTCCTTCATTAGTTTATTGAATTAAATTATTTTTCTGGGAATATCTCAGAAACTGTTGGTTTTAGAACCTTAAAATGCAGTTTTCGGGAACCCTCGAGTTTTGTTTCTGCCACCGTGGGGATAATAATGAACTTTGTCTCGTCGTTGTATGCCATAATATAATAATAATAATAATTATAATAATATAATAAATACAATATAGGGATAGGAATATAAGAGACATTCCGGACCACACCGCACGTGAAAATCGCGTGACAAAATTCTAGTGTACCACTTGACTCCCTTAAGCGCATTATACGTATTGATGAATTTTACAGCTTAATTTGGTTCCGTGATAACCTTATAGCCGTTTGCAAACTTCACAGTAATGTAATAAATGGAATTGGATTGCGTCGTACAGAAATAGCTGGTCCTCTGAGATTTTGTTGCCATGGTTACCAGCTTGCATTCTTTCATTGGATTATTAAATGAAATTAGTTTTCTGGGAATATCTCAAAAAACGTTGGTTTTAGGGCCTTAAAATGTGGTTTTTGGGGTCCCTTTAGGGCCCCCGAGTTAGGAGGTAGGCCCCCTTTTAAGAGAGGTGCGGAGAAGAGTTACATCAATGATTAGTGTGGTGCTTCTGTATCTAATTTTACGTTGATCCATCCAGCAGTTCTCAAGTTATAAGGACACAAAATTGTCCACAGGAAGACAAACGAACAAACAGACAGACAGAGTGACAGATAAAAATGTTATTTTTGCGCGCATCCGTCATAGAACACTCTGAAACACGCAAATAACGCAAATTTCCGTGGAAATTCAGAAAAAACAGACAAACTTATTTTTATATATATAGAGATGAAAGTTTGCCTGTTTTTTTCTGCATTTTTACGGAAATGTGAGTTATTTACGCGTTTCAGACTGTTTTATGATGGATTCGCGCGAAAATATTTTGTTATCTGTTTGTTTGTTTGTTTGTCTGTGGACAACTTTGTTCCCTTATAACTCAAGAACGGCTGGGTGTATCGACGTAAAATGTGGTACAGATATTCACCAGAGTCACGACACTAATCATTGGTGTAACTCTTCTCCGCACCTGTCATAAAAGGGGGCCTACCCCCTTAAAATACAAGCTGAAATAGGCGTAGAAGGACGAGACGAAGCTCATGTTCAGCCCCTCAATGTGAGAGACAAAACTCGGGGGCCCCAAAGGGACCCGAAAACCACATTTTAAGGACCTAAAACTAACCGTTTTTGAGATATTCCTAGAAAAATAATTTTATTTAATAAATGCACAAATATCTGCTGGAACTGGGAGTTACGGAGGAGGACATAAAAGATCGAACGTCTCTCAGGAGTAAATTAAAGCAAATATAGTTCCAGGAAAACCCCCAAGGAAGACGACAGGTGCCCTCTGGACAAAGGAGAGAAAAGAACAACACAGCCAGAGGATGCGTGACTACTGGGCAAACATCAAGGCCCACTCCAAGCAAAATAGTTGAATATCGTGTTCCGTAGTTGGCCTATACGGAACAAGATGAGGAAACTAATGAACGAATGCAAGCTGGTTACCATGTCAACAGATTCTCGAGGTCCATCTATTGCAATTCCATTAATTACATTAGTGTGAAAGTTTGCAAACGGCTAGAAGGTTATCACGGAACCAAATTAAGCTGTAAAATTCATCAATACGTATAATGCGCTTAAGGGGTTCAAGAGGTACTCTAGAATTTTTTCACGCGATTTACACCTGCGGGTGCGGTACGGCAGGTCTATTATATTCCTATCCCTATATTATATTAGTATTATTAGTATTATATAATGGCGTACAACGACGAAACAAAGCCCCTCGGTGCCAGAAACAAAACTCGGGGGCCCTAAAGGGTCCTCGAAAACTACATTATAAGGCTCCAAAACCAACAGTTTCTGAATATTCCCAGAAAACTAATTTAATTTAATTTAACAAACTAATGAAGGAACGCAAATCGGTAACCATGACAGCATTATCTCAAGGGGTGGCATCCCACTTTCCATCTATTTCTGTAAGAAGCAATGCCACTCCATTTATTACATTTCTGTGAAAGTTTGCAAATGGCTAAAATGGCTATTATGTTATCACGGAACCAACTTAGACTGTATAATTCATCATTCATCAATGCAATTAACGGGGTCAAGCGTTAACCTAGAACTTTTCCACGCAATTTTCACGTGCGACATATAGTACAGAAGGTCTATTATATCTCCAAACAGCAACATTATTTTCAATAATTCCTGAATTGAATCAGCATATTTTGCGGCCTTTAGGAATTTGGGCCAATTGGTGAATTTTCATGCACCACAAGCCTTTATAATTTATGCTTGGGGTCTTCCAGTGTATGGGGACCTAACATAACGTAGAGGGTCAATTTTTATGTGACGTGTATTGCGTTTCGTCTACAAGGCTTTCAATCCTATTTGACGTCTGGATGTACACGTTAGGTGAATTTAGTTTGAGAGCACATAGTAACTCATCACTTTCTTTTCGACATACGGTTTCATCGTAAGGATGATTTTGTTTGATATTGTGTGGTAGATATACCCATATTTGGATATCTGGGTGATATGTTGTAGACAATTCAATTGTCTGTCTGCCTTTCTGTGTATCTTTATGTACGCCTATAACTCGTGTTCGGATGCTTGGTGCATCGTAAAATTAGGTATGGTATCCATGAGAGTCAATACAACAATCATTTATAAAATTCTTCACCGTACTTTTCATACAGTAGAAAGGTGGATATAGGGAAAAACGTCAAAAATACATGCTAAAATAGGCGAAATATAAAAATTATCCTAGAAATACGACCAAAGCATATGTTGCGCTTCTCAATGTGAGACACAAAATTCGGGAGTGATATTCCCAGAAAATTAACTTCGTTCTGATAAACTTATGAATGAATGACAAACCGCTAACCATTGCAACAGTAGGTCAATTGATAATGTTTGGTGTTAACACCGAACACCGTTCGAAGAACGGGTACTTCTGCTAGTAGAAAACTAAATACAGAGGTTCCTGTTGCTCTCTTCACTTTTTCTAGAGTTGTCTGGCACAGAATATCATGTCTGCTGTGCCCCTGGAGGTTCGGAAATCACATTGAGACTCGGGAAGAATCCTCTCCGAGATACTTTGGAGCCGACTTAGTAGAACTCTTGCGAGAACTTTACCTGCAATGGATAATAGCGAAATACCTCGGTAGTTCCCACACACACTACGATCGTCTTTCTTGATGTTAGTGATGATGGCAGCATTCTTCAAGTCGCCGGGTACTTCTTGAGTTTCCCAAATTAAGAGGATAAGTGTAAAAATTCGAGCCTTCAATGCCATACCTCCACTTTGTAACAACTCCAGAAGAATGTTAGTAGAACCAGGAGCCTTTCTCGGCTTTAGTTGATTGAGCGCTTTGGTGAAATTTTGGAATGTCGTCGGAACTGCCATCCATGGTTGTTGGGGCTGCTGAGGGACGTTGCGAAGAAAGTCCTCGGCAACATTGGAGGCACGATTTAGAAATGCAGAGAAATGTTCGTTCCAACGCTCCAAAATTTGTACTTGATCAGATAAAATGCGTGAATTGTCAGCAGTTTTCAAGGTACCTGATGAAGATCGGATTGGGCCAAAGACCTCCTTTATGCCTGAATAGAAGTTTTGCAGGTCACGGGCATCAGATAGCTTTTTGGTGCCACCAGTTGTTCTTTATTTCCCTGATTTGTGCCTGACATTTCCCCTTAAGTTGCACGAAATGGTTTTCTTCACACCGGAAGATGGATCTTGAAGTAAGGATAGATGGGCTTCCCGTTTGGCATTGATCAGACTCATAATGTCATCATTATTTTCATCAACCCAGTCTTGTCTTTTGTTCTACACAAAATCAATTGTTTCCTCAGCTGACTCAGTGATGACCTTCTGAAGCGTGGCCCATTCCTGTACTACACTATTTTTGCTAACTGGATGACTAGCCAGCTTATTTGCGATTTCATTTCTGTAATCTGTAGCAATTGATTTACCTTGGAGTTTAGAAGTGTCAAATTTCCGTCTGGACAGGTTGTGGATGGATCGTTTCGGTTTGCGGCAGATTGAGATCCTCAACTGGCAGAAAAGGAGATTGTGATCTGTCCAACAGTCATCGACATTTCTTGCAGTCCTGGTGACAAGGATGCCCTTTTTATCACAGTGCCTGGTGGTGATATAGTCAAGGATGTGCCAGTGCTTCGAGCGAGGATGCATCCAAGTGGTTTTGTAGCGATTCGGCAGGCGGAACTGAGTGTTGGTAATAAAGAGTTCATGTTCAGCATATAGACCAAGGAGTAATAGACTATTGGTATTGCAGTTGCCAAGTCTTTTTTCCCATCACATTGTTCCATAATTGATGATCTTTACCAACTCTGGCGTTGAAATCGCCAATCATAAAGAGCTTGTCTCTAGGTGGTACTTTGGTGATGATTGCGCTCAGCAGGTTGTAGAATTGGTCTTTAACTTCTATATCAGCATCCATGGTGGGAGCATATGCAGAGATAAGAGTCATAAAGTTACCCCCGGAGAGTGGGATTCGGAGGGTCATAATTCTTTCGCTGACAGCAGTTGGAGTTAGCTGGTGATCATTCACCAGTGTGGTCTTTATAGCGAACCCAACACCATGAATACGGCGCTCTCCCTCATCTTTCTCCTTCCAGAATATGGTGTAACCTGAACTGAACTCTGTAATTTTACCTTCGCCTTTATACATGTTTACAAACTGAATCCTGTTTCTTCTTCTTCTTCTTCTTCTTAGCGTCATCCCGTAGGAACGGGGTCCGCTTTTTGGATCAGTGCCCGCCATTTCTCGCGATCTAATGCTTCCCGCGATTTCAAGTTTCTTGTCGTAAATCTGCGTTAATAGTGTCCAGCCACCGCAATTTTGGTCTCCCACGCTGTCTCTGGCAGTCGACCGTTAGATGGTTGGCCGAGCCTATGACTGAACTTTGTGGTGCACGGACAACGTGTCCATACCAACGGAATCTCCATTCCTGCATTTTCTCATTAATTGGAGCCACGCCAGCTATATGTCGAGTCGTTGTGTTGGGGATATGGTCGAGCAGAGAAGTGTCTAAAGATCTTCGCAGCAGCCGCATTTCCATGACATGAAGTGAGTGCTCAGCACTTCTAGGTGCTGGCCAACACTCGGTACCATATAATGCAACTGGACTCACTATTGTGTGTGTGGTGTGTTTAATAGTCAGCATAGGTTGCTTGAATGACACTTTTTTCATTAGCATTTGTTTCTTTATAAAAAATACGCCAAGGTGTATGTGTCACAAAACTCGAGCTTTTAAACCAGAAGGAGTTAGAAGGTGCGGTTTATGTCAAAATCTTCCAATTTGTCACAATAGTATAGGAAAATCTTGCATTTCATGAAATTTAACGGAAATGTATTTATATGTTTATAAAGTGCGTTTAAATAAATAAACAAGACGATAGCCCCTGTCTGAACTAGGTCGAATCGAGCTCGAATTTGTGAAAAACATGGAGTTTATTTCCCAATCACTGAATATTTTCTTTTTATCGAACTGTTATAATATTTCTTCATTATCCATCTATTTACCATAATCCACTTGTGTAATATACCTTGAAGATACACTCCACATGAAAGGACAAAACGCCAGTCTATTAAATACACTCTTATGTCAGTAGGGAAGAAACGCAAGGAAATAGAATGCCAGGTAGGATGATTTAAACTGGAACAGGTGGACCATTTTAAGTATTTAGGCTGTGTGTTCTTTCAGATTGATAGTATGGGTAAGGAAATTGAGTTGAGGTGTGGAAAAGCCAATAGAGTGAGATCTCAGTAGTGATCTACAGCACTCTGTAAGTAGAAGTTCGTGCAGCGATGAAACTCTCCCTACATCGCTCAGTATTTAGACTGACCTGGCTGTATGGAAGTGACAGCTGGGTAGATTCAGGACATTTTATTCATAAGCTAGAGGTAACTGATATGAGAGTAGCACGAATGATTGCTGGGACAAACAGGCGGAAGCAATGTCAGGATGGTACTTGTAATGAAGAGATAGAAGCTAAGTTAAAAATGAACACGCTAGATGAAGGTGTTCATAGGAGCCGACTCAGATGGTGGGGTCATGTGAAGGGAGTGGGGGAGAATAGATTACCTAAGAAGATAATGAGTTCGGCTGTAGAGGGTAGGAGCAGCATAGGTAGGCCTAGGAGGCGATGGTTAGCTTCAGTGTTGAATTATTTCAAAGTGAGAGGTGTAGAAACAGAGGAGGCCGCAGTGCTAAGTGAAAATACGGGATTATGGAAGCCACTTGTTAGCAAACAGGGGCTTGCAGACTGGACGCTGAAAGGAAAAGCAGTCTCAAGTGAAAGTGTATGTATATTCTTAAAATACCGTAAATAAACATTTTTAATGCTGGGAATATTAAACAGGACAAGACAGGACAATTAATTCATTAACCGTCCGTCACAAATCAATCATTGACCTTGACTTTGTTGTTTATGTTGCAGACACTTCCGGAATTAGTCACAAGAAAGGGGATCGTTTTCATGGCTTCAAGGAATCCATAGAGGTGCTTCTCAGTCTCAACCCAGTACTCAGTGTCCATGATATAGAAGCCTTATTGAGCCTTGTTTAATTTTATGAGAAGCCCATTGCAAATCGCAGGTTCATTATAATTAATACAAGTGCAGTTTCAGTGATAAATAGGTAGATGGGGGAAACTGTGATGCAGATTACACTCAATAATAATAATAATAATAATAATAATAATAATAATGATAATTATAATAATAATTATTATTATTATTAGTCTATTATTATTATTATTATTATTATTATTATTATGATTCCACAATAAAACATGCATGGAAGAGCTTTTGTTCCCTAAAATTTATACTGGCTGACAAGACCCAAAAACTCACTCTAAAGGCTGAAGTTCTAGAAAAATGCGTGATTGCGGTGTTACTATATGGTTGCCAAACTTGGACATTAACATCGAAACAAAGACAAATGGTCCAGAGTAGTCAACGAAAAATGGAAAGGAAGATACTTCATGTCTCACTGAGAGATAGAATACGGAACGAAGATATTAGAAGGAGAACCGGCATGAAAGACGCTATGACATCAGCAGACCAGCTCAAATGGAAATGGGGTGAACATGTAGCGAGACTAGATCCAAACCGATGGACGAACAAAATGACGATGTGGGACACAAGAACGGGAAGACGAAACGTAGGGAGACAAAGACTCAGATGGGCAGACTTGTTCGTAAAGTGGGGATGAAAACAATGGACAAGAACAGCAAAGATGAGGCAGAGTGAAAAGACCTAGGGAAACTCGCATGCAGTGACCACTAAATCAATATCAGCTACACATCTATATAGAAGACCCAATCAGAAAGAATGGTCCCGAATGCACCTCAGGACTTGCTCACCTGATGAGTTAAAACTGATCAATTCCCTGCAAAGCAGGAGGCCATAGCCCTTATGGGATTTGTAAGGCTATTTATTTAATAAAACACCTACTGTAACGAGCTATGCCATGTGCTATATTTTCTTTAACATGATGTTTAATTCAAAGCTACTGCTAAGAGTCAAGAATGTCGCAAGAGCAGGACATCTGATACATTGGGTAGACAGGTTCGCTGTTAATTACCGCCTAAAAGAGCACAACAGGCATGTCAAGCTGAATCAGCCAGACAAATCATCCCCCGCGGACCATAGTCTAACCAATGGCCACAACATCTGCTACTCAGGGACTGAGGTAAGCCCGCGAGACGTATTATTTCAAGAGGATCTTCATAGAGGCAGTGGAAACACAGAAGCGCCTGGACTGCTTCAACAGGGAACTAGAGTAGACTCTCCATTGAGTAAAACCTTGATTCTCTTACAGCAATCTGTTCAAGCGAAGAGCTCTACGCTACCAACCTGTACGAACAGCTTTTCAAGAGTGACCAGCATTTTTCCTTCCATTTCCGTCTCGTCGCCGCTGGTGCGCGCGCAGATATCTGATAGCTGCTGGTCACCATGGATATTTCAATGTAACTTATTTTTTCGTATAAAACCCTGCTTCATGAGAAAATGTTTTAAAGTCGGTACACCTAACATCATAACTCATTAAGTGTTGTACAATGACATACTGTCTAGGCCCTGGAAGTATTATTATTATTATTATAGAATATTGTACCAAGGCCCCGCTGAGGAGACTGACTTGTTGCACCTAGCTGAAACACGGCAAAAGACACGTTGTGTTTTGTACATAAATTACAAGATATTTAAGGTGGCTTCGGTGGCGTAGTTGGTAGCATGCTGAGCTTTTAAGCCCAGGATCACGGGTTCAAACCTGGCCGAAGTCATCGGATTTTTAAGAGCGTTAAAAATCCCTCAGAATGCCTTCCTTTGGAGGGGAAGTAAAGCCGGCAGGCCCGTGTCATAGATTTATGGCATGTAAAAGAACCTTCCACTAACTACAATTGTGTGAAGCTAACTTTGTAGGTTCGACTTGATTAACGCTCTATTAGTTCCAACGTTCGCCGCCAGGTGCCAGTTGCGGTGGCATCTAGTAGCCAAGTTCACATCTAGGTATCGTTGACGGTAGCATTTGGTAGCAAAAGTAGGAACTACTTGAAATTGATCGTCTGCAGTTCTTACCTGAATTACAGATAACATACACTAATACAGCCATCACAATTAACACCGGTCATCAGACAGATTCTACACACACCCGAAGTACACGGGGCTACATGAACGCGTTGTCGCAGCTCCTAAACTGAGGAATCAACCAACTAACAAGATATTTAGAAGGACGGTGGAGGATTGCAGTAAAATATCTGGCCCAGGTGGGACTCAAGCCCGCAACGAAAATGAAGAAGTCTGCTCTATTAACTCATTGATCAGAGTAATGTCATACTAAGCTGAAGATGACGGGTTCGAGTCCCACGTGAGTCAGACGTTTTAAATCTCCATCTTTCATCTAAATGTCTTGTATTTTCTGTACAATACACGACCTAATAGCTGTAAGATTCCATTTTTCATCAATACGGTCGTGGAAAACCCATTATTATTATTATTATTATTATTATTATTATTATTATTATTATTATTATTATTATTATTATCATTACTATCGATATTCATACGCTAGGTCACAAACTTGCCCTCAGGGAAACATTTAACGTGCCACTAAATCTAGTGATACGAGTCTTTCCTATAGGGACCGAACACACAATTTTAGAGTTTAAAGCTCATCACTTAACTGTATCACCTAGACCGACTTTAAATATCAAGCATGTAAAGTGCAAGTGCATTGTGTTCCAAAGAGGTAAACTACTGTACGTTGCATTATCAAGTAATAAACACAAGTGAAACATTGCTAGTTTGTTTGTCTTTAATAATATTTGTAGTAATCGCACCTTTTTCTTTCGGAACGTTTCAATCAGCAGATCCAAGTCCGTTCTACCCAGAGGCGAGTTGAGATGAATTCCTTTGTAGGCCCCGTCCACCGTCTGCAGAGGGCTGTCTTTGGACTCGTCCTCGAACTTATCGTTCATATTATCTGAAATAAGCATACATTCAGTAACATTAAACATTTATAATGAATGATTGAAACTACGCAGTGTTGAGGTTAAAATGCCATACATGTACGAGTATATAAAACATCGCTATCCTTTTCCTGAACAAATACTCTAACGCCACTTGACGTCCTCTAATTCAGGTATTAGAATAAATTAATATGAAGTTGTTATTGTGCTTTCCTTATAGGCTATGTTTTCTTGGGTAGGTTTACTTAGATTGGGAAGGAAGAGGTCGTGGTCTGTCGTAAGGTATCATTCCGGTATTTTCCTTTAGTAGAAGCGTTATGTAAGGGACGGCTGAGGTAGGAATTAGAACCACCTCTCCTCATAATGTCTCAGTACATGACATAATCCACGTAATTTGTAGTCAACATGTTGACAGACATTTCATACCCATTAAATACCTTTTCCTTGCAGTATGCTACAGGTACCGGTCAAAAGTTTAGGACCACATAAGGAAATCATGATATGTCACCTAAAACCAAAAATTGTGGCACTAGAGCTTAGCGATTTTTTTACGGATCTCTTACATCTGATAGAATATGTATGTCCTGATTTCGTTCAATTGGGCCAAGTATTGTTATGATTTTTTTTTTACTATTAGGAGGTCACAGCAAAAAAGCAATTTTCAGAGGTATAATGTATTGTACATTCCAACTGGTTGCAGGTATTGGTACCAATTTACTTTTTTTGACTTAGCAATAGTTAGGGATCATTTTGGAATAAATATACAAATTCCGAAAAAACAATGGAACTTTTGTTTTTATTTGCGGGTTTATACTCTTTCAAGCCAACGCTAAAATGGCCGATGCACTGCTGACAACAAGATAATCTCACGGCGAAATCCCACAAGCCAGAAATCTGTGCTTGGATGCCATCTGTTGAGTGAAAGTGCACCTACTAATCACAGCAAGTTAAAAGCGGGTAGGTAGCAAGAAAGCCTTACGACAAGCGTGATAAAAACAAGGGAAAGTGTTTTCCAACATTCGGCCTTGTCTGCAAGAATGCGAGTAAACGAAACTCCTCCACGACTCTGGATTTACGTTTAGCTTTGTCTCATTTGCTTCTATACACCGTACTTTAATATCGTGCAACACACAATAAAATCACCATTCATTAATCCACTACGTCATTTATAATTATCGTCATCACAGGGCCACAACGTCTAGGAAGTTTCACATATCGGACATATCCAGTGAGTTTATTACTAACTTGTCCTCTTTCCTTTCTTTGTGATTAACCTCGTGCATTGCCGCTATACACATATTCGTACCACGTAGAGTACTTATCAATTCTCTTTAGAATATACGACCGCTGCCCGGCCATTTGACCTGCAGATTATGGGGTGACGCGTGGTCAGCACGTTAGGTTCCCTCAGCCGTTAGTCTTGGTCTCCCATACCGGGGCACTGCCACATTGTGAGAACAGCTACTCAATTGTCCTCACGAGGCTGTGTGCACCCAGTTCCAGCCCTCACTTCAGTTTCTAAAATACCTGATGGAGCCGAGAATCGAACCCTGAGCCTCCAGGTGCTAGGAAGGCGTGCTACCCAACACCACAGATGCACAATACAGATGTAATTAACATTAAAAAGTGTAACATTACGTAAGACGTACAGGATATGTGATGCAGCCACTTTCTTAGTCAATGAAAATGTACAGCCTGCTTCCAGTCGACCGACCGAGTCAGGGATGGAATGAATGAAGCCCCCATCTAGTGGCGAGGATATGAACTGTGCCGGCTGCCAAATCCTATCGCACTCCTCTGAGACAATGATAAGATGAATGAAATATGAAATTATAGTGGTGAGAGTTGCTGGAATGAAAGTTTTGGCAGGAAAAACCGGATTACCCCCAAGAAAAACCTGTCTGCCTCCGTTTTGTCCAGCACAGATCTCACATGAAGTGACCGGGATTTGAACCACGGACCCAGCGGTGAGAGGCCAGCGTGCTGCCGCCTAAGCCACGAAGGCTTCACTTTCTTAGTCAATACTTTTTAAAATTACGGTTTTTAATGAAAATGTATAATCAGCTCCCTTGAGTGAAATGACCACAACGATAACAGAGATGGACGAATTAAAATATTTGTATTTAAACTTAACAGCATTATATCTGCACCCATCCATAGGCCCGTGACACGTCCTGTAGCAATGACTTTACTTATGAGTAGGATTTCTAGGCAATAGAGGTTATTTTTATTAGAAGATGTCAGTGTATAACTCAGAGTAGGCTATGGCATAGCACAGGCAAGTCACGTGTGGCAATAAATCAACTTGAACGTTATTGGCCAAATGCGATGACAAGAGCTAAAAAACTCTATTTCACCCGAACTGCAACTCCAAGAAATCCCCCACTCAACGGCTCACTTAATGGGACCAGTCTCCACATATTTCTATTCTTCCGCCAGCAGTGAGAAACAGAGTAGCCTATTTCTTTAAACATTCCGATTGGCTCAAAAGTTCTTGTTGTGCCACGTAGTGTTGCCCGAGTCATAGCAACTAGTATTTAACTTATAAAAACAACACAAATCTCCCCATGTAACTATTGCTGCATGACGTATGAGCTGACGGCAATTTATTATCCCAAGTCCTGTCAAAGTTCGAGTCAAGCATCCTTGGATAACTTGCGTCAGTGCAGAAACAGATCGCCCCTAGCTGTAAGGTGTTTCCCATTCCGACTGTCTGGTTCAAGTATACAGTTTACCACGATACATACGTGTCTAGGAGAAATTTGTAGTGTAGTCGATGACGTCACGAATGACGTGAGGACGTTGATGCTCGTTTGTTTGATTGTGTGGCTTGAATTGCCGCCATAATGGTCAGCTGTATGAGGGTACAAGCAATGCGTCCCTAACAATGCCAACGTAGTGACATGTGTTCAAGTGCAAGGTTAGAAGACTGTCTGGACGAAACCATTGGCCACTACTCGGTTAGATGACTGTCTGGACGACCCCGTTGGACGCTACTCGGTTAGACGACTGTCTGGGCTAAACCGTTGGACGCTACTCAGTTAGACGACTGTCTGGACGAAACCGTTGGACGCTACTCGGTTAGACAACTGTCTGGACGAAACCGTTGGCCTCTACTCGGTTAGACGACTGTCTGGACGAAACCGTTGGCCGCTACTCGGTTAGGTAACTGTATGGACGAAACCGTTGGCCGCTACTCGGTTAGACGACTGTCTGGACGAAACCGTTGGACGCTACTCGGTTAGACAACTGTCTGGACGAAACCGTTGGCCTCTATTCGGTTAGACGACTGTCTGGACGAAACCGTTGGCCTCTATTCGGTTAGATGACTGTCTGGACGACCCCGTTGGACGCTACTCGGTTAGACGACTGTCTGGGCTAAACCGTTGGACGCTACTCAGTTAGACGACTGTCTGGACGAAACCGTTGGACGCTACTCGGTTAGACAACTGTCTGGACGAAACCGTTGGCCTCTACTCGGTTAGACGACTGTCTGGACGAAACCGTTGGCCGCTACTCGGTTAGGTAACTGTATGGACGAAACCGTTGGCCGCTACTCGGTTAGACGACTGTCTGGACGAAACCGTTGGACGCTACTCGGTTAGACAACTGTCTGGACGAAACCGTTGGCCTCTATTCGGTTAGACGACTGTCTGGACGAAACCGTTGGCCGCTACTCGGTTAGATGATGTCTGCACGAAACCATTGACCGCTACTAGGTTAGACGACTGTCTGGACGAAGCCATCGGCCGCTACTAGGTTAGACAACTGTCTGGACGAAACCATCGGCCGCTACTAGGTTACACGACCGTCTGGACGAAACCGTTAGCCGTTGCTCGGTTAGATGACTGTCTGGACAAAACCATTGGACGACACCGTTGGCCACTACTCGGTTAGATGACAGTCTGGACGAAACCGTTGGCCGGTACTCGGTTAGACGACTGTCTGGACGAAACCGTTGGCCGTTATTTGGTTAGACGACAGTCAGGACGAAACCACTGACCGCTTCAAGGTTACACGACTATCTGGACGAAAACGTTGGCCGCTACTCGGTTAGAGGACTGTCTGGACGAAACCATTGACCGCTACTAGGTTAGACGACTGTCTGGACGAAACCGTTGGCCGCTACTCTGTTAGACGACTGTCTAGGCGAAACCATCGGCCGCTACTAGGTTAGATCACTGTCTGCACGAAACCATTGACCGCTACTAGGTTAGACGACTGTCTGGACGAAGCCATCGTCCGCTACTTGGTTAGACGACTGTCTGCACGAAACCATTGACCGCTACTAGGTTAGACGACTGTCTGGACGACACCGTTGGCCACTACTCGGTTAGATGACTGTCTGGACGAAACCGTTGGCCGCTACTCGGTTAGAGGACTGTCTGGACGAAACCGTTGGCCGCTACTCGGTTAGAGGACTGTCTGCACGAAACCATGGACCGCTACTAGGTTAGACGACTGTCTGCACGAAACCATTGACCGCTACTAGGTTAGACGACTGTCTGGACGAAGCCAACGGCCACTACTAGGTTAGACGACTGTCTGGACGGAACCATCGGCCGCTACTAGGTTAGACGGTTGTCTGGACGAAGCCATCGGCCGCTACTAGGTTAGATGACTGTCTGCACGGAACCATTGACCGCTACTAGGTTAGACGACTGTCTGGACGAAGCCATCGGCCACTACTAGGTTAGACGACTGTCTGGACGTAACCCTCGGCCGCTACTCGGTTATATGACTGTCTGCACGAAACCATTGACCGCTACTAGGTTAGACGACTGTCTGGACAAAGCCATCGGCCACTACTAGGTTAGACGACTGTCTGGACGAAACCATCGGCCGCTACTAGGTTAGACGACTGTCTGCACGTAACTATTGACCGCTACTAGGTTAGACGACTGTCTGCACGAAACCATTGACCGCTACTTGGTTAGACGACTGTCTGGAGGAAGCCATCGGCCGCTACTAGGTTAGATGACTGTCTGCACGAATCCATTGACCACTACTAGGTTAGACGACTGTCTGGCCGAAGCCATCAGCCACTACTAGGTTAGACGACTGTCTGGACGAAACCATCGGCCGCTACTAGGTTAGATGACTGTCTGCACGAAACCATCGGCCACTATTAGGTTAGACGACTGTCTGGCTTGCACATTGCCGTGTGACACTCGCTAACTCCGTACAAATCTGATATAGAGGAAAACTCAGGCGCCATGACTTAACAGTAATTCGAGTACCAGCTCTGAATCAGCGTAACTATGGCTCGATCGATGTTCCTGAACTAGTGGCTGGACCCTTTGTTAATGCCATGTCACATTAGAGAGCTTGTGACAGCTTTCACTTCGGTAACTTTTTAGTCAACAGGTTGCTACGAGATGAACCACATTGACCTGCTGCACGCCGCTAATTTAAATTTATATCACGTGTCACAATGTATGTTTACAAAAACAACCTTCGAGGACATTGACATCAAAATTTCACATAGAAAATGGAAAGTCAAGAGACGTTCTTTCTCCCGTAGCACGCCAAGTCACAGTAGACAATATAGTCGTGGAGATTTTCGGTCGATCAACACAATGAATTGCAGGCAATGGCTACAGCAGGGTATTTTAATTCAACGCCCATAGGCTTCCAGCAAGTTCAAATTTCAAGTATTCCAACTTTGGCTTCTACTGTCACTGAAACCTACTAGCGAACGTTGGAACTTGCTAGAGCGTTTTTAACCAAATAACCTACAAATTTGGCTATACACTACCAATAGTAATTGTAGGTTCTTTTACAAGCCATAAATCTATGACATAGGCCAGCCGACTTAATTTCACCTCCAAAGGAAGGCATAGTGAAGGATTTTAAAGCTCTTAAAAATCCGACGACTACAGCCGGGTGTGAACCCGCAATCTTGGGCATAGCAGTTCAGCATGCTACCGACCACGCTAATTATATTGGGCGGGGAGTACAGATATTCGAACACCCTAACGTGAAAGAAATATTCCATAAAATATTACCGTACCAATTAATTAACAAACCTTTTGTACAAAGAAAAAACCTAGGTGAACCCCGTTCCAGAAAATGGATCAGTTTTTTTTTCCGGTCTCTTCATTTCAAAAGTTGAAATTAACCTCAAAGTGACAAATGTATAGAACTTGACTTTGAGATCAAATGAATCCCTTGTGTCACGTTGATAAACCTCGTCACTGTGGAGATTTTACTTGGGAGGGTCCACCTTGTCACGTAGTGGCCAGCACTCTTGGCTTTCACCGCGGAGGCCCAGTTCGATTCCTGGCTCTGCCAAGAAATTCAATTCTAGTTTGAGGGCTAGAACGGGGGGCACTCAGCCTCGTGAGGGGGGTTCGATTCCCATCTCAGTCATCCTGGAAGTGTATTTCCGTGGTTCTCCATTTCTACTCCAGGCAAAATACGGGATGGATTGTAAATTAAAGTCACGGCCGTCTCCTTCCCAATTCTCATCTAAATTACAAATTAGCTTACACATACTAAAACAGTCATCACAATAACACAGGTTATCAGACAAATTATACACACACGCACACACCAAAGTGCTCGGGGCTACTTGACTACGATGTCGCAAAGCCCATAAAGAATGAACAACAGCAGCAACTTACTTGGGAGGCTTTGTTCGTGCTTTAAGCAATCAGAAATCGATCGACCCTTCAGTAAGCTTATACCTGGGATGAGCCCATCGTGATGGAGACCGTATCTATATATTGACGAGGAGGATGAAGTACTGCTATGAATAACAAATGAGGAGTTGATGACAATCTTACTACAAGATGAAGTCGGCTGCACTAAAGGATATCAAACCACACCTCAAAAACGTTACTCTCTGAGAAAGTATCTTTTAACTGATCTGCTGAGAAGTTAAAATATGGCATGGCCTACTTCCTACTCCATATAATTCATTTATAATCAGCCTGGAAACAGATACATTCGGCGGCTTCGGTGGCGTGGTCGGTAGCATGCTGAGCTTCAATGCCCAAGATAGCGGGTTCAAACCCGGCCGAAGCCGTCGGATTTTTTAAGAGCGATAAAAATCCCTCAGTATGCCTTCCTTCGGAGGGGAAGTAAAGCCGGCGGTCCCATGTCATAGATTTATGGCATGTTAAAGAACTTTCCACTAATTACACCTGTGTGAAACTAAATTGTATAGGTAGCTCTTAGGTTGCTACGTTCGTTGCCAAGAGCCGACTGCGGTGGCGTCTAGTAGCTAAGTTCTGAACTAGGCCTAGTAGTCGTTGACGGTGGCGTTTGGCGGCAAAAGTAGGAACTATTTGAAAAATTCAATTTGCAGTCCTTACTTGAATTTAAAAAAACAGATACACACACTAAAACAGTCAGCACAATTAACACCGGTTATCAGACAGATTCTACACACACCCAAAGTACACGGGGCTACATGACCGCGTTGTCGCAGCCCCTAAACTAAGGAACCAACCAACCAACCAGATACATTCAATGAAGTAGCTCATGCCAATGAATGCCATGAAGCAATCTTTTTCAAACTCTCGCATTCGTCAACCAATTTAATTCTCTACCTACCGTCTATAAAGCTAGTACCCGTTGTACAATACACAACCTGATAACTATTGGACATAAGTATGGACAGGAAATTCCAATTCTTAGAATCAAAACTTACAGCTGCTACCTTCTGTTGTCTCTGGGTTCGATTACCGCCTCCAACAAGAAATTTAATTCCAGTTTGAGTGTTGTTTCCCCACTTCCACTCCAGGCAAATGCTGTGATGATTCCTAACTTAAGACTAAGCTGTCTCCTTCCAAATCCTAGCCTCAATTATAAATACATACACTACTACAGTCACCACAACGACAGAGATTACACACACGCACACCCAACTACCCGCGGCTACATGGCTACGATGTCGCACAGACCCTAAATGAATCAACAGCAACAACAAAGCCCGCGGCAAGCTGCTATCACAATGCGATTGTGTCAGCAGAGGCTGGTTGCGAGTACCGTTGCCATGAGAAATTAAAGCATCTGTTGGATTAGGTTATGTGGTAAAGGAGTTTACACCTTATCGAGTTCGATTCCCGAATTCATCAGCGATTGTAATTCTTTTCCTTTCGTCTCTACGGCTTGTACTCTGTCTACAACACATGGCCTGATAGCTGAAAAGTTGCTGTCATCTCCGCATATCTTTAAAACTGCATGCAACTATCAAAAGCAGATTGTCAAACAAAGGTTACGTTCTCTACTGCTATGTCCAAGGATTTCTGCGATCACTTCGTGGTGTACGGCTAGCGAACTTGGCTGACATCCTGAAGGTCCGGGTTCGATTCTAGGCTCTGCCAAGACATTTTGTGAGTGTTGGAACGGGGTACACTCAGCCTTGTGAGGCAAAACTGAGAACAGGAAGCTCAGTTTTCCACCTAAGCCGTCATGTAAGTCGTTTTCCGTGGTTTTCCCGCTTCTACTTCAGGCAAATACTGAGATGGTTTCTATCTTAAGAACATGGCAGCCTTCTTCCCAATCCTATCCCCAATTTACTAATACAGCTATCCCAATAACACAGGTTATGACACACACAACCAAAAATACACGGGGCTATGTGACCGCGATGTAGCAGCCGGACATGGTGGGAGTCCGTCATTTTGTGCATTCTATGAATAGGTCAAGCAAGATCTCCTCACTAATAATAATAATATCGTATGGCCTCGGGTGCCGGGTGCAAGCTTTGTAATTTGACACCCAGAGGGTAGCTTGCATGTCGAATTTCGTTGTTCCTTGAATCACTATGAAAGTCAAGGAGGTTAGATATCTAAGCTCCTTGATCACTATAGCTCTTTCTAGTAGAGAAATGAGGAACTTTTTGTTGGCGGAAACTCCCGAGATTAATTTTGCCATTATGAACACGGCCTACTGAATTCAAATGGGTTAATTGGCATGCCAACATCGTATGACATGCGTGTCGTATTTTTGCCGCCTTTCAAAAATCACTTACCACGGCCAGGAGCGAACCTGCAATCTTGGGGTTGGTAGACCGACACGCTATCCATCACCCACCGTGGCAAGCTTATCTCCTCACTAATAACTATTGAGAAGAGAAGTGCTTTGTATGTGAGAATGGGATAAGCCGAACAATCTAATTTTTCAAGTGTATTTTGACCGAGAGATGTTACTCTCTCTCTGATTTCAAATTCATATTTTCGCATTTCCTACGTTTTTGTTTGTTAGAATTATTGGCCGGTCCCATGGTGTTAAGATAGCGCGCCTGCCTCTCACACGGAGGCCCCAGGTTCGATACCTGGTTCCATCAGGAATATTAGAAACTGGTTTGCCACTTCTACTTCAGGCAAATGCCAGGATGGCTCCTAACTTATGGCCACGGCCTCCTTTTTTCCAATTCTCCTCTGGATTACAAACACACACACTAATACATAAATAATAATAATAATAATAATGTTATTTGTTTTACGTCCCTTTTAACTACTCTGGCTTTTAGAGACGCCGGGGTGCCGGAATTTTGCCCCGAAGGGGAACTTTAACGTGCCAGTAAATCTACTGACACGGCTCCCTCGCATTTGCGCACCCTCAAATGCCAGCTGACTGCGCCAGGATATGAATCTGGAACTTCGGGCCCAGCAAGCGAGAACGTTACCCCTGAGCCACGCAGCCAGTCACACACTAATACAGCCACCACAATAAATTACACAGGTTATCAGACAAATCCCCTACACACACACCCAAGTATACGAGGATACATTACCACAATGTCGCAAAGCCCCTAAATTAAACAACACAACAGTAGGCTTTATAAATAGTAGGTCATATGTAACGAACAATGTAGGTGCAGAGTGACATCAGATAAGATAATTATTCAGTCAATATAGTTTACAAAAAGACCTTTAATAGTAAATTGTAAGAACGACTCTCCATTCTCCTTTGCACGTATGAATGGAGTTAAGAAGTATAGCTTCCGGGAAAGCTGAAATCCCTCTAAGGAGATGAAAGGAGATATGAAATGGGTTGACATCCAATCCTATTTTGTGAACCTCGTATCCAATTCCGCAGTGGATTCAATGGAGACTTGCCGGGTGATTGTGCCGTCATCTTGCCGCTTGCAAGATATGTAACACCAGACATTCCAATTCTAGTTGTCAAGTCCGCTACACAATAAGCCTTAACAGACGAAGAATTTAAGGTATTCTTATTTCCGTATCGTGTGATATTCGTGAGTAATGTTTGTCTTTGTCTACAAACTGAATATCTTCTAACACAGCAAAACTCTCCCATTTGCTCGACTTGGAAAGTATGTTCCTGAAAAGGAATAGTTACTGCTACAACACATGTAAAGTACTCCAAGTAGGGCTTCAAAGAGGTTTTTGTAGTTATTCTTGCTGTTGTTGTTGTTGTTTCATTTTAGGGGCTTGCACTTCGTGGTCATTTAGCCCCGTGCACATAAGTGTGTGTAAGAATTTGTCTGATTACCTGTGTTAATAATTGAATACTGAGAGACACGTGTTAATACTATAATGTTTATTATTACTATTACATGTTTTCAACCATTCATTTGAGTCTTCATCAGCATGGGTCGCATTGTTATAACATTCTTCATCATATTCATCTTCTTAAAACGTCGTCTTCGACCGGTGGTTGACGATCCACATCTAGCTGTGATCTTGACATTGCTGCATCAAAGGCCTCTTCTGACGTCCAACAATGCCGTCTGCGGATGTCCGTCACCGACGAGTTTCTTCGTCTTCCAATAGACCCTTTTCCACGCATTTTCCTTCAATATTATTAGTTGTAGTGACTGGTATTTTTCGCCTTTAATAACATGTCCCAAGCATCTTGGTTTTCGTTATTTCATTATAAGCAGTAGTTCACTTTGCTTTATCATCCGATGAAGGACGTCGTTATTCGAAATTTTCAGTAACTACCCATGATATACGTAGGATACGTCTGTACAGATACATTTAAAATGCCTCAATTCATTTCACAGTACTGTATTTGGGTCCAAAGTCCAACTTTCACATCCGTAAAGGAGGGCAGAGAAAATGTAGCTGAGGTCTGAGCGTATGAACATACTTATATTGTACACTAAATACGGCACTTTTACGAAAAACAATATAGTAAATAAAATAAATAAGACCCCGCGGAAAATGAGTTTATGGCGCATTCTAGTAGCCAGCCATCGTCACTACAGATCAGTTGAAATTAATTTCAAATAAAACGGAATGTCACCGAAATACAGAGGTTTTTATTTTTAGTGGAAAGAACGTCCCATATCTTCTCACTCTCTCACAATTTAACTTTAGTTGTTGTTTGTTTTACATGTGTATTTTCATTACATTTGACACAAAGAATATATTGCTTATCCTCAATTGGGGTGTTTTAAGTATTTCTTTTTAGTGTTGAAAGCTTAAATTCTCTCTCATGAAAACTTTACAGAATGTGACTTACCCCGTTTTTCCCGTGGAGTCTTCAATTTCATTTGTAAGGACGTCCATTGTATTTGACTTGTATATTCAAAATTGTATTTGTAGAGTGTTTTCGTAATTGAATAACTTGAAAACCGCCTGATCTATACTATGAGAAGTTGTTTAATACAATATTGAACGTCATATATGTTTCGGAATATCAATGATTCCATCATCAGAGTGAAGAAATATCAGACCTTAAAAAACAAATAAACAGTATGAAGAGAAGGGATATCCTTACAAAACAGTGTTAAATTTAAAATAATGAAAACTTTCAAATATAATAATGCAAATGGAAAAATACTTTAAAAATGCTATTTTGATGTTCCGTTTAATATCCCGAATAATATAGAGTTCTCTTTTCGTAAACTGTAGATATGTAAAAAGGTACGTAAATCGTCGTTTCACTTTTTTTTTTAGAAAGAAAACGTAAACAAATACTGTCAAAAAATCAGTCGAAAACTTCAAGATGATACTCCACTCTGTAGATTATCTGATTCACAGGTTGCAATTTATTACCCATACCTTTCAATCTTTACATTGAACAAGCAATGAAGGAAATTGGAGAACCATTTGAAGTGGGAGTGAAGATTCAAGGAGAAATAATTTCAACTCTGAGATTTGCCGATGACATAGTCATCTTGACCGACACGCCTGAGGATTTGAATGAGTTTTTGAATGGTATGGACTCCGTCTTGAGGAAAGAATTCATGATGAAAATTAATAAATGTAAAACAAAAATATTGGAATGCAGCCGAAATAAATCAGGATCCTCTATCGACATCAAATTGACAGGTGAAGAACTAAAGGAAGTAGGAGACTTCTGTTACTTAGGAAGCAAAATAACCAGTGATGAACGAAAAAGGAAAGGAAAGGAAGCTTGTAGTTTAACGTGACCGTTAATCTTGAGATCATGAGCCACGGGACCTCCTTTTTACGTGGAATCCGAACCACAGGACATGGCATTTCACTTCGAAAATCTCACATGCATTGACCGGGAATCGAACCCGGACCGCCTTGGTGAGAGGCATACAGCTAGACCGCTGAGCCACCACGCCCCAAGTGATGAACGAAGCAAAGAGGATATAAAAAGTAGGTTGGCTCAGGCAAGGAAAGCATTTCTACAAAAAAGGATTCTGTTGACATCGAATATAGATTTAGGTATTAGGAAGTCGTTTTTGAAAGGCTTTGTCTGGAGCGTGGCTCTCTATGGAAGTGAAACTTGGACTATTGGTGCAGCAGAAATAGGAGAATTGAAGCGTTTGAAATGTGGTGTTACAGGAGAATGATGAAGATCAGATGGGTAGATAGGGTTACAAACGAAGAGGTATTAAGACTAGGGGGAGAGGAGAGACGTTTCTGGCGACTGCTAATGAAGAGAAGAGATAGGTTGTTAGGACACATACTAAGACACCAAGGAATAGCAAGCTTAGTTATGGAAGGAAGGGTCGAGGACAAGAACTGTAGGGGTAGACCAAGGTTAGAATATGTTAAACAGATTGCCTCGGATGTAGGGTGTGGTAGCTATGTAGAGATGAAACTATTAGCTCAGGACAGGGAGCCATTGAGTGCTGCATCAAACCAGTCAAAAGACTGAAGACTCAAACAACAACAGGTAAACATATTGAGCGGACAAAAATATTTTAAGTAGTATGAAATGATCATCAAAAATATCTTCTTATGAAAAGTCGCTTTCTAATTGGAGTATGGGACAAGTAAAATGTCTAGCTATAGCCTCATCTAACCTTCAAAATGAAATGAAGATGTTTCTTACTTGTTGATATTCTGAAACATGTACGAGGTATAATATTTTAAAACAACTTCTCATTGTATTGAGCAGGCGGGTTTCAAGTTATTGAATTCTATCAATCAATACGGATATTACATATTTTACCATTTTTAAAATGGTTAATATATACGCATTCAATGTGAAGTTTTATTTGCATTATTATTTTTTGTAAAAGGAAGGCCCATTTAGTGTACAGTATAAGTATGTTATAGCAATGCTGATGAAGTCTCCAACGAAGGGTTGAAAACATTGTTACAATACACATTATAGTATTAGCAGATGTCTCTCACAAGGGAAATATCAGATAAGACAGGTCGGAACCTATCTTCAAACTTTGTGGACGCAATCGTTGTACTATAACAGGACAACGTGTGAAAAATCAGCCTCCAGTTTGAACTGCAAGGCCCCGAAATCGTACCTGACATCCTGGTAGGCAGGCTTGACGCCTTGTGGGGCTGGACATCCCTGAGGCACTCTGAGTAGTAGCGAGGCTGATGCTGACTAGAGCGTGCGGCTGCTTCCCACCAGCCTTTAGTGCTTGGTCAGGGCTGTCCCTTCCAACATGTACGGAACTCGCAACTTCGCATTGATTTATAAGAGAGATTCGCCACATGAATTCGGAGCCTTGCAGTTCATACTGGCGGCTGATTTTCCGCACGTTGTCCTCTTATAGTACATCGATTGTGACCACAATGTTTCAAGATAGGTTTCGACCTGTCTTACCTGATACTTCCCTTGTTAGCACTCAATTGATACGAAAGTTAATGCGGTTATTGATCACATTATCCATCATGGTTAATGTTTTAACTTCATACCTGTATTATTGTGATAACTGTAGTAGTATTATCTCAGCTCAGTCAGTGATTGAGAAACTAGCATGAGGGCTGAATCGAGGTGCACTCAGCCTCGTGAGGACTATTGAGTAGCTGTGTGACATCGAGGCAGCACCCCGGTCAGAAAAAAAAAACATTAACGGTCGAAGAGACTCGATCCGCTGACCACACGTCCACTCCGCAAACTGTAGGCCGAATGGCTGGGCAGTGGTCGCTTAGTAGGCTAAGGCTCTCATTGGCTGTGGTGCCACATTCTGTTTTTTGTAGTAGTGTGTGTCTGTGATTCAGGTGAGTATTGGAAAGGAAGCGGCAATGGCTTAAGTTGTCTGTCCTGACAGTTGTCTGAAATAGGTGTGAGAAACACAGAAAATTCTACCAGAATAGTTGAGATACGAATCGAAGGTATCGCTTCTCAGTTCTGCCTCAGGGGGTGAGTGTGCCCTGTCCCAGCCCTCAGACCAGATTTAAATTTATTGGCAGAGTTGGGAACTGAACCCACACATCCGGAGCGAGGCTTGAAAAATGGCACCATCGTTGGGATTGGAACTCGAATAGAGCACCTGTCCGGATTACAGGTTTCGAGTTCTAGTCCGGACAGAGTGATGGTATTTCTATAGCTGACTGCCAGCGTGGCTCAGCGGTAATGTTCTCACTTGCTGTGCCCAAGGTTGCAGGATCAAATCCTGGCGCAGTCAGTTGGTATTTGAGGGTACGAAAATACGAGGGAGCCGTGTCAATAGATTTACTGGCACGATAAAGATCTCCTTCGGGGCAAAATTCCGGCACCTTGGCGTCTCTAAAAGCCAGAGCAGGTAAAAGGGACGTAAAACAAATAGCATTATTATTATTATTACTCTATAGTTATTACCATCCACCTCCTGGTGTAGCGTGTAGCATCTTCGGCTGTCACCCCGAAGGCCTGGGTTTGATTCCCAGCTCAACCAAAAAATGCAATTCTTGTCTGAGGACTGAAAAGGGGGGGGGGGGGATACTCAGCCTCGTGACGCAAAACTGAGAATAAATGGGTTCAATTACCACCTCAACCATCCTAGAAGTGGTTTTCCGTGGTTTCCCACTTCTGCTCCTGACAAATGTCGGGATGGTTCTAGCTGAAGGCTACAGCCCAATCCTCACCTGAATTAATAACACCCACACGCAACACTACGGACACCACAATAACACACGTAATCACTTTTTTAAATTATTTATTTATTTACTAATTAATTTATTTATTTATATATTTATTTATTTATTCATTTATACACACACTTAAGTAGGCTACACGGGACTAAATGACATTGATGTCCAAGCCTCTCAAATGAAACAACAACAACAACAACAACAACAACAACAACAACAAGATATTACCGTTGTAAGATGGGCTTTTTCTACTATTGTGTCTATGAAATTAATAGTCCAGGGTATGGTACGGTTTATGAAGATTTTTCTTTTTCTTATTTTGTTTCATTTAGAGGCTTCGAACGTCGTGACCATCGACTCCATAATTATACTGTAGGCTACTATGGAATTTATGAAATCTGTCTGATATACTGTGTTGTTATTGTGACATGATTATTACATTTTATTAAAATCACACAAACTCTCATGTAGGTGATCGCATGAATCTAATATTTCAGGTATTAGATTTTTTTTTCAAATAACACTTAAGGATTTGACGGCTGGCATAATAATGGATGAACCAAGTATTTTGAACTTGTTCACCGGAGTCTAGTAGGTTTAGAATATCCCCAAACATTCACTGAATACTGTACGTTTCAATCAACTAAACTATGAAATACTAATATATTTACAGGTACGTACCAGTAGAGGAAGCTTTGGATGATATGTCGGAGCTCACAGGCCTTGCAGATGGATCTGGCATGTGCATCAGGAGAGCATTGAAGAAGTTGTACAACTGAAAATTAAATGGTAATACATTTTAAATATCACACATAAACTGCGGGGAAAGAACTAATGTTACAAAGCTACTACAAAACAGTTAAATAAGGAAAATCGGAGTAAAATATCGTTTAGTGGTTGACTGACCGAAAGGAAAGGAGGACTGCATTTGACTAGAAAACGGTAGGAAAATATCGGTTAAGCTGCTAGGGCGATCTAGACAACTCAACAAAGCAAATGTAATGTTAGGCCTACATATTTTCGGAATACTAAGGCACCTACATTCAGAAAAAAATAATTTCCTGAAGTCACCTTATTTCAGATAATATAAATCGACAAAATGTATACATACATTTTTAATGAATATTTTTCTAGAAAAACTTTTACAGTGTGTAAAAATATAAAAAAAAATAAAACATCATCAATGCACCGAAAAGCCTCCGTGGCTTAGGCGGCAGCACGCCGGCCTCTCACCGCTGGGTCCGTGGTTCAAATCCCGGTCACTCCATGTGGGATCTGCGCTGGACAGAACGGAGGCAGACAGGTTTTTCTCCGGGTACTCCGGTTTTCCCTGTCAAAATTTCATTCCAGCAACATTCTCCACTATCATTTCATTTCATCTGTCATTCATTTAATCATTGCCCCAGAGGAGTGCGTCAGGCCTCGGCAGCCGGCACAGTTCATATCCTCGCCGCTAGATGGGGGCTTCATTCATTCCATTCCTGACCCGGTCGGAGACTGGAAGCAGGCTGTGGATTTTCATTTTCATCAATGCACCAGTAACATCTGTTGTGTGATGTTATCTTCTCTGTCACAAAATTGGCCTCGCCTCATATATGCACAGTCCAACTAATTGATTAACTGAGGATATAACATAGTAAAATGATGTTTGAAACATCATTACGCTGATTCATACACCCATCCTTGGCTAGGAAAATGACTAATTTTAACCAAGAGAGTGGAAGGTACATTGAGCATATTTTGCAGGCACAGCGACGATATGTTGTTACATTTCTGCAGTTGAAGGGTATAAGGAATTGATCTTAAAGTTTAAGACTCGTTCATATATAATACGTAAGATTTTAGTCAAGGGTGGTGATACTTCACCAAAGATGTGTGTAAAAACCACTGATAAGGCACATTTGAGATGGCCGCTGTCGGCACTGGGATTCAAACCTACTTGCCTTATGTTGGAAGCATCATAGAAAGGATTCGATCATACATTTTCTCAGTAGTACTGTCACATGAGGCTGAGTGTATCCCATTCTAGCTTGTCAAATATTGGTCATTATCACCATGTACTTGGTTGTGTGATGCCTGATGAGTAGTGATGAGTGATGAATAGCCGATTGTTAACAGACTCTTTAACGGAAATTGACCGTCAACAAGCGATTACTTGAATAACCAAGGCCGAAAAGAACTTTCGGTAGAATGGACTTTTCGTTAAAAATTGACTGTAGGAAATCTGTTCTCGATCGAATTGCCACATGGAAAACTTCATGTTGAGTTCATTGGCATCCGAGCTTGACTGTAAGTGGGCAACAGCTTAAATCGTCGCAGTTACTGTCAAATATACAATACGGGAACGGATCGTAATTACAAACACTATGATGTGACAGCAGATGAAAACGCTTGAGTACAACGCTCGATTCGACTTCCGTAAAACGCTGTTCAACCGCGTCAACGGCGCCGCGCACGTCACACGTTCGCATGAGATTGGGAGCTCCACTTTAAAACCTATGTACAATCGATGCATCGCAGCAAAATCTGCAATTTGCAATGCTTAGACGGACTAGCCGATTTCCCAAATTCGCCTATTCTATTTCAGGCATTAATCTAATTCTTACGTAAGCTCGGTCGACACGTATACAATGTGCGTTATCCACGTGTAAAAGTAAAACGTAGCTTGTTTACCGAAACGTCGATTTGACCAAAAAGTCGATTTTACTGTCGATTTTACCGAAAAGTCAATCTTTCAAATTCGATGTTCGACGTTTTATAGAAGTTAAATATGTCTTAGCTATTCGATTATCCGAAAGTCGATTATTGCCAGAACTAGTGATGAGTTTGCCTGATAACCTGTATTTCTTTGGCGACTGCAGTTGTGTGCAATTGTATTTACCAGGGTCTAAGGTACGGGTAGGTACCCTGAGACTGAATTTAGGTTACCATTTGGGGGTTTCCTGTACGGAATTTGGAAAACAAACGCATAGCGCTGTAGCGCTAATGTTCGAGCATTTTGATCTTCGGACTTCCAGCTCCTCTTTGTGTCGAAGTGCGTGTTAAGTCGCGGATTGCTTATGTATTTTACTGATCTAAACATGATCTACCGAAAGCGCAGCGCAAGGCCATGGGGCCAAGCTATCTGGGGACTCGGTAGACGTGGGTTCGATTCCCACCATTGGCCGTCCTTTAAATGGTTTTCCTTTGTTTCCCCATTTTCAGTTCCAGGCAAATGCTGGGACGGTACCTTCTGACAAGCTACGGCCACTTCCTTCCACATCTATGCCCAGTTTAATTCATTTTCATTCATTTCATCTCTCATTAACTCCTCTCATGAGGTTGACGTCAGGAAGGGCATCCAGCCGTTAAAACCATCCATCAGATATAACTTTATCGCATCTCATCCCCGACCCCGTTGGAAATGGGAATTGTAAGGGGTAGACGTTGCATAGATAATAGACTGATCTAAACATGATCGTTAGTGCACTTTCTTGTTCGAATTAGATTGAATGTCTCCCGCAAAATCAAAACAAATGAAATAATTAACGAGACAACGGTACACAAGCCTGGAAGTGAATTGTTGCGCTTCTGTCTTAACAACGTAGCGTAACCTGTTCGTGACAAAGAATCCTTGGAAATTGAATTGCAGCTATAAACCTAGCTGGTATAATTACTCGCCTCGCTGTGGATGTCTGTGGAACAACAGGCACGTTATATTCATTCCCCGTACTCGCTCGCAACAGAATTACAGTAGCAGAACGCTCGGTAGAAAGCAATGGAAAAGTAAAGATAATAATAATGTTATTGGTTTTACGTCCCTTTTAACTACTGCGGCTTTTAGAGACGCAAGGGGGAAGATAACCTCATTGTTTCACCCCTTAAAACCCCAATAACTAACTAACTAACTAACTAGAGACGCCGGGGTGCCAGAATTTTGCCCGGAAGGGGGATCTTTAACGTGCCAGTTAATCTACTGACGCGGAGAAAGTAAAGAAGGTGAACTTTGATTCTTCCAGTCGGGATTGACTACGCGACACCCCATCCTGTTGTTTGCTACTGATAAGTAGTTAATTCATTTTTGGTGCTTGGGGCATCCTGGTCATCAGCCCCATGTAGTTGTATGCTTTGAACTTTTCTGATAACCTGTATTTAAATGACGACTGTAGTAGTAGTAGTGTGTTTAGCTATGTAAGGTATGGGGTAGGTGCTCCGGGTCGTGAAATAAGGTACTATCCGGGCATTTGCATGGAGGAAGTGTGGAAAAACCCGGAGTAAACCACACTCAGGATATCCACTAGCAACGCCGGGATTCGAACCTACGATCTCCGGACTTGCTGCAGCTGCCAGTGTGGGCGTAGTGCACAATTTAACGAGCACGGTTATGCTGTGGACCGGCTGATTTAATTAGAAGTTTGGTCATCAGCCCCATGTTCTTGTCTGTGTATAGTATTTGTTTGATAAACTGTGTTGTTGAACTGTTTGCATTAGTGTGTGTTTTCGTAATTATCTGTATCTAGGTCTGAGATAGGCCCAACACCTATTTAAATATGATATCATCCCCGTATTTTCACTGAGGATATGTCAAGAACCACGGAGAAGTAACATTTAAGATGGTTTATATCGACACCAGGAATCAAACCTACTTGTTTAATGATTTTGATTATATTAGTGACATCGTGGTCATGTAGTCCCGTATACTTGGATGTAGGTGGAATCTGTCGAATAACCTGTGTCATTGTGGTGGCTGTACTAGTGTGAGTATTTGTAATTTTGGGCCGTAATTTGGGTACTAGACGGCCGTGGTCATACTTTTGGTACCATCTCGGCATTCGCTTGGATTAGAAGTGTGGAAACCATGAAAAAACACTTCTAGGACAGCTGAGGTGGAAATCGAACCCACCTCTTCTTCGCTCTACCTCACGAGATTGAGACGTGTACCCCGTTCCAGCCCTCGGACCAGAGTTATATTTCTTGGCATAGCTGAGAATCAAACCCGGACTCTACTTGCTTCAGCTCCTATAGCAGTCGTGAAACGTGGACTCAAAAACGTGCTTAGCTAAGTCGCTGGGTGTTATTTTATTCTATGGCCTCTCATAATGTGTAATCGCAAGAGTAGACAAGATTTCTGTAGAGAACATATAGTCTACTTTCTCCTAAATGTATGAGTATAGTTATAACTCTTTGTCTTTATCAAAGAGTATAATATAATCATTTCTTGGTAGAAGTTCTTAGAAACTATTTACCTCTACCAAACACCACAACGTCGAAAAAACTACTACCATCATTGAAGAAAGAACGAGAAGAAATATCTCAAGAATTTTATGGATCTGGAGACATAATCGACCGGACGTGGGCAGCTTCCAACTTTGAGTTGAGGCATGTGTTTACAAGTCTGGCTGTCCATGGCTCTCACCACCTTAATTGTATTAAAAATATTTCCATGACCCTACAGTGGCGTGTGTATACCAACTATGTGGACAAGCATGTGAACGCTACCACTTAAGAGCTCTGTAGTAAAAGAAAACAATCAATCAAAGACTATGCAATTCAAATCCACAGAGTGCAATTTTAGTGTACATGATCATTCTTTAATTCGATTGCTTATTGCCTGCAATAAAAGTATTAATTAATATCCTGAACTAGCATTAACTGCTCGAGTTCAGGTACTATGTGAGATCGTTTTGTTCATTAGTTCAAATGAAAATATGAAAATCCACAGCCTGCTTCCAGTCTCCGACCGGGTCAGGAATGGAATGAATGAAGCCCCCATCTAGCGGCGAGGATATGAACTGTGCCGGCTGCCGAGGCCTGACGCACTCCTCTGGGGCAATGATTAAATGAATGACAGATGAAATGAAATGATAGTGGAGAGTGTTGCTGGAATGAAATTTTGACAGGGAAAACCGGAGTACCCGGAGAAAAACCTGTCTGCCTCCGTTTTGTCCAGCACAGATCTCACATGGAGTGACCGGGATTTGAACCACGGACCCAGCGGTGAGAGGCCGACGTGCTGCCGCCTAAGCCACGGAGGCTTATTAGTTCAAATAACATTTTCAAATAACACACAATAGGCTGTTACAAACATACACTCAGAGTACATACACACACACACACACAAAGATAGACAGACTCACAATTTTTGGCCCTGTGAAGATCTCAAAAGTCTACTTTCATTTCTTGCAAAAAATCGAAAGTAGGCTGAAAATGCTACCATTGTCTGACTCGAAGCCGAATTGCAATTGTTTCATGCACCTGCTCTGAATACCGGGTCTCATTTTCAACCCTTGTTCTTTAAAAGTTGACCCTCATTGTACAAGATTCCCCATTAAAGAATGCTTTCGAGTCGGTCAATACAAATTATGCCTATTGCTCATTGAGCAATAATATCTGTAAATAAGATTGACACGTCACACAAGTTTAAAGCGTAACGTCCTTTGGTATGCATTCCACATTAAAACAGTAGGATCCATGGCTCGTGATCGCGAGATTAACGGTCACAAGCCATTCTTGAGCGTTGTCTAGTTCTATTATAGAACAATACAAATTGTGCCCAAATACATTAAGCGAGAAAACAAGTACTTAAACACCCTAATATCAAAGAAAAACTATATTACATGAAATATTTGTAATAATAAAATGTATATAACCATAAGTCAATATATATTGTACTTTAATATTGTACCGGTATCAGTCACATTGTGACCTTCCCCAGCGTAATTTAGGACATGAAAAGGTTCAAGAACACATACTTAATATACGTTTGCCATAACAGAGGATGTTATCAAAAATTCTAAAAGTAATATACGTCCAAAAGCTCACACATTAAAATTTAACATACAGATCTGTTACGAAATCTATTAAGTAAGAGAAACATGAAAAATATGTCTTGATAAAACAGCGTGGAATAGAAGAGATGTGTATGGGAAACTATAGTCTATAGTCTGCCCGAACCCACACGATTTCTGTATTTACACGGATGGTTCTCTCTTTTCTAAAGTCGACGAAACTAACAATGTTGGATGTGCATTTGTAGTTTATGAGAATAATATTGAGGTATTGTCATCACAGTATAAACTGTCTTCAAATTGTTCAATTTCTCAGGCAGAACTTTGGGCCATAATTTCTGCAGTCCAATGGTGCAAAAAGAACAACAAGAATGCTCAGATTTTCGGTGATTCCCAAGCTGCACTAAGGTCAATAAATGACAAGTACAATTTGAACCCAGTTGCTGTTACTATCAGAGCTATTGCTCATCAAAACTCGCACATTTGTTTCACCTGGATTCAAGGACATGTCGGAACTCCTGGAAACGAAAGAGCGGATCAACTCGCAAAATCCGCAGCAGCATCTAATATGCAAGCTTCATATGACAAGTCTCAAATATGTTATGCAAAGAGACAAATTAGAAGTCACATAACAAGTCAATGGAACAAGTACTGGCCCGTTATACAAAAGGATCTGTAACAAGTTTTTTTTTTTCAGAAGTTCACCATAGGCTCCAGCGTAAGATGTTTGGGCGGAATTTTGAACTTACTCAATTCTTAACTGGTTACGGGCGTTTAAATCCTATCTCGAACGTTTTAAAATTAATATTGTAGATGGTTATTCCTGGTTTTGTGATTCTCCTCGAAAAATAGATCACCTGTTGTTTGAATGCTCAGTGTTTGGTAAAGCCAGATACAACTTGAACTGTCACTTAAATTTCTGCAACTTGAAATTTTCAAATCCACTTTATATTCACGAAACAATATTGTTATAAGCAGTTTTTAGCTTGTATTCATCTTATTTTACAAAAATTAATCTCATAATTTATGATGTAATTAATTTTTCATTTTGTAACAAACTACAACCCTAATGTACTATGTGTAATAGGCTTCCATTTACTGTAATGGATATTCAATAAATAAATAAGTGGAAATTGCTAGGTTAGAACTGATATTTTGGTATGTATTTGCTAAATAATGGAATGAAAACGTTGGAACAAGCGTGTTTTGAATGGGCAACAAATGTATTAAAGTAGGCTACAATATACGATTCGTATACTTACTTATGGTTAAAGAAATGTTATTATAATTACATGGCCAATAAGGAATCGGGCTATCATGGTAATTTTTATGTCATATTAAATATTTATCACTAAGATAACTCGATTTTATGTAGCCTACCTACTAAAGGAGAGGAGGTTACTCAATTGCCAAGCAATCATCATGAAATCGTGCTCATTTAGGCTTAGATAAGGTACGATAAACACTTCATCTTCATCATTTTCACACAGATGTACGCAGGATGATTAAGCCATCTACTGATTTGGTATTGGACATTCCAAGCATTAAGTATGCAGAAAGAAGACTGTTATGGTATCGTGATATCTGTTTATCTAACTCATGAATAAAGTGCGGCTTCTGTCTGTCGGAAGAGATACCTGTAGCTGAGAGTACAACTCACATTACTGACATGACATTTCCGTTCCAAGAGGAATGAATAATATATGACTGTTTAAAGAAGGAACAAACTGTATTTTTACGTTAGATATGAAACTCGCGAAGTTTATGACGCAGTAACATAAATATTTGAGACAAGATATAACTCCAAAACGTGTTTTACCAGTGCACTATTCTAAGCTGAGAGGAAAGTTGCCAAATATAGAACTTCAGTGACGTTAAGAATGGTAAGAATGTGATCATACTTGGTTGTCGCATTTTACAGTAGTCTTTACCCACTCCATTGGGCTCGTTCTTTAGTGCAGTCACACAAAGAAAGGATGAGCGCACTCTCCATAACTGATCACCTGCTAGTGTAGGGGCTAGCATTATTGACTGTTCGATTCCCGACCCTGTCAATAAATTTAATTTTGGTCTGAGAAGTGTAATAGGGTACACATAGCCTCGAGAGGCACATCTGAGAAGAGGTGGGCTTGATTCCAAATTCAGGCACCCTAGAAGTGGTTTTCCGTGGCAAATGCCACGTAGGTCTCAAACTTAAGGCCATGGCCGCCTCCTACCCAATACAAGCATCGATTACAAATACATACATTACAACATACATCTCAATAACATTTGTTTTCAGACAAATCGCCCCACACATACACTTGTAAACAAAGCTTGATAACCGTGAAATTGCAAAGCCCCTAAATAAATAAAAAATAACAAATGGTGGTAATTGCTTTGGTGCAGTTCACTTCATTCACACACATATTCGTTTTACTCATTGTATAAACAATGGCACTTTGCCTTCAATATGGAGATGTGCTAACATAATCCCACCACTTCCTAAGAAATCATGTCCACTTCAACTGTCCGATTACCGCTCTAACTCTATTCTCTCTGCTCTCTCCAAATCACTATAACGGTTAATACATGGCCAAACAGTGGTCCAAAGAAGGGCCATATCACAGCACCTGTCTTACTTAAAACAATTGATAACACGAGGCAGGAAATGGGCCACAAGACAGGTAACAATACTCACTCTCCACGATTTTAGCAGGGCATTTGGCACCATAAATATCCAGATCTTATTGAAGATGATCCTTTATTCTATTATACTTATCTAATGGATGAAATCAGTGGGTGTTAGGTCAGAGTACCAATTTGCAGTGGCGTCACACAAAGACAGGAGGCACCACCAAGAAACTGTCCTTGGGTCCTTTTTTGCATGCTTTTCTCTTATCAAAGATATCTCCTCCATTCAAAAATATTCCCCTTATGCAGACGATCTCTATATATACTAACACACTAACATCAATGAGATGTAACAAAGGATATAAACACAATTATCCATCAATTTAGTGTAGGCCTATACGTCAGTGACAAAGCTCTCTTTCTTGGTCCTAAAAGATCCAAATCATCATCATTAAAAACGATACAGTCAGTCTGTGAGACTAGACTGTATATCATTTCAAATGACGCATGCTACAAATGCTACATATGTTAGAAAGGCTCAGGAGGGCTTCGAGCGAAGCGAACAGACTCCATTACAGCACGAGATTTAGCTTTAGTAGATATAATAGCACTATTACTGTCAACAGACTCCATTATTAACACACTTTACGTAAACTGTAAGTAAGCAAGTTTAACGAACGATCCACAGACTCCATTATTAACACACTTTACTACCCTGCATAAATTGTAAACTGTAAGTAAGCAAGTTAAACCAACGAACCCACAAGTACAGAGATAGCAAGAATCACGTGAACGCTTCATGATCAACAAGTTGCAAGTCATTCAGTATCACGCAGCTAGCGCGTGAGAGCAAGTTAAGTCCATTAACTTAGACCTCCCGCGCGGGGAACGGAGAGCGGGAGGTGCACTCTTCTGCATGACGTCATTCACGACGTAACCGTAACGCATAACGTTAGACCCAAGCTTAACGACGAAGTCGACAAGATCATTTGAAATGATAAAACAACTACGTTATTCCTCCAGTAACATTGAATTCAACCATCATTCCCTGTAGCAACCTCGCGGCGACCTTGACAGAAACTGTTGACTGGTCAGCTCACGTAAGAAATGCATGCACACTACAATGATGTACGCATCACCCGCTCGTGCTCCTTACAAACTTTTTACTACAAGATATTAAGATTAATCCCATCTAAATACTAATACTACCAATTCTAGACGACTGTGATACTGATCTCGTCTCCGCGATTCAAGGATGAACATTGAACTCAAGTTTTCGATTTCCTTTGAATCTAAGATACAATGCCCACATAACCACAAGCTAGCATAATCTTGGTTTATACCGTACCTGATGGACGCTATAAACTTTAATTACTGACATACATCTATCGATATCTGCATGAAAGAATCCCACTGTGCACGTCATACAAACTGAATTACTTATCCTAATTTCATAACCGCTTGTCATTGCCATCTACCATTTGTCGAAATTCGTCCGCCAGTTTGCCTCGTGGCTAGTGCTCTTGGCTGTCACCGTGGAGGCCCGAGTACGATTCTCGGCTCTGCCAAGAAATTTAATTCTGATCTGAGGGCTAGAACGGGGTACACACAGCCTCGTGTGGCAAAGTGAGAAGAGGAGGGTGCGATTCCAACCTCAGCCATTCTGGAAGTGGTTTTCCGTGGTTTTCCTCTTCTAATTCAGGCAAATACCGCGATGGTGCCTAACATAAGGGCACGGCCGTTTTCCTACCTAAATCCTACCTCGATTATAAATAGCCTACACACACTAAGTACAAACAACACAGCGCACTCTGCACACTCCCAAGTACACGAGGATACATGAATACGACGTCGCGTCGTAAAGCCCCCAAATAATCATCATCAACAACAAAAAATTGTCCAGATTCAACTATTCTTTAGTTGTAGCTGGGTTACGACTATAGAATTCAACTCTTGCTGATATCAGAAACTTCAAGACTAAGTTATAAAAGGAATTGAGACCGGATACTGAGATTACCTGTTGAATACTCGTGACCGTCTCGTGTGAATGGTGATGAATAGTAGGACGCATGGCTACGCTATTATAGAAATGCTTTTAACATTATTATTATTATTATTATTATTATTATTATTATTATTATTATTATTATAGTTTATTGCTTGACAACATTATCTCGGCAAATACCGGCTACATTTTCTGTTACAGCCTGGTTCGGCCTTAGCAAGGAACCCTCTGTACTGAGATAATTACGATTACACTGTTCAGAGACTTCACATCCATGTCGTGCCCGCAGTCTTCACGAGTCTCCTTCATTTGTAGGATGAGCTAAATTCCCATCTGGATCATCGAGCTTTGCTGAGTATTCGGCCAGGGCATTGTCACCAAGGAACTTCCTAACAATATGGCATGTGTTTAACAGAACTGCCCTCTGAAGTTCAATATATATCTGCGGGTGAAGATTCAATATTGATAGACTACTGTGGTGAGTTTTCGGTATAACACCAGTACACGATACAATTATTGGGATGGTAGTCACCGAATCAAGTCTCCACTTCTACTTTATCTCAATTGCCAGCTCTGTGTACTTAGATATTTTAGTAGCAGCTGTTGTTTGGATGTTTTGAGTGTTGGGACATGCGATATCTATCAGTAATGCCTCTTTGTGTACTTTATTGATGACAATGATATCTGGCCGGTTGTTACATACTGCGACATCTGTCACAACTCCTCTGTCCCAATAGAGCTTTCGAGTACTGCAGATGATGTGTATTTCCAATAGGGGACGGAGCTTTGAAGAAGTTTGTACTTCAAGGCCAGTTTCTGGTGAATAATGTTGGCAACTTGATCGAGTCGATGTTTGTAGTCAGTTTTGGCAAGGTGGGAACAACCTGATATAACGTGTTGAATGGTCTCACTACATTTGCCACAGCGGCGACACTTCTCACTCTCTGTTGTTGGATCTTTTATGATACATTTCCGATAGCTTCGAATAGCAACAACTTGGTCTTGGATAGCTACAACAAATCCCTCTGTTTCCGGAAAGAGGACCTAGTGGGTCAGCCATGCGTGCGACGCTAACTTGTCGATGTGAGGCTGGTCCAACTCATGTGGAAACTTCCCATGAAGCGCCTTCCGTTTCCAATTCCCGATCTTGTATTCAGTAGTTTTCATTTCTTTTACTGGTGGATCTAAAGATGACAAATGGAGCGGTGTGTAATTATCATCAGCTGAAGATACGGTGTGATGGAGAGGGGATCTTTCTCCTTTGTTGTGGAAAAAATGCACGCAGAGTTGCCACTTGTTTTGTATGAAGGTTCATGATGTCCATCAGTCCTCTACCACCTTCAGACCGAGGTAGAGTCAGGCGCTCTGTTGCTGATTTCGGATGGTGCATACGATGGCGTGATAAAAGCACCGATGTTTTTCGTTTCAGATCGTGCAGTTCAGTTTGAGTCCACCTTATTATACCAAAGGAGAATGTAACTATGGGCATTGCAAATGTGTTAACTGCCTTAATGATATGTTTAGCGCTAAGTTTTGAAGAGAGAACACTGCGAAGTCGTGAAGTATACTGCTCAGTTATGTTCTTCTTGATATCACCATGTCTGAGACGGGTACTCTGGGTGAACCCAAGATATTTGTACAATGCGCCTTCCTCCAACGGCTGAATACTCCTCTGTCCCTCTCCAACAGGTATTCCTTGTGCAGAGTGCGAGCCTCTAACAACAGTCTGTGTTCTGCACTTATCATAACCAAACTGCATATGGATATATAAAGAAAAGCTCTGAGTGATAGAGATGAGATATTGTAGATGCACTTTAGTTGATGCATACAGTTTAATGTCATCCATATAAAGAAGATAGTTCATCGTGTACGCTTCACCATGATTACCCTTAATACTAAATCCGTAGTTGCTACTGTTCAGGATTTGCGAGAGAGGATTCAATGCCAGACAAAACCAGAGTGGGCTTAGCGACTCTCCTTGGAAAATTCCTCGGCGAATCGGTATTAATGAAGATGTTAAACGAGTGCCACCCACTGTAAGTTGGAGGGCAGTGCTCCATGAAACCATTGCGCACTTCAGGAAGTTCACTATAATAGGGTTGACCTTGTAAATCTCCAAGCTCCGTATAAGCCATGTATGAGGCACGGAATCGAAAGCTTTTTGGTAATCAATAAAGCAGGCATAAAGATTTCGTAATCTACAGCAGGCCTGCTTTAATGCCACGGCATCAATAGTGAGCTGATCCTTACATCCTTGAGTTATTATTATTATTATTATTATTATTATTATTATTATTATTATTATTATTGCCTACACGAAGCCTCCGTGGCTTAGGCGGCAGCACGCCGGCCTCTCACCGCTGGGTCCGTGGTTCAAATCCCGGTCACTCCATGTGAGATCTGTGCTGGACAAAACGGAGGCAGACAGGTTTTTCTCCGGGTACTCCGGTTTTCCCTGTCAAAATTTCATTCCAGCAACACTCTCCACTATCATTTCATTTCATCTGTCATTCATTTAATCATTGCCCCAGGGGAGTGCGTCAGGCCTCGGCAGCCGGCACAGTTCATATCCTCGCCGCTAGATGGAGGCTTCATTCATTCCATTCCTGACCCGGTCGGAGACTGGAAACAGGCTGTGGATTTTCATTATTATTGCCTACGGACCCACGCGAGAATACTTGCATGTGAATAAACCACCATCCAGGCCTTTTGAGCCTATTTTTCACATTTTGCACAAATGAGGAAAAAGTAGACTTATGAGATCGATCCGGGCAAATGTCTGTCTGTATGTCTGTCCTTCTGTGTTTCTGTCTGTCTGTCTGTCTGTCTGGCTGTCTGGCTGGCTGGCTGGCTGGCTGGCTGTGTGTGTGTGTGTCCCCACACCCTATCAACTCCTAAACAGCTGCAGCAATCAAATCCAAATTTGGTACGAGCAAATATCTATACCTGAATATCTCAAGCCCATATTTGAAAATGATGTCAGTGCTACCAACTGCTGAAAAATCGCAATTGAAATTTCAGCTCCATGTTGGATATCTTGGAAGGTATGAATGGGAGCTATTCCAAAATTGGCACACATATAGATAATACTATTTCAGTTTAATTTACAGGAGGCCATGCATGGCGGTGTTGCCAAAATGATTCTAAGCCTGCTGATAAGTCCAATCTTTAAATGCATATAACTTCTACACTATCAATTGGAGTTCAACCAAATTTCGTATGTACTATGTGTACATAAACTGATATGACCAAGCATATTCTTAAAATTCACCAGGTCTGCCAACTGTTAATAAATAGTCTCTCTCTATTTTCTTATCCAAATACCAATATATCAGAAAGTATGCAAGCCGACAGCTTTAAGCCATGTACACGTATAGTACCTGATATTCTAGATTAATTTGGAGCATCTTATGTACGTCAGTGCTACCAACATGATTCTAAGACTGCTGATAAGACCAATTTTTAAATACATGTAACGTCTATACTATCAATTGGATTTCAACCAAATTTCATATGTGCTATGTGTACCATAACAGATATGACTATGCTTATTCTTAAGAGCAACCAGGGCTGCCAAATGTTAATAAATGCTGTCTCTAATTTGTACCCAAATATTTATATATCAGAATGTAGGTAAGCCAACAGCTTTAAAATTTGCGTTTGTTCTGTATAGCAGCTGACATTCTAGATTAATTTGGAGAAACTAATGTACGTCAGTGCTGCCAACATAACTAAGCCTGCTGATAGGTCCAATTTTAAAATACATATAACTTCTATACTAACAAATGGATTTCATCCAATATTGGCATCACAAGAGATCATAATATTTCACTGACCAACACATGCATGAAATTGTTGCCAACATGATTTTTCGCGCGCTGATAGATCCAATGTCTAACTGCATGTAACGTCCATGCTATCCATTGGACTTCAACCAAATTTTGTATTCTGTACCTTAAGAGATGGAACTAACAATATATTCAGTCACCAGAGCTGGCAACTGTAGTGCTCTATTAGGCTACATTATACCAGGTATATTTCGAACTAATTTGAAATATCGATATTGCCAAATTAATTTCGTCATTATTCTATATAGGTCTATATAGTTTGGCATGAATCTTAAATTTTAAGAAAAGTAGGCTCTTTAGTTCTTCACGGAACTTCTTGTTGTATGCGGGATCGACGCCACGGACTTCTGGCGAATTAATGCAACGACGAACACATAGAGAAAAGTAACGTATCAAATTGAGTTGTGTAGTTCATAACGGCAACCTCTTCCCTCACATTAGAGTTCGTGCAGGTAACTTCCTCTCTGCTGCAAACTAATTTGAATGGAAGTTTCATTTGTAAGCCGTTATCAACCCTCTGCTGATATGAAGTGCCTTCCGCCACACTTGCAACCCCCTGTGTTGTTAACTAAGTCATTACTGAATGTATTGCTATAGAAACACGGTGAATTCTTAATGCAGGTTGTTGAACGAGAATAGTTTCACACTAACAAGTCCGTCGCGTGTTGATCATGTGTAAGCAAATACTCGTATAGCCAACACCACCTAGATACAAAGGCCATTGCACTGAATTGAAAGTTACCAAGGTGATGAATCTTGAAGGCAGATTTGTGTTAGCATGCCATTATAGCTATTCTGCGATTTTTTCAGATTTTTGCTGTAAAATATGGTTTACATGTGTTGTGTGCCATAGTACAGGGGGAATTATGATAATGAAAATAAAGTTCAAATGTTTAAATTCCCTGAAGAAGATAATTAGAAGAAACGTTAAACGAGAGAGCTTCATACTGTAACCGATCAGGGGGCTGAGTATTGATAGCATGCCGAGTCATCTAAGACCTGGGATAAATCGCATACAGAGCATGCATAACATTTACTGTGTTTCCAGTGCCGAGAATTTTATTGGAACGACGGACGGAAGGAATGATGGATCCTGAATCGTACTTATTTAGACGTTGATGCTACGAAACCAAGAGGGTTTTAATAATAATAATATTTGCTGGGAGAAAGCACTGACAGCGTTCAAGAGGCATTGGTCTACGTGCAGCGAAGACAATGCGAGCGTTTCCGAGAAGCTGAGTGACAGGAGTGGTCATTGTTACCTCCGCCGAGTTATTGTGAACATTTCAAGTAATATTTACGGCCCTGGACTCGAGTTAATCTTCCCCACGCCGAGCATCAGCGAGGCCAGAGTCCCAGAACAATGAGAAAATAGCGCATGATGACCTAATTCTTGATCCACATATCCGGATATTTTGTTAAGATGCCATATCAGAGCTGAGACCAAGTTGATAATTTAGAAATTTTAATCTCGGCTAAGTGTTGAGAATGGCCAGAGTTATGGCCAGGGGGATGACAGTTCATAGGGAGCGCGTGGGTCGGGGTAAGGCCCTGTACTGTTTGTTCTGCCAACCAATGAAGAATTAATTTTAGCACTAAGGTTCCGTAGTTGGCACTCATGAACGTTCACATCAAACCGAATGGCGGAAGCGGGAATAGTCTGTTTTGATTGATTTTCCTCGTGGTGTTGTTGGTTGTTTTGATTTGTTCAGTATTTTATTGTTTATTTGAATTGAATTGAGAGCCAATCATGCCACTGCAAGGGAGGAAAAATTGCCAAGCACCGGGATGTAAGAATTATAATGATAGTAAGAACAATACGGCAATTTTCATCTTCCTGGATTTGACCATGTGTAAAACTAGTGGGCAATATGGACTACTCTCGAATAAAAATATATAGAGAATAAATGTGTGCATTTCATCTCTTGTTTGTTTTCTTACCCATTCTCCTTTGCATTGCAATAAAATTTGTGGTTTAGGGCTACGGGGAGGGGTGGGTGGCAGCGGGCATGCTAGGCAAAAAGTGAGGTTATGGCAATGTAGTGTGTGCAATTGGACAGTTTTCTTTATATTCATCGAATATCCCAACAATTCCGTAGAGTATGAGAGCAATTTTAATTAGCCTAGAGGTGAATTAAGCTCTAGAACGGCATAACGGTGTCCTTCGTGACAAATCTATTGCCAACATTGATATATATGAAAATGTATTATTTTCCTATCTGGACGTATATTTCAGCGCCTAGCGGAAGGCGCAGTTATGTTTGTGTTATTTTCATCAATAATCAATAACTCATCGCAGAACATACTGTTCATTTACGTGTAATAAAGGCTACATTCATATGGCTTTTTACTTTTTATGTTGCCAGACTTGGCAGTACAATCCATAGCCTCAGGCGGTGTTCTCTCTCGGAAATTCTATAACCAAAAGTGACGAATCTCTTATACTTACATGATCCTTGGTTATGGCGACTTAAAGATCTAAACCGCGGAGTGATACTTCCTTCCCCCTCCAACATGACAGCATTGGCGCGGGAGTTGGAACTACGTAGACGCGTCATGATGCCATCATCAATTATAAAATATCTGCCGATCGTTTTTCAAAATAAAAGAAGATTTGAAGCCGTCCCAAATCTGAGCTTTAAGGAGAACTTAAGATAACAGCGATGTGACGATTTCCCTAGAATCGCAACCATACAGTGAAATCTGCCCATTGTATTGAAGTGACAGGACCATATAGGCACTTGTCCCGGACTAGGAAAGGGTAGTCAACATGAGATCTTGGAGCCGGAAGACTGTACGGTGCTGCTCTGAAAAGTGTAGCCGCGTGTTAGTGTAACGTCCACAGAAACTTAGTTCGTGTTTGCGTAGCCGAGTGCCGCATTGATGTGAAGAAAACGTGATATATCTTTGAATTAGTTGAACTGTGTGAATTAATTATCCAAAATATCAACTCGGGTAGTCGAGACAGAAACAGTAATTTTAGAGTACCAAACGGGTTGGTGACCCGAGACTGTATTCATATAAGCGCTAACCCGTCCATACCAAATTTAATCATACGGGGCGCGAGATGCAGGCGAATCGAAGTAGCTTGATTTATATTTTATGCTATGCTTCGGAGGACATAAATTAGTTGCCATTTGCTGACAAAGATTTGTGGCCAAGTTCTGAATATTTGAAACGGTCACGAGCCTAAGCCAAAACAGTCGTGTCGAGGATCGAACGGGTAGTCCATTCGTGGAACATACTTCGAACTGTACGAGCCCGTGCGAGCTGTGTACACCAGTGACGTTATCGTCGGACGGTCAAAACGACGGGAAATGCCATTGCGTGTGTTTTATTGGTGTGAATAATTTATTAATTGAGTGTTATATGTTTGTGTTTCGTGAATACTTATGTGTGTATACCTTGTGTTGCTAAGGTCGTACCTAGACTGAGTATTTCATGTGTGACAAGATCACGAAGTTGAACACTATGCATGGACTCAGCATAGAAGCCATGAGAGGCTAGAAGGCATCAGATCGGGAGTCGAACGTGGTCATCCCAGGAAGCTGTCATGGATTTGTCATCCCCAGGAAACGATGAGTATTAACTTTTCATTAGAGGGAGCATGAATGCAGATATCGGGTAGCGAGATAACTTGTACTGTACAGTAGTATTTAGATCTTTTTTGTGGCATTTGTCACCATTTTCTTTGTAGCTGGGGAGCGAATTTTTTTTTTTTTTTTCGGGTCAACATGTTAATGTTTGTGTTGTGACTTGTCAGACTGTAAAAATAATGCATGTTTGTGGGCCTCTGACAAGGAAGTCCGTAATTGAGTTTGAGCCAGGACTTTGTAACTGTAAATATGACGCGCATAGGTTAGATTTGATGGCTATTTTTTTTTCTTTTTTTGGTAGAATTGTAGTGTGATGTATACTTTTGGAGTGTCCATTTAGCAAGGATATCATTTTTTTTTGTTTGTTTTGATGTGACATTTTCGAGTCAAGCTAGTTTGATTTTTCTTTTGAGCCATTTCGTTTTCTGGTTAGATTAGGGCATTAGGAACCCTGCCCCTTTTATTTTCGCCAGACCGGTCGGTATTATGGTCAGTGATCCTGTTCGTGGAGGCGTGGCTTACGCCTGTGATTGTGTATATTTAAGTGTGTGTGTGCAGTTTGTTTCCGGCTGTGGAGTCGTTGATTTTCGTACCAAAGTGGTAAGTGATTTTTTTTGCCAGTGTGGCCGATGAGTAAGTGTATCCAGGTGTTTACCCTGAGATTTTTAGTGTTGTTTCCGGCCATGAAGCCGAGGAGTATGTTGATTTTTATTTTCAGGCGGCGATCCTGAGGTACTTGGGTGATAACGCAAATATGGTACGATACCGGTAGGTTATTAGTTATTTATGTTTTGTTTTTGATGCGCGCACACACACATTATGTCTTTATTCCCACAGCGCAGTTGAGAAAGCAGCTGACCCTGGCCATATTTCTTCGCGACCAAGGTCTGGAAATTAACGTTTATTCCATATTTAATTCATGTCACATTTAGTATTGCTGTTGGAGCATCTCAGAGCTGGCCCACTGTAGAAGTGCGGTATTTCTGGCAGACTGGCTGGACCCGTGCTAATGACTGCACAGCGGGGTTTCTTCCGTTTGTCAATGGTCACCCTAGGGTTAATGGATCGAGTGTAGGTAGTTTCCCTGTAGGAGTGGGAGTTATATTTAGTCATGTTGACCTAGTAATTGTTTGGTGAGCCTCTGTTTGACGGGCTATTGTAGAGTAGTTGCTGGCTTGTCACCAGCTGTGTTTTGGTTCGTCATTGTTTTTTTTTTGTCGCATTCCCCAAATGTTATTTTGTGTGTATCTCGCTAACCCAGGTCACCAGTATTCATGTGGTCCCAATGGAGCTGACGGACCCCAGGTTCGATGCCCCATTATAGAAAGGAGTACTCTCGTCGTCCTTAGTGTACATTTGTGTGTATGTGGGAGACAAAAATTAGATCCATTGCAGGTAGTTTGTTTTGATTAAGGGCAACTGCCAAGTTGAGTTGAACCTTTGATATTTGCAAGTAGGCAGTTGACAGTCACCTAATGTAAATGTCACCCCAAATCAGCTGTTTAAAGTAATTTTTTATGTTTGCAGTTTTGACAGCTGGATTTTGGTAATGTTCTCTTTTTCTTTTGAGTTTTTATTAAGCAAGGAAGAGCGATGGGATACCAACTCCGACTGATGTTTTGAATTTTGATTTCTGTTTTGATCCTTTTATTTGATTTTTTTGGTTTGGTTTTATATAAATGTATTTTTTTAATTAGGTAGTTTTTTTTATACTTTTTTGTAATTGGGACTGTATTTGTTCTAAACCTGATTGCCTGGTTATGAATAAATTACAGATTTTCTGTAACCTGTGTACGCCATTTCACGTAGTTAGAAATACCTGTTTCATTGACCTAGGACAAGCAATTTTTTTTTGGATACCAACGAACGGTCCACACCCGAGATTATTATTATTTTATTTTTATTAAGGCCTAGAGACGCCCAATCGGGTACAATACCAACAAAACATTATGTGGTATGTACCAGTACACGTTGTTTTCTTATTATTTTCTAAGCAGTGTTAACCTACTACATCATCATCATCTTCTACAGTTTCCAGCCCCTGCCTGCGTCTGCTTGTTAACCTAAATATCCATTAACAATATAACGAGCCCTAAGTACTGTACTATTAAGGTTAGAGTAGGCCTAAATGCAATTGCTCCAAATTTCAGATAATAACGAACAGTGTTTCTCATTAAATAATAAGCGAATCTCCCTACATGCGAGGCAATTTTGTTGTGCATGGGAGAATTAAACCTAGTTATACCGGTACCGTATTCTTTTATAATAGACTATACCATTTTGAAATGTTTACATCTATATGTTTACTTATGAGCATGCTACAGTTAATAGTTGACGGATATGAGCCTGTTCTATGTGAAATCAAACAAAGCTGAGGATCTCTCAATGATTTTAAATCTTTGCTAACACACTGTCTGTTGTGATAAAATACTGAAAAAGCTATGATGTGATAATTATAAAATTCTTTTTAATGCATACCAGCATTGAGAATTGATATTCAAAGCTAATGATTAATAGATCTATAATGAAGTCTGGTGTCACTAGAAAGTCATTTAATATGTACCACAAATTGCTCAGATTCAAGATTGTTTAAGTAAGAACCTGACTTCCCATTAATAGGGTTATCTTATGCATAACTTTTCCGCCAGATGTCATGACTGATCTGTGTGGTACTCAATTGATTTGCCTTCCGTTGGCATTTTATACGCATCGAATTTGAAGAATGGCAAGTTAATAATACGATAAATCTTCACTCTTAAGCGTTTGTAACAGCCAAATGCGTGTTATTTGCGAATGTTATTTGAAATACAGAACAAAATAATTGCACATAGTACCTGTGCGCTACCTGTTGGTGATAATTTAGGATATCCCTATTGATCCCAGCAGAGATATTTTCATAGGATATTCCGTAATGAAGGAAACCGTTTAAATGCAAGATATATAAGTAGACCTGTAGCATAATAGATTGTTCTAAAGCTAAACGTCTGATATTGGTACTGTATCATACAGTGCTTGAGACAACGACAAAAAGCTAGCCCTGTAAGTTGGAGATTATCATTGCAGTAGGCTAATTCATAATCTTTTCTACATCCTTTTGTGCATTAATGCACGCAGACTGTTCTCAGGTACTGTAACGTTCACAGGCTATTAATTTATGAAAGAATCAAACCTATTCTGGAGTACCGTATGGTATCATTGTTCTAAGTATGTAATACAGCATAGATATAGAGTTCCAAAATACACCAGCCTCGTCTCTCTGTATGCAGTACGGCAGTGGAGTCTGAGACCTGGGATAGTAAAGTGAACGAAATTTTATATTTCACTCCGGAGTAGGAGTGGAATTAAATTCAGCCAGCCAATTCAATACTATTCCGGCGTAGAATTAAACCTGGAGTGAAACGTATAATTTTACTCCGACAAGGAATTAAATTGGGAATGGAATATTGAATTCTATTCCTCTCAGAATAAATCTCGGAATAAAATCCAATTCGATTCCGCAGGGAGTGAAATTATATCCATTGCATTGCATTTAATTACTCTCGGAATGGAATGTTGAATGTCACACTCAATTTTGTTCCGAAGGGAATAAAATTAAATCCAAAGAATTCAATGTAATTCTCCTCGGAATGAAACTCTGAAGGAATGAAATTAAATCCATACGCTTTAATTCTATTCCTCTCGAAATGAAAATTTCAACAGAATATTTTGGTATATTCTGGCCGGAGTGAAATGTAATCCGTACAATTCAATCTTATTCTTCTCGGAACGAAACTCTGGACGAGCATTTACTTTTATTCCAGACGGAGTATCATTAAATCCATGGAATAAAATTCAAATGAACATTTAATTCTATTCCAGTCGGAGTGAAATTACATCCATACAAATTACTTCCCTTCAGGCCGGAGTGAAATTAAATCCATACAATTTAATTATATTCTGCTCGGAGTGAAACTGTGAACGAATATCAAATTCTATACCGGCCGGAGTGAAATTAAATTCATACAATTTAATTCGACCGAATATTTAATTCTATTCCGGCCGGAGTGAAAGTAAATTCATACACTTTATTTTTCCAACCAGCATTTCATTTTATTCCCCCCGGAGTAAAATCAAACCCATACACTGTAATTTGAACGAACATTTAATTTTGTTCTGCCGGATTCAAATTAAATCCCTGCAATATAATTATATTCTTGCAGGAATGGAGCTCTAAACAAGCATTTTGTTGTATTCCGGTCGAAGTGGAGTTAAATCCCTACAACCAAATTCTATTCCTCTCGGAATGAAACTTTGAACGAATATTTAATTCAAATCCGACGTGAATACAATAAATCCATAGATTTTCATGATATGTAAATATGAAGCGAAATTTAATCCGTTGAATTACGGTTTATACCTTGCATAATGGCACTCTCAATGAAGATTTTGTCTTATTCAATCCAATGAATGATAAAGATCGTATGGTCTCCTGAGAGGCCGAGTGCAGGTATTTCTAGTTGACGCTCGTGGGTGACCTGTGCGCCGTAATGATGCTGAAGTGATGATGAAGACGTCACATACACCCAGTCCCCGAACCATGGGAATTAACCCCAGGATAATAAAATCCTTGATGTCCCGAACAAGAATCGAACCCGGGACACGTCGGACCAAAGCCTAACGCGCTAACTATTTAACCACGGTGCCATTCACTCAATTGAAATTCTGGGATATAATGTTAATACCTGAGGCATTTTTCTGAATTTTATTTGACTGGATTATTAATTTGAGCCTACTTTCAACTTATGAAATATAGACTTGTGAGAAGATCAACATTGGGAAGACTGAATTCATGACTAACATCAAGGAAGCCCCGTCCACAATTCCACTTGAGGGGGTCTTCATCCGAAAAGTCCCTGCGGTCAAGTACCTAGGAGAGTGGATCTCGGCAAACCAGAGTGAGAATCTGGCCATAGATACCAGGTGCACCAAGTTCGAGAGGGCCTACCACTCCTGCCGCAGCATCTACGCATCGAAGTTCTTCTCTAAAAACCTAAAACTCAGACACTACAATTCAATAGTAAAACCATCTGTTCTGTACGCCTCTGAACGCCTCGTGATGGCCAGGAAAGGCCCACTCAGGAAACTTGAACTCAAGGATAGGAAGATCCTGCGGAGATACTACGACCTATACGGAAAGAGGGAGGCACCTACAGAATTCGGCACAATGATGAGCTTTACAGCCATCAAGAAGACACTGTGACTTGTAGGCTATAAGAAAAAGGCGCTTGGCCTTCTATGGACACTTGACCCGCATGATCCCTTGCCGGCTCACCAGTAAGATCTTCACAGTGGCAGGAAGAGGGAAGGCCTCTAGGACCAAGTGGATCTCTTGGTCAGGACGGATTTAGACCACCTAGGGATCCCACTTAATTCCATACAGGACCGCCAACAATTCCGGCAAACCATCCGACAGGGAGTTTTTCCTGTATCACTGACAGCTAGGAAGAACACTGGTGTCAGCAGACCACCATGGACGGAGGAAAGAAAGCTGGCTCATAGTCAGATGATGAAAGAGTATTGGAAGAAGAGAAAATACAAATCGACGAGGAGATACGAGCCCCGTGGTCCTCAGTAGGCCCAAACGACGAAGGAGAAGAAGACATGTGAGATCACCTTTTATCCGAGTGTGTGTGTATGTGTGTGTGTGTGTGTGTGTATACGTGTGTGTCCTCAGAGAATCTAAATGGCTAGAGCGATTACAATGAAACTGGGCGAGGTCGTAGTACTATCTCGTCCAACCACGACTGTGCCTTTCAAATTGCAATACGTTTTACGAATTTAACATGACGACCGCGCAAATAATTACACCAGCGTTCAATATTTCCGACAGGATTTGTTATTAGGAATCATATGTGTACCAAATAGACCGACAGCGTTAGCTACGCTCGCTAACGCGCAGCGTAGGCCATAGGACCAAGCTGTCTGCGGACTGGGTAGATGTGAAATGGTTTTCCGTGATTTCCGATTTTCAACTCCATGCACACGCTGGGACGGTACCTTCTGACAGGCCACTGCCGCTTCCTTGCCCAGTTTAATTCATAGTTATTCATTTCGCCTCTCATCAACTCCTCTCCTAAAGTGCATCCGGGTGTAAAAATCCCTCGCCACATAGACTTTTATCGTATCTCATCCCCTACCCCGTTGAATAATAAGGGATAGACTTACATTAGTGTACCAAATCCTGGCCATAGGCTATAAGTACCACTTTCATCCGCCTACTGCACTCCGGGTATGAAATGCCCTTATTCATAATTTACCCATCCGAGTTTGCCAGTAAATTCCATTATAACGTCGAACTTTATATACACATAAATTCTGAAAAGCTCTTGTCCGAGTCTCAACCGGTCTGGTGTATTTTTGATGTGTACCATCTTTCCGCTCGGTTGCTGGATAGTTTTGTGGGAGTGATTTTGAAAATTGGGGACGGAAGTGAATCGGGCGGAAGTGGATCGAGCGGAAGTGGATCGGACGGAAGTGAAGACGCACTGCCAGAAAAATGGGACGCAAGTGATTCGGGTGGAAGTGGATCGAACGGAAGTGGATCGGAAGGAAGTGAAGACGCACTGCCAGCTGGATGTACAATTGAAAATGTGTGTATTGGAAACAAGGTAGTGTGTGCTCTGTAGCGCGAGAATGTTATGGCAATACAGTAGGCAGTGCATTTAGCAGGCAATGGTTTGATGAGCACAGTGGCAAATGTTTCACCGACTTTTATTTGGCATTGAGCAGTTTATGAAGCTTCACGTTCAAGGTTGAATATCACGAGGGGTAGGAAAAAGACGACAAATGACATTTAAGTAAGCGGCATTATTGTCAAGCTGTGGGTGAGTAGTCAAATATTAAATTCATAACAGAATGTTGTTATATGAGTGGAATAAAAGCTGTATTTTCATCATATGTGAGACTAGGTCATTTAATGATTGTAGGAAGCCATGTTTTGATTGTTTACGACGAACTGTATGAGAGCCTTGAGAATAATGAATGTTATAGTTACTGAGGAATGTGCTCACAGTATTTGAGAGTACTGTCGACGTTGTGTGTTACTTTGTTATTATGAATTATTAATGTAAAAGGAAGGAAGGAAGCTTGTAGTTCTGCGTGTCCGTTAATCTCACGATCATGATCCACGGTACCTCCCTTTTACGTGGAATGCGAACCACAGGACATGCCATTTCAATTCGTAAATCTCACATGTATTGACCGGGAATCAAACCCGGTCTACCTTGGTGAGAGACTAACAGCTTGACCGCTGCGCCACAAATGTGACAGTAGCATATCTCCAATTCTATCTATACATTCATCATAGTACCAGTATGAAAATGGAGTGTAAATTAACATTTTAAGAATGTCCAAGCTGTGTAGTATACGAGTAGGATAACATGTCAGATGTTACACATCATATGCGACTACTGTAAGGCTCGTATCTTTTTTTTTTTTAGTCGCTTACCCTACAGGTTGGCTTTTCCCTCAGACTCAGCGAAGGATCCCACCATTACCGCCCCCAGGGCAGTGTCCTGGAGCTTGAAATATCGGGTCGGGGGATACAACTGGGGAGGTGGGACAAGCACCTTGCCCAGGCGGCCTCACCTGCAAAGCCTTATGAGGGATGGGAAGGGATGGGAAGATTGGGAGAGGCAAGGAAGAGGGAAGGAGGCGGCTGTGGCTTTAAATTACGAACCATCCCGGCATTTTCGTGGAATAGAAGTGGGAAACCATGGAAAACCACTTCAAGGATGACTAAGATGCGATCGAGCCCCCGTCTTCTCACATATAGCAAAATATAAGTACGAGGCTGTCTGTACCCCTTCCAGCCATCAGACCACAATTTATTTTGGTGACAGAGCCGGGGATTAAACCTGGACCCCCAGGACGACAGCCAAGAATGCTAGCCGCTAAATCAGGAGGTGAACACTTTAAAAGGAAGGCAGCCTGTAATTTTACGTGTCTGTAAATCTTGTGATTATAAGCTACGGGACAACCAACCCAACCACAGGACGTGGCATTTCACTTCAAAAATCTCATTTGCATTGACCGAGAATCGAACCCGGTCCTTATTGACGAGAGGGAAGCAGCTTGGCATTTTACCATCACACCCCACTCCTCTTTCGCATATTACCATAAGAGCTATGAAACGTACGCAGAAATCTCATTAATAAGAAGAACAGCACGTTGTTGTTGGAATTGTATTTATTTGAACCTGAGTACAAATCAAAACATATTTTTCTACATTCAGTAGACAGGTTGAGACTCGGACAAGAGCTTTTCAGGATTTATGTGTATACTAAGTTCGACGTTATAATGGAATTTGCTGGCAAACTCGAGTGGGTAAATTATGAATAAAGACATTTGATGAAAGTTGAACTTAGTGGCCAGGATTTGGTACTCAATTTATGTATATCTATCCCCTATTATTGAGAAGCGTGGTGGCGCAGCGGTCAAGCTCTTGACCTCTCACCACGGTGGACTGGGTTCGATTCCCGGTCAATGCATATGGGATTTCCAAAGTGAAACGCCATGTCTTGTGGATCGGATTCCACGTAAATGGAAGGTCTCGTGGCTCATGATCGCGAGATCAGCGGTCAGGTAAAACTATAAACTTCCTTTTGTTTTTCCTTATTATTCAACGGGGTCGGGAATGAGATGCGATGAAGATCTATGCGCCGGGTGATATTTACAGCCGGATGCACTTCCCGACGCCAACCTCGGGAGAGGAGTTAAGGAGAGGTGAAATGAATGAATATGAATGAAACTGGCCAAGGAAGAGGCTGTGGCCTATCATAAGGTACCATCCCAGCGTGTGCATGGAGCTGAAAATCGGAAACCACGGAAATCCGTTTCACATTTACCATTTCCGTAGAGAGCTTGGCTCCATGGCCTAGCGCTGCGCATTAGCGAGCGTAGCTTCCGCTGTCATATTTATACATCATTAAATTCTATGGATTTATTTTATTCACGTCGGAATGAATGTGTATGAATTTAATTTCAATCTGGCCGGAATAGAATTAAATTGTTTGGGTTTAATTTCGCTCTGTCCGGAATAGAATTAAATATTTGTTCACTGTTTCATTCCAACAGGCATAGAATTACATTGTATGAAATTAATTTTACTCTGGCCGGAATAGAATTAAATTGTATGAATTTAATTTCACTCCGGCTGGAATGGAATTCAATTGAATGAATTTAGTTTCACTCCGACCTCAAGACTCAATTGAGTTCCACAATTCATTTCACTTGGACTTCAAGATTTAATTTCGACAACAACATTTAGTTTTACTCCGATCTCAAGATTTAATTTCACTCCTACCTCAAGATTTTATTTCACTCCACATTTAATTTCACTCCGACCTCAATATTTAATTTAACTCCACATTAATTTCACTCCGAGTCGAAGATTTAATTTCATTCCTACACCGACATTTAATTTCATTCCTTTAATTCGAATCAGCTTGCGAATTTTATTCAATTCCACATTTAATTTCACTACGACCTCAAGATATAATTTTATTCCGCACTTAATTTAATTCCAACCTCATGGTATAATTTGGTTCCACACTTAATTTCATTCCACATATAATTTTATTCCGAGTTCAAGGATTATGTTCATTCCAGATTTAATTCACAAAAAGTTTCACTACGTGCATTTCGTTCTTCCTTTAATTATGAATGGAGTTTTATTATCCACATTTCACTCCTCACATTTTATTCCTTAATTTCACTCTCAATTTAATTTCACTCCGAGATTCATGAAAAGGTCTAATTCCAGATATAATTTAATTCCGAATTTCATTTCTTTTAATTCACGAAATGGTTTCGTTTCCACATTTTGCTCCTTAGATTTCACTACTTGCATTTCATTCCTCACATTCTATTCCTAATTTAATTCCTCTTCGAATTCCATTCACTCAACCATGTTCTTTTTAATACAGTTCTACGAATCTCGTTTAATTTCGTTCCTTTCAATACTGTTCCAATTAAAATACTTTAATTTTAATTCCTCTTCACATATTATTTCATTCCAGACTTTCGTGCGTTTAAACCATCCAATTTCACTCTTTTTAATATAATTTCGTTCTCTTTACCATCCCTGCATGAGACACTGGTGCTAGATACCTACACAATTCACCCAGCACACATCCTGCTCACATTTCTAAATGGTAAACATATGGTAGAAAGAAACAAAAATTAACAATATTATAGGCTACTATATATGATTCTGATTTTAGGTGCATACCGTTACTATGAACCAGCCCACCCAAGCTCACCCACCCCCGTCCATTGGAGCAGTTACTCTGGTGAAACGTCTCTCATGGGGACTCAGTAATAGGGTAGAGTTTGAAGGGATTATTCTTAACTCAAAAATTAAACATGTAGCATTAAACGATGCACAATTTTGCAGTGTTTATGCAGATTACTCTTAGGATAATTTAAATAGTAATTTATAAAAAATCAAACAGATTAAAAGTAGGCCTATTCAAATTTAGTTCATTCAGCATGGAAAGACTCATTCATATACTGTAACTTCAATAAATGTTATTTAGTATGATTCTTTTGCAAATTTCAGCTGCATTTGAATGCTCAAGACTTCAGACAGAATACTGCATTCCATTGTGCAGATGGTCAAGAGATAACACACCCATTGTGAGTGTCAAGACTCATGCCTGAATAGAAGCGGCTAAATGTTAGCGCTCGCAGCCCGTGACTGTGCTTCAACACCTTCCCTTTCAGGTGGAGGCTCCCTCCAGCTGTGATATTTTCAGAAACATGCATATTTAAACGAATGAAAACATGGTTATGACTCGGCGGAGAGTGGATGGTGAGTAACCTAACCAATCAGTTCAGCAGACAGCACGCCCTTCACTGTTGTGTGCAGACTGGTAGGTCTATACAGAGCATTTGAAAGTGTTAAATGATTTTAATTGAACAGAATAGATCGCTGTAACAAGAAAGAACACACTAAATGTTTTCAAATTACAATTTTCTGCCAAAAGGATCAAATAATCGATTTTTATCTCCCGATTGTAGTCTTGAAAAGGACTAACAATAAAATTGGAGACCCCCACCCAGTAAAAAACATCAGTTTGAGTTTCATGAGACCTTCACGAATATGCTTTTTTTTTTCAAAATCGAAGTCCGAATCGTACTGTTCTCTCGACAGGAAAATTCCGGCATTTCCGACAGTCTAAAGTCACGGTGGTTATTATTACTGTATTTAGTATTTCTTTCATCGTTATGCCCTCCTTTGGAGTGCGATATTAGTACATCATGCAACGAGCCTATAATGGCTATAATTAAGACACGAGTATATTTATAAAACGAGCGTATTCGAGTTTTATAATTTCCATACGAGTGTCTTAATTACCATTATAGGCGAGTTGCATACGACTGTTTATGTTCGACTAAAATTATTATAACTATTTTATGTTCGAAGATAAATATTCATAAATATCTGTCGAGATTTCGCCAGTTTTGTGTACTGAACAGAGCGCATGAGACGCAGAGAATGCCTTGTATTTGACCATGGCCTTCTCGATTACCCCACTATGACACTAGGCAACGCAGTTTAGAAGGCCTTGGAACTCCACGCAGGTGCGATGCTAACCTTATCTAATTGGTCAAACAACTGTTTCTTGAGCTCTGATTGGTGAGAAAAACTGTTTCATAATGAACAAGAAGTTCCTTGACGAACTAAAGAGCCTACTTTTCTTAAAATTGAAGATTCATGCCAATGATTAATCGATATGGATCTATCTAGAATAATGACGAAATTAAGTAGGTAATATCGAAATTTCTAATTAGTTCGAAATACTGTATACCTGGCATAATGTAGCCCAATAGAGCACTACAGTTGGCAGCCCTGGTGACTGAATATATTCTTAGTTCCATCTCTTAAGGTACAGAATACAAAATTTGGTTGGAGTCCAATGAATAGCATGGACGTTACATGCAGTTAAACATTGGATCTAACAGCGCGCGTAAAATCATGTTGGCAACAGTGTCATGCATGTATTGGTCAGAAATAATCTGAAATAATATGATCTATTGTTATGCCAATTTTGAATGAAATCCATTAGTTAGTATAGAAATTACATGCATTTTAAAATTGGACCTATCAGCAGGCTTAGAATCATGTTGGCAACACTGAAGTATATTAGTTACTCCAAAGTAATCTAGAATGCCAGGTACTATACGTGTGCAAAGTTTAGAGCTATTGGCTTGCATTCTTTCTGATATATTGATAAAGACATCATTTATTAACAGTTGGCAGCCCTGGTTGCTCTTAAGAATACGCATAGTCATAGCTGTTATGGTACACATAGCGCATACGAAATTTGGTTGAAATCCAAATGATAGTATGGAAGTTACATGTATTTAAATTTGGACCTCTCAGCAGGCTTAGAATCATGTTGGTAGCACTGACGTATATAAGTTACTCCAAATTAATATAGAATGTCAAGTACTACACGTGTGCATAGTTTAAAGCTGTCGGCTTGCATACTTTCTCATATATATTGGTATTTGGATAAAAGAAATTAAGAGAATTTTTTAACAGTTGGCAGCACTGGTGGTTCATAAGAATACGTTCAGTCATATCTGGTTATGTACTGAACCCTTATTGATCTTCGATAAATAAGTATTCATATGTATTATTATTATTACTACGGCCCAGGCAGTACTTGAGGAAGTCGACATGGATATAAGGGAGGCTAGCATTTTGTAATATTGCAACAGGAGCTGAGCTGGTAGCTATTCTTGGGGGACGGCTAGAATTAGTCGGGTTCAAGGCCAAATTGAGCAACTACTGTACCAAAATTGGAAGCATAAAGGAAGGATCACGAGGCACTTGCAACGAACATACGATTGAATCAGCCAATCACAAGAGACCAAGCCATGACCACGCGGTGGACAGCGTCAGTAGTAAAAAGCCCGCGGAAATGGATATCTAGAGAACAGCCGAACGGATTAATCTCCGCACGAGTGAATTGAGACGTTTGATTTATTTGAAGAAGAATGACACTAGTCCCATCTTTGTGAGACAAAAACTCTGGAAGTTTTTATCCGACTCCACCCCACTCCTCCGCCCTGTCAGTTTTCTAATAAATAGTTTGGCATGACGCCACTCTAGGTCAATCGTTTCGGAGCCGTGAGGGGCTTACTTCACGCCAGTTTGTATTGTGATTTTTGACGCTCGAAATTATTAGAAGTCATTCTTTGTGGAGCCGTGAGGGGCTTACTTCACGCCAGTTTGTATCGTGATTTTAACGCTCTGAATTTGGTTAAGTCATTTTATTTGGGAGCTCTGAGGAGCTAAAGTCACAGCGATTGCATTATCGAATTTTAAAGCTCGAATACATTTTTTTTAAAATTCTGGAATCAACTTTATTTTGTGAGCTAAATATTTCACGCCAGTGCGTGATAACATTGTAACATTTACTTAAAGACGACGATTTCAGCTCTAAGGGGGAAGTCTTGTAACACCCTAATTAGCGCTCACCGGAGCAAAGGTCCACCGTACAGGACGGGAATACCGAGCAAGATAGCGACTGCTAGTGCAGCCAAGATCTTAAACTTGTTAACGAGCCAGTGACGTGGTCTCGAGGTGTATATTTATGTACATATTGCAGTGTATTTTATATGTGTTTTTATTGTGCGTGTGTGCGAGATATTTAGGGCCAGCCTTCGCTATTAATCGCATTAGGACAATTGTGGGTGAACTGAGTAACCTGCAAGCGATTATAGATAGGTAAAATAATTAACATTGAACTTTTCTGCCAAGGAGTCGATACCAAGATGATCAGCACGTGGTTTAGAGTTGGGATGAACTTCAACAGATCAACGCAGACGACTACTATGGAGTGCTAATTTGTCCATAGGGGCAATGGGTTGAGGAGGATGTCCTTAGTTCTACAAGCAGAGCGGTGATGTACAACAATTGGATTATTTCAATTATGTAGTTAGATTTGGCCGGGGAACTTTGTAAATAGTCATGTTTCTTTTCTTGTTGTTTAGAGTTTTTCTTGCACCGACGCTCAATGTTTTAAATGTCCGTTGGCGCGTGGCCAAAGTGTTTGTTAGATATTTGTTTTTCCTTGAGTCATATGTAATGTGCGCGGTGGGCGTGCGTGATTTTTATCCTTGCAAATGCGGAACCCGTTACATTCGATAAATGGTGCTTTATTAACGTTAATATTTAAAATAGGAATGGGAGGAAATTACTGTAAGATATTTGCTGAACAGGTTATTATTCATATTAGGGTTGCCAAGCGCACCAACTTAAAAGTAATTTGTAGAACACCTTCGTTCTAATGTTAATAGATTTTTTTGAGTCCTTTTCAGGTTGACTAGTCACGGCATAGAACGGTGGCGCCAGCATGTGGAATTTATTTGTGTCTTTTTATTTCAGGGTCTGTCAAAACCCATACGTGTGATTCTGTGTGTGTTACTGTGTCAAGTGTGTGTTGATTCTACGTGAGGAGGGGGTAGAGGTCCTACCGCTCTCATATTTTTGCTGCTGTTGTATTTTTGATGGAAAGACAGGGTGCTCTAGGGAGACCGCTGTTTCTTGTCCATATTTTTCTGACACACACACGTATTATTGTGCTTTGGGGCACACTTCTTCGAGATTCGACCCCATGTCCTGGGAGGTCGAGATATTTGACACGTGGGTTGACAGACATGCAGAGTTCCACAAACCGCCCGTTTTGCCTGTGACTTATTTTGATAGGCAGTCCTGATTTGTCCGACTGACCCCTGTAAGCTTTCATGTAGCAAACCTGTTCATTGTGATGGTGATTTTTAAGCCATAATTAATTGGGAGTTCGCCATGTGTGTAACGGCTTGTTGTACGTTGTATGGGTAAAATATTGTATTATTAACGTAATTGTTGGCTGTGTGCCTATTGCTTTGTTTATGACTCGATTCATGTAAATTTTTGTGTGTCACACCCGTGCGGTGTAGTGGTAGAGTATTTGTAAATTTTGACAGCGGTCATTTTTGTATTTTTTTATATGGTCACGTGTTAATGTACTTGTGTTGATTTGTGTGAGAAGTCCTAAGTAAATGTTGCTACGGCAATTTGATTCCAATTTCACACGGAAATTTTGGGTTTGTTTATCTTAGATTTAGGAAGTGTCGGTATAGTTTAAATATTGTAGTTGTGTTCCCCCGTGTCGGTCTAGCTCTAAGAAATGTGGATTCGTTGTCTGAAGGATCATTCTGGATGATGACGAATCACGCATTCATTGTACACATCGTGATGCATGTAGAACGGCATACGCACATATATGGTCACTTTTGTATTTTATCTTAGGGACACTTGGTCCAGGTAATTAATCTCTCCAGAGATTTTGGCCTAGTTTTTGGCATTTTTATTAAGTGGGAGTAAGATGGGAGTTTTTGTTGTTTGTTTGTTAAGTGTAAATATGGTGATTTGTTATTAAATTCATTTGTTTTAACCCTGGCTTCACTCTTTCCTGCATGTTATTTTGTTATATGTTACCCTGCAAGTTAATGAAGCGCCTTGACAGCAACTTACGATATGAACCGTTACACCCCCCGAAACTGAGTCTCATATGCTTCTTTGCAAGGGTTCAGTACACATACAACATACGAAATTTGGTTGAATTCCAATTGATAGTATAGAAGTTATATGCATTTAAATATTGGACCTATCACTAGGCTTATAATCATTTTGGCAACACTGCCATGTATGGCCTGCTGGAAATTAAACTGCAATAATATTATCTATATGTGTGCCGATTTTGAAATAGCTCCCATTCATACCTTCCAAGATATCCAACATGGAGCTCAAATTTCAATTGCGATTTTTCAGCAGTTGGTAGCACTGACATCATTTTCAAATAAGGCCGTGAGATATTCAGGTATAGATATTTACTCCTACCAAATTTTATTTCGATTGCTCCAGCCGTTTAGGAGTTGATAGGGGGGGGGGGACACACACACAGCCAGACAGACAGACAGACAGACAGACAGAAGGACAGACAGACAGAAGGACAGACAGACATTTTCCCGGATCGATCTCATAAGACTACTTTTTCCTCATTTTTGCAAAATGTGAAAAGTAGGCTAAAAATAGTGTTATAATGACCATCATTATGATAGCGTTTTCTGACACATAATAGTCAGGGTCGAACATAAAATTTATTTAGCTGATGTTTCTCTTCTTCTCCTAAAATCGTTTCATCTGGGCACAGAAAATCTTCCTCCGTTCTGCAGTACATGATTTATTGGTTCTGGTATTCATTTCACCGATATCTCAGTCAACTTTATGGCTGTGATTATATGGTAGCTACTGAAGTACGAATGGTGCTGAGCAATAGCATTTGGGGCACAGCCAGTGTCTGTGGATGTTGTGAAAGGTTCTACTCGTGGGGTTAGTACTACTTTACTGACTCAGTGAGGAAAACAATTGCAAGCTACCTCATTCCTCATTTTGCTTAGTATGCCTCATTATAGTGCTGCCTGGGTTTTGTGGGTTTCTTCCTACAGTGGCACTTTTTGAGGATCCAACCAGCCTCCGGGCTGACTACCTAACAGACAGACTGATTATCATTATTATTATTATTATTATTATTATTATTATTATTATTATTATTATTATTATTACTAGCGGACCCGTGTGAGAACTCTAGCATAATGGATTGTGTGCGTCCCATGTGTACAGACTTCCCACCCGGCCCTAGTGCCATGCGGGCTATACGCGACACAGTCCTGCCAGGGGCTATCGTCTTGTTTATTTGTTTAAAATCACTTAATAAACAAAGGTAAATATATTTCCCGTGACTCTTCAAGAAATGCAAGATGTTTCCTGTACTATTGAGACGATTTGAAAGATTTTGGTACAAACCACACCTTCTAAGTCCCTCTGGTTTAGTAGCTATAATTTTGTGAAACATACACCTTAGCGTATTATAAAATAAGATTATTATTATTATTATTATTATTATTATTATTACGAAATTAAGTTTCATCATGTTTTCCCAGGGGCCCTTCATTATCAAACTGGCATACTCCATGGCATCATGAACTATACTCCTTGCACTATTTTTCGACATAGTACCACCGACATTGAGGCACTTGTAGCGTGCAATCAGTTTGAAGAAACCACTCTGGTAAACTCGGTGCCCTGCCCATTCTTGCACTCTTGTGTCCCGGGTCAGGTTTCCTGGAACCCATCTTGCGGACACTTTTCAGTAACTCAACACATGATGGAGCATGTGATGGGCCCGGGCACGTCCAATACACAGTGTGCTACCGTTATGCGCCTATCCGCTAACACCACGTCCTGTACTCGAGCAATGTTGCGTTCATCGTGAATATGGAGGGACGCCCACTTTGATCTTCATACTCCACACTCTGCCGTCCTTCACTGAACATACACACAACCGACCGACCATTTGTCGAGAAATGACGGTCTGTAGGTGTTCATGGATGACTGACACACTACTCCCACGTGTCCATTCATACTGAATAACAGCACACACTTCCATTGGTGTCCAAGTTGTCAGTACTCGTCTGTCTGCCATCGTGAGTTGAACTCGAATGATATCGGTCACGCCGGTCTGCTGCTCCTCTCTCTTCGTCGGCGCTCTGCGCATGCGTCATTCCCCCTCCACTGACGCTCCTTTTGTCATTGAACCAGCCACGAGTGTGAATTCTCTTGGCTATTGTTTGTTTCACCTGGTGTACCATCTGCTCATGCAAGTAAATGACAAAACTTATATTCGGACCTTCCCTCGTATTATTATTATTATTATTATTATTATTATGTCTCATAAGTTCACCATATCGTTGGGCACAATTCACCATTTCATCGGCATTTGTTTCAAGATGGAGTGGAGTTCTCTAAACTGGTAGGTTGAGGAACGAACGAACTATGGAGCAGGTCTCTAAAATAACTACTTTTTGCATACTAGTATGCAGATTATGGTGGAGCCCCAATTTATCGAGGTTGGCCTTCAGCGACTTTGGTATGATTCCTGTGGAAGAGATTATGATTGGCAATACAGTGACAAATTCCTGTCGCCACATCTGTCGGATCTCTTCAGCCAGAGGCATGTATTTCGTCACTTTCTCAGCTTAACTGTGCTGGTTATTATGCGAGTTAGGGACTGCGATATCTTTTAGAAGAGTTTTCTTCTGCACTTGATCAATAAGAATGATGTCTGGCCTGTTTGCTGATATAGGTCTATCTGTGATCACTGACCTGTCCCAGAGTTGCTCCAGGGTATCATTCTCCAGAACAGCATCAGGAATGTATTGTTGATGATGATGATAATTGTTGTTTTAAGGGGCCTAACATCGAGGTTATCGGCCCCTAATGGTCTGGGTGATAGTGAAAATGTCAATGAAGTGGAAACCAGAACGAAAATTAAGTGAGAAGGAAAATACTTACAAAAGGAAATTCAGATTGAAACTACTTACAAAATGGAGAGCGATAATACTTACAAAAAGGAATTTAGAACGAAAGTACTCACAAAAGGAATAGATTGAAAAATACGCACAAAATGTAGGTTGCTCAAAATACGTACAAAATGCAATGTACAGTCGAAATACTTACAAAATGCAAGTGAAATTCAAAATATTTACATAATGAAAATGAGATTGAAAATACGTACAAAATGCAATTGAGGTTCAAAATACTTACAAAATGCAATTGAAATTGAGAAAATACACAATGCAATTTAGATTGAAAAAAATCCTCTCGGCACGCTGGAAGGCGGAGGTAGATTTCACGTGGCAAACTAGGGGATAGGCTATAATAGGCAAAATATACCGGTTTTCGTAGATGGATCAGACCGCATTTATTGTGAGAAAGTATTTTACATTATAATTGGAGGTTAATTAACTTTTCTTTCGTCTTACTATGCATATTTTTAACAATTTATTGTGTTAGGGGGGTGGTAACCTTCTTGTCATTTGGGGTCCATTTTTAGCCTACTTTTCACATTTTGCAAAAATGAAGAAAAAGTAGACTTATGAGATCGGGCAAATGTGTGTCTGTCCGTCTGTCTGTCCTTCTGTCTGTCTGTCTGTCCTTCTGTCTGTCTGCCTGGCTGTCTGCCTGGCTGTATGTCCCCCTATCAATCGAAACAAAATTTGGTAGGACCAAAGATCTATACCTGAATATCTCACGGCCATATTTGAAAATGATGGCAGTGCTACAAACTGCTGAAAAATCGCAATTGAATTTTGAGCTCCATGTTGGATATCTTGGAAGGTATGAATGGGAGCTATTTCAAAACTGGCACACGTATAGATAAGAACATTGCAGTTTAATTTCCAGGAGGCCATACATGGCAGTGTTGCCAAAAAGATTATAAGCCTGATGATAGGTCCAAATTTTAAATGCATATAACTTCTATACTATCAATTGGATTTCAACCAAATTTCGTATGCGATATGTGTACTTAAACAGATATGACTGAGTGTATTCTTAAGAGCGACCAGGGCTGCCAACTGTTAATAAAAGCTCTAATTTTTTTAAAATCCAAATACCCATATATCAGAAAGTATGCAAGCCGACAGCTTTAAACTATGCACACGTATCGTACCTGACATTCTATATTAATTTGGAGTAACTTATATACGTCAGTGCTACCAACATGATTCTAAGCCTGCTGAGAGGTCCAAATTTAAATAAATGTAACTTCTATACCATCATTTGGATTTCAACCAAATTTCGTGTGTGCTTTGTGTGCCTTAACAGATATTACTATGCCGATTCTTAAAAGTAATCAGGGCTGCCAACTGTTAATAAATACTGTCTCTATTTTGTTACCCTAATATCAATATATCAGAAAGTATGCAAGCCAATAGCTCTAAACATTGCAGTCGTATAGTACCTGGCATTCAAAATTAATTTTGAGTAACTAATATATGTCAGTGTTGCCAACATGATTCTAAGCCTGCTGATAGGTCCAATTTTAAAATGCATGTAACTTCTAAAGTAACCAATGGATTTCATTAAAAAATGGCACAACAATAGATCATACACACATCAAAAAAAGTTTTGCATCACCTCGGTTCCAAGAGTTCCGGAACCTTTAAATACAAAGGGAATAGAGATCAACACAAACAACATTTCAGCTCGTTTTATTGCTCATGAGACCCACACATTGCATGTTGTACCATCATACAGCTAGACTTTCAGCATTTGTGGTCCAGATTGCAGTACACACCACTACCTCTAATACCCAGTAGCACGTCCTCTTGCATTGATGCATGCCTGTATTCGCCGTGGCATACTATCCACAAGTTCATCAAGACACTGTTGGTCCAAATTGTCCCACTCCTCAACGACAATTCGGCGTAAATCTCTCAGAGTGGTTGGTGGGTCAAGACGTCCATAAACAGCCCTTTTCAACATATCCCAGGCATGTTCGATAGGGTTCATGTCTGGCGAACATGCTGGCCACTGTAGTCGAGCGATGTCGTTATCTTGAAGGAACGCATTCACAAGATGTGCACGATGAGGTCGAGAATTGTCGTCCATGAAGACAAATGCCTCTCCAATATTCTGCCGATATGGGTGCACTATGGGTCGGAGGATGTCATTCAGGTATCGTAAAGCCGTTTCGGAGCCTTCCATGACCACCAGTGGCGTACGTCGGCCCCACATAATGCCACCCCAAAACATCAGGGAACCACCACCTTGCTGCACTCGCTGGACAGTGTGTCTAAGACGTTCAGCCTGACCAGGGTGCCTCCAAACACGTCTCCGACGATTGTCTGGTTGAAGGCATATGCGACATTCATCGGTGAAGAGAACGTGATGCCAATTCTGTGGGGTCCATTCAGCATGTTGTTGGGCCCATCTGTACCGCGCTGCATGGTGTCGGGGTTGCAAAGCTGGACCTCGCCATGGACGTCGGGAGTGAAGTTGCGCATCATGCAGCCTATTGCGCACAGTTTGAGTTGAAACACGACGTCCTGTGGCTGAACGAAACGCATTATTCAACATGGTGGCATTGCTGTCAGGGTTCCTCCGAGCGGCAATCCGTAAGTAGCGGTCATCCACTACAGTAGTTGCCCTTGGGCGGCCTGAGCGAGGCCTGTCATCGACAGTTCCTGTATCTCTGTACCTCCTCCATGTCCGAACAACATCGCTTTGGTTCACTCTGAGACGCCTGGAAACTTCCCTTGTTGAGAGCCCTTCTTGACACAAAGTAACAATGCGGACGCGATCGAACTGCGGTATTGACCTTCTAGGCATGGTAGAACTACAGACAACATGAGCAGCGTACCTTCGTCCTGGTGGAATGACTGGAACTGATCGGCTGTCGTACCCCCTCCGTCTAATAGGCCCTGCTCATGCATGGTTGTTTACATCTTTGAGCAGTTTTAGTGACATCTATGAACAGTCAAAGGGACTGTATCTTTGATACAATATACACAGTCAACGTCTATATGCCGGAGATCTGGGAACCGAGGTGATGCAAAACTTTTTTTGATGTGTGTATTATTTCAGATTATTTCTGACCAATGCATGTATGTCATTGTTGCCAACATGATTTTACGCGCGCTGTTAGATCCAATGTTTAACTGAATGTAACGTCCATGCTATCCATTGGACTTCAACCAAATTTTGTATTCTGTGCCTTAAGAGATGGAACTATGAATATATTCAGTCACCAGGGCTGCCAACTATAGTTCTCTATTAGGCTACATTATGCCAGGTATACAGTATTTCGAACTAATTAGAAATTTCGATATTACCAACTTAATTTCGTCATTATTCTAGTCAGATCCATATAGATTAATCATTGACATGAATCTTAAATTTTAAGAAAAGTAGGCTCTTTAGTTCGTCACGGAACTTCTTGTTATACTTGTGGTCACACCGTCCTTATGCAAGGTTTGGAACTGATGTGTAACTATCTAACAGTCTGTTACTTCTTCAAGTCAAATTCTATCTCCCGCAGAGATGTTGGTTGATTCCTCAGTTTAGGGCTGCGACAACGCGGTCATGTAACCCCGTGTACTTTGGGTGTGTGTAGAATCTGTCTGATAAACTGTGTTAATTGTGATGGCTGTATTAGTCTGTAGTTCAGGTAAGGACTGCAGACGGTCAATTTCAAGTAGTAGTTCCTAATGTTGGTACCAAATATACCGTCAACGACACCTAGCTGTGAACTTGGCTACTAGATGCCACCGCAACCAGTAACTTGCAACGAACGTTGGTCTTCCCCTCTAAAGGAAAGCATACTGAGGGATTTTCGGCGCTCTTTGAAAATCCGACAACTTCTGCCGGCGTTGAACCCGCGACCTTGGCCATAGAAGTTCAGCATGCTACCAGCTAGGCTACGTCACCGAAGCCGCTTCCCACATAGTCAGATGGAAAACTGAAAGTGATCTCGTTGTCATGGCAACCTCTGATAGCTCATCCCTCATAAATTTAGAAGCGTTGTCATGGTAAACTCTGATGGCTCTTGGCATTTTCTTCTAATTCCGAGGCTTGCTGCGTGGCTCAGGGGTAACGTTCTCGCTTGCTGGGCCCAAGGTTGCAGGTTCGTATCCTGGCGCAGTCACCTGGCATTTGAGGGTAAGCCAATATGAGGGAGCCGTGTCCGTAGATTTACTGGCACGTTAAAGATCCCCTTCGGGGAAAAATTCCGGCACCCCGGCGTCTCTAAAAGCCAGTGTAGTTAAAAGGGACGTAAATAACATTATTATTATTATTATTATTATTATTATTCTAATTCCGAAATCATTTTTCTCATCTCTTGGCGTAATGGTGGGTTGTATCAAAAATTCTTTCTGACAAAATTTTTAGGTAATTATTAGGGTAATATCGTCCATTTTGTACGGTTTTGATATTGTGCCTATTAAGACAGATATGATTAATGTTTTCCGAAAAACCCACTTTTTTTCACCACATTAGCCAATGGTTGGTGCTATCAAAAAAAACTTTTTGAACATAAATTTTTAGCAATTATCCTACACATAATATGAACTTTGAAGGCATTCGATATTTCACATATTAAGAGAGTTATAGTGATATTTCACTTTTTGGAAAAAAAAAAGCCCCCCATTTTTACCCCCTTCGACCGATTTCGCCCATTAACGAACTCGACCGAGATTGTATAGGGATGCATATTTTGTAAAAAATTCAAAGTGATTGGTGCAAAATTACGGCAGTTATCGTGTCCACAAGAAACTGATATCTATATATATCTTTATATATATAATTCTTCGACACGTGTGTGTGTGTGACTGAACTCCTCCTAAACGCCTGGACCGATTTTGATGAAATTTTGTATGAATGTTAGGGTGGGCCCATGTATGGTTTAGATTCACAATTTGACCAGATAGGTGGAATTTTAGAATTTTAGAACCACAATTTACACACAAATTTAGAACCACAATATACAGTCATAAACAGTCGTCATGGAAACCGCTAGCCTTAGTGAAAAGTGATCCTTTTGGACTGTGTGTCTCTGCACGTAGAGCCACCTGGTCGCAACCTGTGCAACTACCGCCATAACATACACTCCTCCCATGGCGGAAAGTTGTGTTTTATACCAAAGGTGGCAGTGATGTCGAATTCTGTTTGTCTCTGCACGTTAGAGCGTTTCAAAGTTCCGTATGCGTTCATATACCATTCATCCGATTGCGATGAAACTTGGGTGAGATGTTGAGTGCACGCCAGGGAAGGTGTTTGGCTTAGTAAATTCATTTTACAATAGATAGCGCACGACTAGATTCAACAAATGAGCGACGACGCGCGAAGCGTTTAAAAAAGGTCCCGTATGCGTTCAAATACCATTCGTCCGATACCGATGAAACTTGGGTGAGATGTTGTGTACACTCCAGGGAAGGCTTCTGGCTTAGTAAATTCATTTTACTATAGTTAGCGCACGAGTAGATTCAACAAATGAACGACGACGCGCGAAATGTCTCAACAAAATCCCGTATAAGTTTATATACCATTCATCGATTGCGATGAAACTTTGATGAGTTGTTGTGTACACTTACGTGAAGGTTTCTAACTTAGTAAATCCATTTCACAGGAGGTTAAGCACGAGTAGATTAAACAAATGAGCGCCGACGCACGAAGCGTTTCAACAAGGTCCCGTATGCGTTCAAATACCATTCGTCCGATAGCGATGAAACTTGAGTAATATGTTGTGTGCACTCCAGGGAAGGCTTCTGGCTTAGTAAATTAATTTTACAATAGGTATCCCACGACTAGATTCAACAAATGTGTGACGACGCGCGAAGCGTTTCAACAAAATCCCGTATAAATTTATATACCATTCATCGATTGAGATGAAACTTTGATGAGTTGTTATGTACACTTACGTGAAGGTTTCTAACGTAGTAAATCCATTTCACAGGAAGTTGCGCACGAGTAGATTCAACAAATGAGCGGCACCTTGCGAAGCGTTTCAACAAGGTCCCGTATGCGTCCAAATACCATTCGTCCGATAGCGATGAAACTTGGGTGAGATGTTATGTACCCTCCAGGGGAGGCTTCCGGATTAGTAAATCCAGTTTACAATAGGTAGCGCACGAGTAGATTCTACAAATGAGCGACGATGTACGAACGTTTAAACTAAGTACCGTATGCGTTCATATACCATTCATCCGATTGCAATGAAACTTGGGTGAGATGTTGTGTACACTTACGTGAGGGTTTCTAACTTAGTAAATCCATTTCACAGGAGGTTGCGCACGAGTAGATTCAACAAATGAGCGATGACGCGCGAAGCGTTTCAATAATGTCCCATATGCGTTCAAATACCATTCGTCCGATTACGATGAAACTTGGGTGAGATGTTGTGTACACCCTACGGAAGGTTTCTGGCTTAATAAATTCATTTTACAATTGGTAGCGCACGAGTAGATTCAACAAATGATTGACGGCACGCGAATCATTTCAACAAAGTACCATATGCGTCCATACACCATTTATCCGATTGCGATGAAACTTTGGTAAATTGTTGTGTACACTTCAGTAAAGGTTTCTGGCTCAGTACATTCATTTTACAATAGGTAGCGCACGAGTAGATTCAACAAATGTGCGATGGCGCGCGAATCGTTTCAACATAGTCCTGTATGCGTTCATATACCATCTATCCGATTACGATGAAACTTTGGTGAATTGTTGTGTACACTCCAGGAAAGGTTTCTGGATTAGTAAATCCAGTTTTTAATAAGTAGCGCGCGAGTAGATTCAACAAATGAGCGATGGCGCGTGAATAGTTTCCACAATGTCGCGTATGTCGTCATATATCATTCATCCAATTGCGATGAAACCTTGGTGAATGATTGAGTACACTCCAGAGAGGGTTTCAGGCATAGTAAATCTATTTTACAATAGGTAGCGCATGAGTAGATTCAACAAATGAGTGACGGCAAGCGAATCGTTTAAAAAATACCCCGTATACGTTCATATGTCATTCATCCGATTCCGATGAAACTTTGATGAGATGTTGTGTATACTTACGTGAAGCTTTCTAACTTAGTAAATCAATTTCACAGTTGGTAGAGCACGAGTAGATTCAACAAATGAGTGACAGCGCACGAATCATTTAAACAAAATCCCGTATGCGTTTTATGCCATTTATCCAATTGCGATGAAACGTTGGAGAGTTGTTGTGCACGCTCCCACGAATGTTTCTAGATTAGTTAATTCATTTCACGATAGTTTAGAGGCAGCTAACAGAAATTGAAAAAAATATTGTGTGTCCAAGAGCACTTCAAGAAACAAAGTTACAACACTTTCTTTGATTGGCAGGACAACGTCTGCCGGGTCAGCTAGTATATATATATATATATATATAGGCCTATATACATAAATTATATATAAACTTTTGAACTGACGGTGGTTTTGGGGTCTCCGGAAGTCGAAACATGGTACCCATTGCAATAGTAAGCTTTCTAATGAAATCTACCTAAAATGCCCATTTCAGATTCCAAATAATCACAAAGTGCAATTGATATTCAAAATACTTACAAAATGCAATTGAAATTGAAAATGCTTACAAAATGTATGGTAGATTTAAACGACTCAATTGGATGGACAATACTTACAAAATGCAATTTATATTGAAAATACTTACAAAATGTAATTTAGATTCAAAATACCCATAAAATGCAATTGAGAATCAAAATACTTGCAAAATGCGCACCTTACAAAATGAAATTTAGATAGGAAGTATTTGAAAAAGCGGTTTAGGTTGAAAATACAAAATGCAATTGAAATTCAAAATACTCACAAAAGTCCCAGACCCTATATTGAAAGCAATTTAGATTGTCAATCCTTACAAAAAGCAATTGAGGCTGAAAACACTCACAAAATGTAATGTAGATCGAAAAGACTTACAAAATGCAACGGAGAATGATAACACCTACAACATGGAAGGTAGATGAAAAAAAACTACTTGGAATTTAGATACACGGGGAGCCAATTAACAAAAACAGTGCGGGAATCTTAAAGAGAAAGGGAAATATAATGAAAAGAAAACAAGAGTTCTGACCCCTCGAAGAAGGATGGATCAGGAAAGATGAGACAAGGGTCAATTAGGGCGGGAAAGTGAAAGACTCCCTAGGCCTCGGATACCCTAATACCGTCGGGGTCAGAAAGAAACAAGAGTTGACCAAGGGAGGTCGACAGGAAAGAAGAATGAGAGGAGCCCGGCACAAGTAAGTGGAAGCAATGACTGACTCAGCTGAGGAATATATTGATAGTAATGCAGAACATTATTACTTAAGGAGTGCTTCTTTGCCAGGGTCTAGTGGATTATCTTGGCTACTTGGTCATGCCTCTTCAAGTAGTACGTAAATGAAATTGTTGTACAGCCCCCTGTGATATGCTGGATGGTCTCCGATTTGCGATGGCATCTCCTACATTTGTCATCTGGCATGTCTGCCATAATTATGTATTTTAGGTAGTTATTTGTTTCCACTACTTGATCTTGTATCGCGATCATGAACCCTCAGTCTCAGGAAAAATAGATCCGCATGGGTCAGACAGCTGTTCGACGCATGTATGTCGACATATTCTTGACTGAGATCATACGCATGACGGCCGTGCAGTGCTTTCTGAGTCCACTGTTGAAGCTTGTTGGTTATGTGCTCTTCTGACGTAGGTACCTGCACATCCATAGCATGTAGAAGGCCCAATGGCGTGTATTTGTCAACCACCTTAATAACAGCCTGGGTGCAAGGGAGAGTTCGTCTTGCTCAAAAAGTAGCCTGAAGATTCTTCACCTGTTAGGCATGTAGGTGAATAATATCAGTAAGTGCGCGTCCACCTCTCTGGCGTGGCGAAGTCAGTCGTTCAACTGCTGACTTTGGATGCAGACACCTATGTTTCGTTAAGGTGGTGCGCGTCTTAATAAGAATATTAGGTCTGTCTGTGTCCATTTTACTATACCAAACGTGTAAGCCAGTACTTGAATGGCATATGTATTGATGGCCTTGAAGATGTTCCTTCCATTCAACTTGGATTTCAGAATCTTGTTGAGACGTTGATTGTACGTCGCTACTGGTTGATCCTTAATGATCTTGTGATCAATTCTCTTTGTAACTCTTAGTTTCTTCCATGGGCTGAATGAGACATCGATTTTCGAATACAAATCCTCGGGCTTCTAATTTTCCCCTGTCGGGGAGTAAGAGTACGACATTTATCCAACCCAAAGGACATACCGATAAGTTATCTGTAGAAAAGGAAGCTGTGATAACAATAAGATTATCTATATGTTTTTCAGAGGGTGCATATAATGTTATGTCATCCATGTACATCAAATGGGAGAGATGATGTATTAATGTGCCGGAGTAATTATTATTATTATTATTATTTATTTTCCGCATGCGCTTACACATTCTCAGCATTTGTGGAAAGAAAAAAATTATAATCCCAGATACCGAACATATCAAAGGAGCAAATTATTGGTGACTGCATTGAGTAGTACCTGTATACTTTTCCCTCACTCCTTCAGGCCTGATTGCCCAAGAACAGCCTTACTACGCGACACGTAGAAAGTATGAATGTTTTCTGCATCCGTTTGAAAAGGCCTGGGTCTAATTTTAACTCTGTGAGCGATTCCTTTAAGTTGTTGGGAATCACGCCAGTGCTGGAGATGTTGATAGGAACTGTCCTGACTTGTGCCATGTGCCATTGCTTCCTTATCAGTTCTGAAAGCTCTGTGTATTTTGACAGCTTTTCAACATGCTTTGTTAGCATGTTGCCACTGTTTGGGATCGCCACATCTATGATGGTGGTGTGCTTCATGCATTTGTCAACAAGATCCAAATCAGGTCTGTTGTGCACAGCTGACTGGTCTGTTAATACAGTACGATCCCAGTACAACGTAAAGCTGTCATTTTCCAGTGCACTTTCAGGAGCATATTTATAGTACGGCACTTTCTCTTGGCTCAGCAGTTGAAGGTGTATAGCCAGTTCTTGATGAACTATCTTGGCAACAAAATCATGTCTCTTCCTATATTCTGTCCCTGCAAAATGGCGACAACCTGATATAATATGCAGAACAGTCTCAGATGTTGGGCAACCGTATCTGCAACGGTCATCTTGCACAGATGCATCCTTTATAATGAACCTTAGGTAGTTCCTCGTGGGGACAACCTGGTCCTGAATAGCCAACATAAAGCCTCCTGTTTCAGGAAACATCTGCCCATAAATCATCCAAATGTTCGACACTAACTTGTCGACGTGATTTAGGATGACTTCATTGAGATGTCTTCCGTGTAGTGGCTTGGACAACCAGGCATTTAATCTATCCAAATCACTGCGCATCTGAATTTGAGTCTCTTGTTGACTGAAGAGTAGTGGAGTTGAATCTTCTGCTTCTGTGACAGCCGTGTGCAGTATCGAATGGTTCGATACAGAACAGAAGTATTTTCTTAGCTAATAGATCTGTCGAGCTACTTGGTTGTTTATATCAACAATTCCTCTCCCGCCCATCTGTCTCGGTAACATGACTCGTTCCACAGATGTCCTGGGATGGTGTTTTCGTTATTTGGTCAGTGATGTTCTAATTTTCTGTTCAAAACTTGCAATGTCAGTTTTACTCCACTTGATGACCCCAAACGAGTATCTAAGGATAGGGACAGCATAAGCGTTGATTGCCTTATCTAAGTTTTTAGTGTTGAGGCTGGTGTTGGAAACAAGCTTAATTCTTCTGACAAATTCCTTCGTCAGATCTTGTTTCACTACTGAGTGTTCTATGTGTCTGGCTTGCTTCATTCCCAGATACTTGCAGGTCTCGTTAGTGAGCATTGTTGCAATCTGCTGGCCCTGAGCTGTTTCGTACACACCTTCCTGTAGACTCTGATGTGGCTGTTGTTAGTTAAAGAAGTAGACGTAGATCCTTGGGGATTAGGCTACCGAATTGTCACCAAGAAACTCGGCACCATGTCCAATACCACGTTGCATGAACGGGCGATGGATGGTATTGTAGACGAGCAATTCCCTACTCACCCAGTGCGAATTGATGTGGGCGACGTACTTGAGCCGGAATTCATTCCTCTAGTTACCATAGGTGAGCTGAAGGAATCAGTAGGCTCCATTCGGAATAAGAAGGCTCCAGGCCCTGGGCTATGAAACTAGCTATCAAGGTTTGAAATGTAAAACTGTTGTCTGAGAGCAGGTGTCTTTAGTGTCCATTGGAAAATGGCTCGACTAGTGCTGTTTAAAAAAAGAAAGGCAGTCGAGAACGCGCCATCGTCCTTCAGACCACTATGTATTTTAGACATTGCGGGTAAAATATTGGAGAAGCTATTAAAACCTCGCATAGAGTCGTATATTCAAGCCGCGGGAAATTTTTCTGACAGGCAATTTGGCTTCCGCCGTGGGCGATGTACAATAGATGCAGTACGCGTAGTAGTTGAAGCTGCAAATCAAGCACAGGAAGGTAACCACTACTCTCAGAAAATAACACTTCTGGTAACCTTGCAAGTGAAGAACGCCTTCAACTCAGCTAGGCGGATAGATATGGTTGAAGCTTTTCAATTCACCTTCCAGTTGCCTGCATATCTCCTGCGTATACGATTATTTGAAGGACAGTACCCTGTTATATGACACGGCAGATGGTCAGAGGAGGAGAAAAGTCACGGCAGGAGCAGCGCAAGGATCTATCCTGGGCCCGGATTTGTGGAACATGTTGTACGACGGCTTACTGCGCATGGCGATGCCCGAAGATACATTCCTTGTTGGGTACGCTGATGATATTGCAGCGGGGATTGTAGCCCGAGATGCGGTTCCGGCTCAGTGGAAACTCAATCAGGTAATGCGACGGGTGAGTGGTTGGATGAACGCTCATGGTCTAAAATTAGCTATGGCGAAAACTGAAATAGTGATGTTAACCAGAAAGAGAATGGGCACTATAATTCCCATGAAAGTTGGAGAGGTGGTCGTTCGAACTGGATTCACTGCAAAGTACTTAGGAATTACTCTTGACCCGAAACTGACATACTGGTCTCATATACGGAAGGCAGCAGACAAGGCGGAAGTAGTGACAGCCGCCATTAGTAGAATCATGGCTAATGTGCATGGTCCTAGACAAAGCAAGCGTCGACTACTGTTGCCGCAGTCTATTCTCCTGTATGGAGCGGAGATTTGGTCTGATTCGCTGAGGATAGAGAAGTATAGGAAACGCCTAGCTGCAATTCCGAGAAGAGGAGCTCTGAGGGTGGCGTGTGCTTACCGTACAGTTTCGGAACCTGCATTTCTGGTCGTCTCAGGTGTTGCGCCAATAGACTTACTCGCGCAAGAACGTAAAGACGTATACTTCTGACGAGTAGAACTGGGCAAGGCTCAAGCCCGGAAGATAGACAGCTCGGCTGATACAGGGTCTGGTCGAGTGGACAAGTAAAAAACGTGGAGAAACGAATTACTTTCTGACTCAGATGTTGACAGGTCATGGCTACTTTCGGTGTTACCTTCATCGTATAGCCAAAGTAAGGAGTCCAGTATGTATTTACTGCGAGAACGAACGAGATGACGTATATCATACGTTCCTCGTCTGCGCTCGTTGGGCAGCGGAAAAACAACGACTTGAAGCTGAGGTTGTTCCAATAACGCCGGACAATATAGTTGGCATTATGCTGAGGGACGAGCTCAGCTGGGATACGGTGCTTTCTTAGTTGAGGTGGTCCTTCGTCAGAAGAAGTCGGATGAGGACTTGCTCGATTTAGTTGATTAAGTCTGCGATCCGCGGACTATGAATTGAAAAGTAAGATGGTGCTTGTGAAGCAAAGAAAATGGCTTCATCCTAAAGTAATACGAAAGTGGTCCCGGGATGGGCTTTGTCAAGAGGATAGGGTGTGGTTTTTAGTGGGTAAGAATCCCACACACTTGAAGAGTACGGATCCTCTTCAAGCGTCTTGATAGAAGATTTTTCCACTTCCATCGTAAAAATATATATATATATTATTATTATTATTATTATTACATACCGCTTGTACTATGTCCTCTCAACAGTTCAAGTGCAGAGCTATAAAATCGCCAACTCGTTTCGAAACCCTGCTCATATTCATGATGACACTCCATCGAAGTGTACAGGCCACTCATAATTGCCTGTATGCCAGACGCTAAAACATATCACTGCGGTAATTCAAACTCATTCATCAACGATCACACGTGGTTGGTAAACACGAGAGGCAATATTTGCTAATCTCTGTGTTAAAATTTAATATCAATTGAAGCGGTGGATCCGAATAGTTGTCGTATGTATTAGTTCATTCGATTTGTCATGCAGTATCGTGAACTCACTCCCTTGTGAGTGCATCATGTTCCAACCCGCAGGCCAGAAATACATTTCTTGTCACAGCTGGAACACGAACCAGGACCTTAGGGGTGACAGACAAGCATGCTAACCTTTACACCTCGTGGTGATCTAAGAGTGTTTTAGTGCTGGATGACCTCGCTGTTCCGCCCCTTAAAACAACAATTACTGACTAACCGAGTGCTGAAATTACTCGATACAGAAGTGCTGAGTGCAGCAATAAAGTAGTTAGAGGGGACGACGTGTAAATACATGAATTGAACTACGGAGAAACCCTCACTCAACAGGCAACCATGTAGAACAAAATATCAGGATATTATTATTCTCAAACCACAGGACTTCAAAGGGGCGTTAAGCTGGCCAAGCTCTTTATGGATGTCCGACCTTTCTTTTTCCTTTTCGAACGAACACATCTGTTTGTACAAGACTGTGTGTTATTTGTGCCGGAACTCCAGTGGATTTGGCCGTGGACAAAAATATTCTCTCGTATCCAGAACGATTACGCGGACCGCCGACAGAAAACCATCAAAACTGATGTGTGACGGTTTCTCCGTAGTTCAATATATGTATTTACACGTCGTCCCCTCTAACTACTTTATTGCTGCACTCAGCACTTCTGTATCGAGTAATTTGATAGTGTACTGGGTAATTATTATTATTATCATTATTATTATTATTATTTTATAATTACCATTATTCCCTGATGATTATGAAGTTACCAAGATAAGAAGATAAGAGAAAAACAAGATGTTCAGTAAAGAACATATAGCCTAATTTCTCCTAAATGCATGGGTATTGTTATAACTCTTTGTCCTTTTCAAGGAGTATAATTGAATGTTGGTTGTAGTAGCTTGTTGAAATACAATGTGCTATAGGGATATTAAACATGAATATGAGGTGCCCTTTGCTAGTGCTACCTCTGTAAAAAAAATTAATTCAATTCGGTTTCACCGTGTTTGAATTGATCCGGGGAATGGATTTGCACACATACATGGCCGCTATTTGCAAACTATTGTGCTGATGACCTTGTAGTCAGTCATAAGATGCTTTCCACAAAAAGGCATGTTGTTGCAAAATCCGGTAGAGATCAAATTATTAGGATGGTCGAAATTTGATTTAAGCTTTTAACATTTGGGTGGCCGTCATTCCGTTTCCGTCAAGATGGCGGCGATATAAAACATGACACTGAGGTGCCTTTTGCTAGTGCTACCTCTGTACCAAATTTCGTTCAATTCGGTTTCACCGTGTTTGAATTGATAGGGGGAATCGATTTGCACACATACTTGGCCACCATCTGCAAACTATTGGGCTGATGATCTAGCAGTTTGGTCAGAATATGCTTCCCACATAAAGATTTGTTGTTGCAAAATTTGGTAGAGACTGGATTATTAGGTTGGTCGTAATTACATTTTAGCCTTTAACATTTGGGTGGCCGCGATTACGTTTCCGTCAAGATGGCGGTGATATAAAACATGACACTGAGGTGGCCTTTTCTAGTGCTACCGCTGTATCAAATTTCATTCCATTCGGTTTCACCGTGTTCGAATTAATAGGGGTAATCGATTTTGACACAAATATGGCCGCCATCCGCAAACTATTAGGCTAATGACTTATTAGATTGGTCAAAGGATGGTCCCTCCATAAAGGTATGTTGTTGCAAAATTTGGTAGAGATCGGATGATTAGGTTAGTCGTAATTTGATTTAAGCTTTGAACATTTGTGTGGCCGCCATTACGTTTCCGTCAAGATGGCGGCGATATAAAACATGACACTGGGGTGCCCTTTGCTAGTGCTACCTTTGTACCAAATTTCGTTCAATTTTCGCTCACCGTGTTCGAATTGATAGGGGGGGACAAACATTCAGAGTACACACACTCACACACACACACACAAACACACAGACAACACACTTTTCTTCGCCCTGTAGTGATCTCATAAGTCTACTTTCATTTTTTGCAAAAATCGAAAGTAGGCTAACGAGAGAGACCACTAAATGTCAGGACAGAAACAAAACTAGCCTTTCTATTGTTCCTCTTTATTCATTCATATATTTATTACCTGCACCACTTTACAACAACAAACACAGGGGTTGACTAAATTCTCCAGACAAGTTCTCAGAATATGCACGTTGTCAAGGAACGACACAACGTGCAATGCTGGAGCAAATATCATCGAACATCAAATGCCTTAACAACCTTCGAACTATTCTGCTGTCTTTCGTAAGCAGAAAGAATTTGTAAGGAACCCCACAGCAGCTCAACTTTACTATAAAGAAAACAGACTTGCACGCTGTCGTATGTGGACTTTAACGACCAACTCTAACCTGAGAAATGTGCGACATCGTGGTTATGTAGGCCCGTTTACTTGGGTGTGTGTAGAATTTGTCTCATAACCTGTGTTACTGTGATGACTGTATTAGTGTGTGTAGTGGTAATTCAGATGAGAATTGGGAAGGAGCTAGCCGTGGTGTTTAGTCAGGAACCATCCCGGCATTCGCGTGGAATAGAAGTGGGGAAACCACGGAAAACCACTTCCAGGAGGTGGGAATCGAACCCGCCTCTGCTCAGTTTTGCCTCACAAGCGTGAGTGTACCCCTTTGCAGCCACCGGACCAGAATTAAATTTAATAATAATAATGTTATTGGTTTTACGTCCCTTTTAACTACACTGGCTTTTAGAGACGCCGGGGTGCCGGAATTTTGCCCCGAAGGGGATCTTTAACGTGCCAGTAAATGTACTGACACGGCTCCCTCGCATTTGCGCACCCTCCAATGCCAGCTGACTGCGCCAGGTTTTGAACCTGCAACCTTGGGCTCAGCAAGCGAGAACGTTACTCCTGAGCCACAGAATTAAATTTCTTGGCAGAGCCGGGAATCGAACCCGGACCCCCACGGTGACTCTGTAGTGTACGGCTGGCTTTACACTCATTCTTACATCATCTAAAGCCTCTAACAAATGTTCCGAACCACCGCCTTTGATAGAGAGGTAGGTAATAAGACTCCTCTCTAAAAGGGCCTGGATTCGCTGCCTGTGTGTGCCTTGAAATTCAATTTTGTTTAGCAAGTTAGAATGGCATACAGTCCTTCTCGTGGGAGAGAAAATGTGGGTCTAATTCCCACTTCAGCCAGGAATATGCCGTTGGTAACTAACGCAAGGCCACAATCACATCCTTCGGCAAATACAAGTGCTTTGGTGTAGTGAACATAATAATACAGGTTATCACACAAATACACGCAAGTTACTGGACTTATGATCTTGAAGTCTCAAGCCCTCTAAAACAAATCAGCAGCAACATACTGCGGCTCTTGTACTAGAAACTCTGGGTTCCTTTCTCGGCTCTGGGTGTTGGAACGCGAAACATCCAGCCTAATAAGGAAATTTGAGAACATGTGGTCTGATTCCTATCACAGTCATCCTATTAGTGATTTTTGTCGTTTTGAACTTCTACACATTTACAATTGCCGACACCGCAACAACCCCGATCATCAAACTGATCACACAGACACACGTGCACGCGGTCACACCCTAGTACACGGGACTGTTGACTACGATGTTCCGAAACCATGAAAATGAAAATCCACAGCCTGCTTCCAGTCTCCGACCGGGTCAGGAATGGAATGAATGAAGCCCCCATCCAGCGGCGAGGATATGAACTGTGCCGGCTGCCGAGGCCTGACGCACTCCTCTGGGGCAATGATTAAATGAATGACAGATGAAATGAAATGATAGTGGAGAGTGTTGCTGGAATGAAATTTTGACAGGGAAAACCGGAGTACCCGGAGAAAAACCTGTCTGCCTCCGTTTTGTCCAGCACAGATCTCACATGGAGTGACCGGGACTTGAACCACGGACCCAGCGGTGAGAGGCCGGCGTGCTGCCGCCTAAGCCACGGAGGCTTCATGTTCCGAAACCATAAAGATAATAATTAATAAATATTTTACAACGTTACGACTTGTTCGTCCTGATTTGTCAGTGAATAGATTCTGGCAAGGAAATGAAACTTTTGCATAAAAGTCTTTATATACATCAGTCAATAATAATAAAAATAATAATGTTGAGCCATACTAAGAGTAAACATGCAAAGTATAATCCTCCGAACTGTAGCCCCCTTGAGATCCTAGACACATTAAAGCAACAACTTGAGGCATAGGCACAGAGATTACGTCCATATAAAGAATCGAACGAACGATAGCAACAGAATAAGCTATTTGTTACCAATGAGAAACGGTTCTATAGGAATCTTGACGATCCTGGAACTCAAATGGGCAGTTCACCGCAAAAAGAAGAGGTAGAGAATTTCTGGTCATCCCTATGGTCGAATGCTGGAGATTATAACAGCAGCGCTAAATGGATTACGGAGGAGGAGGAAAGAATGTCAGAAATTGACACGATGAGTGACTCTTCGGTATCAACTGAAGATGTGACCCGTGTGGTTAAGGAGATCCAAAATTGGAAAGCGGTAGGACCAGACAACATCCTCAAATTTTGGATCAAACGTTTCACTAGTACTCATGAGCATCTTGCCCGCTGCTACACACATTTCATCCAAAATCCACAGCTTATCCCCTCTTACTTGATGCGAGGTAAAACATAACTTCTGCCAAAAGGTGATAGAACCAATGATCCTTCCAAATATCGACCTATCACCTGTCTGTGCACCCTGTATAAGATATTTACATCTTGCATTGCACGTAAGATGTATGAACACATAAATCTTCATAACATCCTGACTGAGGAGCAGAAGGGGTGCATGAAGAAGTCTCAAGGTTGCAAAGAGCAACTTGTAATCGATGCAGTTACTATGGAACAAGCAGGAAAGATGATGCGTAACCTCTACATGACCTTAATTGATTACAAGAAAGCTTTTGATTCAGTACCACATTCCTGGTTAATCCAAAACCTGAAGATATATATAAAGTTGATCCTGCCATCATTATAAGTCTGCAACATATGATGTCCCATTGGGGGACCAATTTATTAATGTCTAATGGAGACACATGTATGGAATCGGGATTTATTCAAATCAAAAAAAAGTATCTTTTAGGGTGACAGCTTGAGCCCTCTATGGTTCTGTTTGGCGCTCAATCCGCTATCATCATTGCTGAACAATGCAAAGTTTGGCTTTCCAATTAAGCACCATGGTATAGTGAAATACAAAATTTCTCATTTGATGTATATGGATGACATTAAACTATATGCATCCTCTGAGAAACAGATCGACAATCTAATTGCAATAACTGCTTCATTTTCTTCTGATATTGGAATGTCCTTCGGATTAGATAAGTGTCGCACCCTCACCATTCGGCGTGAAAATTATAGGCCCGAGCATTTCAACCTGATGACGGCTGTTTCATAAAGCCTTTGGAAGGTAATGAGACCTACAAATATCTTGGTCTCCTGCAATATAATCGAATAGATCATAAAGGAATTAAAGATAGAACTGTAGCTATCTACTATCAACGCCTTAACAAGATTTTAAAATCAAAGCTGAATGGAAATAACACCTTTAAGGCTATTAATACCTATGCTATTCCTGCTCTGACATACACTTTCGGTATTATCAAATGGACGCAGACTGACTTGAAGAACATCCTAATTAGGACAGGTACCATCTTAACAAAACACAGATGTCTCCACCCTAAGTCAGCTGTTGAGCGATTGACAATCCCGCGTCAAAGAGGTGGACGAGGGCTCACGGACATTATCCAATTGCATGCAAGGCAAGTGAGGAACTTCCAGAGATACTTTCTGGGCAGACATGACTCTTCCATACATCAAGCCGCTGTGAAGGCAGATGAGAAGTGCACACCGCTGGATCTTCTTCACGTAAGGGATATACAGTTAGCCACTGATGAGGAATGTTCAGCCATCAAGCTTCAGCAGTGGACGCAGAAAGCTCTGCACGGTCGTCATCCATATGATCTCAACCAGAAACATGTCGACATTGATGCGTCGAACAGCTGGTTGACTCATGCGGACCTATTCACTGAAACTGAAGGATTCATGGTTGCAATCCAGGATCAAGTTGTGGCTACCAAAAACTATCTTAAATATATAGTTAAGGCAAATATTCAGGATGATAAATGCCGAAGATGCCAACTAGAACCGGAAACAATTCAACATATCACAGGATGCTGCCAAGCAATCTCCTGTACTGATTACATGAAAAGGCACAACCAAGTGGCCAAAATAATGCACCTAAACCTTGCTCAAAAGCATTTATTAACTGATAATATTTTGCCTTACTATCAGTATGTTCCTAACGCCGTTTTGGAAAATCCTAGCCACAAGTTGTTATGGGACCGATCAGTTATTACTGATAAAACCATACCAGCAAACCGGCCAGATATCGTTCTTGTGGACAAGGTGCAAAAGAGAACCTTCCTAATTGATATTGCAGTGCCCAATTCCCATAATCTGCAACAAACCTGCTGTGATAAAATCACAAAATATCTGCCCTTGGCTGAGGAAATACGGCAAATGTGGAGACAGGAAAGTGTAGTGGTTCTGCCCATAGTAATTTCTTCTACCGGCATCATCCCCAAATCATTGGCTCGCAATCTACAAATATTGGGAGTACATCCTGGTCTACATATCACCATGCAGAAGGCCGTCATCTTGTAGACCTGTTCCATTGTTCGCTCGTTTCTCAATGTGCCACCTTAAGAGATATAACCGTACCGTCTTGCCAACAAGCCGACGATATGTTGATATGTCCCACTTATGTGGTGAAATGAATGTAAAGGAATAATAATAATAAATAATACACTATCATCTAATTGCTTCTACGTTCGTAGGGACATCTAGGTGATCTACGAACCTATGTCGACGGTTTGTTTTTCACCTACATCTAGCTGAGGAACCAGGATATCTATGTCGACAACGTCTTACATTTCTGAAGTCACCAAATGTTATAGGCAAGGTCTATTATGAAACAACAACGTAAGTCTGGGAATAGCCGTAGAATGTTCCACTCTCAATTTACCTGAAATTGAATCCTTAATCTTTGGAGATGAGTCGGACACTCTTTATCACTCTATTGAGATAATGGCATTACAAATTTTGCACCATTCAGTAGAATACAAATATAGAGTAGTTAGGTAAAAAGAAACACAGCCTAAATGAAAATTTGCTAGTTTAGCACAATTATTGACTACAATGATAATAACAAAACTTTAAATATCATGCACTTTCATTTCTTATAGTCTATTGTATAATTTGATCTAGACGATTATTGAAGTACCGTAGCCACTCTCTGTGGTCTCTGGGTACGTACTGAAACCTGGAATCAAGAAGTTCTGGGTTCAAATCGAGGTTCTGCCAAGAATCTTAATTCAAGTGTGAGGGTTGAAACGAGTCTCTTGAGCCAAAACTGAGAATAGATAGATTCAATTTTCACTTCAGCTGTCCTGGAAGTGGCTTTTCGTGATTTTCCTCTTTTACTCTCAGTAAGATTCGGGATGGTTCTTACTTAAGGCCAAGGACGCCTCCTTCCAAATCTTAGACTAGATTACACACACTAGTATAGTCATCACAATGACACGGCCTTTTAGACAGATTCCCCTCTCAGCGAAGCACCCAGGGCTATATGACAGATGTTACAAACCCCTGAAATGAATCAACAACAACAACGGTTATTTAAGTGATTTGTTTCTCACCTCGAAAGTATTAATACTTTGGAAGATTTTGACCTATTATCATTTACCCATGTGTCTGACACTTTCGAGCTTTATTGGTATTGTGTTGTTGACGCGTAATTTAAATACACTACTGTACCTCAGAGATTCGCGCAAAAATACTCGAAGTCTCTCTCCACTCTGGATGTTTGCTAATTATTTGCACGTCAACGAGTTTCCACGTTGCTGCAGTAAAATAAATTTACAGTTCTTTCTTAGATCAAATATCTTACGTGACTTGGGTTATTCCTTTACTCTTCCCTTTGAGTACAAAACGAATGCTCGAAGCTTCTCTGGAATTCTGCTTTGTACTCGAACTCTTAAATCAAAAGAAGCCCAATAGAATTTACTTTTCCACTTTGATGAACTGCATTTCATTACATTTTATTATTTACTTTTTCTTTCTGCTCAGCGTTCCAAGTCGTTTCCTTTTAACTAGTTAAAGTGAAGATCTTGTGAACGACAGTGAATTGTACTACGTCTGTGTCTGATTAAAACCCTTCATTTACTTAAGGTATGAAATGGATTTGAGATTTTTTTTCTCGTAAGACTGGCTTCTGTAGTCTTTGATACTCTGGTTCCAAACGTCCTGGGTTCAATTCTCGGCTCTGTTAAGATATTTAATGGTCGTCTGAGGTTTGGAACGAGGTATACTTAGAATCGTGAGGCTAGCCTAAGACGAGATTGGTTCGATTTCCTCTTTAGATGTTCTAGGAGAGGTCTTCTGTGGTTTCTCACTTCCTCTCCAGACAAATCATGGATGATTACTAACTGAAGACCACGACTGCCTCCTTACAAATACTAGCTTCAATTTTAAATACTCTCAGCAGCTATCACAATGACTCAAGTTTAGTCAGATTACACGCAGTGAAGTACATGGGGCTAGGTAATCATGACATCACAAAGACAATACTTGAATCAACAATAATTCACGTTCATGATTTAATATGGGAATACTAATATTGTGGAACATTATTTTATTAGAGATGACAAATAAATATAACGGAAGTTAAAATCTTAGCAATTTTTCTAGGTTTATGTCGTGTTTTGTGTGGGGTTACGTCTAAGAACCCCAAGCTGGCTAATCAGTTTCACTGATTTATATTGTGTGGACAAATACCGCGTGGAAATCCATCATCGTCAGAAAGAGTACATTTACAACAATTACACAGATTTATAACAAACAATTGAATATCAAAATTCAGCACAAAAAAATCATAGAGATTATTATGTACACATCGTAAGAAGTCTGTTGTTTTGTGCCATAATCTTCGAGTTCATATTATAATCTTAATTGGGTTTACGATGTGCACCTGTATATAATCTTTATGATGTTTTGATGCTCAATATCGATAATCAGTTGTTTTTGTTATAATGTCCGTGTCATATTATTGTTGTAATTTTGTCTTTTTAGAGGATAGTCTAGCCGGCACAGTTCATATCCTCGCCACTAGATGGGGGCTTGATTCATTCCATCCCTGACCCGGTCGGTTGACTGAAAGCAGGCTGTGGATTTTCATTTTTACTGAGGATAGACTAACAGCCGAAACCGGTCCACTCAACATGAATCAGATCAATGGAACAGAATTTCAGTTAAATGTATTTGTCTTCTTCATTACCAACTTAGTTAAAATGTTTATTGAACTGGATTACTTCCGACAACACGACCGTAGTTGAAACCTAGGAAGCTTGTGCTGTGGTCCATCACATGGACACAGGTGTAGACGCGCTAATTCTCACCATACAGCTATTTCCCAAGGGAATAATAGACTGGAACTAGAGCGTAAGGGTCGTGAATTGAATCAGTGATTCTATTGTGTGCTCAATCAATAGTGTGTTGGACGAACCTACAGCACTCTATTACCCGACCATTCTAACTGGCCATCTTGTATCCATGAGTTAGTCTTACCAAAACCATTACTAGGCTTATCTGTCATCTCTCTTGTCGCATATGATGAATCGTGATTATTCCTTCGCTGATGTTGTGCCACTGCTAGAATTGCTTAAATTTCAATCATACAACATCAATTTTAAGAAAGTTGAAGTTCGCCGGTTACACTGTGAAACAGTGAACCATGGATATATTATTATTATTATTATTATTATTATTATTATTATTATTATATTATCACATTAATAAAACGCTGCCAACGGCCTGGCCATGTTGAAACACCGGATCCCATGAGAACTCCGCAGTTAAGCAGCATTGAGCGTGGTTGGACCTTGGATGGAATGCCGTTTCAGTGGGACCACGCGCTGTTGGCGGTGAAAGAAGGAGCGGAAAGACCCTGGCCACCCTACCGCACGTAAACCCCGACTGAGGATAGCCTCTTGGGCCTACTGAATTCAAATGGGTTCTTTAACATGCCAACAACGTATGACATGGGTATCTTGATTTTTGTCGCCTTTCAAAAATCCCTTACCATGGCCAGGAGCGAACCTGCAAGCTTGGGGTTGGTAGTCCGACACTATAACCACACACCCACCGTGGCAAGCAGTATGTCCCTGACACTGTTTCGCGAGTGTACAATGTACACCCAAACAACTAGTTTATTGAGTCTATATTTATTTGTTTATTTATTTATTTATTTATTTATCGTATGGCTTTTAGTGCTGGGAGTGTCCGAGGACATGTTCGGCTCGCCTGAGTCTGTAGGTGCTTCCAGCGGACACCCTAAAGGGTGAGCTACAAGTTCCGTTCAATTTCAAGTAGTTCCAACTTTCGCCACCAGATATCGATGATACCTAGTGGTGAACGTTGGAAATTTGATAGAGCGTTCTGACGAAATCTAACCTAACAATTTTGCTTTACACATGTTTAGTCTGTGAAAGGATCTTTTACATGCCATAAATCTATGACATGGGACCGCCGGCTTTACTTCCCCTCCGAAGGAAGGCATACTGAAGGATTTTTAACGCTCTTTAAAAATCCGACGACTTCGGCCGGGTTTGAACCCGCTATCTTGGGCACAGCAGTTCAGCATGCTACCGACTACGCCACCGAAGCCGCTTGAGTCTATATATTGTCTATGTATGATGAGCTCATAAGGTTATGATTTTGTTTACCAACTACTTGGGAGGAGGTTGCTCCTCTTGCCACAGTAAGCATTGCGTAAGATATGCTAACTTTATATTAACTTCATGTGTGGATTACAAGTTATTGTGTCTTGCGGCTTCACCGAATATACACGTAGCGTGATTTGAGTTGAAAGGGCTTCACATTGTACAACCTGTCTAGTTTCAACCAAGTTATGTGACGATACCGCCGTCAGCAAGTAGTGCTTCATTGGAGTGAATTTGAGGATTATACCGGGTAATTCAGCAGTCTCATCCAATATCGTTTGCTGCAACCCAACAATCGTGTGTTGGCAGGAAATCGACAATTCTCTGCTGGCATCCCGTGTGGCAGGGCCATGCAATGGGCAAGGTGAAGCAGTGCTAGCGAGAAATTTACTCGTGCTGGCGGAGCGCAGCCCTACTCGGTCCATTTCTGAGTAGTGCAGCACGACAGCACACTAGCACTGCAGCGCTTAGTCGCACAAGCACTGTCCATTTGACCGGGTACTGCAGTACGTTCAGTACTGAGCGCAGGGCCTGTGACACTAGGCGCACTAGAGCCAACATTTTGTCATATGCGTGTGGTCTGCCATGCTCATAGCGTCTTTTGGGCAGGGGCAGGACGAAATTAGCATAGTGGGAGAGTCACACATTAATGAAACAAACCGAAGACGTATAAAACATGATATTTCGACGCACATGAACCAGTTCTGCAGCAAGGATACAGGAATTTGCATACTTTTTGGGTGATGTTGCAGGTGCAGCGAGATATAATAGTCCGAAAATAGAATCAAGCATATTGGTAATCATGCATGTGACAGTAACAGGGAATCAGGAGAGTTAAAATACATTTTTTAATTTGTTGACATTAATTATTTTTAATTTGTTGACATAGAGCCTCCGTGGCTTAGGCGGCAGCACGCCGGCCTCTCACCGCTGGGTCCGTGGTTCAAATCCCGGTCACTCCATGTGAGATCTGTGCTGAACAAAACGGAAGCAGACAGGTTTTTTCTCCGCGTACTCCGGTTTTCTCTGTCACAATTTCATTCCAGCAACACTCTCCACTATCATTTCATTGCATCTGTCATTCATTTAATCATTGGCCCAGGTGAGTGCGACAGGCTTCGGCAGCCGGCACAGTTCATATCCTCGCCGCTAGATGGGGGCTTCATTCATTCCATTCCTGACCCGGTCGGTTGACTGGAAGCAGGCTGTGGATTTTCATTTTCAATTTGTTGACATAATGTCACAAACCAGCCGAGGTAGCTAAACACGTTAACATGCATGGTCAGACTACTCCAAACTCGAAAGACCACACACAGCCACTCCATACATTACCTCATTAATTTCATTCATCATTAACTCCTCTCATGAGATTGGCGTCATGAAGGCATCTATCCGTAAACTCATTCCCACAAGTAAACTGTCTCACCACATCCCCTACCTCATAGAAAACGGAATAATTATGGGTAGAACCAAAAAAACTACATTACGACTATAAACCTGTATTTCAATAACAAGATTCTGATTTCGCCAAATGACTAGATTGATGCTCTTCAGGGATATGTGAGTTCGAGAAACATCCGTTAGTAAATTCATCAGGATTTTAAAATGAAAGATATTCCGTCGCAATCTAAGGTCATTTATGTATTTTATTCTTATATTCAAGTCGCCTCCGTGGTGCAGTGGTTAGCATGATTAGCTGCCGCCTAGGAGGTCCGCGGTTCGATTCCCGGCTCTGCCACGAAATTTGAAAAGTGGTATGAGGACTGGATTGGGGTCTACTCAGCCTCAGGTGGTCCAAATGAGTAGAGGGGGTTCGACTCCCACCTCAACCATCCTCGAAGTGGTTTTCCATGGTTTACCACTTCGTCTTCGGGCAATTGCCGGGGTGGTACCTTCCGTAAGGCCACTGCCGCCTCCTTCCCTCTTCCTTGCCTAACCCTCCCACTCTTCCCATCTCTTCATCAGGCCCCTGTTCGCTTTGCAGGTGAGGCCACCTGGGTGACGTGCTAGTCACACTCCCCAGTTGTATCCCCGACTCAGAATCTCAAACTCCAGGACACTATCAGTGGCGGTAAAGGTGGGATCCCTCGCTTAGTCCGTGGGAAAAGCCAACCCCGGAGGGTAAACGAAAAAAAAAGAAAGACTTCTTATATTCAACATGGCCTGAAACAATACCTCGTGGAATTTACCTACACATAAGATATACGGCAAAATAAGCAAGAAGACACGAAATCGTTCAAACCTTGGAAGTTTTACGACAATATTCATTATTTCAACGCTATCGAGACCAAGAGTGCTATTCATTATAAAACAATTATTTCGCTCTGAAAATTACAAAATATGTTGTCTGTCTCTCTACCAGCTTGTCTGAATTTCTTTCGGTGGAGTGCCTAAAACTGTTTTGTTTGTTAGTTCTTGGAACTATTCGACTTTAGGGTTATGGTACGCGAACCGTCTTCCTAACTTACCAGAGCCTATGTAATGCCAAAAATAAGAAGAAATGTGTACTATTATAGTTCGCCCAGTGTAGAAATTACATGGTATCGTGCAATTGATTGTGCTGACAATGAAAGAGACCACCTTGTGGTGTAGCGGCTAACATTCTTGGCTGTCGCCCCGGTGGTCCGGGTTTGATTCCCTGCCCTGCCACGAAATTAAAAAGTCCTCTCGGCACGCCGGAAGGCGGAGGTAGATTTCACCGGACAAACTTGGGGATAGGCGAAAATAGGCAGAATATGCAGGTTTTCGTAGAAGGATCAGACCTCATTTATTGCGAGAAGGTATTTTATAATTGGAGCTTAATTAACTTTGTTTTTCGTCATTTTATGCTTATTTTAAACATTTTATTGTCTTATGGGAACGGTAACCTTCTTGTCATTTGTGGTCCATTTTTATTTGGCCTGTTTGCCATCTCTTGATGAATACAGTACATTTGCATTTGTCAGTTGGCACTGGCTAGAGTAAAAGGTGGCTTTTCACCGATGTCTCAGTCTCAATCATGGCCGTGATTATATGGAAGCTACTGAGGTATGGGTGGTGCTTAGTAATGGCATTCAGGGCACAGTCAGTGCCTGTGAATGCTCTGAAAGGTTCTACTCATTGGGTTAGGACTACTGTTCTGACTCAGTGAGGAAAGCAATGGCAAACTACCGCCTCAATATAGCACTGCCTTGGGTTTTTGTGGGTATCTACTCACATAACGTAACGGCGGTGCTTTTTGAGGATCCAACCAGCCTTCGGGCTGACTACCTAACACAGGTCACACTGTCCTTATGCAAGGTTTCGACACTGATGTGTAACTATGTAACGGTCAGTTACTTCTTCACGCAAAATTATATCTCCCGCAGAGATTTTGGTTGGTTCCTCAGTTTAGGGGCTGCGACAACGCGGTCATGTAACCCCGTGTACTTAGGGATGGCTGTATTAGTCTGTAATTCAGGTAAGGACTGCAGACGGTCAATTTCAAGCAGTAGTTCCTAATGTTGCTACCAGGTACTACCGTCAACGACACCTACCTGTGAACTTGGCTACTAGATGCCACCGCAACCAGCAACTCGCAACGAACGTTGGAACTTCCCCTCCAAAGGAAAGCATACTGAGGGATTTTTAGCGCTCTTAGAAAATCCGACGACTTCGGCCGGCTTTGAACTCGCGATCTTGGGCATAGACATTCAGCATGCTTGCTACCAGTTACGTCACCGATGCCGCTTCACACTTAGTCAGATGAAAATCTGAATCTGATCTCGTGCAAGTGCGTTATCTTGGCAACGTCTGATGGCTCATCCCTCATCAATTTAGTAGTGTTGCCATGGCAACCACTGATAGCTCTTGGCATTTTCTTATAATTCCGAAATCATTTTTCTCATCCCTTGGCATAATGGTGGGTCATATCAAAAATTCTTTCAGACAAAATTTTAGGTAATTATTAGGGGAATAGTGTCCATTTTGTACAGTTTTGATATTGTGCCTATTAAGGGAGATATGATTAATGTTTCCCGAAAAACCCACTTTTTCCCACCTCTTTGGTCAATGGTTGGTGCTATAAAAAAACTCTTCAAACATAAATTTTTGGGCTTTATCCGACACATAGTATGAACGTTGAACGGATTCGATATTTCACATACTAAGAGAGTTATAGCAAAATTTCACCTTTTCGAAAAAAGCCCCCCCATTTTCACCCCCTTCGACCGATTTAGCCCAGTAACGAACTCGACCGAGATTTTATAGGTATACATATTCGCTAAAAAATTCAAAGTGATTGGTGCAAAATTACGGCAGTTATCGTGTCCACAAGAAACTGATATATATATACATAAACATACATAAATTATATATAAACTTTTGAACTGACGGTGGTTTTGGAGTCTGGGGGATGTGAAACACGAGGATATGTCGAAATTTTCCGGAAGTCGAAACATGGTACCCATTGCAATAGTTAGCTTTCTAATAAAATCTACCTCTGGTTGGTTCCTCAGTTTAGGGGATGCTACAACGCGGTCAACTAACCCCGTGTACTTTGGGTGAGTGTAGAATCTGTCTGATAAACGGTGTGAATTGTAATGGCTGTAATGGCTGTATTCGTCTGTAATTCAGGTATGGACTGCAGACGGTCAATTTCAAGCAGTAGTCCCTAATGTTGCTACCAGGTGCTACCGTCAATGACACCTAGCTGTAAACTTGGCTACTAGATGCCACCCCAACCAGCAACTCGTAACGAACGTTGGTACTTCCCCTCCAAAGGAAAGCATACTGAGGGATTTTAGCGCTCTTAGAAAATCCGACGACTTCGGCCGGCTTTGAAACCGCGACCTTGGGCATAGACATTCTGCATGCTACCAGTTACGTCACCGAAGCCGCTTCCCACTTAGTCAGATGTCAAAGTCAACCCCTGGCACCATCCAGCCCATGACGGGCTAAGGCCGACCAAGCGACCGCTGCCCAGCCATTTGGCCTGCAGATATTGGGGTGACGCGTGATCAGCGCGTCGGGTCCCCTCGGCCGTTAATCTTGGTATTCGTGATCGGGGTGCTGTCTCACTGTCAGACAGCTACTCAATTGTCCTCAAGAGGCTGCGTGCACCCCGTTCCAACCCTCACGTCAGTTTTAAAAGTCATCTCGGCACGCCGGAAGGCGGAAGTAGATTTCATCGGACAAACTTGGGGATAGGCGAAAATAAGCAGAATATGCTGGTTTTCGTAGAAGGATCAGACCTCATTTATTGCGAGAAGATATTTTATAATTGGAGCTTAATTAACTTTGTTTTTCGTCATTTTATGCTTATTTTAAACATTTTATTGTCTTATGGGAACTGTAACCTTCTTGTCATTTGGGGTCCATTTTTATACTTGTGGTCACACTGTCCTTATGCAAGGTTTCGACACTGATGTGTGACTATGTAACGGTCTGTTACTTCTTCACGCAAAATTATATCTCCCGCAGAGATTTTGGTTGGTTCCTCAGTTTAGGGGCTGCGACAACGCGGTCATGTAACCCCGTGTACTTAGGGATGGCTGTATTAAGCAAAAAGCAAGCTTGTAGTTTAACGTGACCGTTAATCGCGAGATCATGAGCCACGGGACCTCCTTTTTACGTGGAATCCGAACCACAGGACATGGCATTTCACTTCGAAAATCTCACATGCATTGACCGGGAATCGAACCCGGACCGCCTTGGTGAGAGGCATACAGCTAGACCGCTGAGCCACCACGCCCCCCGGATGGCTGTATTAGTCTGTAATTCAGGTAAGGACTGCAGACGGTCAATTTCAAGCAGTATTTCCTAATGTTGGTACCAGGTACTACCGTCAACGACACCTAGCTGTGAACTTGGCTACTAGATGCCACCGCAACCACCAACTCGCAACGAACGTTGGAACTTCCCCTCCAAAGGAAAGCATACTGAGGGATTTTAGCGCTCTTAGAAAATCCGACGACCTCGGCCGACTTTGAACTCGCGACCTTGAGCATAGACATTCAGCATGCTACCAGTTACGTCACCGAAGCCGCTTCACACTTAGTCAGATGAAAATCTGAATCTGATCTCGTGCAAGTGCGTTATCTTGGCAACGTCTGATGGCTCATCCCTCATCAATTTAGTAGTGTTGCCATGGCAACCACTGATAGCTCTTGGCATTTTCTTATAATTCCGAAATCATTTTTCTCATCCCTTGGCATAATGGTGGGTCATATCAAAAATTCTTTCAAACAAACGTTTTAGGTAATTATTAGGGGAATATTGTCCATTTTGTACGGTTTTGATATTGTGCCTATTAAGAGAGATATGATTAATGTTTCCCGAAAAACCCACTTTTTCCCACCCCTTTGGTCAATGGTTGGTGCTATGAAAAAAACCTTCAAACATAAACTTTTGGGCTTTATCCGACACATAGTATGAACGTTGAACGGATTCGATATGTCACATATTAAGAGAGTTATAGCAATATTTCACTTTTTCGAAAAAAAGCCCCCCATTTTCACCCCCTTCGACCGATTTAGCCCAGTAACGAACTCGACCGAAATTTTATAGGTATATATATTCGGTAAAAAATTCAAAGTGATTGGTGCAAAATTACGGCAGTTATCGTGTCCACAATAAACTGATATACATATATATACATATATATATACATACATAAATTATATATAAACATTTGAACTGACGGTGGTTTTGGGGTCTGGGGGATGTGAAACGTGAAGATATGTCGACATTTTCCGGAAGTCGAAACATGGGACCCATTGCAATAGTTAGCTTTCTAATGAAATCTACCTAATTTCGGTTTGGGGTACTGAAATTGTATCGATGATACTTAAGTCATCCAAGCGGTGCTCATTTTGAGGACTTGCGCCAGGCCAATGGGCTCGAGTTCCCTTTTTTCTACATTCTTATTCTGCAATTCGAATTGAGAGCACATCACTCCGTAGAGTTGTTAGAATAGCTTCCGTAAAATATTCTCAAAGGCCTATGCTACAAGTAGCCCTCATGAGTTAATCCAATTGCATATGTATATGTAGGCTAATCCAGATATGGTATTTAAGACTTTTGATTTTCATTGCATTGTAAGTTCTGGGCATAGGAAAACCTCGAAGCTAATTTTACAATTTTCAGTGAATGAACATCCAAAGTATAGTAAGCATCATGTAGGGAGACTGTACCAGAGATAACAAGAATTGCTTGAAGGCATTGCGACATAGTGCGTAATTTGTGCTCGTACGACGAATGAGGTTGTCAGGACGGTGATGATGATGATGATGAAGATGGTGATAACGATGAAGACGGTGATTTACTAGTTAGGAACCAAGGGAATATAAATAGCTGATACTTAAGACTGAAGCGGATCTATGGTAAACACAAAATGAACTTGCAAGTTGATTGAGAAAGTACAGAAACTACCCAATCACCATATTTTATGAAGATTGACTAATCCAGAAGTAGACATGAAATGTAGTAGCCTAGCACAAATAGGTGGAAGCAAAGGTTGCTCTTGTGTGAAACCTCCATGGGCGTAGCCAGGACTATGCTGCAAACACTGTGGAGTGCCTGATACCCTAGCTCACGTTCAAAAAACATAATTAAGAAGGGGATTTACTACAAACGTTGGGAATCACCGAAGTAGATCTAAGATGCAGCTGTAACATTTCAGAAATGTTACGCGATCCATGTTTTCGTGTCTTTCTCGTGTTAGAAGCAAAAATACAATGGGCATAATAATTGTTATTGGCCATAAGAAGGATGCAAGACTTATGCTGGACCCCACCATCAGATGTGAAGTAACCTTCGGCATAACAAAACAGGTCGTTTAGAGAAAACGATAGGCTTCAAAGAGAAGAGAAAGCTTGTGGTACGTTTCGATTAAGCGAGAGGATCAACATCAACATTTTTAAATCACTCATCAAGTTTGGGTACCGAATGCCTAAGTATAAGGAAGAAGGAAGAGTGTAGTTTTACGTGACCGTTAATCGCGAGATCATAAGCCACGGGACCTCCTTTTTACGTGGAATCCGAACCACAAGACATGGCATTTCACTTTGAAAATCTCACATGCATTGACCGTGAATCGAACCCGGTCTGCCGTGGTGAGAGGCCAACAGCTTGACCGCTCCGCCACTACGCCCCCTATATGCCTAAGTATAAATGACCTAATTTTGCTATCAATGAATCCATTTAATCATAGAGAATTCATCTTCAATGTACTTAGGAACAGTATGAGACGTAGTCTATTGGTACCCAATAACATTTTATTGCTAATAATAATTTAATTTAATTTAATTTATTTATTAAATACTATTTATGTTACATTATTGTGATATGTCTCACGAATCTGATGACAGTACAGATTATCTGTGAGACATATTAATTATTATTTACAACATATATATAGATTATATTTCAGTACATAGTAATAATAATAATAATAATAATAATAATAATAATAATAATAATAATAATAATATGAAGAGAAGAGAGGAACGGCTTTACGAAGCCCTGTTGGGACTGACGAGTTCCAGCGTAGACAGTGCTGACAAGTGTGAGGCTAGGTCATACGGCCCTAAAAGCACTTGCCAGGCTTGCAGGGCACCACGCCATACCAACACCACCTAGAGAGAAAGCCTTGCGATACAATTTATGACGTCATAGCCTTCCGGCCGTCAGCGAGCGCGCTACGCAGCACGGCTGCTATAAACAACCTGTGAGGAAACGCGACTGAGTGTTTATGTGTCAAATTACGTTCTACAGACGCGAATAAATAAATAACGTAACCATAAATGAAACATATGGTCAGAAGTTGATGCGATCGATACATTACTCTAGCTAATAAATCGACGTTTTCGATCATAATCGATAAATATGCATTTCGAACCTTGCGAGTGTGAACTTGACCGAAAACACTGATGTCTCAATAAATGTGATATATAGAAGAATTCAATAGAAAACTTGAAAAATATTCACCCCATTTTAACGTGAGATGTCGACTACACAACAACAAATAACTAATTAATTTGTAACAGTTAAAACGGAAATTAATATCTACAGTATAGTCAATCATATCTGTCCAAAGGTCTAGGTTCGATTCCCATCTCTGCCGAGAAAAATAATTCTAGTTAGTTATTGTTGATTAATGTTGTTTTAAGGGGCGAAATTACGAGGTCATCTGCCCCTAAAAATACAATTCTGATTTTAGTGTGAAACGAAATTCACTCAGCCTCATGAGTTAAAACTGAACTGAGAAGAAGTGGGTTCGATTTCTCCTTTCTCCTCCAGGTAAATGCTGGGATTGTTCCTAGCAGAAGACCATGGTCACCTCCTTCCCAAGGGCAGATGACCTCGTAGTTCCTCCCCTTAAAACTACAATACCGGTACCTGACCTTCCCAATTCTAGCATAACAATACACACATACAAATTCTACCCATATCCAAGTACACATGGCTGATGACAGTGATGTCCTAACCCACTAACAAAACAAAAACAACAACAACAACTAGCCACAGAAAGTTTTCATCCGTGATAAGAAAACAGGCTAGTAATGGCATGCCTATGACAGAAAAGGTTACCCACTGAAATGGAGCAGAGCAGAAGTCATGAGCCATGAAAACATTTACAAAAGAGGAAACTTGTTGTTGTTGATGATTCATATAGGGGCATGATGATGTGGTAATAATTTAGTAACAAACACTTGATATAGAGTAACCCTAGAGTAGTTTTCATATTGCAATATTTATAATATCAAGCATGGCATACCCGACAATACATAAAACATGCTAATTCCCAGTTTGTTTTGAACAGAATACAGTGAGTCATCTGCAAAAACATGTTGTTCTCATATTTTCTACGTTACACAAACTGTGCTGTTTTGAAAAAAAAAATAATGACCACTCTAACCTTCGTTTTGTCCAATCCAATGTTTTTTGACAATGGTTACAGCCTATCACTAGTTAAATAAATATTGCCTTTTCAAAAGATCCTTTCCACTTTTCAACACAAAATTGTTGTATTCCCTATTATATTGGTAGCACTGAATGAAAGTAGAACGAGCGATAACATTTTCTATAGTACATGAATTAGCCAAAATACCTTATCAAACTATGAGAAATAAATCAGGGAATTATGTTTTAAAATATGTTTCCTCCTCCACTGTCTGTGACCCACCCAGCCATCCCAAAAAGGATCACGACTTATATAGGCAAAATTCCAGCCTTGGCCACCATTGTCCACATCAATCATCATCAAACCGGTATTGCCAACCTCGCCCTTATGGTACAATGCCGCACCAACACCCTTCGATTTGTCCAATCCAATGGTTTTTGACGCGTCCAGATCAATGGTTTTTTGTCAACCGTACCCCACTGGCTGCGCTCGGCCAAGGCCGCACCTATCCCCGACCATTCTAACCTTCGTTTTGTCCTATCCAATGGTTTTGACAATGGTTACAGCCTAACGCGTCCAGATCGATGGTTTTGTGTAAACCGCGCGCTGCCAAGGCCGCACCTACACCCTACCTTCTAACCTTCGTTTTGTCCAATCCAATGGTTCAAGACAATGGTTACAGCCTAACGCGTCCAGATCAATGGTTTTGTGTGAACCGTGCCCCGCTAGCTGCACGCGACCACTCTAACCTTCGTTTTTTCCAATCCAATGTTTTTTGACAATGGTTACTTTTGATCAACAGTGATATTGTATACCACTTTTTTTTTCAACAGTGATTTTAGATCTCACACGTTGGGAACAATATGTGCACCCCGGTGCGTACCGCTAGAGTTAGCCTTGATGACAGTTGAACGAGATGCAAGCGCTGTCGAAACATGGCAGCCGTTTTTAAAATACAGTAGCAATAAATAAAAACATATATTTACAAACTTGAGCACGCATATGAGGTTCAGTAGTGACGATTCAAATTGAAATCAACGGTAGCTCTGAATGAAGATAGAACGAACGATGAAATTCTCTACAATACATGAATCAGCCAAAATACCTTATGAAACGATGAGAAATAAATCAGGGAGCGATGTTTTAGTAGATATTTCTTCCTCCACTGTCTGTGATCCACCCAGCCATCCCAAATAGGTCCACGACTTATATGGCGAAAATTACTGCTGTCAGCGCTATTGTTCAAATCAATCGTCATCAAAACAGAGCTTTAAATTCCTGCATTAGGTTTATTTTCTCCTTTAAATTTTCCTCACACGTGTCTCCTTTTTATGATTTACTTTCCTGGCTAAAAGTAGAACAACAAATAAACCTGCTCATATGTACCCTCATCTATCGACTTCTCAATGAAAGTACACCTCACTATCTCTCTTGTAATTTTAGTTTTCTTTCTTCCTTTCATGATCGTCACACACGATCTGGATCTATAATTGCAATTCCTCTACATCATTCATCTGCCTTCAGTAACTCTTTCCTCATGTCGGGAACTAGAATTTGGAATAATTGTCCTCGTGACGTTAGAAATTGTACATCCCTAACAACTTTCAAAACGTGCACGTAAAGATTTCCTCTTGAATCCGTAGGCCAACTAGAACAATTTGTGTATGAATGTGTGAGTGAATGACCATAGTATAATTTTGTTAAAAATGTATGTCATTTAAATGTTAATATCACGCAGTCACCAATTTAATTTAATTTAATTCTAGTATTTAAGTTTTCCTAGTATTTAAGTTTGGTAGGTTAAGTATATCATATTTGAGTATTCATGTAAGTTGCACTGTGTGTGGTTAAGTGTAAGAGAGGGTCTAGAGCCCTAACTTCGCCACAATAAAGGCACCAATCAATAAATAAATGACAGTTCTGCCAACCTCGCCCTTATAGTACAATGAAAAGCAAAGAAGCGCCCAGTTGTCTCTAGTGCACATCATTCGTGCGCACCACTCAGTTCATTACATCGTGCACCGAATCGAATCGTTTCTTCACCATGGATTGCGGAAATTGGCTCATAACGATCTGTAATTTCAATCGACGGTTCTATGATCAACTGTGATAAATATTTGGTTTTTCCCCCTGCATAACTGTGGTTTTGAAAATGTTTACAGCCTAACTCACCCAGATCAATTGGTTTTGTATCGACCGTGCCCCGATAGCTGCACGCGCCTAGGCCGAACCTACACCCGACCATTCTAACCTTCATTTTGTCTAATCCAATGGTTTTTGACAATGGTTATAGCCTAACGCATCCAGATCAATGGTTTTTTACAATGGTTACAGCAAACACGTCCCGATGATTTTTTAAAAATCAACAGTGTGTGCCGCTCGGGTACACCTTGTTGACAGTTCAACGAGACGCAAGCACTGTCAGAACATAGCAACCGTTTATAAAAAGAGCAATAAATAAAAACACATATTTATGTACTTTAGCACATAGCCTAACTTATATGAGGTGCAGTATAGACCAGGTTACCTCATTTCAATGCTGATGCAAGTGTATAAACCGCGTTCTACTTTCATTTAGAATTAATATTATATTATTTATAGGGTGGATAAATTTTTCGGCATATGCACCTTCAACAGTCCTTATGCGAACACTTTCTAAAAATACTCTCTAGCACGTATCATGTGGATTTTCATTCACGTATCATACTACATTAGATTAAAACTTTTAAAATAGGCCTACATTAACGTTTTCCAATGAAAATAGGTGTAAAATTCTTAAAGAAACTTGCAAGACTTCATTCAGTCCATTGTTAAAAATCTGTACAAATAAAAATTTGTTCAGTGCAAAATTCTTCCTATACTTCAGTGGTGGTCAGTAATAAGGTTGCAGTATTGCACAACGACCAGATTAATTCAAGAAAAACAATTAATACCGTAATAATATTTTTAGTAATAAAAGCTGTACGTTTCCTTTTATATGTATAGGATTTCATAATTCTGTTCTTTAATAAATTCAGGAAATCTTATAGAAAGTTACTGTGAAATGTCTGAGAAAGCAAAACGCGCCAACCGGCTAGGAACCAGGCCCGAGCACCGACCATATCTCAATAGTGAAGGGTATGGCTGAGATGCTAGAGCGAGTAGGTCCTAACCCAACAGTTAACTCGGCTCGTCGTTGTCCGCTGATTGCAACAAGGGAGCCGAGGAATGGATGGAGACATCTGAGATGCTCCGTCAACTGCCGATACTAAGTCATGTCTTGCAATGTTGCGCATGCTTGTGACACTCACGGTTCTTTCTCGCACTCGTATTATAACTTATGTTGTTTTGTTCTTGTAAAGGTTTTCATGTAGCCTAACTATTTAATCCGGTGATTCAGTGACAATGTGATGTTCTCTGAACTGCGGCAATCGGGATGAATGAGGTACATCCGTTTTACCGCGCAATTGAATACAGTTTTCTTTGATATCAAGCAGTCTTCCCTCCCCCCCCCCCCCCCCCCAATGAAAATGGACAAAACCCATAACAATTATCTGCCAGTCGCCACTGCTATACTATAGATTAGTAATTAGCCATGCACAGAATTGGATCAAGTAACACAATATTAATTGAACTACATGGTCATTATCTTGGTGCGCCCCGAAAATCGCGACAAACTGTGGTGTCATTTGGCTGGTCAGGTACGGAGCGAGTGGACCTCGCAATACCCCGCTCCGCTGACTCATATCGTTAGTTCACACATGTTTTGTCATTCATATGGATGTGTATCTGCAAAGTTTAGACGTTAGTATTGTGATTACTGTGATTGTTGGTCATGCCTAGACACCAATTCACATTGCACGAAAGTGTGTATATCCTTAATTCGTAAATGAAAAGCAGAAAGTCTTGTTGTGAAACAGGATGGAAATTTCGAATCAAGTTTCCAGGAAGACCTGTGCCTAATGCCAGTACAATTAGGAGGCTCGCTAAACGATTAAGAAAACAGGCTCTGTAAATAATAAGCATTTTAACAGACAACGCTGTGTTCTTACAGAACGGGGACACCAAGAGCCTGCTGATGAGCCAGCTTGGTGTCTTTGGCGAAACACCACACAAGACACGGCACAAACCTAGAAGAACTGCTGAGTTTTAATTCACTGGCTGTAAAAGCCCATATACCATCTTTTTAGATGAGATTGATGTCCATTCTTTCATCAGAAGATGTCAGTTGTGCGTTACAAGAGAGGGAGGACATTTTCATCATCGACTATGAGCACTGTAAGTACATATTATTGAACATGGTTGGTAAAAGTGTTCAAGTGTGTGCCAACCACCGACTAACCAGTTCACTTAAAAAAAACATACGAGCAATAACCACTGATGTAGTGTCACGGTTGACTCAAAACTCATTGATCTGGGCGTGTTAGGCTGTAATCATTGTCAAAAACCATTGGATTGAACAAAACGAAGATTAGAAGGTCGGGGGTAGGTGTGACCGCGCGCAGCTGGCGGGGCACGACTGACTCAAAACTCATTGATCTCGGCACGCTAGGCTGTAACCATTGTCAAAGACCATTTGATTGGACAAAACGAAGGTTAGAAGGTCGGGGGTAGGTGTGGCCGCGCGCAGCTGGCAGGGCACGGTGGACTCAAAACCATTGATCTGGGCGCGTTAGGCTGTAAACATTGTCAAAAACCATTGGATTGGACAAAACGAAGGTTCGAAGGTCGGGAGCAGGTGCGGCCTTTGGGAGGCAATTTCCACAATCCATGATCAATAAACAATTCAATTGGGCGCACTATCTATGAATTGAGTGGTGCGCACGAATGATGCGCACTAGCGACTGAATTGGGCCCTTCTTTGTTTTTCATACTACCGTAAGCGCGAGGTTGGCAGTACTGTCATGGTACTGTTTTGATAACGATCGATGAGAATAATGGCGCTGACAGCTGCAATTTTCGCTATGTAAGACATGTACCTATTTGGGATGGCTGGGTGGGTCACAGACATCGGAGGAGGGAATATCTACTAAAACATCGTTCCCTGGTTTATTTCCCAGCGTTTCATAAGGTATTTTGGCTAATCCAAGTATTGTGGAGAGTTTTATCGCGCGTTCTACCTTCATTCACTGTTACCGTCGATTGTTTTCCACCTATCTAGCCAAGTCAAGTTGACTTGTGTTTTGGAGCGGATATGTGAATGAACTGTCCACTGGTTCTCTACGTATATGTTAGCTTGTGTTTGATGGCTGAATATCATCACCGTCTCATATTTTTTTTAGTTTTGCTCTATGCTTTAAAATATTTTTCTGTGACCTAGGCCTACTTATATGGTGCACCATATTAAGTCTAATAGCCATTTGTTTTTTTTGAGTGCTATGCTATTTAATAATTTTCTTCAGGTATTAATATTGACTGATGAAGGGGATAAAAGCAATTAATCCCTGAAACATGTACCAGGAGCAAATCTAATTAACTTATATTTTCTTTCGTTTATGTATTGACTAAGGCGGATGTATAATTGTTGTTAAAAACTATGAGGCGAGGTGGTCGTTATTGGTTCCTAAAGAGGACTCCTAAGGCGTTTAAGTTGCGATACAATCAATATATCACCTTGCATTACATTAATTACACTACCGGTACTTATTCTAAATGTATTCAATCACCAACCTGACTCACACACACCACTTACCCCATCCCAATAAGAAATCTAATGAATGAGATTACTGCAATAGATAAAAAATAGATTAATCAGGACCTGCTACAGGTTATCGGTCTCTAACCTCGTGCAGTTCTTGCAATGTAAACTCCAATAGAAATGAGATACTATCCACTTACACCTCCCACTTGAAATTGATAGCCCCCATAAAACAAATAAACCTAACCTATGACAGTAGCCTGTAGCACATAATTTAGGTTAGAATATTCTGATTTCTACATCTAAATGAATTTTCGAACAGAGGAGCTAGCCTATGCTAAAATTTAAAGGTAGGACTATCTGCTTACTAACATTTAATAAGTCTCGATTTATACAACGGTGCAGTAACTAGCTTTGCATTCTTTTCATCATACATACTAGTGCTCCATTCAATCTTATGTGGCTTGAAATGGAGCCCACACACCTACAAGAAAAGAGACTTGTTACAAGGTTCCTTCCTCCCATTATACTAAACTTGTGAGAATTGGAGCATAATAGATGTAACACGTACCATGGAATATTTCGTAGGAATCCTTGCGGTGAATGGCTCGAATCCATTTCGTCTCTACCTTCATCATTAGGGAAAGAGAAAACGTTTACTTTCGGTCCATTGGCATAATTGCATATACAATTTGGTACACTGCACTTATAAGGCATAATTTTACACTACACTGATAACCATTAAGTATAACCGGGTAGGAATTCGCAGAAAATCAGTACCTGAAACTGTAAACACGAAACACAACATGCGGAAACGACACCATAACCTCCATAACTCGAATGTTTTGTCTCAATTTTCATGGCCGGTCCTCCGTGACGTCACTCACACGTCAATTCCATATCGCAAGGCTTTCTCTCTCGGTGGTGTTGGCCATACTATACACAGCTCGCTCGCATATCTAGCTAGCGGCAGGTGGGGTAGAGGCAAGCACATGACGTCACGCGCTTGTGGCTTACTTCTTAGACTGCCCGTAAGGGTGCAGCAGGATAAAACATACTACAGGCACTGGCTATGCAGGGCCCTGCCGTGTGGTACTAATGCACTGCAAACATATCCTGCAAACGATATTGAACACTATTATTTTTTCCCTCGATGTCACTACAGAGTAATACGAGGAGCAAATAATCGTGTTGAGTATCATTTACGGGATATTCTTGCAGTACATTAGTACCATACGGGATGCAGGCAGAGAGAAATATCGACCTTCCTGCCACCACGCGCTAGTGGGGTCGCAGCAAGCGATATTGGCAGGGGCTGCTGAATCACCCGGTATAATATAGTAAGAGCATTTGGTACAGTGGCGGAAGTATGTCGCATCAAGTCAGGGGCACCGGATCAAAAACCAATATGTCAAGCAATGAAGTTATTATTATTATTGTTGTTTCATTTAAGGGGTTGGACATCGTGGTCATTTAGCCCTTGTGTAATTGGGTGAGTGTAGAATTGTGTATGTTAATCTGTGTTGTTGTGATGGCTATGATAGTGTATTTTTAATTAACGTAAGGAAGGAATTGACCGTGGCCTTAAGTTAGGAACAATCGCGGCACTCACATGGAGTAGAAGTGGAAAACCAAGAAAATCACTTCTACTGTAGGATGGCTGAGGTAGAGATCGAACCCACCTCTTCCAGTTCTGTCTCACGAGCCTTAGTTTACCCAGTTCCAGCCCTCAGACCAGCCAAAAATGCTAGCCACTACATCACGAGGTGGACAAGGAGATTCCTTTTCTGTAGAAATGCATTCCTTGGCTAAGTCAAGCAACTTTCTATATATCTCTTTGCTTCGTCCATCACTGGTTATTTTGCTTCCTGAGTAGCAGTATCCTACTTCCGTTGCCATTTTGAAGTTAATAGGGTTTCTGATGTCTATCGGCTGCATTCCATCATATGTTTTACATTTATTGATTTTCATACTCAATTATTTTCTCAAAACGGAGTCCATACCATTTAAAAACTCATTCAAATTTTCTGGTGAGTCGGCTAAGATGACAATATCATTAGAAAATTTCAGAGTAATTGAGATTACTGAACTTGTAGGCCTCCGCGAAGTATACGCTATCCTTTGATAAAACGTGATTAAAATCGGTTCACTATTTTATGACGACAAATAAAACAGATGCACTAAAGAACAGATATCAAGACTTATCCCGTTCCATATCCTTATCCTTTTCCTTCCTCCTCTTCTTATCCTTCAACACGTAATGGCTTGAACGATCAACTTGTGACTCCTTCATGAAGAAGAATCTCTGTCCAATATTTCGATTAAGTTAATTTCCCAAGATATTCGGAATGCCGCACTGTAATTCTTTCTTATAACTACCCTTAGCGCGTGAACAATTCCTTTCTTCAGGACATTTCTGTAAAGTTCATTCACTGGTCTTCTATGACTTACCCCATGTCTTCTTTAACTGAACAGTTGATTTGAAAGGGACCGGTGAAAGGCAACGTGCTGTGTGATCATATTCCGTACGTAGCGTATGCCAGTGTTAAAGATCACCCTTCAATGAAGCCAATTTAATAAAGCAACGACGGCCTAATAGCAAGTAAGATATCCACTCGCCACCAGATAGTGACCGTGAAACCTTACACCTGCAGACCTGCTAGCCAGTTGAAAGTATACTGGGTCATCGAAGAATAATGCCTAGATTTTAAATAATTGCTATAAAAGAAATAATAGAGGTAATGTAATGTATAGTTTATAACTTCCTACACCAAGTTGACGTTACCGATGTGAATGTTGTGTTTAACTGTGTATTCTATAATTTAAAATGGCTTTCTGTAATTAGAGCAGAGTCCTCCTAGGAAGAAAATATTAAATTAGGAGCAATGATTCAAGGATAGATCATTTCAACTCTGAGATTTGCTGATGACATTGTCGTCTTAGCCGAGGATTTGAATGAGGTTTTAAAAGTCTTGAGGAAAGAATTCATGATGAATATCAATAAATATAAAACAAAAATAATGAAATGCAACCGACAGTAGTCGAAACCCTATTGACGTTAAATTGCTAGATATAAAGCTAAAGGAGACTTCTGCTACGTTGGAAGAAAAATAACCAGTGATGGACGAAGCACAGAGGATATAAAAAGTATGTTGGCTCAGTCAAAGAAAGCATTTCTACAGAAAATAAATCTGTTGATATCAAATATAGATTTAGGTATTAGAAAGTAATTTTTGAATGCTTTTGTCTGCATTGTGACGCTCTATGGAAGTGAAGTTGGACTGATGGCGCAACAGAAAGGAGGAGAATAGAAGCGTTCGAAATGTGGTGCTACAGGAGAATGATGAAGATCAGACGGATACATAGAGTAACAAATGAAGATGTATTCAGACGAGTGGGCGAGGAGACATGCTTCTGGTGTCTGCTAATGAAGAGAAGAGATAGTTGGTAGGACACATATAGTACTAAGACACCCAGGAATAGCAAACTTAGTTATGGAAGGATGGGTCGAGGATAAGAACTGTAGGGGTATACCAATGTTAAAATATGTGAAACAGTTTTCCTCGGACGTAGGGTGTGGTAGCTATGTTGAGATGAAACGATAAGCTCAGGATAGGAGGCATGGAGAGCTGCATCAAACCAGTCAAAAGACTGAAGACTTACACAATAATAGGATTGCAAACCAAACCTCATGTCGAGCGTCCTCATGAGACAGAGTGTACCCCGTTCTACCCGTGTGGGCAAACTTCAGTTCATGCTTGAGGCGATAATCAAAACCAGGGTGATTAGGACATCAGTCTCAGCACGTAAGGCAGTGTTTACCTTTTGTTATAGGTTATCATGATAATTATGTGTAACAGTGCACCTTGTACAATAGGAAGGAGCAACTCCATCATAAGGTACATTACCTCAACCAGCCCACTTCTCGTCAATTTGTTGTTCAATTAGTGGCCAAATTTACTATTTAGCATCGAAATTACAGTCTTACTATTTAGCATATAAATTAAAGTGACTCCCTGTGGAGATTTGGCCCCATTGAGGGAACAATGGTCTGAGTGAGAGAGACAACTCAGGAAGATAGGGTTTGTTGGCAAGTTCCCTTTCTTGCACTTCATCAGCTTCCTTAATCCTACTTGTTGATAGCTTCCTCAGGGGTAGAGTGTCTAACTGACGGTCCAAGATCATGAGCTCAATTCCCGGTCAATTAAGGCGAATGTTTTAAGGGCTTACGATTTCGACATGCAAAGTACTTATTGCAATATAGCCTACTAAATTTGGCAATTACAAGGCAGATGTATTGCTCAGTCTTCCGCCTCGGTGCATAGTGGTTAGCATTCTTGGCAGTCATTTCGTAGGCCCAGGTTTGATTCCCGGCTCTGCCAAGACATTTAAATCTGGTCTGAGGGCTGGAACGGCGTACACTCAGACTCGTGATGCAAAACTGAGAATAGGTCGTTTCCATTCCTACCTCAGCCATCCTGGAAGTGGTGGCGTAAATTGTACGTTTGCAGTGAGCCTTCATACTTTGTGATCAATACAAATAAAGTGCGCAATGTGTCCTCGGCAGTGCATGTGGATATTCTGTCGTCTCAGTGTTCTACTCGGGATTTAAGAAGAATTCTCACGCGCTTTAAAACCAGCCAAGAGTGACCGGCCCATCTATACCTAACATAAGGTTACGGCCACTTCCTATCCAAATCCTACCACAATTACAAACACACTAGTACAGACATCACAGTGACACAGGTTATCAGACAAATTCTACACACACCCAAGTACACGTTGCTACATGGCCACGATGTCGCAAAGCCCCTAAAACTATCAACAACAACTAATTATCAGTCGAAGGTTTCCTAGTAGAGGTTCGGTTTATCAGCTAGATAGCAGTATAAAATGAACGTCTCTAAATTGATCAATATATCACCTATATGGCACCACCTCAAAAATAAAATATACACGTCAGGCCATACGATTATAATCATAATAATATTATTATCGTGCGGGAATACAATTTTAGTGTTGCCTCAGTAATCGAAATTGAATGCTATTCAATCGGCCAACACGATTCTGCCCAATTGTAATGGGCGTCTCCCTAATTCTGAAAAATATGATAATGATCATGTGACGGTCGAGACTAGTCATCCAAGTGTATTTATCAATCTCATGCATTTTTTTTTTTTCAGGATTAGAGAAATACCCATTATAATAGGGTACAATCGTGTTGACCGACTGAAAAGCACCTAATTTCGATCATAATAATATGATGATACCATCGATGATAGACTAATACAATCTAACTAACTAACAATAACTATACTCATTTAACGAATTGAATAATAATAATAATAATAATAATAATAATACCGGGTGAGTTAGCCGTGGTCGTTACGGCATGACTGCTGGCAGTCGCTCACATCCGGGAGGCGAGGAGGTTCAAATTCCCCCCCCCCGCCGGCAACCTTGAAGATGGTCTTCTGTGGTTTCCCATCTTCCTTCCAGGCAAATGTCGGGGTTGGTCCCTAACTATAGACCACAGCCGCTACCTTCCAACTCCTCGTCCTTGTACATTCCCACTTTCCTCCCCAACGGTACTTGTAGCTCACCCATTGGGTGTCCGTCTTGAAGCAGCTACAAAACGGGCGAGCCGAACATGTCCTCCGACACTCCCGGTACTAAAAGCCATACGCTAAAAAAATGCCGGCTCCGTGATGTTGGGATACCATGCTTGAGGCCCTGGGTTCAGTTCTAGGCTCAGTCGGAGATTTTTGAACTGACACGAACGGTGAAACTCACCTGGAAGTGGTTACGCTGGCAAATGGTGGTGTGTTTCATATGAGCTGCAGTGGTCGTAAAGGGAGACATTTCAACCTCAGACAGCGATGAAGTGCTGCTGCGTTAGTGCCAGCGCAGCATTGCATAATCGACATGGGTTGTCGATCACTGAATCACACATGAAGTTGGTATTGCTTCCACTTACTCGAGCCGGGCTCGTCTCTGAATTATTTCCTCTCGACCTCCCTTGGTTAACTCTCGTTCTCCTCCGCCTTCAACGGTGTTATGGTATCCAAGTCCAACCGTGTCTTTCATTTTCTAGCTTTAATTGACCCATCCCTTCTCCGGATACCGTTTTTTTTTTCTTTTTCAAAGAGGCAGATCATTGATTTTCTTTTAGCGATATTCCCCGCCATTTGTACAGTACCGGTACGTTATGACGGTGTGTAGCCCAGCATGTACTGTATGGTACATCTTGAGGTAATCCTTAGCATACTACACAGTCAATATGTCATGAAGAGTGTACTGAAGTCTTGGAGAGTTCAAGAGATTTCCGAGCTGGGTCCCCTTTCGTTTCTTCCCATTGACATTGGGGCGGACCCTCTCCTAATACCCCTTTGAATCTGCCTCTCATGGGTCTACTTACTTCCAAGGCTTTCAATGCACATAATTCAAGGATTGATAATATTTCATTTTTTCTCTCTCTTTTCCTGATTTCCTCCTCTTAATCTTTAGCAGGTCGTCAATGAAAGTGTGAAATAAACCATTAACTACTCCTGCTTCTAGCAAACGACGCACTAAAAACTTCCTATTAAATTTCTTCTTATTATTATAGCTTGTCTTGCAACACACTCTCCCTCCTCCACCTCCTCGACGGAATTACAACAAAGTCACAAAGAGATTTAAGCTTTTCTCTGCTTCGTTTGAAGCAGCCTTAAAATCAAGAAAATGCTGTTTAAGGTGTCGTCACGCTGGACGCGCGTCTCCTGAGCTGGGTAGATGAGGTCCATGAATGCGCATGGTCCTGTGGTGACCTAATACGGGTTTAGGATTCCTAGAACAAAATAAACTAGCTTTTTAGCGTATGGCTTTTAGTGCCGGGAGTGTCCGAGGACATGTTCGGCTCACCAGTTTTTGTAGCTGCTCCAAGGCGGACACCCAATGGGTGAGCTACAATTACCCTCGCGTGTGGAGTGTTGTTGGGGGAGGAAAGTGTGAATGTAAGGACAAGGAGTTGGAAGGTAGCGGCTGTGACCTATATTTAGGGACCAACCCCGGCATTTGCCTGGAAGGAAGATGGGAAACCACAGAAGACCATCTTCAAGGTTGCGGGGGGATTCGAACATCCTCGCCTCCCGGATGTGAGCGACTGCCAACAGTCATGCTATAACGACCTCGGCTAACTCACCCGGTATAAACTAGGTAAATTAAAGTGATGGACGAAACAAAGAGTATATAAAAAGATGGTTGGCTCAGGCAAGTAAAGCATTTCTACAGAAAATAAATAGGCCTTTGTTGACATCGAAAAAAGATTTAGGTATTAGGAAGTCATTTTCGAAAGCCTTTGTCTGGAGTGTGGCACTCACTGTATGGATGTGAAACTTGTACTGTCGGCGCAGCAGAAAATAAGAGAACAGAAGCGATTGAAATGTGGTGTTACAGGAGAATGATGAATATCAGATGGGTAGTGAGCCCTTATTCGCTCATGCTGGTGATAGTTTTCGGGAGAAGTAGGATTTATTACAACTGAGAGTTACTGAACGCATCCTCGAAGCATGCCTCAGCGTCAGGAGATATTTTGACTTCATTCAGATGGCTGGAATAATTGTCTACAGGATTAAAGATGCTAAATCTTTAATGTACATATTTGAGCTAATCATATTCAATAATTCAGCATCATTAGCCACTTTGAATTGGTATAATATTTATTTAATTACGGTAATGACAAAGGTATATAATCCCAGAAACGCGAAGTACATGTAAGTAGTCGCTGCACGACTACGGAAGTCATCGACGCCGGAACCTGTAGTTCTAATTAATAATGTTATTGGTTTTACGTCCCTTTTAACTACACTGGCTTTTAGAGACGCCGGGGTGCCGGAATTTTGCCCCGAAGGGGATCTTTAACGTGCCAGTAAATGTACTGACACGGCTCCTCGCATTTGCGCACTCTCAAATGCCAGCTGACTGCGCCAGAACCTGTAGTTCTCAGCAAGTTCATACCCTGTAGTGCGTTCGACGCATAACAACGTGTTTTTGGACCGGTCGTGAAGACCGAGGATGTATCAGTATTTTTGAAGGACCAACGAGTCCGTGATCAGCGATAATCGCAAGACATCCAGTATTATTTCAGCACTAGAGTGCTTGTGCGGTATTATTTTACCAGTTTAAATAATGTGACTGAGTTATTTTTTCGAAAACTGTGATTTCCAATAGTTGTGCTACTAAGCACACGGTGAATGTAACGCCACATGGCAGAAAGCGTGTACAGCAAAATCTTACAAGTGTAAGAAATATTAGTGATCAACAGTGCTTTCTATTGCGAAAATATCAATTCTACGTGAAATAATTGTGCCGTGCTAAGGCCGATCTTTTTATGAGCCAGATTACACTGAAATCTTTTTGTTTGTGACATCCTTCGTGCGTAAAATCTGTGTTGGAGAAAGTAGTTTCAGTGAAGCAAGCACATGGTCAATTTTGCTAATAGCTTGGACCAGTGCAGAATCAGTTTTTGAGACGTGAAATCATACTAGAATCAGAGAATTCCACCCAATTTCACCATTCTCCAATTGACGACATGATGCTTCAAATAGACCACGTGCTGTCCATTTCCTGTTCGACTACAATGTTCATAATGGCTTAAGCTATCGTATGAAGGAGCCATCGACCGCCTAACGACACTACAATATTGAAGCTGACACAAGAGAATAACCATAATCATGGCCAGGGAGTTGCAGGCCTTGCAAAACTCCCGGAGGAATGGATTAACCCCTCAAAATTATTCCTTTCGAGGGAGAGGTGAACAACAGTCGCCGTGAGTTATGATTATTCTTGTAAAGTTATGGATCAGAGCTGGATTAGTTTTAGCAACCGTACGCAATAACAGTCATTTTAGGTAGAATTTTCTTTCTTGTAGCCGCCTCTTATGGTGGAGTTCACGACGAGAGCTTCCGCACGTTTTGTGTTGGCTAAGCTCAAGAGTTAGCCACCTCATGTGCTGAGCACGGGTGCAATATTGTAATTTATGTGTAATCCACATCATGGAAACTAATTTGAGACAAGGAGCTATAATTTTCACTGATCAGCTGTAGCTGAAACTTAAGTCATTTTTGACGCTCCCATAATGCCATATTTCTTTACGCCACTGTTGCGGGCATATCATTTAGAATGGAGAGAAGCTTACTCATCCTCATATTTATTTTGTAAATACATTTTTAATGGTCTAAGAACCAGAGCAAGATTCAGGTGGAATCTTTTATTAGTGTAATTGAGTGTTGTAGTGTTCACACACTCGAACCCCGGATTACACTTAAAACGAATCAGTTATAATTAACACCAAAGGTTTAGGTGTTTGTAAAAACACTTGAGAAACTTTTTCGTGCCCAGTGTGCACTATTTTGTATAACAAACTTTCCGCATTGGCGTGGAATATCTGTCAGAGACAATCATGAGTAGGAATATATACGCTCCACTACTCTTTGCTTCTTTGAAAGCTAGCACATCATTGTAAATAACTTTTAGAGGCCAACTACAACGCCTCACTGTACTATAATAATGTTATTCTATTTAAAAGTGTAATGGGTTAATCTGTGGACATTTATCTAGTGAAATCTGCGTGTTTTTATTGAATGTTATGATAGACTTTGTTAACTGCAATGGACTCACTATCAGTGATGGACACTCATTTGAGCCAGACACGATGACATGTGTCTGTTCAAGGCCAAACCACAGTAATATTACCCAGCAACCCTGTGCAGTCTCTAGGCGAGACAGCGACTCATTGACAAAGCATTTCTGTTCACATTTTGTAAAGGAAACTTCTTTCCGAGCCTTGCATGTATGCTCGATTGGAATGTAGGTTACATAGCAGCAGTTCTGAATACAGGGTGACCAAGAAGTCACGAGCTATAATATATTTTTCTCTTCGCAGTCATTGTAAGCGAATTATACATGTTTATTCTATTGAAAAGTATACAATCAGAGTTATTCTTATGAGTGGACCAGACTGGTGTATTAATCAGGCTATTGTTCTAACTTTAAGTGATTCATTTATGTCATGGGTTGACACGATGATTGGATTGCTTACCTGGATTTTTGTGAATGCCAGTAAATCTAAAGCTATGCTTGACTACTGAGGTTACCTTTAGAGTGATCATACAGGATGACACGTAGAGATACTTTTTGATTGGTCAGACGGAGCTTTGGAATGCCCGTAAGTAGCAGTGTTATTGTGGACCAGATATATATTTTTATGATATTGGAGCCGCCTAGTGCTCAAGACGTCTTTGTGGCTTGTCGGGTCATACGTCTCGTAAGCATCTGGTTCAGACTTACGACTATTTTTATAAGATTGTTATTGTAACAGGCAGAGGTCACGTGTATTTTGTTGTTCGCACCAGTTCATGGTGGAGCTTCAGGTAATGCCTTGATTGAAGGTCACGTGTACATTGTCATGTTTATTGGTCCAGAAGCTTTGGATGGTTGGTCATTCTACATAACTAAGATACTCATAAACCTACGATTGTAATAATAACCATATTTAAATAATGGAAGCTCATTTTTCTAAACCGACGCTGGTTAAAACTATTGTTAATTACTAACAGCTGTTTAATGTTGATCTTACTTTCCTACCAGCACCCCAATACATTGCGCTTGATGGAATACACTCCTGGAGGAGTGATTTATAGAAAGATACAACACCTTTGACTTGACAGGAGCTCACAGACTGACCAAAGGTTTTTCACATGGGGGCTGAGTGACCTCACTGGTGAAACACTGTTCAAACAGTGTGTTTATTCATTTCCATCCACACACGCTAGATGACAATTGGAAACAAATAGTTCTCCATTTTGCCATAGGCAGGTTAATAAGAATATTTGATAATGTGTTCCATTATTTATTTGTGTGTATAATCCCATTTTAACCCTCCTGTTTTCTTCTGTAGCTACTATTTTGTGCAGCTATGAATGTAATATTTGGATTGTAATCAAATAACTGTTATGACAATTGTATTTAGTTCTTTCAACCCGGACGCCTAGCGCCGAAGCTTATTTAAGGCAGGATTTAGTTAATTTAGGTAAAAATAACTGTAAATACGGGGGTGGTACCAGTATGACTTAAGTTTGATGTCATGTTTTGACTATTTATGGCATGATGTTTTCTTCACAGAAACATCATTACCCTTTCATGTATCTTAAATTAGGGCTGTTTTAGTACCACTTTCCCAAGCTTTGCCTTGCTCTTTCTGATGTAACTAGGACCGATCAAGAGGGTTAATTTCCATTAGTTTAGGGGTTGTTTCTTGTTGTTTTTTTATTAATTAGCGGATTAGCCGATTTTAAACCCTCCGATTTTAGGATAGGGGTTGGCTTTATCAAATAAATATTCCAACGAATTTTACGTAAGCCTGGACTTTCTCATTTAGTAGTTTGTATTTTTGGGGGTGCATTTCCTGGGGTGTCTTTGACTTGTGATTATGATGGGAATCTGATCCTACGGGACGGGGAGTCTCGTGCCGGCTAACCCTTTTGGAATGCATTCCGATCCTCGTCGGTATGTGTTCGAAGGATGAGGTCATCTGGCAGGCCACACACGGTTGGTGGTGACCAAATAACCACCTCCAACGGGCACATAACATAGAGTAACAAATGAAGAGGTATCAATAAGAGTGGGAGAGAAGAGATAGGTTGGTGGGACAAAACCTACGACACCCAGGAATAGCAAACTTAGTTATGGAAGGAAGGGTCAAGGATAAGAACTGTAGAGGTAGACCAGGGTTAGAATATGTTAAACAGATTGCCTCGGATGTATGGTGTGGTAGCTGGTAGCTCAGGACAGGGAGGCAAGAAGATCTGTATCAAACCAGCCAAAAGACTCAAACAACAATTAAAATGCAGTATTGCAAGCTCTCCAAAAATAATAGTAAGGCGTAAATAGAGTACAAAGCTGAGAAACCAGAATTGTAGCACGCAACTATGTACCTTGACTGTTTACCTCCGGTACCAAGCCATCGCTGAAGAAAGAGGGCAAGAAGAAGAAGTATGAGATCGACTCATAAGATGAGACATTGTTTGTTTTTAATAGAAGGGAAAAGAAAGAAATCTTATAGCTGCGAAGGGGCTTCGCTAGCAATCCGCCGAGTGAAATTGCTTTGGCGGAAGGACGTTATTGGAGAACATAACAGTAATTCACTGAAACAAACTCCAATGCTGACTCTACCTTGAGCCGGAATGTGATCGTTTTTGCGATGGAGCGAGATGCCTTCGGCAAGTAGTCTTCAGGAAGTCCTGAACACTTTTACTGTTTCCGTTGGAAAGTGCTTTGAATAAAATATAATATTTAGAATGTCAAAATGCGTACTTTCTGGCGCTCAGCATCGATTTTCCTGCATACTCAAATCCTCTACGTGTCAAATAATTTTACAGCTATAAAATATTATGAAAAAGCTTCACTTTAAAAGGGAGGAAAGCTTTGAAGCTTTAAGTGACTATTACTTTCGCGATCATTATCCACGGTACAACCATTTTGCGAGGAATCGGAACCACAGGACGTGGTAATTCACTTCTAAGAACTTACATGCATTGACTGGGAATCAAACTCGGTCCGCCTTGGTGAGAGGCAAGCAACTAGACTACTGCTCCACCACGCGCACAAGGGAGCCGTTTCCAGTTTAACAATGCGATGTAAGTAGTTGCTCTATATGTGGTTCCAAAATGTAAATCCTAAGCTCATGCTAATGTCAGAAAGACTCAATTGACATAAATTAGATTTACAAACGTTCATCAACCACTGGAAGTAGTAATCGTCATCAAATACCATGAAGTACGAGGGTGGCCCGCCAAGTAAGGCACAGCAATTTACTTTGAAAGCGATTTAATACTGAAATCATAAATTAAACACAATGAAGCTAATTTTCAATGTAACATCGAAGAATCCCGATACATTTTCCCAATAGTGACAACGGTTTCAAGACACAATGTGCATATAACTCAAGTTTCCTGGGAGTGCACTTGACCATCGCGGCGTCTTCAACCTAACGGTAGCGTTCGCCACCTAGAATATATTTCAGTAGTCTAAAGAGATAAACGTTGAATACTGGACCATTAAGACACTGGAGCACGTCGCAACCAAATTGTACAAATATTTAGCAAACAAAAATTGCAACACGAGAGCAAAAATTGTCATAAAGCAGTCCGACTTTGCTGCGTTCCGGTTAGGTTATTTGTAATATGGGGCCGCCGACCAATGTTCTTTCGTAGCTATCGACAATAAGAGTGGATCATGTTGGCATGAACACCATGCTTATTCCATAAAATCAGGATTGTTACTGGTCATCATCATCATCATCATCATCATCATCATCATCATTTCCGTGTAGGTCAGCATTTCCAAAACACTGCGATGGCCTTGTTGCTTCCTCTAAAAACATCTTTTATTGGGCATGGGTTGTCCAGGAGGGGGCAGATAATTAGGTGGCTTGGGTCTTGTTCAGCTCCACATTTACAAGAAGTGTCTGCGTCTGCTGGAAGGATTCCCATTTTTACAGGTTGGTCTTTCATCGAGGGACACCCACTCTTAGGCGATTGAGGGACCTCCATACAGGATAAGGTAGATCGGCGCCATGAGCCAGTTCTTCCTTTGGGGACATGTGTGTGGGCAGTGACCTCCTCCATCTGTTAAGACGATTTGTCTCTGGTGTTCCCTCCAGCGGCTGAGTCCTAATAAGGAAACATTTTCGGGATCTGAGGCGAGACCTTGCTGCCTGGTGACCATATAGTGGATGTCGATGGTCATTCTCCTGCTTTGGTCTCTTGGCGTCCGCAGCAGTGGCCCTCCGGATGTTGGGTGGGGCTATTCCAACAATAGGGTATAGTTTGTGCACTGGTGTTGGTTTCAGGCATCTCAAGATTATCCTTGCAGTGTCGTTGACCGCAGTATCAACCTGCTTAGCATGTGCTGAAGCGTTCCACACAGGAGCGGAATACTCAGCGGCTGACACACACAGTGCAAGTCCTCAAGACGTACAGGCTGGCTCCCCAGGTGCTGCCGATCAGCTTCTTGAGTATGCCATTGCGAGCACTGACCTTCTGTTTCGTGTTCAGACATTGCTGTCAGACATTGTACGTTAGAGCATCGTCTAGTGTGACATCTAGGTAAACTGGTGTTGGGCAATGATTCAGTCGCTCCCCTCGTCATGTGATGTCCAGCTGTCGCCGTGCTTCCATGTTTCGTAGATGGAACGCACACACTTGTGTCCTATTGGGGTTCGCCTTCAGATGGTTGGCATCATAGTATTTGGAGAGTTCGTCCATCGCTGAAATCAGCTTTCCTTCTACTTCTTCATAGGATGAGCCCTGAGCAGCTACTGCTGTGTCGTCGGCATAGATGAAGAGCCTAGTACTTGTTGGAATTGACTGATCATTTGTGTAGATGTTGTACAGCGCTGGAGCCAACACGTTACCCTGAGGGAGACCGTTCTTCTGGGTTCGCCATCTATTCCTTTTATCCTGTAGAAAGACTTGGAATCTTCTGTTCTGAAGGAAGATGCTGATTAGGGATGTTAGTTGGTGGTCCTTGGTAAGGTCATACACTTTCTTTGACAGCTTCCTATGATTCAGAGTGTCGTATGCAGTTGTTAAGTCAACGAAGGCGACTCCCGTTATCTCACCACGCTCAAAACCATCCTCAATGAGTTGGATGAGATTCAAGATCTGGCTACAACATGATTTGTTACTGGTCATTAGAAACAAAATATACATTCCCTTCCTATAAAATGAGCTACACTCGGAGGGGTTGCTACGGTTCAAACAGATGGACCCATAACATTAATTTATAAATATTCTGGAACCTTATAATTTTGTCCACAAAGAGCGTGCGATACCTCTTTGTTCTTCACATTTGGACGACACTAACAGGCACGGCAACATTGCTCAGTAGTTCATGATTCAGCCGAGAGGGCGAACAAGTGACGTCCCTACTGTGACGTTCAAACTTGTTGCTAAATTTGTTATGTCCTAGACAAAAAAAAGTCCTCTCGGCACGCCGGAAGGCGGAGGTAGATTTCACCGGACAAACTTGGGGATAGGCGAAAATAGGCAGAATATTCAGGTTTTCGTAGAAGGATCAGACCTCATTTATTGCGAGAAAGTATTTTATAATTGGGGCTTAATTAACTTTGCTTTTCGTCACTTTATGCATATTTTTAACATTTTATTGTCTTATGGGGACGGTAATCTTCTTGTCATTTGGGGTCCATTTTTAGCCTATTTTCAATTTTGAAAACATAGGATTATGAGATCACCTTTTGTCCGTGTGTGTGTGTGTGTGTGTGTGTGTGTGTGAGGTGTGTGTGTCCCCCCCTAATAAAATCTAAACAGCTGGAGCGATTTCAATGAAACTCGGTAAGTTCATAGCACTATTCCCGGCGACCTCGACCGTGCCCTTCAAATTTTGTTACGCCTCACCAATCCAACATGGCGGCTGTGCGAAATATTTGACTAGCATTCAATATCTCCGAAACTATTACCGATATCGCCCTGAAATTGTGTACGGTGATAAAGGGCACTACTAGAAGTACACCTATGAGATTTTCAAAAACCTGGTGACTACAAAACCAACATGACGGCTAAGCGAAGTTGAGACTTTTAAATAGACTTTTCTCGCGATTTAACTATCCAAACGTAATGAAACTTGGTACATCAATTGTTTATACACATTGTAATGCACTGAAGTCTAATTTAGGTCAGTTGTTTACTTAACCTCAAAATGGCTGTTGTGCGAAATATTTCACTGACATTCTCTATCTCCGAAACTATTACAGATATCACCCTGCAATTTTGTACGGTGATAAAGGATATTGATACAAGTTTACCTATGTATATTTCATAAACCTGTCAAGTACAAAACGAACATGGCGACCAAGCGATTTTGAAATATTTTAATAGACTTTTCTCGTGATTTAACCATCCGAGTGCAGTGAAATGTGGTACAGTAAATGATTTTACATATTGTAATGCACTGGCGTCTAATTTAGTTCAATTGTTTACATAACCTAAAGATGGCGGCTGTGCGAAGTTTTAAAATTAAGTTTTTATTTCTTATGTCGTAATCATGCGATCGAAGTGAAAGTTTGAATAATGAACCTAGGCAATAATTTTCCTTGAATGGTACATAACTCTGTGGCCTATACATAAGTAGGGAATATAAGCCGATTCTGGAACAGGGGCTAATGGGCAAGATGGCCGCCGCGCGCAATTAGTCCTATGTTATTCTTATGGAGGGGTTAGTCAGAGCTGGCACAGGGGCTAATGGGCAATATGGCTGCCAAGCCCTGAGACCGTGTATGACGTCACAGGGAGAGGTCGGCCGTGTAGTTGTTAAATGGAATATTTATTATTATTATTATTATTATTATTATTATTAGGTAATTATTGATTGATAGCTTGCCACGGTGGGTGAATGGTTATTGTGTCGGACTACTAACACCAAGCTTGCAGATTCGCTCTTAGTCGAGGTAAGTGATTTTTTGAAAGTTGGCAAAAATTAAGACACGCATGTCATACGATGTAGGCATGTAAAGAACCCAGGGAGAGGTCGGCTATGTAGTTGCTAAATGGAATATTTATTATTATTATTAGGTAATTATTGATTGATCATGTACAATCAAGACCAGCCTTATATTGCCCCCACTTTATGGTGTAGTGGTTAGCATTATTGGCTGTTACTGTGGAGGCTCGGGTTCGAGTCCTGGCTCTGTCAAGACATTTAATTCTAGGCTGAGGGTTGGAATGGGGTACACTCAACCTTGTGAGGCAAAACTGACAGAAGCTGGCTTTTGATTCATACCGCTGCCATTCTGCCTAACCCAACTTCACTTAACCTACTCTAACCTAACCTTACCTAACCTAACCAGATCCCACCTTACCTTACCTTACCTAACCTAACCTAACCTAACCTAACTTCAAAGTCAGAATGTACAATACATTTATTGTTTTTATACCCTCATAAATTAGATATAGAGAATGTCCACTACGATTTAGATCCTCGAGCACATTTTTCTGACATATATCATTAAAACGTGTAGAAAGGAATGTTTGATAAATTTCAATAACACATAATACAAGTTCACTATACATTGTGTCCACTTTTTGAATGTTAATGATACGGAAAAGAGTATGCATTGGTAATTCAGTGAGCTTTTTCTCTCTAATCAACAGTTCTACCCCCATAGCATTGTGAATATTTATTGTAGTAGCCTATAAAGAAACAAAAAAAAAATCATATCTATTACAGTTTAGCTATAAGTGACCAGAACCACCATAACATTTTATTCTAATAAGGAGATTTCCATAATGATAAGAAAAAACTTACCATAATGATGGATTGTGTAAGTCATAGTCTTTCGCTGCATGATGCCACTACTAAAGTGATAGTCATACAACAGACAAGTGAATTCATGTTTCGCTGACGTAACCGTATGTTCCCACGCACTTTCTGTGTGTTGAACGCGCTGTAGTGGCTAAATTTGAAACTAGATGAGATGATTTGCTGACTTAATCATATGTTCACCTGCACGCACACGCAAGCCCCTGTGAATGGGTCCTTGTGGACGAGTCCCTGTGGACGGGTCATTGTTGACGGGTCCTTGTTGACGGGTCCTTGTGGACGAGCCCCCCCCCTGTGGACGAGTCCTTGTTGACGGGTCCTTTTTGACTAATCCCTTTAGACCGGTTCCTTTTGACTGGCTCATGACCCCTAATGCTATAATGAAATTAAACGTTGTTCCACATGATACGCAAGCAAAGAGCCGATCGCTACTATGAATTAACATTTATGTTTTTGTTTTTGTTTTTACACATGTGCACTTGGGGGTTTTTGTAAGAGGGCGGGCTTTTTGAATACAGATTTATAAATGAGGTTTTTTTTTTTAATTACCAAAAGATCCAAAACTAATAGGTAATTACCTTTTTAACATATCATGAACCAATAAGGCTATGGGGACTTGTATGAGAGGTCGTTGGACTTGAGGTGACATTTTGTTTTTGAATGTTTTTTGTTGTTGTTAAAAGGGCCTAACTACACTTTTGTTAATATCTCGCTAACTAATAACCAGAGAGAGGGTCAAGTGAGGTGTCATGGGACTCAGGATGGTCAACCCTTTTCCATGACCAACGAATTTACCCAAAATACCCAATACATTAAGGTCATTGACCTGAGATTTTATAAACTAATAATTGGATACGAACATGTGAGATGTTTACCATGTGTGATGAAACATAGCTAGGTAGAGAAAGAATTAGTGTAGGTGACTGACAAGTCTTTTACCATTGAAACTTGTTTTCAGATCAAACTGCAGTATAGAGAGAGTATAGGTTGCAGGTATGGGTTAATAAATGAGAAACGGTGTATGCAAACTCTGATTTATCAAGAATTAAGAGTAGACTATCTTTAATTGATTGGTTAAAGATAATAGCTAAAACACAAAAATGCTCAGTGGTTACCGAGACAAAATGGTTGCTACACACAACAAGCTTTAAATACTTGAGGCTAATAATCTATACACACACACTCGCTTGTTGTAAACTAAACTGTGTTGCTGTCAGTGCTCAGACAGTAGGCTGATGACAAAATGCATTGCTAACAGAAATATAATCATTTCCAGTTGTCTAATGTTACCAGCTGTGTTGCAGTGGTAAGCACTTTTAGCTCTTGTACTGGTGGTCTTAACTCGAATTCCAGGTCTGAGGCCTAGAACAAGTTGAACTTAGAAACAAGGGCATAGTGGTGCAGTGGTTAAGCTGTTTGCCTTTCACTAGGGGTTCGATTTCAGGTTAATATGCATGTCATAAACATATTAAACAAAACAAAACAGAGATAACGTTTAAAACTGATTACATGTGTGTCTTTTCAAATTATTACTTGGATTACAAATACAAAGGTGAACTGAGTTTGATATACAGTTAATGCTGTCTATCACACACTAGACTGTAAGAAAGCCGAAAGAGCAAAAGGCGTAGGTAGAGCAGTGGTAAAATTGCTATATGTAGAGAACTACCTGACAAAGCTATATCGCATAAACAGTGCAGGATACAATCCAGTAATCAAATTTGTATCTTGTGGAACAGAGAAATGCACTTACGTGAGAAAATGTAAGTTCATGTGTAATATGACCTAACACACAAGTGTTCACCTGTGCACATGCATGATAAGAGCTAACAAGTCACATTCTGTTTAGTTCGTACGTAACGTTAGGTTAGGGCTAATGCACACACCCTAGTACACGAGGCACATGCCATTTGAGAGCAGGTCAAGGGATCTAACTTGGTGGATGGATGTGTTCTAACGAGTCATTTGTAGTTGAAAGAGAATAATACTTGTTCTTAAGATGTTAAAACTGTGGAAATGAATGTACAGTAAGACGTCTTGTTATTTCCTGTGTCATATTACAGACATGGCAGAGAGCACACGGTTCTGTTGCTATGACTACGCTGCAGTAATTTGAAACCCTACGTGTTCATTAAGACAATGGGTGATGATTATGCAAAGTTAGCAGTCATTGGATATTACACAGGTGTTCCTTCCGGTGTCATGTTGCTGACATGGCAGGGGAGCGCACAGTTCTATTGCTACGACTAACGCTGCAGTAATTTGAAAGCCCAAGGTGTTGATCAAGACAATGGGTGATGAATATGCAAAGTCAGCAGTAATTGGATACCACACATCAACATTGACTAAATCATAAACGTGTTGTCATAACCATTAGAAACCTCATTTAAAGATTTTAGATTTTACATTCTAAATTTAAGATTTTTTTTGATTTTTAGATTTTACTTTTTTTATTTTCCTAAAAGAGTAAACAACAAGGTCACATACCTAATCTCATTAAACCTAACTTTACCAAACCTAACTTCAGTTAATCCAAAGGCTAATGCACATACCCAAAGCATATAAGGTACATGCAACTATCCTTATGCTAGGCTTACAGGTTACTGTACAACATGATCACTACCCAAACGGATTTTTTTTTTCATTTTGTTGTTTACACATATGTCAATTTTCCAATTCCCCATTTTCAGTTTTTTTTAATGTCAGGTTTTTAGTGTTTTCAATTTCATAATATGGAAAACATGGATTTTTGCATTTTGTTGTTTACACATTTATTAATTTCACAATTTACCATTTTCAGTTCTTAAAATGTCAGTTTAAAGTTTTTCAATTTCATGATATAGAAACATGGATTTTCCAATTTGTTGTTTTCACATTTATCAATTTACCAAATTCCCATTTACAGTTTTTAAAATTTCAGTTTAATGTTGTTGTTTTTTTCTATTTGTCAATATGGAAACAAGGATTTTTTTTTTCAATTTGTGTTTTACATGTTCATTTTGCATTAGGAGTGGAGAAAGGTGGGTAGTAATTAAAATGTGCAAGCAGTGCCCATTGTTGACAGGTCATTGTTGACTAGTCCTTTTCATACAACAGACAAGTGAGTTCATGTTTCGTATGCATTACTAAAAATGTAATACCATGCAAGTGTTTAACATTTTTACAAATTAGCTTATGTATTAGTTTATGTGTGGGGTCTCATGTTGAGCATTTTCTATTGACTTATTTGACAAGTTATTTTTGTCAATGCATTTAGTGGATTTTTCTCTTGGTCTTGGAAAGTATATCAGTCCATTTTATCACAACATAATGCTTACTGCCATGTTTTTAAGCAGCAACAACACACTTAACTTTCAAAAAAATCCACTATAGTACTCTAAGGTGCCTAAGATGACTAAAGTGCCTAGTCAAGAACATTTTTTTTTTTGCAAAAAAAGGTGAATGGGGAAAGTTGACTATATGTTTAAACTAAAAAATCATATAAAGTCATATGTTAGCCCTAACACCTACGTTTATTCCATTCTTAGTCGAAAAATATTACATTTTTTTAAATATTTCTAAAAAATATTTGGAAAGTAGGCTATATTTTGAAAACTACTCATCCTATAAAGTCATATATAGACTCAAACCAATGAGTTTTATATCCTTAATCGTTAGAACAAAATATGGAATTATTGACATTTTTTCCAAAAATGATCATTTTGAAAAAGGGGTATACATTGGAAACTAGGAATTTTACAAAAATGTGTGTTTGACATAAATGACAGGTATTTACCACTTCTACCCACAAGCCAAGTCCCAGATCTCTGGGACAACATCCAAAAATGTTTTTATTGTGAAGAAGGCGATATTTTCAAAACGTATCATTCTAAAAAGTCATATATAGACTCAAACAAATGTTCTTTAAGTTATTTAACGTTAAAACAAAACTTAACATTTGTTTAATTTTTTCTAAAAAAGTCCAATTTTCAAATTTGTCTATGGTGGCTTATGTTGGTGCCTTATGGTGGTGGCTTATGGTGGTGGTTTATGGTGGCTTATGGTGGCTTATGGTGGTGGCTTATGGTGGTGGTTTATGGTGGCTTATGGTGGCTTATGGTGGTGGCTTATGATGGTGGCTTATGATGGTGGTTTATGATGGTGGCTTATGGTGGTGGCCTATGGTGGCTTATGGTGGTGGCATATGTTGGTGACTTATTTTTGGTGGTTTACGTTAATACCTTATTTGTAATGGCTTATTTGACAAGTTATTTTTTGTCAATGTATTTAGAGGATTTTTCTCTTGGTCTTGGAAAGTATTTCAACCCTTTTTGTTATGGTAGCATAATGCTTACCGCCATGTTTGTAAGCAAAAACACTACACTAAAATTCCAAGAATCCAAAGTACTCTAAGGTTAATGATTGTCTCTCAACTCCTTTCAACGACTAGTCAAAAACATTATATATATTTTTAAAATTTTTCAAAAAAGGTAAATTGGGGAAGTAGGCTATATGTTTAAACTAAAAATCATATCAAATCATATGCGAACTCTAACACCTACGTCTATCCCACTCTCATTCAAAAAATATAATATTCTTTAAAATTTTTCCAAAACAATATTTGGAAAGTAGGCCATATTTTGAAAACTAATCATCCTATAAAGTCATATATAGACTCAAACCAATGGCTTTTATATCCTTAATCGTAAGTACAAAATATGGAATTTTTGACATTTTTTTTTTAAATGTTCTTTTTAAAACGAGGGGTATATTTTGGAAACTAGGAATTTTACAAAAAAGTTTGTTTAACGTAAATGACAGGTATTTACCCCCACTACCCACAAACCAAGTCCCAGGTCTCTGGGGGCAAAATCCAAAAAAGTTCAATTTGGAAAGTAGGCGATATTTTGAAAACTAATCATCCTAAAAAGTCATATATAGACTCAAACCAAATGGCTTTTATGTCCTTAATTGGTAGAACAAAACTTAACATTTTTTCAGTTTTTCCAAAAAAAGTCCAATTTTCAAAATTGTTTATATTTTGGGAACTAAGAATTTTACAAAAAAGTTTGTTTAACGTAAATGAAAGGTCTTTACCCCCTCTACCCCAAAAAATACATATCAGGTCCCTAGGACAAAAACTGTGCAGTAGTGTGTTTTGATCGGTTCTATACCCTCCTCCTCCTCCCCTCCTCCAAGATGGCGGCCGTAGCTTAACTTAACCTAGCCTAACCTAACAAGATGGCGGCCGTAGCTTAACTTAACCTAGCCTAACCTAACAAGATGGCGGCTGTAGCTTAACTTAACCTAGCCTAACCTAACCTAACCTACGAGGTGTGATCAAAAAGTTCCAAAAATTTGGCTGCAACTTAACCAAACCTAGCCTAGACTAGCCTAACCTAACCTACAAGGTGTGATCAAAAAGTTCCAAAATGGAGGCCGTAGCTTCACTTAACCTAACCTAACTTAACCTAAACCTACGAGGTGTGATAAAAAAAAATTCAAAATAGTGGTCATAGCTTAACTGAACCTTGCCTAACCTAACCTAACCTAAACCTTCGAAGTGTGGTCATAAAGTTCCAAGATGGAGGTCGTAGCTTAACTCAACCTAACCTAACCCTACGAGGTGTGATCAAAAATTTCCAAAAATGGCTGCCGTAGCTTAACTTAACCTTTGTAAACCTACGAGGTGTGATCAAAAATTTTTCAAAATAGTGGTCATAGCTTAATTGAACCTTGCCTAACCTAACCTAACCTAAACCTACGAAGTGTGGTCATAAAGTTCCAAGATGGTGGTCGTAGCTTAACTCAACCTAACCTAACCCGTTTAGCTATAAGTGACCAGAATCACTATATATATATCATTTTATTCTAAGAGCTATCCATGATGATAAGAAAAAAAGAGCTTACCATAATGATGGATTGAGTGTAAGAAAACGTCTTTTGCTGCTTGATGTCACTACTAAAGTGATACTCTTACAACAGACAAGTGAGTTCTTGTTTCGCTGACGTAATCGTATGTTTCCACGCACTTCCTGTGTTGAGCGCGTCATAGTGGCTAAATTTAAAACTCTAGATGAGATGTTTTGCTGACGTAATCGTATGTTCCCCGCACGCATACTTTGGACGGGTCCTTTTTGAAGGGAGTCATTTTTTTTACGGGTCCCGGGGGGGGGGGCGGGTCCTTGTTGACGGGTCCCTGTGGGCGGGTCTTTTGGACTGATCCCTATGGACTGGCCCTTGCATTTTATCCAAATTATGTCAAAGGGGACCCGCCACAGGGACCCGTCAACAAGGACCCGCCCCCCCCCCCCCCGGGACCCGTAAAAAAATGACTCCCTTCAAAAAGGACCCGTCCAAAGTATGCGTGCGGGGAACATACGATTACGTCAGCAAGACATCTCATCTAGAGTTTTAAATTTAGCCACTATGACGCGCTCAACACAGGAAGTGCGTGGAAACATACGATTACGTCAGCGAAACAAGAACTCACTTGTCTGTTGTAAGAGTATCACTTTAGTAGTGACATCAAGCAGCAAAAGACGTTTTCTTACACTCAATCCATCATTATGGTAAGCTCTTTTTTTCTTATCATCATGGATAGCTCTTAGAATAAAATGATATATATATAGTGATTCTGGTCACTTATAGCTAAACGGGTTAGGTTAGGTTGAGTTAAGCTACGACCACCATCTTGGAACTTTATGACCACACTTCGTAGGTTTAGGTTAGGTTAGGTTAGGTTAGGCAAGGTTCAATTAAGCTATGACCACTATTTTGAAAAATTTTTGATCACACCTCGTAGGTTTACAAAGGTTAAGTTAAGCTACGGCAGCCATTTTTGGAAATTTTTGATCACACCTCGTAGGGTTAGGTTAGGTTGAGTTAAGCTACGACCTCCATCTTGGAACTTTATGACCACACTTCGAAGGTTTAGGTTAGGTTAGGTTAGGCAAGGTTCAGTTAAGCTATGACCACTATTTTGAATTTTTTTTTATCACACCTCGTAGGTTTAGGTTAAGTTAGGTTAGGTTAAGTGAAGCTACGGCCTCCATTTTGGAACTTTTTGATCACACCTTGTAGGTTAGGTTAGGCTAGTCTAGGCTAGGTTTGGTTAAGTTGCAGCCAAATTTTTGGAACTTTTTGATCACACCTCGTAGGTTAGGTTAGGTTAGGCTAGGTTAAGTTAAGCTACAGCCGCCATCTTGTTAGGTTAGGCTAGGTTAAGTTAAGCTACGGCCGCCATCTTGTTAGGTTAGGCTAGGTTAAGTTAAGCTACGGCCGCCATCTTGGAGGAGGGGAGGAGGAGGAGGGTATAGAACCGATCAAAACACACTACTGCACAGTTTTTGTCCTAGGGACCTGATATGTATTTTTTGGGGTAGAGGGGGTAAAGACCTTTCATTTACGTTAAACAAACTTTTTTGTAAAATTCTTAGTTCCCAAAATATAAACAATTTTGAAAATTGGACTTTTTTTGGAAAAACTGAAAAAATGTTAAGTTTTGTTCTACCAATTAAGGACATAAAAGCCATTTGGTTTGAGTCTATATATGACTTTTTAGGATGATTAGTTTTCAAAATATCGCCTACTTTCCAAATTGAACTTTTTTGGATTTTGCCCCCAGAGATCTGGGACTTGGTTTGTGGGTAGTGGGGGTAAATACCTGTCATTTACGTTAAACAAACTTTTTTGTAAAATTCCTAGTTTCCAAAATATAGCCCTCGTTTTAAAAAGAACATTTTTTGAAAAAAATGTCAAAAATTCCATATTTTGTACTTACGATTAAGGATATAAAAGCCATTGGTTTGAGTCTATATATGACTTTATAGGATGATTAGTTTTCAAAATATGGCCTACTTTCCAAATATTGTTTTGGAAAAATTTTAAAGAATATTATATTTTTTGAATGAGAGTGGGATAGACGTAGGTGTTAGAGTTCGCATATGATTTGATATGATTTTTAGTTTAAACATATAGCCTACTTCCCCAATTTACCTTTTTTGAAAAATTTTAATAATATATATAATGTTTTTGACTAGTCGTTGAAAGGAGTTGAGAGACAATCATTAACCTTAGAGTACTTTGGATTCTTGGAATTTTAGTGTAGTGTTTTTGCTTACAAACATGGCGGTAAGCATTATGCTACCATAACAAAAAGGGTTGAAATACTTTCCAAGACCAAGAGAAAAATCCTCTAAATACATTGACAAAAAATAACTTGTCAAATAAGCCATTACAAATAAGGTATTAACGTAAACCACCAAAAATAAGTCACCAACATATGCCACCACCATAAGCCACCATAGGCCACCACCATAAGCCACCATCATAAACCACCACCATAAGCCACCATCATAAGCCACCACCATAAGCCACCATAAGCCACCATAAACCACCACCATAAGCCACCACCATAAGCCACCATCATAAGCCACCACCATAAGCCACCATAAGCCACCATAAACCACCACCATAAGCCACCACCATAAGCCACCAACATAAGCCACCATAGACAATTTTGAAAATTGGACTTTTTTAGAAAAAATGAAACAAATGTTAAGTTTTGTTTTAACGTTAAATAACTTAAAGAACATTTGTTTGAGTCTATATATGACTTTTTAGAATGATACGTTTTGAAAATATCGCCTTCTTCACAATAAAAACATTTTTGGATGTTGTCCCAGAGATCTGGGACTTGGCTTGTGGGTAGAAGTGGTAAATACCTGTCATTTATGTCAAACACACTTTTTTTGTAAAATTCCTAGTTTCCAATGTATACCCCTTTTTCAAAATGATCATTTTTGGAAAAAATGTCAATAATTCCATATTTTGTTCTAACGATTAAGGATATAAAACTCATTGGTTTGAGTCTATATATGACTTTATAGGATGAGTAGTTTTCAAAATATAGCCTACTTTCCAAATATTTTTTAGAAATATTTAAAAAATGTAATATTTTTCGACTAAGAATGGAATAAACGTAGGTGTTAGGGCTAACATATGACTTTATATGATTTTTTTAGTTTAAACATATAGTCTACTTTCCCCATTCACCTTTTTTTTTGCAAAAAAAAATGTTCTTGACTAGGCACTTTAGTCATCTTAGGCACCTTCGAGTACTATAGTGTTTTTTTTTTTGAAGGTTAAGTGTGTTGTTGCTGCTTAAAAACATGACAGTAAGCATTATGTTGTGATAAAATGGACTGATATACTTCCCAAGACCAAGAGAAAAATCCACTAAATGCATTGACAAAAATAACTTGTCAAATAAGTCAATACAAAATGCTCAACATGAGACCCCACACATAAACTAATACATAAGCTAATTTGTAAAAATGTTAAACACTTGCATGGTATTACATTTTTAGTAATGCATGCGAAACATGAACTCACTTGTCTGTTGTATGAAAAGGACTAGTCAACAATGACCTGTCAACAATGGGCACTGCTTGCACATTTTTAATTACTACCCACCTTTCTCCACTCCTAATGCAAAATGAACATGTAAAACACAAATTGGAAAAAAATCCTTGTTTCCATATTGACAAATAGAAAAAAACAACAACATTAGACTGAAATTTTAAAAACTGTAAATGGGAATTTGGTAAATTGATAAATGTGAAAACAACAAATTGGAAAATCCATGTTTCTATATCATGAAATTGAAAAACTTTAAACTGACATTTTAAGAACTGAAAATGGTAAATTGTGAAATTAATAAATGTGTAAACAACAAAATGCAAAAATCCATGTTTTCCATATTATGAAATTGAAAACACTAAAAACCTGACATTAAAAAAACTGAAAATGGGGAATTGGAAAATTGACATATGTGTAAACAACAAAATGAAAAAAAAATCCGTTTGGGTAGTGATCATGTTGTACAGTAACCTGTAAGACTAGCATAAGGATAGTTGCATGTACCTTATATGCTTTGGGTATGTGCATTAGCCTTTGGATTAACTGAAGTTAGGTTTGGTAAAGTTAGGTTTAATGAGATTAGGTATGTGACCTTGTTGTTTACTCTTTTAGGAAAATGTAAAAATGTAAAATCTAAAAATCAAAAAAAATCTTAAATTTAGAATGTAAAATCTAAAATCTTTAAATGAGGTTTCTAATGGTTATGACAACACGTTTATGATTTAGTCAATGTTGATGTGTGGTATCCAATTACTGCTGACTTTGCATATTCATCACCCATTGTCTTGATCAACACCTTGGGCTTTCAAATTACTGCAGCGTTAGTCGTAGCAATAGAACTGTGCGCTCCCCTGCCATGTCAGCAACATGACACCGGAAGGAACACCTGTGTAATATCCAATGACTGCTAACTTTGCATAATCATCACCCATTGTCTTAATGAACACGTAGGGTTTCAAATTACTGCAGCGTAGTCATAGCAACAGAACCGTGTGCTCTCTGCCATGTCTGTAATATGACACAGGAAATAACAAGACGTCTTACTTACTGTACATTCATTTCCTCAGTTTTAACATCTTAAGAACAAGTATTATTCTCTTTCAACTACAAATGACTCGTTAGAACACATCCATCCACCAAGTTAGATCCCTTGACCTGCTCTCAAATGGCATGTGCCTCGTGTACTAGGGTGTGTGCATTAGCCCTAACCTAACGTTACGTACGAACTAAACAGAATGTGACTTGTTAGCTCTTATCATGCATGTGCACAGGTGAACACTTGTGTGTTAGGTCATATTACACATGAACTTACATTTTCTCACGTAAGTGCATTTCTCTGTTCCACAAGATACAAATTTGATTACTGGATTGTATCCTGCACTGTTTATGCGATATAGCTTTGTCAGGTAGTTCTCTACATATAGCAATTTTACCACTGCTCTACCTACGCCTTTTGCTCTTTCGGCTTTCTTACAGTCTAGTGTGTGATAGACAGCATTAACTGTATATCAAACTCAGTTCACCTTTGTATTTGTAATCCAAGTAATAATTTGAAAAGACACACATGTAATCAGTTTTAAACGTTATCTCTGTTTTGTTTTGTTTAATATGTTTATGACATGCATATTAACCTGAAATCGAACCCCTAGTGAAAGGCAAACAGCTTAACCACTGCACCACTATGCCCTTGTTTCTAAGTTCAACTTGTTCTAGGCCTCAGACCTGGAATTCGAGTTAAGACCACCAGTACAAGAGCTAAAAGTGCTTACCACTGCAACACAGCTGGTAACATTAGACAACTGGAAATGATTATATTTCTGTTAGCAATGCATTTTGTCATCAGCCTACTGTCTGAGCACTGACAGCAACACAGTTTAGTTTACAACAAGCGAGTGTGTGTGTATAGATTATTAGCCTCAAGTATTTAAAGCTTGTTGTGTGTAGCAACCATTTTGTCTCGGTAACCACTGAGCATTTTTGTGTTTTAGCTATTATCTTTAACCAATCAATTAAAGATAGTCTACTCTTAATTCTTGATAAATCAGAGTTTGCATACACCGTTTCTCATTTATTAACCCATACCTGCAACCTATACTCTCTCTATACTGCAGTTTGATCTGAAAACAAGTTTCAATGGTAAAAGACTTGTCAGTCACCTACACTAATTCTTTCTCTACCTAGCTATGTTTCATCACACATGGTAAACATCTCACATGTTCGTATCCAATTATTAGTTTATAAAATCTCAGGTCAATGACCTTAATGTATTGGGTATTTTGGGTAAATTCGTTGGTCATGGAAAAGGGTTGACCATCCTGAGTCCCATGACACCTCACTTGACCCTCTCTCTGGTTATTAGTTAGCGAGATATTAACAAAAGTGTAGTTAGGCCCTTTTAACAACAACAAAAAACATTCAAAAACAAAATGTCACCTCAAGTCCAACGACCTCTCATACAAGTCCCCATAGCCTTATTGGTTCATGATATGTTAAAAAGGTAATTACCTATTAGTTTTGGATCTTTTGGTAATTAAAAAAAAAACCTCATTTATAAATCTGTATTCAAAAAGCCCGCCCTCTTACAAAAACCCCCAAGTGCACATGTGTAAAAACAAAAACAAAAACATAAATGTTAATTCATAGTAGCGATCGGCTCTTTGCTTGCGTATCATGTGGAACAACGTTTAATTTCATTATAGCATTAGGGGTCATGAGCCAGTCAAAAGGAACCGGTCTAAAGGGATTAGTCAAAAAGGACCCGTCAACAAGGACCCGTCCACAGGGGGGGGCTCGTCCACAAGGACCCGTCAACAAGGACCCGTCAACAATGACCCGTCCACAGGGACTCGTCCACAAGGACCCATTCACAGGGGCTTGCGTGTGCGTGCAGGTGAACATATGATTAAGTCAGCAAATCATCTCATCTAGTTTCAAATTTAGCCACTACAGCGCGTTCAACACACAGAAAGTGCGTGGGAACATACGGTTACGTCAGCGAAACATGAATTCACTTGTCTGTTGTATGACTATCACTTTAGTAGTGGCATCATGCAGCGAAAGACGTTGACTTACACAATCCATCATTATGGTAAGTTTTTTCTTATCATTATGGAAATCTCCTTATTAGAATAAAATGTTATGGTGGTTCTGGTCACTTATAGCTAAACTGTAATAGATATGATTTTTTTTTGTTTCTTTATAGGCTACTACAATAAATATTCACAATGCTATGGGGGTAGAACTGTTGATTAGAGAGAAAAAGCTCACTGAATTACCAATGCATACTCTTTTCCGTATCATTAACATTCAAAAAGTGGACACAATGTATAGTGAACTTGTATTATGTGTTATTGAAATTTATCAAACATTCCTTTCTACACGTTTTAATGATATATGTCAGAAAAATGTGCTCGAGGATCTAAATCGTAGTGGACATTCTCTATATCTAATTTATGAGGGTATAAAAACAATAAATGTATTGTACATTCTGACTTTGAAGTTAGGTTAGGTTAGGTTAGGTTAGGTAAGGTAAGGTAAGGTGGGATCTGGTTAGGTTAGGTAAGGTTAGGTTAGATTAGGTTAAGTGAAGTTGGGTTAGGCAGAATGGCAGCGGTATGAATCAAAAGCCAGCTTCTGTCAGTTTTGCCTCACAAGGTTGAGTGTACCCCATTCCAACCCTCAGCCTAGAATTAAATGTCTTGACAGAGCCAGGACTCGAACCCGAGCCTCCACAGTAACAGCCAATAATGCTAACCACTACACCATAAAGTGGGGGCAATATAAGGCTGGTCTTGATTGTACATGATCAATCAATAATTACCTAATAATAATAATAAATATTCCATTTAGCAACTACATAGCCGACCTCTCCCTGGGTTCTTTACATGCCTACATCGTATGACATGCGTGTCTTAATTTTTGCCAACTTTCAAAAAATCACTTACCTCGACTAAGAGCGAATCTGCAAGCTTGGGGTTAGTAGTCCGACACAATAACCATTCACCCACCGTGGCAAGCTATCAATCAATAATTACCTAATAATAATAATAATAATAATAATAATAAATATTCCATTTAACAACTACACGGCCGACCTCTCCCTGTGACGTCATACACGGTCTCAGGGCTTGGCAGCCATATTGCCCATTAGCCCCTGTGCCAGCTCTGACTAACCCCTCCATAAGAATAACATAGGACTAATTGCGCGCGGCGGCCATCTTGCCCATTAGCCCCTGTGCCAGAATCGGTTTATATTCCCTACTTACATATAACAATCCGAAATGAAGAGCATCCGAAATATTTAGACGGTTCTCAATATCTATGAATCTTTTACAGCAATCAAACTGAATTTTTTTATGTTCATAGAGGTTATAAACATATGTTCACCTATAGGACTTTAAGTAACCTGGAGAGCACAAATTGAACATGGCGGTGACGCGAAATATAAATATTTAAGTGGATGTTTCTCGCGAATTAACTATCCGAGTGCAGTGAAACGTTGCACGTTAAATGCTTATACAAATGCTAATCCACTGGCATCTAATTTATTTCAATTGTTTGCATAACCTCAAGATGGCAGCCGTGCGAAATTTTAACATCTCGTTTTTACTTCTTGTGTTCTAATCATGTGATTGAAGTTTCAATACCACACGTACACAATAATCTTAATGTAATAGTACAAAAATAAAAATCCAACCTGGCGAGCAACTGAAATATTTAGACGGTCTCAATATCTACGAATCTACCACAAACTTCAAACTGAAATTTTGTATGTTGATAGAGGCAATTAACGTGAGTAGGATATATGAAAATAGGCTGTAAAGTTCTTCACGGAACTACTTGTTATACTTGTGGTCACACTGTCCTTATGCAAGGTTTCGACATTAATGTGTAACTATGTAACGGTCTGTTACTTCTTCACGCAAAGTTATATCTCCCGCAGAGATTTTGGTTGGATCCTCAGTTTAGGGGCTGCGACAACGTGGTCATGTAACCCCGTGTACTTTGGGTGAGTGTAGAAACTGTCTGATAAACGGTGTGAATTGTGATGGCTGTATTAGTCTGTAATTCAGGTAAGGACTGCAGACTGTCAATTTCAAGCAGTAGTTCCTAATGTTGCTACCAGATACTACCGTCAACGACACCTAGCTGTGAACTTGGCTACTAGATGCCACCGCAACCAGCAACTCTCAACGAACGTTGGAACTTCCCCTCCAAAGGAAAGCATACTGAGGGATTTCTAGCGCTCTTAGAAAATCCGACGACTTCGGCCGGCTTTGAACCCGCGACCTTGGGCATAGAAGTTCAGCATGCTACCAGTTACGTCACCGAAGCCGCTTCACACTTAGTCAGATGAAAATCTGAATCTGATCTTGTGTAAGTGCTTTGTCATGGCAACGTCTGATGGCTCATCCCTCATCAATTTAATAGTGTTGCCATGGCAACCTCTGATAGCTCTTTGCATTTTCTTATAATTCCGAAATCATTTTTCTCATCCCTTGGCGTAATGGTGGGTCATATCAAAAATTCTTTCAGACAAAAGTTTTAGGTAATTATTAAGGGAATATTTTCCATTTCGTACCGTTTTGATATTGTGCCTATTAAGAGAGATATGATTAATGTTTCCCGAAAAACCCACTTTTTCCCACCCCTTTGGTCAATGGTTGGTGCTATAAGAACTCTTCAAACATAAATTTTTGGGCTTTATCCGACACATAGTATGAACTTTGAACGGATTAGATATTTCACATATTAAGAGAGTTATAGCAATATTTCACTTTTTCGAAAAAAAGCCCCCCATTTTCACCCCCTTCAACCGATTTAGCCCAGTAAAGAACTCGACCGAGATTGTATAGGTATACATATTCGGTAAAAAATTCAAAGTGATTGGTGCAAAATTACGGCAGTTATCGTGTTCACAAGAAACTGATATCTATACATATATATACATACATAAATTATATATAAACTTTTGAACTGACGGTGGTTTTGGGGTCTGGGGGATGTGAAACGCGAAGATATGTCGAAATTTTCCGGAAGTCGAAACATGGGACCCATTGCAATAGTTAGCTTTCTAATGAAATCTACCTAATAACAGCACATCAAATAATAGTTTGGAGTTACTTTTTGATGCGGCTAAATCTTATTTCACACAGACTTCAGAGGTACTCAAGTATGTCAATAACACGGCGCTGTTCGGTAAACAGTCATCAGGAGACTACAATTTTTTAAGAAGTTTGTCCTATGAATTTATCAGTTCAATATTGTTCACGACTGAATGTTCGATTCACAGCTCTGCAAAGAAATGTAATTCTGGTCTGAGGGCTGAAACGGATCCCACGCTGCCTCGTGAGGCAAAAGTGAGAAGATTTGGGTCGATTCCCACCTCAGCCCTCCTGGAAGTAGTTTTCCGTGGCTTGCCATTGCTACTCCAGGCAAATACCGAGATGCTTGCTAACTCAATGTCAAGGCCGCCCCTTCCAAATCCTCGCCTGCATTACAAATAGACGTACACACACTAATACAGCCATCACAATAACACAGGTTGTCAGACAAAATTCTCTCCTCCACACACACACACACCATACTAAGTGGGGTTTCCCTCAAATAAAACACCAACAACTTAAAATTAAAATATTGCAACACAAGGGATCGATTTTTTTATTGAAGTAGTAAAAAATAAGATAATTTTAGTTCTGAGAACCAAAGAAGTTCATTTACATCAGTAAAATTTGATATAGTATACCATACAGTACTCTCTATTTATATCACCAGCATTATGTTGTTGTTTGAGTCTTCAGTCTTTTGACTGCTTTGATGTAGTTCTCCATGCCTCGCCGTACTGAGCTAATCGTTTCATCTCTACATAGCTACCACACCCTACATCCGAGGCAATCTGTTTGTCTACCCCTACAGTTCTTCTCCTCAACCCTTCCTTCCATAACTAAGCTTGCTATTCCTGGGTGTCTTAGTATGTGCCCTACTAACCTACCTCTTCTCTTCATTATCAGTCGCCAGAAACATCTCTCATCTCCCACTCGTGTTAATACTTGTTCGTTTGTAACGTTATCTACCCATCTGATCTTCATCATTCTCCTGTAACACCACATTTCAAATGCTTCAATTCTCATATTTTCTGCTGCACCAATAGTCCAAGTTTCACTTCCATTGAGCGCCACGCTCCAGACAAAGGCTTTCAAAAATGACTTCCTAGTACCTAAATCTATATTCGATGTCAACAGATTCCTTTTTTGTAGAAATGCTTTCCTTGCCTGAGCCAACCTACTTTTTATATCCTCTTTGCTTTGTGGTGTAAAAGCGGTTTTGGTGGCGTAGTTGGTAGCATGCTGAACTGCTGTGCCCAAGATAGCAGGTTCAAACCCGGCCGAAGTCGTCGGATTTTTTAAGAGCATTAAAAATCCTTCAGTATGCCTTCCTTCGGAGGGGAAGTAATGCCGCCCGTCCCATGTCATAGATTTATGGTATGTAAAAGATCCTCCCATAGAATAAATAACCACTTCCAGTATCTCAACAAAACATCACATAGACTATAACTAACAAATACTGACAGTTGCATTATCTCAACTAATACTGCAACTAAATAAAGTGTACATAATATAAATATTTTCACCCATACTTTCAGGCATAGAATTTATAGCCCAAGTGCAATGGATCCGATGAATATCGCTTGAAAATCGAATCTGGTCATCATAGTGTTTTTAGCCTACTTTCGATTTTTGCAAAAAATGAAAGTAGACTTATGAGATCACTACAGGGCGAAAAAAAGTGTGTCTGTCTGTGTGTGTGTATGTGTGTGAGTCTGTGTGTGTGTGTGTGTGTGTACTCTGAATATCTGTCCCCCCCCTATCAATTCGAACACGGTGAGCGCAAATTGAACGAAATTTGGTAGAAAGGTAGCACTAGCAAAGGACGCCTCAGTGTCATGTTTTTTATCGCCGCCATCTTGACGGAAACGTAATGGCGGCCACACAAATGTTCAAAGCTTAAATCAAATTACGACTAACCTAATCATCCGATCTCTACCAAATTTTGCAACAACATACCTTTATAGAGGGAGCATCCTTTGACAAATCTAATAGGTCATTAGCCTAATAGTTTGGGGATGGCGGCCATCTTTGTGTCAAAATCGATTACCCCTATTAATTCGAACACGGTGAAACCGAATGGAATGAAATTTGGTACAGAGGTAGCACTAGCTAAGGGCACCCCAGTGTCATGTTTTATATCACCGCCATCTTGACGGAAACGTAATGCCGGCCACCCAAATGTTCAAGGCTTAAATCAAATTACGACTAACCTAATCATCCGATCTCTACCAAATTTAGCAACAACATACCTTTATGAAGGGAGCATCATTTGACAAATCTAATAGGTCATTAGCCTAATAGTTTGCGGATGGCGGCCATGAATGTGTGCAAATCCATTCCCCAGATCAATTCAAACACGGTGAAACCGAATTGATTGATTTTTTTTACAGAGGTAGCACTAGCAAAGGGCACGTCATATTCGTGTTTAATATCCCTATAGCACGTTGTATTTCAACAAGCTACTACAACCAACATTCAATTATACTCCTTGAAAAGGACAAAGAGTTATAACAATACCCATGCATTTAGGAGAAAGTAGGCTATATGTTCTTTACTGAACATCTTGTTATTAATCTCGTGGATTTTTTTTTTCAGGATTAGGGAATAACCCAACTCATTTGGGTACAATCGTTTTGACCGACTGGAAAGCACCAAACGTTTGTTTATTTACGAATCTATTACGGCAATCAAACTGAAATTATGTATGTTGATAGAGGCAATTATTATAGGTAGGATATTGTGCCCTTTTAGCAAGAAATATGCAAATCACAGTATACCAGCGTAGCTCAATTCGGGATTTTCGGGGCAGCGGTAAGTTTCCCCACTCTGTGACTCACATATTTTGGATTAATTAGGGGATACACTTGCAAAAATAATAACAAAATCAACTCCTATTTTAACACATTTAATTAATCAAAATTATGGCGCTACAAACAATTTAACAATTTAATTACTGACCCATAATCATCTACTTGTTCCAAATGAACAAGGAATAACAATAGAATAAAATAAATATTGTATTAAAACATATGGTTTCCATATAAACCAACAATTCCTAATTATTTTTACTTCCATAACGCATCAACTGTGAGTTTCATATAACTCCGAGCTCTTTTGGCTCAATGCTTTCTGTAATAATGGTGTCACTCTTTGTACACCTCAAATACTACTTTTTATATATTTACTTAATCATCAAACAAATGTATAATTACATTTAAAATTACATGTTAATTATCTAACTCAATATTTTGGGCATTTTTCACATGTTTTCAGCTGTTATCATCTCTCTCTAGTTTCACAAATACATTAAGGTAATCAGGAAATTACTTGTGTACTCCAGAGTATGAAGATACTTGACACAGTCAAAAAAACTACGGTCACTCCCGAAACCTAGTTGCCTTCAATTAACTCGTGGAATCCTACTTCCATACAACATTACAATAGGGATTGTTATTTATTTCATTTGTCTTATAAGACCATTATCACATAAAAACTACGATCTGAACAGGCAAGCGGAAATATCAATCTACAAGGACCTCGGTTCAACGCCCGGGTCGTTAACAACTTTAAACACTCCTGGTGTATTCATTACTCCTTACAAAACGGCCTTCAGACACCCTCCTACTCCAAGGGTCTGGCCGTGAAACTTGAGAGTTATTTATGACTATGCGGGAACCCTCCCGTCTAGCCTAAGCTTATAGCTCTCTTTAATGCTTTTACAAAACACAAACCTTTCATTCTCAATTCTTTGGGGAGACCTGGCATTCTACTCTTCGTGTACATACAACCATATTATTGGGCTCATAAATCACATTCGTAATCTTGGCGTTTATTAATTATGAAAGGTCCTCATTGATTGTGGAAGAGTAATTACACATTCTACGACGAATAATAAAGGGGCTTTCACAATTAGAGGATTCTGAGTTCGAATCTCTTCACATGCCTCGGGAACCTTTCCCATATAGAGGACTATACAAAATGCGATTTAAAGTCAGCCTAAAGCTTATAAGACCTACGCTCAATACCATACATTTGCTCCCTTTCAATAACATACACAATGCCTCGTGATACTACGTCACAAATAGAGGACTTATACCAATTCTCAATTCGCTACAATCAACTACCTCTCATAAGTAATTTACCAAGTACATTAACTTTTACGCGTTCCTAGCGTGACATTTTACTTTAATTGCGCTCCTTTTGCGCTATACATTTTTTTAAGCCTAGCGTCATCCAAAGAACTGATAATACCATATTAGCAATTGACACACATTTCAATTTTTATATTATTCTTTTCCTTTGACAATAACTTATTTGATCTTTATTTAATATTTCCTTGCTTGGTTATTATTATTTCATATCTTTATTCTTTACACAAGCTCAAAAGCTATTTCTTACATATCTCAAATTTACCTTTATTTAAATATCTTTCATGATAATTATTAATTTTTTTCGCTTGCTCTTATGACAGTCGTTAAATACATTAACATTTTATTCATATATTTCCTCTACTGGATTTATTCTTTACATAATTATTTATAGTTTCTCAAATTTCTATTATTGTTCAGACCGCGTTTTCGTTTATTCAGTATTTGTTTATTTAAACACATCCCTTTTACTCAAAAACTCCGGTGGATTTGTACACAACCATTTCCTGACACCAAAATATAATGAAATTAATTACTCACATGTTTTTAAGGTCGTCCCATGACCTTTATCCTTGTGCGGTGTTTCATTTTGGCCCACTTTAAAATTTACTCCATATTATAGAAATTCATCTTATGTACAAACACTTCTTGACACATATTTAATACACTTAACATTGACGACATTTTTAATACACTGGTGTATCCCTTTAGAACACACAATAAACACTAAAAATATTAATTTAACACACAATCTTGATAGATTTACACTTCACAACTCTTGATCACTAGGCCGTATTTCTTAGCCTATCACACGTGACCTCTTAATCTCCCGTTTCCAAGGGTGAAATTTATTCAATGTCGGCTTCCTATCCTGCAGAATACGAAAGTCTCGAAACATCTACTTTTCCCTGGAATCCTAATTCTTCGAATCCTATTCTGGATGACCGGCTATTTCTCTAGCTTGAACGGCTTCCTTTGTAGATCTGGTTTATCGATCCTAGCGAAAGTCTGTTCGGATCGAGGTCTCCTCGATAACCTATCGACGACCTATGGATTTATTTTATAGCAGCTAGTACTTCTCGAGTCTAGTGCTTTAGAATGGTTCGTCTACTTTCTGGAGATAATGTCTATAGTCTCCGTTCTTCTTTATTTATTAGGTTCTCGCCCTCCTACTTTCTGAAATACGTTACGAACCTTACTCTGTTTTTCCCTATTTGGGTCCTTTAATTTAGATAACTGTTTATCTTCCTGTTACGGTACTTCCGTACGTTATGATATTTTCATTCGTCTATTTAAAGACCTATCGCCTTAAGTCCAACGTTCGCAGCCTGCTCTGACTATATTTTACGAACTATTCACTGTAAACTTGTGTACTGTCAGACCTAAATCCTGTAACTAGGATTTTCCTAAATTTTCAACACGGCGATACTTTAAATTTTCTTCTTTACAACTCCTTATGGATGCAAGCAAGTTGTTAATACTGCGACGCCTATGGCTATCGGATATTAATTCTGCGGTGTAATACAGCGTTTCTCCCCTCAAGGAGTAAGGTAAACTGTCTTCGGTGTAAAGCAGAATGACGCCCCACACGGCTGTCTGAATACTGATGCGTAGCAACGCCCCCTCGGGCTGTTTGGAACTGCTTGTACTGATGCTCCAGCGTCACGTCCCCTGGACTGTCTGAGACTGCATGCTTGGCTTGGTGATGCCAGGAGCTTTATACTATTTCGCTACAAAAAGATAAGACTCTAGCCCTTTCCGTGCCCAACTTTTAAAATAATGGTTGCACAATTATAAAAATTATACCTTCCGAAAGCTCGTCTTCTCAATGTCAAATAATCTCATTGCGCATGAGAATCGATCGTGCAATTCGGAGATATTAATTACTTTGTAGTCTTCAGCTGCGTAGGTGTTGCTGTTCTTTTGTACTCTCCCCTCTCTACAGGCCTTGGTAAATCCCCGATGACGTCTACTTGCGTTTGCAGTTTTTTTCTGTGCAATATTTAAAGGGTTTTTCTTTACACAAAAATCTCTCATTCGAAATGATTCACTGTACTGTAATTGTTTACTTATTTTTATACTCGTAAACGGGTTAAATTTAATTATTCTTCTTCTGGCGCATAGGCGGTGTTGTCGTTTTTCAGCAAGCTAAGCTCGATTTCCGAGTCAGGCTTCCTTGTCTAATAGTGGGAATTTTCCACTCGGTTATTAATACTCATGACTAGCTCCTTTCTGAATGTCAAGAGGGGCGATCTCATCTCTCGAACACCTGGTCCTCGTTGCTTGCACAACGTTAGGCTAGCATCCTGGCTTGATCTTTCTCTATGTTACATTAGAAACTGTACGTTTCTTTCATTTCTTCCCCAAATACATGGATTCGACCTCCTTGGACCCTATGGCACATGGGTTCAATATATGGAAATCGGATATTTAGTTCCACACGGAACTACTTGTTACACATGTAGACATTAGAGTGATGTATTATTAGATGAAGATTATTGCGTAGGTTTATTATTCTAACTTCAATCGCATAATTAGGACTCAAGAAATAAAAACAAGATATTAAAATTTCGCACAGTCGCCATATTCAGGTTATGAATACAATTGAAATAAATTAGATGTCAATGGATTACAATTTTTATAAGCATTTACTGTACCAATTTTCACTGCGCTCGGATGATTAAATCGCGATAAACATCCATTTAAATATTTAAATTTCGCGCCATCGCCATGTTGAATCTGCACTGACCAGGTTATTGAAATTTTCATAGGTGAACTTATGTTAATAGCTTTTATCAGCATACAAAATGTTAGTTTGATTGCTGTTATAGATTCGTAGATATTGAGAGCCGTCTAAATATCTCGGATGGTCAACATGTTGAATTGTAATACAGTATATGTAGGCCATAGAGTTATGTACTATTAGATGACGATTATTGCCTCGGTTGATTATTCAAACGTTGACGTCGATCGCTTGATTAGGACACATAAAATATAAATATAATTTGAAAATTTCGCACAACCGCCATTTTGAGGTTATGTAAACAATGCAACAAAATTAGATCTCAGTGCATTACAATGTATATAATCATTACTGTAGCAAGTTTCACTTCGCTCGGGTGGTTATATCGCGAGAGAAGTCTTCTTTAAAAGGTTCAACTTCGCTTGGCCACCATGTTCGTTTTGTACTTGACAGGTTTCTGAAAGTTACATTGATGAACTTCGAGTAGTTTCGGAGATATAGAATGCCGGTTAAATATTTCCCACAGCCGCCATGTTAAATTGGTGAGGCGTATTAACATTTAAAGGGTACGGCCGGCGTTAGACAAAAGAGTACTGTGTTCGTACTGAGTTTCATTGAAATCGCAAACACACGGACAAAGGTGTTCTCATATGCCTATTTTTTTGCCTACTTTTCACATTTTGCAAAAATGAGGAAAAATTAGACTTATTAGATCGATCCAGGAAAATGTGTGTCTGTCTGTCTGTGTGTGTCCCGTCCCCCCCCCCCCCCCCCATCAACTCCTAAACGGCTGTATGCATAGAAACCAAATTTGGTATGAGTAAAGAATATCTGAATATCTCACGGCCAATTTTGTAATTGAGGTCAGAGCTACTGTACCCATGTGATGACTTTCCATGGTTAATATGCTTCCACCTCCAGCCAGCTGCAGTCCTCGGGCGTGTGCCGCCCAACCCACTGAGCGGTTGCATATTTAGGATTTGAAACTATCAGGTAGCAACTCTACAATGACAACACACAACTCTATTCTAAAGGGTTTAATTTGAGCTAAATCATGACTTTTCACACAGCATACAACATTACATTTACTTTAAAAACACACAAAGCAATAAAATTTGGAGCATTGAGATGATGTAAACACGTAATCCCTTACGTTGTACTCATCTCCACTCCCATGGCTGGCATTCTAGTCCACTGACTAGATCTATATCAGTCCATGCGGTTTTACAACCATGCCGTGTCACTACACAAAAATTCAAAATATACTCCTTCCCTTAATTATTATTCACACTTTATCCTCTCACAAATCCAAATAACTGTTGGATTAATTTTTATACTCCAATCACCATAAAAATCACTTCCACGTGCGCTAATGCACTGATAAACAAACACAAACAGCGTTAATCTTACAATCTCTAATTAACTAGTGCATACAATTTTCAACTATACAATATGTGTACAATCATGTCTTACCTCTTTCTTCCCACCAAAACATTCGAGTCTACCATGCGTTTACCAACTTTTAATTGTAAATCCACCATATGCCGTAATGAGTTCTCTTCCAAATTATCATTCTGTTACTGTTGTGTCGAGTTGAGACATACTGCTACCCGTCACATAGGTGTAGCGTAAAATGTGCAGTTTCAACCTTCGAAACTAGGTGTCTCTGTCAGTATAAAAACATAACTTTTACCATTTAAAACTTGGCCAAATATTAAGATATCAGGACGATTCTTAGTTAGCAATGTGTTTTACTACACATATATTTTATATTCATTAATACAATCATCGATTTATAACATTCAGGGTATCACACATTTATAATTCACACATCCTACTACATTAAAGCAATGAGCGAGGTCTGCCCACAACCCTAGTTCTGTATACAATGGACCTTCACTGCGGGGTGCCAACCAACATGGCCGCTACTTCCCCTCTCGACACTTCCTCTTTCTCACTCACTCAGAACGACTGTCTGCTGTTCCCAGACATAACAACACATTGCGAGGTTTCACTGACCCACAAGTACGGGTGACCTATTTCCTACAGAATGCGTTTTGGAATATGGAACTGTTTAAACATGTATCCCTATCATTTAGGATTTAAAGGCTGGCCTCATACTGGCACATTTAATTCAAGCCGAGGAAACGAGATTCATCATGCACAGAGTCCTACTGGAGTAGTCGGTGCTACTGTTAAAGACCACGGTAAGGGCACTACTTTCCCTCCGTTTCAAATTCACTCTACCAGAGACGAATTAATTCACACAATTAGCTGGCTTTGTGAGGTTTGAAGCCATTTTTCAGTGTTGACTAAGTTAACAAAAGTTTGGTGCTTTTCAGTAGGTCAACACGAATGTACCCAAATAGAGCTGTGTTATGCCCTGATTCTGAAATAAATTACATAAGATTAATAAATACAATAAGATGACCAGTTTCGATCATCAAGCGATCATCATCAGATCCATTACACTTAGGCTATAACATCTAAGTTTGAGAATACAGGTGAAAAACATATACAATATGTACAATTATTTAGTTGCAGTGTTGGTAATGCAACAGTCGGTGTATGTTAAATGTGGTATATCTAATGTTAAGTAAACTTCTAAAATAGTGATGAAAATCCGGAATTTGTCTGTTAGGGGTGATTATATGGTTTTACAAAATCATCTATGGTTATACTGAAATAATGCAAGCTTATACTTATCGAGTTGTCTCTTTAACTGGAACTTGAAGCAGTTGCGTGTTTCCATAGACACCAGTTATAGTCGACTAACCCCGAGTGTTCGCTGGGTGGAACTGGTTTTCCCCTTCCTCCCCCTTTAGTTGCTATGTTCTTCCAGAGGTCAGTGCCATGAATATTTGTGTGACTTGGCCCAATCTAGATAAAAGTGTATGCTATTGAATGCAGGAGTCTGCAACTACTAAAGACCGTGGAATTATCTTCGCCACGCATGGGCTAAAAAAAGCCATTTATACTAAGCGGTACACGGTCTATTGAAGACGTCCCGGCACCTTTAATACTGCCGCGCATATCGGCCTAGGTTTATTGCAGAAAAATGAACATAGTACACCTGATCCAAATAACATTTACCTATAAACACCGCTATTTTCCCCCCTTTTTTATCTAGCTTGGCTGTATCGCTAAGTTGTATCTTGTTTTCGACAGGGTGTGTTTTTTAGTAGAGCGAAAAGGGGTGAACTCTCCATATAAGTGTGTTCATTTAGATTGTTGGGATTGTTTTGTTTGGCTAGGTGAATCTCGATTGCTTCTTTTATGTCGAGAGCTCTGCCTTTCGATTCGTGATGAATTATTTTTAGATCAGTCTCGATTTTAGTGAAGCTGTGCCCCGTGTCACACATATGTTCGCATACGGCTGTGTTCCGTATCTTATCGCATTCCTATGTTCATTATAACGTGTATCTACTCGTCTTCCGCTCTGTCCAATGTAATTAGCTTGAGAACCAATGTCTTGGCATGTAATAGAATATACCCCCGACTTTGAATACGGGTCTTTGAACACACATGTTGCGTGATATTTACACTGAGAAATGCACTTCACTTTCCTTTCTCATATTGAACCTACTGCTTCGTTTTTCCATACAACACATTTATATTTATCACTACACTTGTAAAATATACATTTTAAAATATACAAAAATCACTTAAAACACACGATATTTATATACACTTTCCTCACTTGGTGACACTTCCTGCAGTATCTCAGAAATACAGGTTTCGTAGAGCTTTCCTCCATGAATAATCCTGTTTCCTGATTGAAAGTCTCGTGACATCTGCTCGAAGATCCCTAGTGTATCCCTGTTCCTGGAAAATCCCTCATGATTCCCAATGTCTATCAATTTCTATTAAATTGTACATTACCGACAATAGCATATGTGTGCTTTAATATCGGTCTGAACGTTAACAATGTGGTATTCACGTGATAATAGTTCACCCGTATTCACAAAGTATCTATACATGCGCACTTCTAAACAATGTAAACTTATCTAACAGATATGTTCTGCGCTGTGCTTGCCTATTGTACATTCCACTTGTACGTATACCACTTTTACTGTTCTTATACTGCGCCTACTGTTTCCCTGAGCGGTGCGCTCCTAACAATGTCTTGTACAATCACACGTAATCTATATTATATAAAACCACATGGCTGACTGACTGACTCATTCACTGACATAAATGTTTACCCACTTCCAAATGAGTTACAAACTTGATATTTGGCAAAAACACTCCTTTCACCTTGCAACCAACAGAAAAATTCCGAAAAGGTACATTTTTTAATTTTCAACCCTACAAAAGACAAAGAAATTAGGGGGAAGCTACATATCTCCAGTAATATTTCTGAGTGTGATATTGTGCATGGCCTATTTTGTAGACAATCACACATTACATCTTTTTTGTCTCTTGCTATTTAATCATACGACGTTTAATTACGGAGTTATTAATGATTTTGTACTTTTTGGCAGAAATTTTTCTCTGAGTGTGATATTGTACATGGCCTATGTTGTAGACATTAACACTTTACATCTTTTTTGTCTCTTGCTATTTCATCATACGACGTTTAATTACGGAGTTATTAATGATTTTGTACTTTTTGGCCGAACATTTTCTCTGAGTGTGATATTGTACATGGCCTATGTTGTAGACAATCACACATTACATCTTTTTTGTCTCTTGCTATTTCATCATACGACGTTTAATTAGGGAGTTATTAATGATTTTGTACTTTTTGGCCGAATTTTTTCTATGTCCCACGAATAACTTAAAAATTGATTCAAATGAAATTTCCAAAAATATTTTTTTTACATCTTATAGGTTTGGAAACCAACATGATATTATGATTTTTTTTTTCGTCCCATGCATTTTTGGTTTCAGGTGATAGAATTATTTTCCATTAGGACCCATGCTCAACTATATAGCTTTGTTTATTGGTTAATTTCCAGTATGATCTGATTATGTATTGTATTATTTATAGAGGGGTTTTGTGGGATTGGAAACAATATGTGATTATAGTCTAATTTTATACTCTTCATGCAGTCTGTATCATGTGAGTTACTGTCCCTGTAGGCTTTTTTAAGAAGGTATAGTACCTAATATTTTCCGCTGTGTGCTTTAATTCTGATGAAGGGTTTTATTTCTCGTCAATTGAATATTTTCGTTTGCCAGTACTTGACTCTTCTTAGCCGTTTTTTGAAAGGAACGAGCAACTTGAATTCACAGATGAATGCGGCGAATCCTACCGACTTCGTGGGTACTTTTTATTTTATATTTTTCTGCCTTAACTTTACGGTTGTATTGTACAAATGTATTTAATATAACTGGTTTTAATCATTCTGCTGTATTTTTAGCCTACTTTTCTCATTTTGCAAAAAGGAGGAAAAAGTAGACTTAAGTGATCGATCCGGGAAATTGTGTGTCTGTATGTCCTTCTGTCTATCTGGCTGTGTGTGTGTCCTCCCCTATCAACTCCTATACGGCTGCAGCTATCGAAACCAAATTTGGTATGAGTAAAGATCCACACCTGAATATCTCACAGCCATATTTGAAATTGACATCAGTGCTACCAACTGCTGAAAAAACGCAATTGAAATTTTAGCTCTATGTTGGATATCTCAGAAGTTATGGATGCGAACTCTTCCAAAATTGGCACACAAATATACGATAACATTCCAGATTAATTTTCAGACGTACATACATGCCAGTGTTGCCAACATTATTCTAATTCTGCCGATAGGTCCATAATATAAATGAATGTAACTTTTATACTGTCAATTGAATTTGAACCAAATTCCGTATGTACTATGTGTACTATAACAGATATGACTGTACGTATTCTATAGAGCCGCCAGGGCTGCCAACTGTTGATAAATGGTCTGTATATATTTTAACATTAATATCAACCCCCCGATGGTATCCTTGCCTTTAAGTGGCGGTGGGGCTTGCGTGCTCTGACAACCTCGAGAGCTATGCCGGCGGTAGCTTAGCTACTGGTAGGGCCTCCCATGCCGGACAGGTCTTCGTGAGGTAGGAGCCAGACTAGAAGGGATACCCTGGTCCTCCAGGTTGAGGGTTAGGCGTAAGGCTAACAACCTTACCCTGTAAAAAATCTTCTTGTTCAGAAACGCCAACAGTATGCCTCGGACTCGGACGGAAATAATGGAAACAGACCTAAGCTTGGTATTTCGGATTTGAGATTTGGTTTATGGAATGTAAGAACTCTGGCAACACCAGGAAAATTGGATTTAGTTACCAAGGAACTAGAAAAGTATAACATAGATCTAGTTGGTCTACAAGAGACAAGATGGCCATTAAATGGCCAAATTAACTCCAATAGCTATACCCTGTACTATAGTGGCTGTGATAATGGAAGTTACCATGCGGGTGTAGGAATTGCCATAGCCAAGAAATTTTTAAACACCTTAATTACGTTTGACCCAGTCAATGAAAGAATGTGCTATATGCGATTAAAAGGAAAGTTTCATAATATTTCTATAGTATGTTTTTATGCACCCACTGAGGAGGCAGAGGACGATGTTAAAGACTCTTTCTATGATAGTTTAGACCAACTGATGACAACCCTACCCAGCTATGACATAAAATTGTTTTTGGGAGATGCAAATGCAAAAGTTGGTAATGAAGAAATATGGAAACAGTCCACAGGAGGCAACAGCCTTCATAATATTTCCAATGATAATGGACAAAGGCTAATCAGCTTTGCTAGTGCCAAAAACCTTAAAATTATGTCCACTCACTTCCCTCGAAAAGATATTCATAAAGCAACATGGGTATCTCCTAATGGCATAACAAAAAATCAAATTGACCATGTTTTAGTGGAAAGTAGACACAAAAGTAGCATCGTAGATGTAAGAAGCAGGAGAGGTGCAGAATGTGGAACAGATCACTACCTAGTCATTTTCAAACTTAGACAAAAACTATGTATAGTCAAAAGAGTGAAACAAACTACAGCTCCAAAAATTAATATCAAAAGGCTTACTGATCAAACTATAAAAAATGATTTTAAACTGAAGCTAACCAACAGATTCCAAATTTTAGATCAACAAGAATCAGAACAAACGGTAGAGGAAAAATGGCAAAAAATAAAGGATTCTATCACAACAATCGCCGAAGAAGTTGTAGGCTATCGAGAGGATACAAAAGGGAAAAAACCTTGGTTTAATGAGGATTGCCAAAGATTAATAGACGATAGATTAAGAGCAAAAAAGTTGATGCTTACCAAACAAACTCTAACCAACAAACAACATTACAAACAGATAAATAGGGAGACTAACAAAACATTACGGGCAGCTAAACGGAACTTTGTGAAAGATCAGCTAAGAAAAGCAGAAGATAACAACAAAAATAATACAAGAGAACTTTTTCGCTTTGTCAGATATTTTAAACAAGGGTACAAGGCAAGATCAGTAGGAGTAAAAGATAGGAATGGCAATGTTGTTTGCAACCAAACAGAAGTGCTAGCAACTTGGAAAAAATACTTTGAAGACCTCTTAAATTGTGAAGAAGTGGCAACAAATATTGAAGAGGAATTGTACCTAAATGTCCAGCCAAAGATTAACCCTCCTACCTATGAAGAAGTTGAAAAGGTAGTTAAAAGTTTAAAAAACAATAAAGCCCCTGGAGAGGATAACATAATAGCAGAACTTCTTAAAGCAGGTGGAAGCCCTTTGCTAAAAAGGTTACATAACTTAATTGTAGAAATCTGGGAGAAGGAAGAAATCCCAGTAGAATGGAAGATGGCAGTAGTAGTTCCGATTCACAAAAAGGGAGATAAATTCGAGTGCAATAATTACCGAGGGATATCATTAATAAGCAGCGCATATAAAGTATTCTCAAGAATAATCTACAACAGACTAGCATGTTATACAGAAGAAATTCTTGGAGATCACCAAGCAGGATTTAGAAGCCAAAGATCTACAACAGACCAAATTTTTGTCTTAAAGCAAGTAATCTCCAAATATTGGGAGTTTAACAAAACAGCCCATCTTCTTTTTGTAGATTTCAACAAGGCATACGATAGTGTCAATAGGAAACAAATGTGGAAATACATGCAGCGGAATGGAATACCAGAAAAACTTATCACTATGGCAAAACTGTGCACAGAAGGGTCCAAATGCAAAATTAGAATCAATAATGAATATACCGAAGAATTTAATGTCAACACTGGAGTAAGACAGGGAGATGGACTCTCGCCTTTATTATTCAATTTAGCTTTAGAAGAAACATTGAAACGAGTAAACCAGCTCCACCCAGGCCTTGAAGTGGGAACCAAGATAAACATATTAGCTTATGCTGATGACATAACACTCATGGCAGAAAGCGAATACGATCTAAAAATACTCACAGAAACCCTTATTGAAGAAGCCAAGGAGGTAGGTCTAATGATAAATGAACAAAAAACAAAATATCTAGTTGTAGGAAGGAATGCAGCACAAGTACAAAACCCCTTAACAGTTGCTTCATACGCTTTTCACAGATGTACTGAGTTCAGATATCTGGGAATTATCATAGACCAGAATAATATGGAAGAAACAGAAATAAAATCAAGAATTCTCAGTGGCAACAAAAGCTACTGGTCTCTGCAAAATCTCTTAAAGAGTAAAATTATATCTAGAAAAACTAAAGTGAGAATTTATAAAAGCATTATACTTCCTGTTGTCACGTATGGCTCAGAAACCTGGGTATTGTCCAAGCAAACTGAAAGGAAATTGGTAACTTTTGAAAATAGAATACTACGACGCATTTTCGGACCGATAGTAGAAAATGGCCAGTGGAGAATTAGAACAAATAAGGAATTGCGGGATCTCTACAAAGAACCGGATATCGTCGCCCGTGCCAAAAGCCAAAGACTACGCTGGGCTGGTCATGTACATAGAAGAAGTAGAGAATTGAATTTAAGGGCAGTTTTGGAAGGTGTACCCAGAGGAAGGCGACCATTGGGACGACCGAGACTTCGCTGGTGGGACCAAGTTCAAAAAGATATGAGAAAAATCGGAGTCACGGAGGACATAATGGATGACCGAGAAAGATGGCGCCGTGCTGTTGGCGAGGCCAAAAACCTGCTTAGGTTTGAGTGGCCATCTAGGTAAGGTAAGGTATCAATATATCAGAAAGTATGCAAGCCAACGGCTCTAAACTTTGCACACGTATAGTATCTAAAATTCTACCTTAGTTTGGCGTAACTTATATACATCAGTGCTGCCAACACGATTATATGCCTGTTGATAAGTCCAGTCTTTAAATGCATATAACTTCTATACTAACAAATGGATTTCGACCAAATTTCGTATGTGCCTTGTGTAAAAAACAGTTATTACTGTACGTATTCGTAAGAACCAGCAGGACTGCCAACTGTTAGTAAATGCTCTCTCTAATTGTTCAATCCTAATATCAATATATCAGAAAGTATGCAAGCCATCAGCTCTAAACTTTGCACACGTATAGCACCTGACATTCTAGATTAATTTGGAATAACTAATATACCTCAGTACTGCCAACATGATTCTAAGCTTTCTGATATTTTAAATTTTAATTTCAATTAACTTCTATACTTACAAATGAATTTATCCAAAATTGGCACTATATTAGATCGTAATATTTTCGTTTATTTCTGAGCATCACATACATGACTTCGTTCCCAACATGATTTTACGCGCACTGATTAATCCAATATCAAACAGCATGTAACGTCCATACTATCCATTAAGACTTCAACTAAATGTTGTATGTGCATTCTATACCTTATGAGATGGAACTAAGAATATATTCAGAGTCGCCAGGGCTGCCAACTGTAGTAAGTTACTCTATTAGGCTTCACTATTTCAGGTGTATTTCAAACTGCAGTACATAAAAATGTTAGTATTACCAACTTGATTTCGTCATTATTCTAGATAGGTCTATATAGATTGGCATGAATTCTAATATTTAAGAAAAGTAGGCTCTCTAGTTCGTCACGAAACTACTTTTTTTTTTTTTTTTTTTTTTTTTTTTTTTTTTTTTTTTTTTGAAATTATCATATTAGAACGTTAATCAAGGTGCATATTTAGAGGTGCTCAATATTGTAGAAAATTAATTTACATTCTACCACATAGTAACTGATATTAAATATATGTACGTATTTTTAGCCTACTTTTCACATATTGCAAAAATGAAGAAAAGGTAGACTTATGAGATCGATCCGGGCAAATGTGTGTTTGTCTGTCCTTCTGTCTATCTGTCTGTCTGTCTGTCTGTCTGGCTGTGTGTGTGTGTCCACCCCTATCAACTCCTAAACGGCTGCAGCAATCGAAACAAAATTTGGTAGGAGTAAAGATCTATACCTGAATATCTCAATGACGTATTTCAAAATGATGTCAGTGCTACCAACTGCTGAAAAATCGCAATTGAAATTTGAGCTCCATGTTGGATACCTTGAAAGGTATGAATGGGACCTATTTTCAAATTGGCACACGTATACATAATAATATTTCAGTTTAATTTCTATGAGGACATACATGGCAGTGTTGCCAAAATGATTATAAGCCTGCTGATAGTTCCAGTTTTTAAATGCTTATATCTCCTACACTATCAATTGGAATTCAACAAAATTTCGTATGTGCTATGTGTACATAAACATATATGACTAAGCGTATTCTTAAGGGCCACCAGGGCTGCCAACTGTTAATAAATGCTCACAATTTATTTTATCCAAATACCAATATATCAGAAAGTATGCAAACCGACAGATTTAAACTACGCACACATATAGTACCTGACATTCTATATTAATTTGGAGTAACTTATATACGTCACTGCTACCAAAATGATTATAAGCCTGCTGATAGGTCCATCTTTTAAATGTATATATCTTCTATACTATCAATTGGATTTCAACCAAATTTCGTTATGTGTTATATACCATAAAACATTATGTCTATGCATATTCTTAAGAGCAACCAAGGCTGCCAACTGTAAGTAAATGCAGTTTCTATTTTTGTTACCCTAATATCAATAAATCAGAAAGTATGCAAGCCAATAGCTCTAAACTTTCCACATGTACAGTACCTGGCATTCTAGATTAATTTGGAGTAACTAATATACTTCAGTGCTGCCAACTTGATTCTAAGCCTGCTGATAATTCCAATTTTAAAATGCATGTAACTTCTAAACTAACTAATGGATTTAATTCAAAATTGGCACAACAATAGATCATATTATTTCTGATTATTTCTGACAAATACATGATGATGATGATGATAATTGTTGTTTTAAGGGGCCTAACATCTAGGCTATCGGCCCTGATGGTTTGGGTGACCGTGAAGATGAAAATGAAAAGCGAACTTAAAACTAAACCTAACTACCAACCTACATACTAGAAGAAGAAATGGTAAACTAAAGGAGAATAAGGCAAATAAAGGACAGGAGGAAAAGAAATGCCCTCAACCCTCGAAGAAGGCGAACTGAGGGACTTGGAAGGATGGAGAGCCATGAATGGCAGATAGGAAAGTGAAAGAGGAGAGGGTCCGCCCCAAAGGTAAGGGACATAAGGGGGAAAACGGACCCAGCTCGGGAATCCCTCGGGGTCGCCAACTCCCGAACTCACCAGCCGTGAACCCCTGAGGGTGTAGCATTATCTAAGGTGCACCAGAAGTGGTGGGGCTACATACACCCTGCCTCCTGAAGGGCCTTGAGCACAAGGCAGGAGGTAAAAGGAAAACAAAAAGAAGGCTGACCCCTCACAGAAGGAGGGTATCAGGAAAGATGAGACAAGGGCCAATTAAGGCGGGAAAGTGAAAGACTCCCTAGGCCTCGGATAACCTAATACCGTCGGGGTCGGAAGAGAACAAGAGTTGACCAAGGGAGGTCGACAGGAAAGAAGAAAGAGAGGAGCCCGGCACAAGTAAGGGGAAGCAATGCCGGACTCAGCTGGGGACCCGTGGTCGCCAACCCACAACCCACTAGATGTGAGCCCCTGGGGGTATCTGACAAATACATGCATGGCATTGATGCCAACATGATTTTACGCGCGCTGTTAGATCCAATGTTTAACTGCATGTAACGTCCATGCAATCCATTGGTCTTGAACCAAATTTTGTATTCTATACCTTAAGAGATGGAACTAAGAATATATTCAGTCACCGGGGCTGCCAACTGTAGTGCACTATTAGGCTACATTATGCCATGTATACAGTATTTCGAACTAATTAGAAATTTCGATATTTCCAACTTAATTTCGTCATTATTCTAGACAAATGCATATAGATAAATCATTGGCATGAATCTTAAATTTTAAGAAAATAGGCACTTTAATTCGTCACGGAACTTCTTGTCCTTCCTTAATAATCGGGTGAATAAATACACATATAGTCTACACATCATATTAGTGAAAATAGAAGGAAGTTTGTAATTTGACATGGCCGTTAATCTCTTCAACATGAGGCACGGGACCTCCTCTTTTTGTGTGGATTCTCAACCGCAGCACTTGATATTTCAGATGGTAAATCTCACGTGCATTCTTAGTTCCAAGAAATTTACAGTTTCTGTGATATGTTAATGGGTTAATATATTACATGTTCTGAACAGCAGCGCATCGGCATTTTGGAACCCGTTAGCCACACCACACAATCTAAAACAGACAGTTTTGCTAGGGGACCTGCTTTATCAAATCTTCGCGCCAATATATACAGTAACTGGCAGTAGGCTAAATAACTTTTCATAATAAAACTCCTGAAAACGGTATTACAGGTAGGCTAGGGGATCTGCGTTAACGAAATTTCCTGTCATCATATAACTGGCAGTAGGCTAGGGGACATGCCTTGGCAAAACTCCCCCCCCCCCCCATATTATTATAACTAGAAGTATACTAGAGGACCAGCCATGTCCTAACCGACTTAAACATATCAGTGCGCACATTCCACCCTCAATTGGAAATATATTTTAAAAGTGGGAAAAGAGATGTCAAAAGAGGCAATAACACTATAGAGAATTAAAATTTGGACTCGTAACAAAACATTATCATATACACACATCAAAAAAAGTTTTGCATCACCTCGGTTCCAAGAGTTCCGGAACCGTTAAATACAAAGGGAATAGAGATCAACACAAACAACATTTCAGCTCGTTTTATTGCTCATGAGACCCACACATTGCATGTTGTACCATCATACAGCTAGACTTTCAGCATTTGTGGTCCAGATTGCAGTACACACCACTACCTCTAATACCCAGTAGCACGTCCTCTTGCATTGATGCATGCCTGTATTCGCCGTGGCATACTATCCACAAGTTCATCAAGACACTGTTGGTCCAAATTGTCCCACTCCTCAACGACAATTCGGCGTAAATCTCTCAGAGTGGTTGGTGGGTCAAGACGTCCATAAACAGCCCTTTTCAACATATCCCAGGCATGTTCGATAGGGTTCATGTCTGGCGAACATGCTGGCCACTGTAGTCGAGCGATGTCGTTATCTTGAAGGAACGCATTCACAAGATGTGCACGATGAGGTCGAGAATTGTCGTCCATGAAGACAAATGCCTCTCCAATATTCTGCCGATATGGTTGCACTATGGGTCGGAGGATGTCATTCAGGTATCGTAAAGCCGTTTCGGAGCCTTCCATGACCACCAGTGGCGTACGTCGGCCCCACATAATGCCACCCCAAAACATCAGGGAACCACCACCTTGCTGCACTCGCTGGACAGTGTGTCTAAGACGTTCAGCCTGACCAGGGTGCCTCCAAACACGTCTCCGACGATTGTCTGGTTGAAGGCATATGCGACACTCATCGGTGAAGAGAACGTGATGCCAATTCCGTGGGGTACATTCAGCATGTTGTTGGGCCCATCTGTACCGCGCTGCATGGTGTCGGGGTTGCAAAGCTGGACCTCGCCATGGACGTCGGGAGTGAAGTTGCGCATCATGCAGCCTATTGCGCACAGTTTGAGTTGAAACACGACGTCCTGTGGCTGAACGAAACGCATTATTCAACATGGTGGCATTGCTCTCAGGGTTCCTCCGAGCGGCAATCCGTAAGTAGGAAGGAAGATTGTAGTTTTACGTGACCGTGAATCTGGTGATTATGAGCCACGGGACCTCCATTTTACGTGGAATCCGAACCACAGGGCATGGCATTTCACTTCGAAAATCTCACATGCATTGACCGGGAATCGAACCCGGATCGCCTTGGTGAGAGGCATACAGCTAGACCGCTGAGCCACCACGCCCCCCAATCCGTAAGTAGCGGTCATCCACTACAGTAGTAGCCCTTGGGCGGCCTGAGCGAGGCCTGTCATCGACAGTTCCTGTATCTCTGTACCTCCTCCATGTCCGAACAACATCGCTTTGGTTCACTCTGAGACGCCTGGAAACTTCCCTTGTTGAGAGCCCTTCTTGACACAAAGTAACAATGCGGACGCGATCGAACTGCGGTATTGACCTTCTAGGCATGGTAGAACTACAGACAACATGAGCAGCGTACCTTCGTCCTGGTGGAATGACTGGAACTGATCGGCTGTCGTACCCCCTCCGTCTAATAGGCCCTGCTCATGCATGGTTGTTTACATCTTTGAGCAGTTTTAGTGACATCTATGAACAGTCAAAGGGACTGTATCTTGGATACAATATACACAGTCAACGTCTATATGCCGGAGATCTGGGAACCGAGGTGATGCAAAACTTTTTTTGATGTGTGTATTAAGTAGTGCATTTTATGGACTTGAGGGCAAGTGCAAAAAGAAAATCCGAAAATTTGACACGCAACAAATGTGCGGGACTTCGTACACTGAAGACACTATAAACTTATAGAAAAATTATAACAAAGCAAAAATAAGATTTTATTCAGACCATTAGCATAATTTACTTTGGTAGGTGACACCCACGAATCAACTAAAAAATGTACATCAATGGAAAATCTGCATGCAACATATTCGTCTTTATTATTATTATTACAAAGTCACAGCAAACATAAAAACCGTAAATTCAGTACGATATATTTTAAACACTTCAAACCATTACTTTCCCTAAAAATTGACGGATCGTCAAACGCACCGGGGGCTTGGGGGCGGAGCCCCCAACGAGCAAAGCGAGTCTCTATTATATAAAACCACATGGCTGACTCACTGACTCACTCACTGACATAAATGTTTACCCACTTCCAAATGAGTCACAAACTTGATATTTGGCAAAAACACTCCTTTCACCTTGCAACCAACAGAAAAAATCCGAAAAGGTACATTTTTTAATTTTCAACACTACAAAAGACAAAGAAATTAGGGGGAAGCTACATATCTCCAGTAATATTTCTGAGTGTGATATTGTGCATGGCCTATGTTGTAGACAATCACACATTACATCTTTTTTGTCTCTTGCTATTTAATCATACGACGTTTAATTACGGAGTTATTAATGATTTTGTACTTTTTGGCCGAAATTTTTCTCTGAGTGTGATATTGTACATGGCCTATGTTGTAGACATTAACACTTTACATCTTTTTTGTATCTTGCTATTTCATCATACGACGTTTAATTACGGAGTTATTAATGATTTTGTACTTTTTGGCCGAAATTTTTCTCTGAGTGTGATATTGTACATGGCCTATGTTGTAGACAATCACACATTACATCTTTTTTGTCTCTTGCTATTTCATCATACGACGTTTAATTAGGGAGTTATTAATGATTTTGTACTTTTTGGCCGAAATGTTTCTATGTCCCACGAATAACTTAAAAATTGATTCGAATGAAATTTCCAAAAATATTTTTTTTACGTCTTGTAGGTTTGGAAACCAACATGATATTATGATTTTTTTTTCGTCCCATGCATTTTTGGTTTCAGGTGATAGAATTATTTTCCACTAAGAGCAAAATAGGGGGGAAGCAACAAATCTCCAGTAATATGTCTTTGTGTAATATCGTATATGGCCTATGTTGTAGACAATACCATTTTACATCTTTTTTGTCTCTTGCTATTTCATCATACGACAAAGAATAAGGGAGTTATTAATGTTTTTTACTTTTTGGCCGAAATATTCTAAGTTCCACGAATAAGTTAAAAATTGATTGGAATGAAGTTTCGAAAAATAGTTTTTTTTAATACTTTTATTATATTTTTTACGTCTTGTAGGGTCGGAAACCAACATGATATTTTGATGTATTTTTTCGACCCATGCATTTTTGGTTTCAGGTGATAGAATTATTTTCCACTAGGTCCCATGCTCATCTATATTATATAAAACCACATGGCTGACTGACTGACTCACTCACTGACATAAATGTTTACCCACTTCCAAATGAGTTACAAACTTGATATTTGGCAAAAACACTCCTTTCACCTTGCAACCAACAGAAAAATTCCGAAAAGGTACATTTTTTAATTTTCAACCCTACAAAAGACAAAGAAATTAGGGGGAAGCTACATATCTCCAGTAATATTTCTGAGTGTGATATTGTGCATGGCCTATGTTGTAGACAATCACACATTACATCTTTTTTGTCTCTTGCTATTTAATCATACGACGTTTAATTACGGAGTTATTAATGATTTTGTACTTTTTGGCCGAAATTTTTCTCTGAGTGTGATATTGTACATGGCCTATGTTGTAGACATTAACACTTTACATCTTTTTTGTCTCTTGCTATTTCATCATACGACGTTTAATTACGGAGTTATTAATGATTTTGTACTTTTTGGCCGAAAATTTTCTCTGAGTGTGATATTGTACATGGCCTATGTTGTAGACAATCACACATTACATCTTTTTTGTCTCTTGCTATTTCATCATACGACGTTTAATTAGGGAGTTATTAATGATTTTGTACTTTTTGGCCGAAATTTTTCTATGTCCCACGAATAACTTAAAAATTGATTCGAATGAAATTTCCAAAAATATTTTTTTTACGTCTTGTAGGTTTGGAAACCAACATGATATTATGGTTTTTTTTTTCGTCCCATGCATTTTTGGTTTCAGGTGATAGAATTATTTTCCATTAGGACCCATGCTCAACTATATAGCTTTGTTTATTGGTTAATTTCCAGTATGATCTGATTATGTATTGTATTATTTATACAGGGGTTTTGTGGGATTGAAAACAATATGTGATTATGAGTCTAATTTTATACTCTTCATGCAGTCTGTATCATGTGAGTTACTGTCCCTGTAGGCTTTTTTAAGAAGGTATAGTACCTAATATTTTCCGCTGTGTGCTTTAATTCTGATGAAGGGTTTTATTTTTCGTCAATTGAATATTTTCGTTTGCCAGTACTTGACTCTTCTTAGCCGTTTTTTGAAAGGAACGAGCAACTTGAATTCACAGATGAATGCGGCGAATCCTACCGACTTCGTGGGTACTTTTTATTTTATATTTTTCTGCCTTAACTTTACGGTTGTATTGTACAAATGTATTTAATATAACTGGTTTTAATCATTCTGCTGTATTTTTAGCCTACTTTTCTCATTTTGCAAAAAGGAGGACAAAGTAGACTTAAGTGATCGATCCGGGAAATTGTGTGTCTGTATGTCCTTCTGTCTATCTGGCTGTGTGTGTGTCCTCCCCTATCAACTCCTATACGGCTGCAGCTATCGAAACCAAATTTGGTATGAGTAAAGATCTACACCTGAATATCTCATAGCCATATTTGAAATTGACATCAGTGCTACCAACTGCTGAAAAAACGCAATTGAAATTTTAGCTCTATGTTGGATATCTCAGAAGTTATGGATGCGAACTCTTCCAAAATTGGCACACAAATAGACGATAACATTCCAGATTAATTTTCAGACGTACATACATGCCAGTGTTGCCAACATTATTCTAATTCTGCCGATAGGTCCATAATATAAATGAATGTAACTTTTATACTGTCAATTGAATTTGAACCAAATTCCGTATGTACTATGTGTACTATAACAGATATGACTGCACGTATTCTATAGAGCCGCCAGGGCTGCCAACTGTTGATAAATGGTCTGTATATATTTTAACATTAATATCAATATATCAGAAAGTATGCAAGCCAACGGCTCTAAACTTTGCACACGTATAGTATCTAAAATTCTACCTTAGTTTGGCGTAACTTATATACATCAGTGCTGCCAACACGATTATATGCCTGTTGATAAGTCCAGTCTTTAAATGCATATAACTTCTAACAAATGGATTTCGACCAAATTTCGTATGTGCCTTGTGTAACATACCAGTTATTACTGTACGTATTCGTAAGAACCAGCAGGACTGCCAACTGTTAGTAAATGCTCTCTCTAATTGTTCAATCCTAATATCAATATATCAGAAAGTATGCAAGCCATCAGCTCTAAACTTTGCACACGTATAGCACCTGACATTCTAGATTAATTTGGAATAACTAATATACCTCAGTACTGCCAACATGAATCTAAGCTTTCTGATATTTTAAATTTTAATTTCATGTAACTTCTATACTTACAAATGAATTTATCCAAAATTGGCACTATATTAGATCGTAATATTTTCGTTTATTTCTGAGCATCACATACATGACTTCGTTCCCAACATGATTTTACGCGCACTGATTAATCCAATATCAAACAGCATGTAACGTCCATACTATCCATTAAGACTTCAACTAAATGTTGTATGTGCATTCTATACCTTATGAGATGGAACTAAGAATATATTCAGAGTCGCCAGGGCTGCCAACTGTAGTAAGTTACTCTATTAGGCTTCACTATTTCAGGTGTATTTCAAACTGCAGTACTTAAAAATGTTAGTATTACCAACTTGATTTCGTCATTATTCTAGATAGGTCTATATAGATTGGCATGAATTCTAATATTTAAGAAAAGTAGGCTCTCTAGTTCGTCACGAAACTACTTGTTTTTTTGTTGTCTTTTTTGAAATTATCATATTAGAACGTTAATCAAGGTGCATATTTAGAGGTGCTCAGTATTGTAGAAAATTAATTTACATTCTACCACATAGTAACTGATATTAATTATATGTACGTATTTTTAGCCTACTTTTCACATATTGCAAAAATGAGGAAAAGGTAGACTTATGAGATCGATCCGGGCAAATGTGTGTTTGTCTGTCCTTCTGTCTGTCTGTCCTTCTGTCTGTCTGTCTGTCTGTCTGGCTGTGTGTGTGTGTCCACCCCTATCAACTCCTAAACGGCTGCAGCAATCGAAACAAAATTTGGTAGGAGTAAAGATCTATACCTGAATATCTCAATGACGTATTTCAAAATGATGTCAGTGCTACCAACTGCTGAAAAATCGCAATTGAAATTTGAGCTCCATGTTGGATACCTTGAAAGGTATGAATGGGACCTATTTTCAAATTGGCACACGTATACATAATAATATTTCAGTTTAATTTCTATGAGGACATACATGGCAGTGTTGCCAAAATGATTATAAGCCTGCTGATAGTTCCAGTTTTTAAATGCTTATATCTTCTACACTATCAATTGGAATTCAACAAAATTTCGTATGTGCTATGTGTACATAAACATATATGACTAAGCGTATTCTTAAGGGCCACCAGGGCTGCCAACTGTTAATAAATGCTCACAATTTATTTTATCCAAATACCAATATATCAGAAAGTATGCAAACCGACAGATTTAAACTACGCACACATATAGTACCTGACATTCTATATTAATTTGGAGTAACTTATATACGTCACTGCTACCAAAATGATTATAAGCCTTCTGATAGGTCCAACTTTTAAATGTATATATCTTCTATACTATCAATTGGATTTCAACCAAATTTCGTTATGTGTTATATACCATAAAACATTATGTCTATGCGTATTCTTAAGAGCAACCAAGGCTGCCAACTGTAAGTAAATGCAGTTTCTATTTTTGTTACCCTAATATCAATAAATCAGAAAGTATGCAAGCCAATAGCTCTAAACTTTCCACATGTACAGTACCTGGCATTCTAGATTAATTTGGAGTAACTAATATACTTCAGTGCTGCCAACTTGATTCTAAGCCTGCTGATAATTCCAATTTTAAAATGCATGTAACTACTAAACTAACTAATGGATTTAATTCAAAATTGGCACAACAATAGATCATATTATTTCTGATTATTTCTGACAAATACATGATGATGATGATGATAATTGTTGTTTTAAGGGGCCTAACATCTAGGCTATCGGCCCTTGATGGTTTGGGTGACCGTGAAGATGAAAATGAAAAGCGAACTTAAAACTAAACCTAACTACTGTACCCATGTGAGTAATCTCGGTGGATAATATGCATCTGCCTCCAGCTAGCATCAGCTCTCAGGCGTGTACGGTAACCCCAATTTAGCAGTGCATATTTTGGATTTGAGACTAAAAGGTATCAACTCTACAATGATAAGGCACAACTCTATTCTAAAACTTTAATTCAGTAAAATAAATCATGGCTTCAAACACAAAACAATACCCAAAAAAGCATAAAATAAAGCAAACAAAATTTTTACTTCCACAATCCATAAGTAAACAAATATAAAATCACAACAAAGTCATACCTAGCCATAAGGCTTTACCCTTCTGTGAACTTCACAAGGATATACTAGTGCGCTGATGCACCTACGACTTCAAAACAAACTGTACATTAACATAACAGTCATACAACGTGACTTCTTTAATATTACAACAAGGATTATTCCTTAAACCTCTTTATGTTAAACAATTATGTGTGCCGTGCGTGTTTTGATATTTTTCTTCTCACCAATGAAATGCTTTGCATGCATTTACCTATTTGGACGTTGCACCAAAATCAACGTGCAACTCCATAATTATGTAAGCTACCCCCTACACATCCTCCAATTATATGGTTTCACCGCATGCTGTCTGTGATTCCTAGATAAAACGTTACGTTATAGCTTATGTCGGATCGTACGATAGACTACCTCGCGCTCATGGCGATTGGCATCTAGTAACCAACTACATGATTTGGTTCCAGTGACAGTACAAATATATCATGTAACTATTCGTCAGATAGCTAAAATAATGAACCATCAGGATGAACTATAATTATCCATGTGTTCTCAAACCACATGGCTCTAATACTCAACATAACAATCTTGCATTATATGTCCTTTTTTCAAGGTCTAGAATCTCTTCCCTTTATAACTTGCCTGAGCGGCCCGGGTGGCTAGCACCGACCCTCGGCTAAGGAAGTCGCTACACAATAGAAAGTGGAATGGGTCGTTTCACCAATTATCTCGACCTTCCTAAAAGTTTGAAAGCCTCCCTCTCTAAGCAGTGAAGATTTACAAGACAATTACTGTGTCCTGACCGACACACATGTTCCCAAAGGATCTTAATTGACTATTATGCCAACAAGTATTGAATGAGCTTTTGTAATTATTCCTACGTCGAGGATAACGATTAATTAATGGCCTCACATGGGTCCATCCAACATGAAGGTTCGGGGTTCGCAATGCATGAGCCTGGCGGTTTGACCGATGTCTCAAGTATAATATAGGCGCAGAAAACCACTGTCGCCATGAGTTTTCGCTGCCAACGAGCGTAAATAACTCATCAATAAGTTCTCGGGAAATCATAGAGCTGCGAGGTGTCCTTGTTTCCTCGACTCTGTCAAGATTCCAGTCCGGAACACATTTCAATCCTTTCTTCAGAGTTAGGGTCCATTCACTAGAACTCTGGAATAAATAATATCTCCAACAATGTCCACGACATAGGAGAATTCATACGTAGAATAGACTATCTGGCCCCTAATGCTCCATGCTACGACACTCCGACCTATAATATTAAGAGAAATCTAACATTTACTCTATAAGCTTCTCAATTAAGCTGCAAATTCAATTCACTAAAAGCTCTTTCATTACTGGTATCATTACTGAATATATGCAATATTCTGATATAAAACTTCTTTCCATAATTACTGAAATGTAATCTCACTGTAACATCTTCCTGCTTAGATTGATAAGTCTTGCACTTAGCGTTAATAATTCTCGCTTACAACATTTATTTGTTTCCTGATGTGTTCATTCATACTCTTAATAACCATTATTATTATTATCATCATTTCTCACTGACATAAATGACCAAAATCATTATTTATTATTATTATTATAAATCTCATTGACATAAATGACCAAAATCATCATTTATTATTATTCTCACATAAATTACCAAAATTTCCGACATAGCTAAACGTTTTAAACTCGAACAATCGCGTTCGTTGCATTTACATAACTGATTGCCATTCTTAATTCATAGTGGGAATAATTACTCCACTTAATGATGCAAATCAACATTTCAACTCTATCAAAATCAATTCATTACTGATTAAACATGGAGGATCAGCCTCCTAACTGATTTTTACTGGCATCTATAAGGAATTCACAATATCTTTACGGAATCACAGACATGCAGCGGTCCATACTTCTACATAATCATAACCATAATTTGTGGGGTACTTACATCTCTATAGGCATCTAAGGTGGCTCCGACCAATCATATTCTTCCATGTCGCCCGCCATAATGGGTTTAACGCGACATATTTCTTTTGTTTACACACATTTGATTACACATAATTTCTATCACCAACACGACACGTTGCATACCTTTCAGGAAGTTATCACTCCCCAAACATGTGAAACACTTCACCAAACACAACTTTAAATGATATTTTTACATATGCATTACACTGAACACTCGTCACTTTATACACACTTCAATGCTGAAATTCCCTAGCAGAGATCGAAATTGCAGGTGTCGACGGCATCTTACGTTACCAACTCCTGATTGAAAGTCTGGTTATCTGCTCTCGGAACTCTCCAACAGTTTTTATGACGATCATTCCTACAGTAAGCGTCCTGCGTTACATCAATACGCTGGCTCCCAAACATGAGCGTTAACATCTGGTACTCTCATGGCAATACCAAACACTTAGTAGAGTTTCTTTCGCGCATTCTATCGTAGTTACACATACACGATTAGTTAATACTATACACATTGCGCTTAATAAAGTTCAACACTTTCACAAATAATTATATACAATAGTTCTACCGTTAGTCTATACGGTGCTTCGTAACTGAACACGTCATAGTTCGTGCTGCTGATTATGCCTGTATCACGACTATTATTCATACAAGCATGTTTACTGTTTCTATTACACATACCAGTCTTTGTTCGGCGTCTTGATGAATAGATCCGTCATGCGTTTTGCCTTGACGAACTGGCTTCAACCTGGCTGTAGCTGACTGAAGTTTCACTCGAAGACTGCACGTAACTTATTTGAAGACTTCTGTATGCGGCTTACACGCTGTCTCGTACTGCTGCATATTTGCTGCATACTGATTGCAAATTATTGCCATTGTGCTACAACTGACAATTGAGTAAGACTGTAACTGGCTGTAACTGCGCTTGGCGGCATGTAGACTGAGCTTGGCTGCGTTACCACTTCGACTGTGCTTGACTGACTTACAACTGAGCATAGCTGAGAGCTCCTCCTGGGGTCTACTCCCTTATATCGGATTTCCACAGAAAGTAGAGCAACATCTTCCCGCGTAATCTTGGCTCCTCTCACAGCATGATTCAGGTCTTCAAACCATGATCATTGTGTTCCTCTCTCTTCACAGGTCCCAAAACTATCTGTGTGCAAAGGAATCGCTCGTCCAATTAATTAATATTAATTCCTTTCTCCATGGCGTGGGACGCTACCTAACGGGAAACCCCCGGCAACATCTTCACATCCATCCGCGAACAATGGTCGTTTTACAGTCCTTACGCACATCATTAAATATGCACCAATTTCGCAGGTAAAAGACTCTAAAATTATCTTCTTGCCAAAATATTCACCTGTGTGCAACTCTCATCTCGATTCGTTACTCCAATCACGAGTAATCAATGATTTTTCTGGGCATTTCTCCGCCCCTACTCCAAATCCATTCTCCGTCGGGGAATACCTATGTCATTATTCAGGCCTCACCCCTGCTCCAGACGACATAATGGGGTCGCAGAGATGGACGTGGCTCCACTGGGACCAACCCACAATTCTGGGCCAATTAGTAAATGTCAGCTCTGCCCTTCTCCGTGCTTCAAGCCTCCAATAGCTTACACCAAATCGTCTTATAATGATATAATCTGCTCATTATTTCCTACATTATTTTACTAAATAATGCCATTTCATCAAAATCACACCAGTGATTAGATATACATTTCTTTCGAGGGGTTTTTACCAAGAAACTCCCTGTACAGATCTCTGGTTCGCTTCCTGGTGGAACCTTTATACTGAGATCACAGTCTCTGAGAACCGGGTTCGATTCCAGTCAGCATAACCCCATCGGGTTCATGTTCCCCTTGCAAAACTTATAAAAGTCCAATGCAAGTGGCTTATATAAGTAACCAGCTGACTGTCGACCACCGTCTGTGTTTACGTCTGGGGTCCTTCACCTTGTCTGGCTGCGAGTGGGTTAGTAGTGTTCCCCCTTCCACACTCGGCCTTGTTTCTGAGCTGTCTATTCTCCCTGCGAAGGGTCGCGTTTACAGCCTCAACCTCTCTGGCCACTCTGACCATTTCTTCATAGAGTTCTCGCAAACACTGGCATTCTTTCTGCTCTTCGCTTACACTGGGTAAACTGTCTGCTTCTCGTCCCGTCTCGCCGTTCCAACATTCAGGTCTGCCTGCTTGGCTGCCTCCGCTCTCCACGTTGAGTTGGGTGTGCGTTACTAATTCTTCTTCTGGTTCGTCGAATTCTTCTGGCGAGTAATAAACTTTTAAGTTGGCTATGTTCATAACGACCTCGTTTCCATTCTCTAAATGCCTTAACCTGTATGCATTGTTCTGGAGGTCTCTTATCACCTCGAACGGGCCGTGGTAAGAAAAATTAAACTTTTTATACTTCCGTGCCTCTGGATCTGAACTGGCGGGTTTCTTAATTAAAACTTTCTGTCCCACGAGAAGCGGTTTATGATACCTCTTCGCACGATTCCTTCTCTGACGTCTCTCCGCCTGTGCTTTGAGATATTCAAAGGTTCGTTGGATCCTCAATTCTCTACCGGGCTGTGCGTCTACTGGTAATGGAATAACACCATTCCACGGTCTCTCTGGTCTCTGATCCAGATGTAGAGTAACGGGAACCTGACCTGTCGCCTCATGTACAGTATTATTTATACAGTATTCAATGACTTCTAGAAATTCAATCCAACGCCAATTCGCTTCAGAACAGTAGATCTTCATGTATTTCTGGATCTCTCTCATTACTCTTTCAACGGGACTTGCCTCAGGATGGCGAATGGTAGATAAAATCTGCCTAATTCCTAGAGTTTCCAGTTCTCGACGAAATTCTGCACTAGTAAAGCAACTTCCGTGGTCCGAGAGAATGTTATCCGGCTTCCCAAGAATCGGAATAACTCTCTCTTTCAGGCGCTTCAAGACCTGTTTTGAACTTGTCTTTTGAATGGGGCACAACACCACCATTTTCGAAAATACATCCATGGCTACAAAAATGTGTCTATTGCCTCTACGTGCTCTAGGCAATGGTCCAAAGTTGTCGATACTCAATAGCTGCCTTGGCTTCTCTGGAAATAACGGGATAGGTCGTTGCCTCATCAAAAAGGGATTCGGCTTTACCCTTTGGCAAAGATCACATGTTCTAATAGCATTTCTCACCGTTTCTCTCAATTTTGGCCAAGTAAATGCTTCCTTCAACAGAGCACAAATTTTATCTATTCCAGGATGTCCAAATGCTCTGTGGGCTAGCCATACTAATCTCCTCTGCAAAGATGCAGGAATTACAATCCTTTGACGTGTGTGATCCACATCGTCCCACTTGTGTAATATCTGATTATACCATACATAATCTGTTGCCAATGCCTCCGCCTCTCTGTATATCGCAGTTCCCCTTGCTAAGCGTCCCTCGAAGTAATCGATTATCATCTTCAACCATGGGTCTTCGCGTTGTAGGTTGGTAATGTTCCTTAAGTCATCCAACGTCTTCTGATCTCGATTCTCAATCTGGACCGCTAGTACTTCTTCTTCTCTAGGGTAACGACTTAATATGTCCGGTCTTACATTCTCTTTCCCTGGACAGTATTCTATTTCCACATTAAATTGCTGGATATACAGGGACCATCTTGTCAATCTCTGACTAGACAAATCTGTCTTTAACAAAAATGTTAAAGCTTTATGGTCTGTTCTCAGAACTATTCGGAAGCCGTACACGAGTTTGTGCCACGATTGCAACGCGTACAAAATTGCGAGCAATTCTATCTCTGTGATCGTGTAGTTTTTCTCATGGGCTCTCAGTCTTCTGCTTATAAAGGCGATAAAAACTTTCTCCTCAGGCTGGTCAACATTTTCCTGGAATAGCATCGCTCCAATCCCAATAAGTGATGCATCCGTCTGTATGATGAACTTCTGGGTATAATCTGGGTATCCCAGTTTCACATATTCCAAAAGCATTTGTTTTGACCTCACGAATGCTTCCTGACATTGCTCCGTCCAATTCCATCTGCCGCCTTTCTTCAATAGGTCCTGCAGTGGTGCTACTGTCGCAGTATAGTTTGGGCAGTGGTTCGAAAAGAATCCAATTACTCCCAAATACTGTCGGACGTGCTTAACTTTCGTGGGTCGAGGGAAATTCCGAATTACCTCCAATTTATCTGGATTAGGCTTCACTCCACTTGCATCAATAACATGCCCTAGGAATTTAACTTCCCTCTGACAGAAGTGCGATTTCTTGATATTGACCTTAAAGTTAGCTTCTCGAAGGTCATCTAGCAACTTCTTCAGGTCTCTCATGTGCTCCTCCAGAGATTCTGATGTGAGTAGAATGTCGTCTACATATCTGATGGTACTCTCTTTAACCTCATCTGATAGATTGCGATCTAACGCTCTTATCAGGGCTGAACCAGCTGTTTTCAACCCAAAAGGTAGCCTTAAAAACGTGAATGTATGTTGATCAAACATAAATCCTGTCAACAGACTAGTTTTCTTCTCTAATTCAAGATGGTGGAAACTGGATGTGATATCCAAATTTGAGAATATAGTTCTCCCTCTAAACTTCCTGAGGATCTCTTTAATAGGTGGCACTTGGTCAAATTCCGGAATAACTCTCAAATTTAAGCGTCTCAGGTCCAAGCAGACTCTGACAGATCCGTCTGACTTTGGTACAATTACCAATGGACTTACAGAAGGCGTAGGTGTTTTCTCAATAACGCCGGCCTCCAACATCTCCTGAATTGCCTCTTTCACTTTAGCATAATGCTTTTCAGCTATAGGGTAGGGTTTCTGCCTAAATGGTGTCCAATCACTGACTTGAAAAGCATAAGTGAAGTTCTTTATCCGACCAGGTCTCGAATCAAAGACTTCCTTCTGTTCCAGCAATAACTGCTTTAAATTTTCCTTCTCTTTTAGCCCAATTTTCGCTTCTTCTAGCTTCTCCGAAATGTATTCTTCCAATTTGGGTTCCAGATCTTTTTCCAAGTCTGTGGCTAGTGTTTTGAGCTCCGCTTCTAACTGCTCAATAGCTAACACTTCTTCATCAGCCACATCTCTGTATGTATGCCATACTTGTTCACTGGATCCTGGTTCAATTTCATTGAGTGCGACCTCTAAGCCTTCAGCTTCTTCATTCACATGGAACATAACCCTGTCCTGTGCTAGGTCAATTATCACTCTGTATTCCCTTATAAACTCTGCCCCAATAAGTAGGTTATAAGGTAGTTTGTTTACTAACAGAAAACTCTGTGAGAAAATCGAGCCTCCTATCTGTAAATCTAGGAATACCTGGTATTTACATATCATTATTCTGTCTGGAATTACCCCTTTAATTTTGACACTGGAGATCGGTATCTTCAAAATGTTCTCTCTCCGGGCTATTTCATTATATAGAGCTTGTGTCATCAGGCTTACTGTTGATCCCGTATCTAACAGACTTCTGACTTTTAATCCTGCCACTCTCACAATTATAATAGGCAATTCTCTCTTGACCATGACCTGTGGTCCTCCTGTATCCTCAATCAATTCTTCTGGTTTGGCTATCCAATTGATGATGTTAATAGACTTCCATCCATCAGTCTCGAGCTCTTCTAATTTTGGCGTTTTTTTTTTCTTCAGCGCCCGCCCCTTTGGAGTTCCTTCTCTCCTGTTCGCTGCGCTGTAGTTCCAAACTCTTAGCTCCATCTCCATATCTGTCTGGCGATGTCCTGTTCTGCATGACTTCTTGCCAGCGGACTTGTGGTTTCTGGGGCTCATCTCCCCTTTCTTCGAGGTATCGCAAAGAAGCATGATATCGCTCTTCTGCCTCGTCATCGAAGTTACTTCTTCTCTCTTGGGGTCTCCAATTTCTATTATTGCCTTCCTGGCCATTATTACCTCCATTGTTATGGTACGGTTTGCCCCTGTTATTGTGTCTATTCCACGAACTTCGACCTCTTCCTGCTTTATTAGCATTTCCTTTGTACCTTGACTGCCATTTTCTGGGTTCCTGTTCCCATTGCCGTCCATAGGAATCTAAAGTTTCTGTGCTCGTGGCTTTGTTGTTCCTTGGAGCTTGCTGTTGGTCAGTCTGTGTGTTGGTCACGTGGACTTGTTCCACGGTTCGACTCTGACGCATAGTATTTGCTGTGGTGAGGTCCAGTTGCCTTAGAACTGTCTCCATTTCCATAGCAGTTTTCGCATTAGCCGAGATTAGTAGCCTTTGGATCTCGTATGGAAGCTGTTTGGCGATAGCAATGCATAGCTCCAGTTCACTAGGTTTTTGATCCAGCTCTTTAAAACGACACATCTGCGATATGAAGAATTCTGCGTACTTCGTCGGGTTGTTCGTGCTGTACTTTTTGGCATACAAATCCAGCCGTAAATTCTGCTGAGTCGCGGCGTCCCAATATCTCTTCAAGAATGCCTCGCGGAATTCCTCAACAGTATCAAAAGTGTAACGGAAGCTGCGAAACCATAATGCGCACTCCCCCTCTGTTAACTTCTCTATAGCACGTAGCCTACGCTCCTGCGGTATTCGTGCATCATTGAGATATTCAGTCACTTCCTTTAACCAATATTTTGGTGTCATACTACAGTGACTACCTGAAAATTTCCTAGGTTTTTCTTCGCTTGCCCTAATGACGTTTATCACCTGGGTGTGCATCGCGTTTTCATGTGGCGTCGATGCCGCAATTGGTACACCTGGCGTCATGTAAGGACTTTCTCCTGCGCCTGCAGCGTTTCTGCTTATAGGTTGGGTTTCTAGGTCTGCCCACCTTGTTTTTCTCATATCCTCTATGCTGCCTTCACTTGACTTAGGATCTTTCAGAAGTGTCTCCTCCTGTGCTATTATCCTAGTCTCCATTTGGTTATGGCGCATTTCTGCTCTTTCTAGGCGAGTAATGACTTCTTTTTCTATTCTCGTAAGCCTATCTCGGTTTTCCTCGGCTACTTGAAAAATTTTCACCTTGTCTTCTTTCAGACTTTGTTTGATATGGGATATTTCATCCTCTACGTCCTCTTTAATTTGAGCAAGGGTCTTGTCGCTTGCCTCTGTTTTCTGGCCTTCTCTTATTTCGAGTTCTTCTCTCAGACCTTTAATTTCATCTTGAATGTGTCCATTGACTTTAGACAATTCATTCCGGACCTTGGTGATCTCGCCTCTATTTTCCTCTTGCCTTTTATTGACTATGACAATGTCGCTTTGCACTTGGTCCAGTTCTTTATGAACTTGACCCATCTGACTTTTCACGTTGCCTACCAGCTCCTTACTTTCATGAGCGATAGCCTTAATTTCGCCTATTTCCTGGCATTGACCTAATATATTCTGGTCCTGTTTCTTGAGGTCACCGTTAATTGCTCTAGCGTAGCTTTTCAATTTCTGGTCCCATTTGGAGTCGTTCTCCTCTAATCTCTGGTCTACTGTTTTCGTAAACTCTGCGAACTGTTTCGCTTGGCGTTCGAGATTCGCCTCATTTTGGATCTGAATATCCTTAATATCGTTAGACAACGCCTCTAATTTACTGTTGGTTTGCTCCTGAGCATGCCTACACGCTTGCAAATTACCCTCAAGTTTGGCTTCTATAGCCTCGAAACGTTTATCAGTGTTTACCTGCATTTCCGATACAATGCTTACAACAGTATCTGTTACTTCGGTCTTAATGACTTCTTGCATTTGACCTAACTTATTATCTAGTGCAACCTGATTTGCATCTAACCGACTGTTTAATTCAATCTGGTTCTCATCTAACCGAGTGTTTATACTATCCTGGAACGCCTTGGTTTCCAGTTTACTCTGCTCGTGAGCAGCATCAAAATGCTGTTTCAGTCCTGCAATAACTTGCAAGATCTCCTGCGTACCTGACATTTTCCAATAACACACTTAAATATGCAGGCAGGCTTCCTGGAAAAATATGTGGATACGTTTCGAAGAGAAACATCAAACACTGAACACATATTGTGAAGTCGTACAAAACCTGATAATATTATGGTAGATTGTGGATTGGGTATGTAACGCTAGTACCCTTAGGCAATTCTCTTCTCAATAGAGAGATTCTGCGTTACCTCAAAAGCCTACTGAATTCAAAAATCACTCAAACACAGTTTGAGGCAAAACAATTACTATGGTTTTCCCCATGAAATACCATAAAAAATCTATGGGTTTTCCCTAAATCCCATAAGCTCCACGTATTCTGGGCGCCATGATAAATGAGATCAGAGGGTGGTATTAGTAGGACATCGGCCATATTCTAATTTACTATAAAAAACTGTTCAGGGAGTGGTTTTTACTGCCGAAAGCCCCACTTAGGCCACGCAATGATAAATTAATAGAGATGTCTATAGGTATCTATCAAAATTTATATATACGTATCGGAACTTAGCTATGGATTGGGAGCGGTCACACCCTACTTCGTTAGTTCTTACTTTAATAGAGTTGTGTGCATTAAATCTGACCGACTTTAGTCGTACCTTTAGCTCAAATCACAGTATAGGACATCAATTCCCATGTACCCATGTGAGTAATCTCGGTGGATAATATGCATCTGCCTCCAGCTAGCATCAGCTCTCAGGCGTGTACGGTAACCCCAATTTAGCAGTGCATATTTTGGATTTGAGACTAAAAGGTATCAACTCTACAATGATAAGGCACAACTCTATTCTAAAACTTTAATTCAGTAAAATAAATCATGGCTTCAAACACAAAACAATACCCAAAAAAGCATAAAATAAAGCAAACAAAATTTTTACTTCCACAATCCATAAGTAAACAAATATAAAATCACAACAAAGTCATACCTAGCCATAAGGCTTTACCCTTCTGTGAACTTCACAAGGATATACTAGTGCGCTGATGCACCTACGACTTCAAAACAAACTGTACATTAACATAACAGTCATACAACGTGACTTCTTTAATATTACAACAAGGATTATTCCTTAAACCTCTTTATGTTAAACAATTATGTGTGCCGTGCGTGTTTTGATATTTTTCTTCTCACCAATGAAATGCTTTGCATGCATTTACCTATTTGGACGTTGCACCAAAATCAACGTGCAACTCCATAATTATGTAAGCTACCCCCTACACATCCTCCAATTATATGGTTTCACCGCATGCTGTCTGTGATTCCTAGATAAAACGTTACGTTATAGCTTATGTCGGATCGTACGATAGACTACCTCGCGCTCATGGCGATTGGCATCTAGTAACCAACTACATGATTTGGTTTCAGTGACAGTACAAATATATCATGTAACTATTCGTCAGATAGCTAAAATAATGAACCATCAGGATGAACTATAATTATCCATGTGTTCTCAAACCACATGGCTCTAATACTCAACATAACAATCTTGCATTATATGTCCTTTTTTCAAGGTCTAGAATCTCTTCCCTTTATAACTTGCCTGAGCGGCCCGGGTGGCTAGCACCGACCCTCGGCTAAGGAAGTCGCTACACAATAGAAAGTGGAATGGGTCGTTTCACCAATTATCTCGACCTTCCTAAAAGTTTGAAAGCCTCCCTCTCTAAGCAGTGGAGATTTACAAGACAATTACTGTGTCCTGACCGACACACATGTTCCCAAAGGATCTTAATTGACTATTATGCCAACAGGTATTGAATGAGCTTTTGTAATTATTCCTACGTCGAGGATAACGATTAATTAATGGCCTCACATGGGTCCATCCAACATGAAGGTTCGGGGTTCGCAATGCATGAGCCTGGCGGTTTGACAGATGTCTCAAGTATAATATAGGCGCAGAAAACCACTGTCGCCATGAGTTTTCGCTGCCAACGAGCGTAAATAACTCATCAATAAGTTCTCGGGAAATCATAGAGCTGCGAGGTGTCCTTGTTTCCTCGACTCTGTCAAGATTCCAGTCCGGAACACATTTCAATCCTTTCTTCAGAGTTAGGGTCCATTCACTAGAACTCTGGAATAAATAATATCTCCAACAATGTCCACGACATAGGAGAATTCATACGTAGAATAGACTATCTGGCCCCTAATGCTCCATGCTACGACACTCCGACCTATAATATTAAGAGAAATCTAACATTTACTCTATAAGCTTCTCAATTAAGCTGCAAATTCAATTCACTAAAAGCTCTTTCATTACTGGTATCATTACTGAATATATGCAATATTCTGATATAAAACTTCTTTCCATAATTACTGAAATGTAATCTCACTGTAACATCTTCCTGCTTAGATTGATAAGTCTTGCACTTAGCGTTAATAATTCTCGCTTACAACATTTATTTGTTTCCTGATGTGTTCATTCATACTCTTAATAACCATTATTATTATTATCATCATTTCTCACTGACATAAATGACCAAAATCATTATTTATTATTATTATTATAAATCTCATTGACATAAATGACCAAAATCATCATTTATTATTATTCTCACATAAATTACCAAAATTTCCGACATAGCTAAACGTTTTAAACTCGAACAATCGCGTTCGTTGCATTTACATAACTGATTGCCATTCTTAATTCATAGTGGGAATAATTACTCCACTTAATGATGCAAATCAACATTTCAACTCTATCAAAATCAATTCATTACTGATTAAACATGGAGGATCAGCCACCTAACTGATTTTTACTGGCATCTATAAGGAATTCACAATATCTTTACGGAATCACAGACATGCAGCGGTCCATACTTCTACATAATCATAACCATAATTTGTGGGGTACTTACATCTCTATAGGCATCTAAGGTGGCTCCGACCAATCATATTCTTCCATGTCGCCCGCCATAATGGGTTTAACGCGACATATTTCTTTTGTTTACACACATTTGATTACACATAATTTCTATCACCAACACGACACGTTGCATACCTTTCAGGAAGTTATCACTCCCCAAACATGTGAAACACTTCACCAAACACAACTTTAAATGATATTTTTACATATGCATTACACTGAACACTCGTCACTTTATACACACTTCAATGCTGAAATTCCCTAGCAGAGATCGAAATTGCAGGTGTCGACGGCATCTTACGTTACCAACTCCTGATTGAAAGTCTGGTTATCTGCTCTCGGAACTCTCCAACAGTTTTTATGACGATCATTCCTACAGTAAGCGTCCTGCGTTACATCAATACGCTGGCTCCCAAACATGAGCGTTAACATCTGGTACTCTCATGGCAATACCAAACACTTAGTAGAGTTTCTTTCGCGCATTCTATCGTAGTTACACATACACGATTAGTTAATACTATACACATTGCGCTTAATAAAGTTCAACACTTTCACAAATAATTATATACAATAGTTCTACCGTTAGTCTATACGGTGCTTCGTAACTGAACACGTCATAGTTCGTGCTGCTGATTATGCCTGTATCACGACTATTATTCATACAAGCATGTTTACTGTTTCTATTACACATACCAGTCTTTGTTCGGCGTCTTGATGAATAGATCCGTCATGCGTTTTGCCTTGACGAACTGGCTTCAACCTGGCTGTAGCTGACTGAAGTTTCACTCGAAGACTGCACGTAACTTATTTGAAGACTTCTGTATGCGGCTTACACGCTGTCTCGTACTGCTGCATATTTGCTGCATACTGATTGCAAATTATTGCCATTGTGCTACAACTGACAATTGAGTAAGACTGTAACTGGCTGTAACTGCGCTTGGCGGCATGTAGACTGAGCTTGGCTGCGTTACCACTTCGACTGTGCTTGACTGACTTACAACTGAGCATAGCTGAGAGCTCCTCCTGGGGTCTACTCCCTTATATCGGATTTCCACAGAAAGTAGAGCAACATCTTCCCGCGTAATCTTGGCTCCTCTCACAGCATGATTCAGGTCTTCAAACCATGATCATTGTGTTCCTCTCTCTTCACAGGTCCCAAAACTATCTGTGTGCAAAGGAATCGCTCGTCCAATTAATTAATATTAATTCCTTTCTCCATGGCGTGGGACGCTACCTAACGGGAAACCCCCGGCAACATCTTCACATCCATCCGCGAACAATGGTCGTTTTACAGTCCTTACGCACATCATTAAATATGCACCAATTTCGCAGGTAAAAGACTCTAAAATTATCTTCTTGCCAAAATATTCACCTGTGTGCAACTCTCATCTCGATTCGTTACTCCAATCACGAGTAATCAATGATTTTTCTGGGCATTTCTCCGCCCCTACTCCAAATCCATTCTCCGTCGGGGAATACCTATGTCATTATTCAGGCCTCACCCCTGCTCCAGACGACATAATGGGGTCGCAGAGATGGACGTGGCTCCACTGGGACCAACCCACAATTCTGGGCCAATTAGTAAATGTCAGCTCTGCCCTTCTCCGTGCTTCAAGCCTCCAATAGCTTACACCAAATCGTCTTATAATGATATAATCTGCTCATTATTTCCTACATTATTTTACTAAATAATGCCATTTCATCAAAATCACACCAGTGATTAAATATACATTTCTTTCGAGGGGTTTTTACCAAGAAACTCCCTGTACAGATCTCTGGTTCGCTTCCTGGTGGAACCTTTATACTGAGATCACAGTCTCTGAGAACCGGGTTCGATTCCAGTCAGCATAACCCCATCGGGTTCACTACCAACCTACATACTAGAAGAAGAAATGGTAAACTAAAGGAGAATAAGGCAAATAAAGGACAGGAGGAAAAGAAATGCCCTCAACCCTCGAAGAAGGCGAACTGAGGGACTTGGAAGGAAGGAGAGCCATGAAAGGCAGATAGGAAAGTGAAAGAGGAGAGGGTCCGCCCCAAAGGTAAGGGACATAAGGGGAAAACGGACCCAGCTCGGGAATCCCTCGGGGTCGCCAACTCCCGAACTCACCAGCCGTGAACCCCTGAGGGTGTAGCATTATCTAAGGTGCACCAGAAGTGGTGGGGCTACATACACCCTGCCTCCTGAAGGGCCTTGAGCACAAGGCAGGAGGTAAAAGGAAAACAAAAAGAAGGCTGACCCCTCACAGAAGGAGGGTATCTGGAAAGATGAGACAAGGGCCAATTAAGGCGGGAAAGTGAAAGACTCCCTAGGCCTCGGATAACCTAATACCGTCGGGGTCGGAAGAGAACAAGAGTTGACCAAGGGAGGTCGACAGGAAAGAAGAAAGAGAGGAGCCCGGCACAAGTAAGGGGAAGCAATGCCGGACTCAGCTGGGGACCCGTGGTCGCCAACCCACAACCCACTAGATGTGAGCCCCTGGGGTTATCTGACAAATACATGCATGGCATTGATGCCAACATGATTTTACGCGCGCTGTTAGATCCAATGTTTAACTGCATGTAACGTCCATGCAATCCATTGGTCTTGAACCAAATTTTGTATTCTATACCTTAAGAGATGGAACTAAGAATATATTCAGTCACCGGGGCTGCCAACTGTAGTGCACTATTAGGCTACATTATGCCATGTATACAGTATTTCGAACTAATTAGAAATTTCGATATTTCCAACTTAATTTCGTCATTATTCTAGACAAATGCATATAGATAAATCATTGGCATGAATCTTAAATTTTAAGAAAATAGGCACTTTAATTCGTCTCGGAACTTCTTGTTCTTCCTTAATAATCGGGTGAATAAATACACATATAGTCTACAAATCATATTAGTGAAAATGGAAGGAAGTTTGTAATTTGTCATGGCCGTTAATCTCTTCAACATGAGGCACGGGACCTCCTTTTTTTGTGTGGATTCTCAACCACAGCACTTGATATTTCAGATGGTAAATCTCACATGCATTCGATGAGAATTTAACCCAGTCAGCCTTGGTAAGAGGCAAGAGTCATGACTTCAGCATCACCACTTCACCTTCATAATAATAATAATAATAATAATAATAATAATGATAATAATAATATTAATCGGAATAGAAAGTTGAATGTTATTACCAAACACATATAGAACTGAATAGGGAAAATAATCTATATTTGCAAATATGCGTAATGTTGTAAACTAATTACTGGAGGTTATGCGTTCGTGTAAGTTTCTTAGTTCCAAGAAATTTACAGTTTCTGTGATATGTTAATGGGTTAATATATTACATGTTCTGAACAGCAGCGCATCGGCATTTTGGAACCCGTTAGCCACACCACACAATCTAAAACAGACAGTTTTGCTAGGGGACCTGCTTTATCAAATCTTCGCGCCATGATATACAGTAACTGGCAGTAGGCTAAATAACTTTTCATAATAAAACTCCTGAAAACGGTTTTACAGGTAGGCTAGGGGATCTGCGTTAACGAAATTTCCTGTCATCATATAACTGGCAGTAGGCTAGGGGACATGCCTTGGCAAAACTCCCCCCCCCCCATATTATTATAACTAGAAGTATACTAGAGGACCAGCCATGTCCTAACCGACTTAAACATATCAGTGCGCACATTCCACACTCAATTGGAAATATATTTTAAAAGTGGGAAAAGAGATGTCAAAAGAGGCAATAACACTATAGAGAATTAAAATTTGGACTCGTAACAAAACATTATCATATATTAAGTAGTGCATTTTATGGACTTGAGGGCAAGTGCAAAAAAAAATCCGAAAATTTGACACGCAACAAATGTGCGGGACTTCGTACACTGAAGACACTATATACTTATAGAAAAATTATAACAAAGCAAAAATAAGATTTTATTCAGACCATTAGCATAATTTACTTTGGTAGGTGACACCCACGAATCAACTAAAAAATGTACATTAATGGAAAATATGCATGCAACATATTCGTCTTTATTATTATTACAAAGTCACAGCAAACATAAAAACCGTAAATTCAGTACGATATATTTTAAACACTTCAAACCATTACTTTCCCTAAAAATTGACGGATCGTCAAACGCACCGGGGGCTTGGGGGCGGAGCCCCCAACGAGCAAAGCGAGTCTAATATATAAAAGTGAAAGTCTGTATGTATGTATATATGTTGGTTCCGTATACAAATCTACACCGTTCCACCAATCTCAACCATATTTTGCATACACATAGCTTAGGACCCAGAAGGAACCGCTGGCTACATGAATTTTCGATAGTCTTTCTCATTCTTCTGATTTTGGCCCTTTTTCACTCAAAAACAGGCTAATCAAATCATAAAATATACTCATGAAGGAATGGCAAGGCAGATAGTTTCCATGGCAACATAGCTCAAGTCGAGACACGGCCGACTTGATGCCAATTGCGCTCAGCACTACCGGTATAGAAAATGAGGATCTTTACTTGAAATCCCGTTAGTTACTCAACTGCTCACACAGCACTGTCAACCGAGTTTAGCATAACAAAGACTTGACACTATTAGCCTACTTTCGATTTTTGCAAAAAATGAATGTAGACTTATGAGATCAACACAGGGCGAAAAAAGTGTGTCTGTCTGTGTGTGTGTATGTGTGTGTGTGAGTCTGTGTGTGTGTGAGTCTGTGTGTGTGTGTGTCTGTGTGTGTGTGAGTGTGTGTACTCTGAATGTCTGTCCCCCCCTATCAATTCGAACACGGTGAATGCGAATTGAACGAAATTTGGTACAAAGGTAGCACTAGCAAAGGACACCTCAGTGTCATGTCTTATATCGCCGCCATCTTGACGGAAACGTAATGGCGGCCACACAAATGTTCAAAGCTTAAATCAAATTACGACTACCCTAATCATCCGATCTCTACCAAATTTTGCAACAACATACCTTTATGGGGGGAGCATCCTTTGACCTTACTAATAGGTCATCAGAGTAATAGTTTGCGGATGGCGGCCATCTTTGTGTGAAAATCGATTCCCCCTATTAATTCGAACACGGTGCAACCGAATGGAACGAAATTTGGTACAGAGGTAGTACTAACAAAAGGCACCTCAGTGTCATGTTTTATATCGCCGCCATCTTGACGGAAACGTAATGGCGGCCACACAAATGTTCCAGCTTAAATCAAATTACGATTAACCTAATCATCCGATTTCTACCAAATTTTGCAACAACATACCCTTATAGAGGAAGCATCCTTTGACCAAATGAATAGGTCATTAGCCTAATAGTTTGCGAATGGCGGCCATCTTTGTGTGAAAATCAATTCCCCCTATTAATTCAAACACGGTGAAACCGAATGGAACGAAATTTGGTACAGAGGTAGCACTAGCAAAGGGCATCTCAGTGTCATGTTTTATATCGCCGCCATATTGACAGAAACGTAATGGCGGCCACACAAATGTTCAAAGCTTAAGTTAAATTACGACTAACATAACCATCCGATCTCTACCAACCTTTGCAACAACATACCTTTTTGGAGGGAGCATCCTTTGACCAATCTAATAGGTTATTAGCCTAATAGTTTGCGGATGGCGGCCATCTTTATGTCAAAATTGATTCCCCCTATTAATTCGAACACGGAGGAACCTAATGGAACGAAATTTGGTACAGAGGTAGCACTAGCAAAGGGCACCTCAGTGTCATGTTTTATATCGCCGCCGTCTTGACTGAAACGTAATGGCGGCCACACGAATGTTCAAAGCTTAAATCAAATTACGATTAACCTAATCATCCGATCTCAACCAAATTTTGCAACTACATACCTTTATGGAGGGAGCATCCTTTGACCAATCTAATAGGTCATTCGCCTAATAGTTTGCGGATGGCGGCCATCTTTGTGTCAGAATCGATTCCCCCTATTTATTCAAACACGGTGAAACAGAATGGAACGAAATTTGGTACAGAGATAGCACTAGCAAAGGGCATCTCAGTGTCATGATTAATATCGCCGCCATATTGACAGAAACGTAATAGCGGCCACACAAATGTTTAAAGCTTAAATCAAATTACGACTAACATAACCATTCGATCTCTACCAAACTTTGCAACAACATACCTTTATGGAGGGAGCATCCTTTGACCAATCTAATAGGTCATTAGCCTAATAGTTTGCGGATGGCGGCCATCTTTATGTCAAAATTGATTCCCCCTATTAATTCGAACACGGTGGAACCGAATGAACGAAATTTGGTACAGAGGTAGCACTATCAAGAGGCACCTCAGTGTCATGTTTTATATCACCGCTATCTTGACGGAAACGTAATCGCGGCCACCCAAATGTTAAAAGCTAAAATGTAATTACGACCAACCTAATAATCTAGTCTCTACCAAATTTTGCAACACCATATCTTTATGTGGGAAACATATTCTGACCAAACTGCAAGAACATCAGCCCAATAGTTTGCAGATGGTGGCCGAGTATGTGTGCAAATCGATTCCCCCTATCAATTCAAACACGGCGAAACTGAATTGAACGAAATTTGGTACAGAGGTAGCACTAGCAAAGGGCACCTCATATTCATGTTTAATATCCCTATAGCAGGTTGTATTTCAACAAGCTACTACAACCAACATTCAATCATACTCCTTGAAAAGGACAAAGAGTTATAACAATACCCATGCATTTAGGAGAAAGTAGGCTATATGTTCTTTACTGAACATCTTGTTTTTCAAATACCACTCACTCACTCATTCATTCATTCATCATGAAATCTCAAAAACCACCGAACGGATTGGAATGACATTTTGTATGCAGCTTCCTCAAGGGCCGCAAATGCCCACTAAGAGAGGATTTTTGGATATCCAGGTTCTAAAGGGGTGTTAAGGGGGTAGACCTGCATTTGATTGAATAGCAATATCTCCCGATTAGTTTCATTGGCGGATGTGATACTCGGCATATCAACTCACCTTTAAAAATAAGAAGACACGTGTCTGAGGGTTTTTCGATGTGGTGTATATTATGAGGTGAAAGGGGTGAAAAGTGGGGATTGAGAGAATCCTAACGGAGCGTGTATCTCTTAAACGACATAGACGAGGAGTTTGAAACTCAGCGGAAAAAAATTCAGCATTAAAACTAAGTAAATATGTATTTCACGGTTTTTTCATAAATACAATTTAAGGGGCCCATGGGGAGGGGTGAAATTCTGGGGGGGGGACAGGAAAGAAAGTGTCCTAACTGATTGACTGACTCACTCACTCATCAAACTCAAGGGGGGGGGGAATCTCTAGAGTAAGTAAATAGCTGTTCGACAGTTTTTTTTTTCAAAAATCAAATTTAAGGGGTTCATGGGGAGGGGTGTAATTGTGAAAAAAGGAAATTGAAAGAAAAAGTCCTGACTCTCTCACTCACTCATCATCGCCCAGCCAAAATTATTGAAGTTAGAAACATGACAGTTTGGGGATATGTTCATTGTATGTCAAAACCGTCTACTAAGGGAGGATTTTCGGATATTCAGGTTCTAAAGGGGTCTTAATGGGTTTAAACCTGCATTTCATTGAATAACAATATCTCCCGATTGGTTTCATTGGGGGATGTGATACACGGCATATAAACTCATCATTAAAAAGTAAGAAGACACGTGTCTGAGGGTTTTTCGATGTGGTGTATATTATGAGGTGAAAGGGGTGAAAAGCGGGGATTGAAAGATTCCTAATGGAGCGTGTATCTCTTAACGACATAGGCGAGGAGTTTGAAACTCAACGGAAAAAATTAGCATAAATATAAGTAAATATGTATTTCACAATTTCTTCATAAATCCAATTTAAGGGGCCCATGGGGAGGGGTGAAATTCTGGGGGGAAGGGGGAAACAGGATAGAAAGTGTCCTAACTGATTGACTGACTGACGCACTCATCAAACTCAGGAGGAAAACTGCTTTAAAGTAAGTAAATAGCTTTTCGACAGTTTTTTTGATCAATCAATTTGAAAGGGTTCATCGGGAGGGGTAAAATTCCGAAGAAAAAAAAATTGATAGAAAATGTCCTGACTCATTCACTCACTCATCATCGACCAGACAAAATATTGAAGTCGGAAACATGGCATTTCGGGGATATGTTCGTTGTATGTCAAAACCGTACATGAAGGGAGGATTTTCGGATATTCAGGTTCTAAAGGGGTCTTAAGGGGTTTAAACCTGCATTTCATTGAATAACAATATCTCCCGATTGGTTTCATTGGGGGATGTGATACACGGCATATAAACTCATCATTAAAAAGTAAGAAGACACGTGTCTGAGGGTTTTTCGATGTGGTGTATATTATGAGGTGAAAGGGGTGAAAAGCGGGGATTGAAAGATTCCTAATGGAGCGTGTATCTCTTAACGACATAGGCGAGAACTTTGAAACTCAGCGAAAAAAAATCAGCTTAAAAAGTAAGTAAATCGGTGTTTGACCGTTTATTATAAATTAATTTAAGGGGCCAATGGGTTGGGGTGAAATTCTGGGGGAAAAAGGAGAGAAAGTGTCCTAACTGACTGACTAACTCTCACTCATCAAACTCAGGGGAAAAGACAGCTTAAAAAATAAGTTAATAGGTGTTCAAGCGTTTTTTCATCAATCCAATTCAAGGGGCCCATGGGGAGGGGTGAAATTCTGGTAAAAAAAATTGAAAGAAAATGTCCTGTCTGGCTCATTCACTCATCACGCCCAGCGAAAACTATTAAAGTTGCAAACATGAAATTTTGGGAATATGTTCACTGTATGTCGATAACGTCAACTAAGGAATGATTTTTGTTTATTCGGGCTTTAAAGAGGTGTTATGGGGGTAAACGTGCATTTCATTGAATAACGATATCTCATGATTTGTTTCTTTGGGGATGTGATATTCGGTATATAAACTTATCATTAAAAATAATCAGACATATATCTTAGGGTTTATCGATGTGGTGTATATTATGAGGTGAAAGGGGTGAAAATTTGGGGTTGAGGGATTCTCAACGGAGCGTGTATCTCTGAAACGACATAGGCGAGAAGTTTGAAATTCGGCGGGAAAAAACAGCTTAAAATAAAACTAAATAGGTGTTCGACCGTTTTTTCATAAATCCAATTTAAGGGGCCCTTGGAGAGGGGTGAAATTCTGGGGGGAAAAACAGGAAAGAAAGTGTCCTAACTGATTGACTCACTCACTCACTCATCAAACTCAGGGAGAAAACAGCTTTAAATAAGTAAATGGGTGTTCGACCGTTTGTTTCATACATCCAATTTAAGGGGTTCATGGGGAGGGGTGAAATTATCAAAAATAAATGAAAGAAAATTTCCTGACTGACTCACTCACTCCATCATCGCCCAGCCAAAATTATTGAAGTTAGAAACATGAAATGTTGGGGATATGTTCGTTGTATGTCGAAAACGTCCACTAAGGAAAGAGTTTTGGATATTCAGGTTCTAAAGAGGTGTTAAGGGGGTAAGCGTGCATTTCATTGAATAACAATATCTCACGAGTGGTTTCATTTGGGGATGTGATACTTGGCATATATACTAATCATTAAAAATAAGCTGACAAATGTCTAATGGTTTTTCGATGTAGTGTATATTATGAGGTGAAAGGGATGAAAAGTGGGGGTTGAAAGATTCCTAACGGAGCGTGTATCGCTTAAACGACATAGGTGAGGAGTTCGAATCTCGGAGGAAATCAATCAGCTTAAAAATAAATAAATAAATAAATAAATAAATAAATAAAATAAATAGGTGTTCGACCGTTTCTTCTTAAATGCAATTTAAGGGGCCTATGGGGAGGGGTGAAATTCTGAGAGAAAAACTTCCACTAAGGAAGGATTTATGGATGTTCACTCTCATCGACCAACCAAAACTAATAAAACAAGAAGAATGATATTTTGGGGATATGTTTGTTGTGTGTCGAAAACGTCTACTAAGGAGGGATTTTTGGATATTCAGGTTCTAAAGGGGTGTTAACGGGGTTAAACCTGCATTTCATTGAATAACAATATCACACGACTATGACGCGAGCGAAGCGAGGCTAAAAATGAGATGGTGTGTGTCTGTGTATTACTCAATCACGCAAGTAACACTGGTCCGATTTACATGAATTTTACATTGAAGTATCTGATTTACCTGGTTAACATACAGGTTACTTTTGATTTCAATACTTTGCACTATTTAAAATGGTGACCATTTTAGTGACGTCACTACACCCTTTGGTTTCAAACTTTCATATTTCCATTTCAAATAAAAAGAAAACGCTGAGAAATAGCAAACTTTTGATGGCATATACGAGGTTTAAAATTACATTTTCTATCCGAAAGGTATCTCCAACGGTTAGCGAGTAAAACCTAAATTTGTGCTATAAAACACGGTCAACGCCTAGCGGTGTAGTTGGACAAAATGTTCCATCCTTAATCTCCCTCTGCACAGCACCTCGCCTATCCCCTGTTTTAACTGTCACCTTCACATTTTAATTTATTTATGACACGTAGCGAAGCACGGGTACTTCAGCTAGTTTTGTATACAAATACATTGTCCTGCACTACGACGCTTTCCATACTTTCCACTGAAATAAACTTGTATATGTATAACAATACATTGTCTCTTCATTATGAGGTTCTACTGACCTACTGTGATTCTTTCACTAGACATCGTACGTTGTACTTTGAGAATAATACTCACTGATGACTAAAATGTTAAAGTATTGGCGCGCGTATAGCGTCCTTTCCTGAACCCGGGCGACATGCGCTCCGCGTTAGAGTCTGGTACTACTGTGTCGACTGCCTCCTCTAGTGGGCTTATATGGCTTTTCACATGAAAAGTAGGTCCCTAAATCCCTCAGTATGCCTTCCTTCGGAGGGGAAGTAAAGCCGGCGGTCCCATGTCATAGATTTATGGCATGTTAAAGAACCTTCCACTAATTGCACCTGTATGAAGCTAAATTGGATAGGTTAAGAATGTAAACAACGCTCTTAGGTTTCTACGTTCGTTGCCAAGAGCCAACTGCGGTGGCGTCTAGTAGCTAAGTACTGAACTTGACCTAGTAGTCATTGAAGGTGGCACTTGGCGGCAAAAGTAGGAACTATTGGAAAAATTCTAAGTTGCAGTACTTAAAAAACAGATAACACACACTAATACAGTCATCACAATTAACACCGGTTATCAGACAGATTCTACACACACCCAAAGTACACGGGGCTACATGACCGCGTTGTCGCAGCCCCTAAACTTAAGAACCAGCCAACCAAATCCATCGGAGCTCCAACTCTTCTCTAAATGCCTTTCCTGGCTCGAAATAACGTTTTTCTTATCCGTCTTGTATCGCTGGTTCCATAGATGCCTGCGTGCTTGAGAATCGATCGGTCAATTAATTAGAATTAATTAACTTCTTCAGCGCGTCCTGACGCCGAGTCGATGGTGATTCCCCTTTTGCCTCCTGCAATCTATCCGCTAACCTTCTGTAGGACGTGTTCTTCCGCACCTTCCTTACTCTGCTTCAATTTTGGCGTTTGATGGCTTGATAAATAGCCTCCTTGAATTTGATTCACTTTGGTGTAACCCTCATGTGTGCCTGATGTTTCAATCGCGAGTAATCTTCAAATTAACTTTGCCGCTCCCCTTTCCACTGCGTTCTCCCATTGTGTCACGGGGAGTTTTTGGTCCACATGTTCTTCTCTCACCCTCTCCAGACGGTAGAAAAGGATCCGAGTGACTGACGTGACGCCACGAAAACACGCCTACTTTCAAAAGTCATTAGTTGAGTGTCATGAGCTCCAAATCCTGGTGCTGGCTTCAGAACTTCATGCACTTTTCAACCATATAATGCCATATTCTTACATATTTTCTGTGTTATTTAGCAATATAACAGCAGAATTTGCTTCGCATCACCTTAGTGAAGTAATGTAACCTGTCTCTAGGGGTTCTTCTCGATTAAACTCCCTCAGAGACCCTAGGTTCGTTTCTCTTTAGCAGTTCCACTCTGCTCTCACTTTCTCAGTGTCCCAGGTTCGACACCAGTCAGCCTAATGCCCTCGGGTGTACTACAAACTAATGAAAAATCGCAATTAAAATTTGAGCTCTTTGTTGGATGTCTCAGAAGTTATGCATGCGAACTATTCAAAAATTGGCACACATATAGATAAAAACATTCCAGATTAATTTTCAGAATTTCGTGCGTGCCAGTGTTGCCAACGTGAGTCTAATTCTGCCGATAGGTCGAATTTCTAAATGCATATAACATATACTATCGATTGGATTTCAACCACATTTCGCATGTGCTATGCGTACTACAACATATATTAATGTGAGTATTGTAATGGGCCACCAGGGCTGCCAACTGTAAATAAATAATCTCTCCATGTGTTAACCCTATTATCAATATATCATAAAGTATGCAAGCCAACAGCTCTAAACTTTGCACACGTATAGTACCAGACATTCAACTTTAGTTTGGTGTAACTTATATACATCAGTGCTGCCAACACGCTTCTAAGCCTGCTGATAGGTCCAGGTTTTAAATGCATATAACTTCTATACTAACAAATGGACTTCAACCAAATTTCGTATGTGCTTTGTGTAGAATAACAGTTATGACTATGCGTATTCGTAAGAGCCAGCAGGGCTGCCAACTGTTAATAAATGCTCCATTTGTGTAATACTAATATCAATATATCAAAAAGTATGCAAGCCATCAGCTATAAACTTTTTACACGTATAGTACCTGGCATTCTAGATTAATTTGGGGTAACGAATATACCTCAGTGGTGCCAACATGATTCTAAGCTTTCTGATATTTTCAATTTTTAATTACATATAACTTCTATATTAACAAATTGATTTTATTTGAAATTGGCACTATAATAGATCGTAATATTTGAGATTAATTCTGAGCATCTCATACATGACATTGTTTCCAACATGTTTTACGCGCACTGATAAATCCAATAGCAAACAGCATGTAGCGTCCATACTATCTGGTGTATTTTTGGAAATACACGGAAAGAAAGAATTAGCTTTTGCTGTTCTTCATTACTTTATATCAGTCCATTTATTTACATTTCTTTCCCGCACATGCCAACATCGAACTGTTACCTCCTGTTTGCCCCGTGCATTTGTTCATTTTTTCTGTCATTTTTTTACAGAAACGCATATTCCGCTGAACCAGCCTGTCAGCGTCTCATCGCTGCCATCCGAACTTCCTTTGCTTCAAGCCATGAAGACTTCTACATTAATCCGCAGGGCGTCGTGTTTTTCATCAACCAACTACTCAGTGAAGACACCGCTCCAAGAAGAATTTTGTTTTTGTAAAGTTTTTTCATGTTTATGTATAACCTCTTTGTTTCCTCCCCTTACTCGCCCACTTCCCCCTCTTCTCGCCTCCTCCTACTGCTCGCTTCTCCGCGCGCGCAGCCCGCTCGCTCGTTCACTTCTACACTTCGTCTCGACTTGTCTCCGTGCTGTGAGCAACCGCTCACCCTCTCAAGTGCACTCAACTTCTTGTTGGACATGCCGTCTAGGCTAGTGTACTTTCTCTGCGTCTAGCAGCCTTCACTTGTACGTCGGAAGTCAAACCAGTCAGTTAGAGCTTAACTAAAGCTCGCCTCCTCCACTCAAGAGGCAAACTTTTAAATTCGACGTCATGTTCGAATTTTAGTATCAACCGTCAACAGCAACATCGCCTTCTTCATGAAGCAAAGATAAGTACCGACTTCATGTTTTAACCTCATTCTCATCGCTTTTAAAAGGTTCAATGCTTTTATTTGGATTTTATAGACAGTTAAAGTTCCTATGTGAAAATAACTGCTTTCTAGAGATCTTCTTGATCAAACTTAAACTATCAAGTCTAACTTTCTATAAGAAAGATTTTCTGAGAAGTTATCTCACATCGAGGGATATTTCCAAAATACCCACTGTCTAAATTTGGGATGGTAAAAGATAAATATGGCAAAGATCTAACAGAAGCAGAGGACATTAAGGAAAGATGGATGGAATATGTAGAAGATCTGTATAAGAAAGAACCATGTATTATGGATAATGAAGTTCATGTGCCCTTCGAACCAGAACCAGATATTTTGGAAACTGAAGTCAAATGGGCCCTAGAGAATATTGCTAAAAACAAAGCTAGTGGACATGATGGAATTCCAATAGAAATGTTCAAAGAAGTTGGAGATAGTGCAGTGAAAATTTTACATTCCATATGTCAGCATATATGGAAAACCCAACAATGGCCAAAAGACTGGAAAAGTCCAGTATTCATCCCAATTCCTAAGAACGGAAATTCTAAAGAATTCACGAATCACCGAACAATAGCACTTATCTCACATGCTAGCAAAGTCATGCTTAAAATCCTACAAAATAGACTACGCCAGTATGTAGACCGAGAGCTACCTGAAGAACAAGCTGGATTTCGTAAAGGAAGAGGGATCAGAGATCAAATCGCTAACGTACGATGGATAATGGAGAAGGAAAGGGAATTCCAGAAAGATGTATATTTTTGTTTTATTGATTATGCTAAAGCTTTTGACTGTGTTGATCATAATGAGTTATGGAAAGTACTAAAATACATGGGAGTACCAGAACATATCATTAACCTCATCCGGAACTTATACTCTGATCAAGAAGCTGCACTCTATCTACCAGTTATACTGTCATGTACTTTCCACTCACATATGGGAATACTTTTTCAAACTAAGGAATATTCCTTATGAACTGCTAATCAATATATAATTTTCCTTCCACGTTGGGATTTTTCTGGTGCATTCAACTATAACCTGCAAGTTTCTCAAGCAACTCTCGCTAATCTAGTGTAAATAGTTACTTTCCACCATTGCAGTAACTTTCTTTGCTATCAAAGTTTTGTGCTACTACAGTGAACTCTTCAACTATATCAACAGACTATAGTGAAAACAGTGCCTGTTCAACTTTTCATCCGCGTCGCGCTAGTCCGAGTACAATAAATACGGCCATGAACACTTTTCCACAATCCCATTTGATCTTTCCCAAACCCTTTACTAACAAACTAAAATAATAAAATTGTCACTTTAGGTCTTTTTTCACTGAGGTGTCACTCTACATAAGTGCCCTCCCTTATTTGCTCCATATATAACGAATTAATGTCTGTAAAACTTCGTGTCTAGTACACGCCTTAAATTATATTGATTCTCCCTTCTAATGAGGGAATCCAATTCTTTCTACTCGAAAGTGAGTTATCTCTAGGTTTCACGAAAGGGAAACTTGCCCCATTTTTCTCGTGATCCCTACTTAAACATAGGAGTTATAGAAACTTCCTTTCAATTGTTCTCTTCAGGTTTCACAATAAGTGACCTGCCCTATTTGTATAATCTCCTATGTATAATAATTAAGCGTTGTTCAGTATGAATATAAGAAGTTATAGAAACTTCTATTTCATTTCTTCCTGTTTTTGTTGTTGCTTTCGAAGTTGTTATTATTTCTAAGATACTTATCTAGAAATCCTTAAAGTACACACCTTGTATTTGATTACTTGTTTAACTTTAATTACGTCAGTAATCTTTAAATTTTTCATTTATTCATCTTAGCCATTTCAAAATCTTACGAAGATTTTAAAGCATATAAAAGGTTTAAAACCAAAAGAATTATCAATTGCCTGGCGCAAGCTTTAAATGTTTTCGGAGGTCTGCGACCCCAATTGTTTACAAAATCAAAATTATATAATTGTTACAAAAACTACTTCCTTTTACATTGTTAAATAAATTAAAGATTTGTTCTTTGCTTTATCATTTCTCTAACATAACGGTTAGACAAGATCCTGTCTTCCTTGACTCTTCCTATTTAATAAAACTAAATCTATTGATAGGGTTTTCACCACTTGTTGCATTTGAGCAAGAACTCTTAGTTATAACTTCTTTTAGACTCTCGTCCTATTTCTCCATCCTTTTTCTCTAGTCCGAAACCCACTTCTTTTTCTTCATCATCTTCCCTTGGGGGTTAGGTTATTCCCAAGCTAATAATCTACCCACTATCCATTAGACTTGAACCAAATTTTGTATGTGCATTCTATACCTTAAGAGATGGAACTAAGAATATATTCAGAGTCACCAGGGCTGCCAACTGTATTAACTTACTCTATTAGGCTACACTATTTCAGGTGTATTTCAAACTGCAGTACTTAGAAATGTTAGTATTACCAAATTGATTTCGTCTATATAGATTGGCATGAATCTTCTATTTTAAGAAAAGTAGGCTCTTCAGTTCATCACGGAACTACTTGTTCTAAATGAAAATAGACTAAAAATAACAACCATATTAGCATAATATCATAGGCTTGAAAATAACCATGGAAAATTAATACAAACATCTATATATTATATATATATATATATATATATATATATATATATATGAAAGTGTTCAGCTCTCATCAGACATTTATTTTAGTTCCCTATTTGACCACAAGATGTATGTGTTCTCTTGATGAACTAGTCTTGTTTCTTGACTTGTTTTTGTATTCTATGAAGTCGACAATGTGCATCCATCAGGCAGTGTAGTGTTGTGTTATGTTGTTATTTTTGCTGATATCTAATATGAATATATTAAGTGAAAAAGCTGCCTTCCGTATCCTTTTTAACGCCTATAGAGTCCACTGAAGGTACACCTTCATATCAAAAAATTTTTTGGTCCATCACGGGCACGGATGGCAGTGATTTCAAAAAGCAAGAATCAATTATAGTAACAGGTCAGATCGACTCCTTACTTTGTGTACTTAGACTAATCAGCAATATAATGGATCAAAATCAAATAAGCAAACATATTAAACGTGGAAGTTTAAAGAGTAGAATCACAAGAATTAAACATTACGTTGAAGAACTCAATCAAGAAACCAAAATTAATATGCATGAATTGAGGGTTAGGTACGATGCAATTCTCGGACTCGAATCAAAGTACGACACAGTTCACACACAACTTGAAATATAAGATATTAATTCAGATCATTCTGCATATAGGGAAGAAGTAGACACAACCTTGTATTCATTAAAGGCAAAATTCCAAGGCTTTCTATTTCCCGATCAAAGCAGTACCAGTAGTTCATTGACTACAAAGTCCAGTAGTGTAAATGAAGTCACGAATATAAAACTACCAACAATTAAACTTCCTACATTCAGTGGGAATTATGAACATTGGATCCCATTTGCTGATACAGTAATTACAAATTGCTTGTACACAACAATGACCGTTTGGGAACAATACAAAAATGTCACTATCTCCTTAGTTCAGTTCAAGGCAGTGCCAAATTATTAATACAACATCTCCCAACTACTGAAGGCAATTACAATGTAGCCTGGGAATTGCTTTGCAGTAGATTTGAAAATAAGAAAGCTATAACTTCAAAGTAAATCAGGGAAATCTTGAATATTAGGCCTGTGCAAAATGAATCGGTCAGTGATCTTAGAGAATTCATCAATTAATTCAATAGCAACCTACAAGCTCTCAAAGCACTATCATTAGATCATCCCTTAGAAGAAATAATTTTAACACAGCATGTACTTGATCGTATTGATGCAAATGCCAGGAAAAGTTGGGAATTAGCCACAAGTCCAACAGAAATTCCTTCTCTTCAGCAGTTATTTAAATTTCTAGAACAACAATGCTTGTCACTTGAAAACATTCAAAAGAACATTAACGTTCCAACCAAATCACAAGCTAGTAGACCCAGTACAGTCAGGAATAAAGCACCAGCCTATTCTCATGTAACATGTGTTGAAAACCAGTATTTATTCTGCCATCAAGAGCATAAGGCAGGACTGTTTGCATGCCCTAAATTTCTAGAACTAAGCCCTCGACAGAGATCTCAGTGTGTACGTAAAAAGGGTCTTTGTTTCAATTGTCTGAAACAAGGACACTCAACAAAGCAATGTACTTCAAGTAATTGTCGTAAATGTGATAGAAAACACAATTCATTATTGCACGAGTACACTAGCAGTGATAGACATGTCAATCAACGTACTTCAGATAGAGTAACCATTGCGAGTGTACATACAGACAGAAGTCCATACAATCACACCGTCAATAAGCCTTATATCCTACTCACAACCGCTGTTGTGAAGGTACGAGATAATAATGGCACATTACACAATGTTAGATCTCTTATTGATAGTGACAGTCAAGCACACTTAATCACAGAAGATGTGACTAACAAACTCAAGTTAAAACGCAATGAGGAAACCACTGCAATTTTAGGAATTAACAATGCTTCATCCACCATGAAACACAGTGTAGATATTGAAATTAATTCAATGGCAACTCCATTCAAGACCAAATTGAAATGTTTCATTGTTCCTAAAATGATGGGCCAAATGCCTTCAATCCAACTAGATTATAAATTGTGGGATATTCCGAGCAACATTACATTGGCAGATCCACATTTCAACCAGCCAGGAAATGTCGATTTGATAATTGGTGCAGAATTGTTCTACAACATCCTGAAGGCAGATCGTAAACAACGCGAAGGTGATTATCCAGTACTACAATACACTCAATTGAGATGGGTAATCTCTGGAAAATGTTGTCAGGAGAATTATTGCAGTAACAACACAATAAATTCATTCTTTATCGAAACAAAAGGAACACTCGATCATCAACTACGCAAATTTTGGGAAATTGATGAATTAGACACTAAGCGAAGAACAGCAGAGGAGCAATAGTGCATGCAACATTTCAAAAACACTACCACAAGGGATAGTGGTGGCAGATTCAGAGTAAGACTTCCATTCAGGGAAAACCATCAACAATTGGGAAATTCATATAAACAAGCTAGGCAAAGGTTTCAACTATTAGAGCAGAAATTTCGGAAACAGCCTGAATTATATAGAGAATATACACAATTTATGACAGAATACAAAGCTTTAGGTCATATGACGGAAGTAACCACCACAGACACCAGCAACACAGGGTGTTATTATCTTCCACATCATGCAGTATTCAAACCAGATGGCACTACAACCGCAAAATCTTCCACCGGGGTCTCATTAAATAGCGTACTCATGGTAGGACCAACTGTGCAACAAGATTTATATTCGATCACACTTCGCTTCAGAACCCAACATATTTCATTTACAGCCGACATCAAAAAGATGTATAGACAGATTAGAATTCACAAGGATGACACAAAATTGCAACGAATATTATGGAGAAATTCTCATGAGGAATCATTGAAATCCTACGAATTACAGACAGTAACTTATGGTACAGCATCAGCTCCATTTTCAGCAACCCAATGTTTGAATCAGTGGGCAGAAGAAGACGGTAATTGCTACCCAGCAACAGCCCAAGTTCTTCAGAGAGATTTTTATGTGGACGATGTCCTTAGTAGTTCCTCAAGTGTCACCGAAGCGTTACAAATTCAGAAGGAATTAATCGCTCTACTCAAGGAAGGGGGATTCCCACTCAGGAAATGGTGCTCCAATCATCCAGATCTTCTTGAAGCACTTCCAGATTCAGATAGACACATGGAATTACCTTCCCAATTTGATGGCAAGAGCACTGTAAAAACGTTAGGATTATCTTAGCACCCCACTACTGATAAACTGATCATAGCAACAAAAATCAGACATATTAAGACCAACCAAATTACAAAGCGTACGGTACTACAACATCAGTTGTAGCATCCATATTCGACCCCTTAGTCCTCATCAGTCCTTTGGTAATTCAATACAAGGTGTTCCTTCAGAAATTGTGGTTAAAGCACATAGATTGGGATTCGTTATTGACAGATGATTTAAGATTGGAGTGGATCAAGTTAGAAAATCAGCTGACATATATCAATAGCATTCAAGTTGATCGTTTAGTAACAATCAAGGGCAAACACACTAACATTCAAATTCACGGTTTCAGTGATGCTTCAGAACGAGCATATGGTGCATGCATTTACATTCGCTCGGTAAATCAACAAGGTGAAACTCAGATTCGATGCTTTGCTCTAAATCCAGAGTCGCCCCAGTAAAGAAGCTATCACTCCCTCGATTAGAACTTCTTGGTGCAAACTTAATGGCCCAGTTATTGAAGAAAACTATGACAGCGCTAAACTTAGATATTAATGACACCTACCTTTGGACAGACTCAAACATAGTACTCTCATGTTTAGTGGCACCAGTGTCTCAATGGAAAACGTTTGTAGCCAACAGAGTAGCTCAGATTCAAAAACTAACAGAGATTGAAAAATGGCACTTCATACCACCACAATCTCCTTACTTTGGTGGCATATGGGAGGCTGGAATTAAGTCAGTCAAGTATTATGTTCGGCGAGTTTTTGGTTATTGCGCGCTGACATTTGAAGAACTGTATACCGTACTAACTCAAATTGAAGCCTGCTTAAATTCCAGACCAATTACAACTCTTTCGTCAGATCCATCTGATCCTACAGCATTAACTCTAAGTCATCTTCTGGTCGGCAAGAGTTTAACTGCAATCTCGGATCCCGACCTGACCTTAATGCCTTCTAATAGGTTGAACCTGTGAAAAGGAACTCAACAACTAGTTCAGCATTTCTGGAATAGATGGCATAAGGATTATCTCACTCAACTTCAACACAGGCCCAAATGGAGAGACAACCAGATCAATCTTAAAATTGGAATTGTAGTCGGCATCAAGGATGACAATTTACCACCGTTAAAATGAAGGTTAGCAGTCGTGACAGAACTTCATCCAGAAGCAGACGGAATGGTTCGTGTGGCAACTGTAAGGACTATCAATGGAGAACTCAAGAGATCCATAGTAAAACTTTGCCCACTTCCAGTGGAGTAATATTCAAGAACTGTAACTCCATTATACTGTTCTTTGCTTTATGCTTTGTTTCAGCTGCAATTATTTTAATTGATATTCAATCAACAGGTGGGAGAATCTTTAGCTCTCATCAGACATTTATTTTAGTTCCCTATTTGACCACTAGATGTATGTATTCTCTTGGTGAACTAGTCTTGTTTCTTGACTTGGTTTTGTATTCTATGAAGTCGACAATGTGCATCCATCAGGCAGTGTAGTGTTGTGATATGTTGTTATTTTTGCTGTTTATCTAATATGAATATATTAAGTGAAAAAGCTGCCTTCCGTATCCTTTTTAACGCCTATACAGTCCACTGAAGGTACACCTTCATATCACAACAGAAAGTTTGCCTTGTGGTGTATGAAGCCATATTTTCAGTGTTGCCTTAGTAAACAAGAGTTTAGTGCTTTTCAGTCGGTCAACACGAATGTACCCAAAAGAGATGGGTTATGCCCTAATCCTGAAATAAATTACATGAGATTAATAAAACACTAGGATGACCAGTTTCGATCGTCAAGCGATCATCATCAGATCCATTACACTTAGGCTACAAAATCTATGTTTGAAATAAAGGTGAAAATATTTACAATATGTACAATTATTTAGTTGCTGTATTGGTACTGCAACTGTCAGTGTATGCTAAATGCAGTATATATGTTAGGTGAAATGCTAAATGGTGATAGCTATCCGTAGATTGTACTTTAGAGAGATTATATGGTTGTAAACTATGGTTAAACTATAAAATTTTAGGCTAATTACTTATCTGATTGTCTTCCGTACAACAGCTACTCGCAGTTTTCGTGCTCACTGGAACTCACTGTGCGGTCGACTGCGGTGGTTATCTTAACGACTGGTTTTTCCCTGCTTTCTCCCCCCTGCCCCTACGTGCTGTGGGGAGTGATAGCGATGTGTTTATGTGAGGTGTTGCCAACCTAGATAAGATGTATGTTATTGAATGAGGTGGGTCTACAATTATTAAAGACAGTGGATTAGCCCTCGCCACGCGTGGAGCATAACCCATTCGAACTAAGCGTTGACGGTCTTATGAGGACGTCCCGGCACTTTTAATACTGCCGCGAAAATGGGCCTTGGTTTATTGCAGAAGAAAAGTACATCGTACACCTGATCCAGATAACATTTACCTATTAAAAACCCCCTAATTTCCCCCCTTTTTATCTAGCTTGGCTGTGTCGCTAAATTGTGTTTTGTTTCCGACAGGGTGTGTTTTTTAGTAGCGTGAAGAGGGGTGAGCTCTCCATGAACGTGTGTTCATTTAGATTGTTGGGATTGTTTCGTTTGGCTAGGTGTATCTCGATTGCTTCCTTTATGTCAAGAGCTCTGCCTTTCGAATTGTGATGGATTATTTTAAGGTCCGACTCTATGTTGGTAAAGCTGTGCCCTGCGTCACACATATGTTCGCACACGGCTGAATGTGTTCCGTATCTTATCGCATTCCTATGTTCATTATAACGTGTGTCTACTCGCCTTCCACTCTGCCCGATGTAATTAGCTTGACAATCGGTGTCTTGGCACGTTATAGAATATACCCCTGACCTTGAATACGGGTCACGTTTATTTAGATTACTATTTAGGAGGTGCCTAGCGGTTGTGTTTTTCGTCGTGAAAGCTATCTTTATGCCTTGCTTTTTGAATAGGTTAGTGATTTTATATGTATTCGCATTCACATAGTTGAAACGCGCAAATTTTTTCTCATTACTGTCCGGTTTGGGAATCATTTTATCTTTATTTTTATGTTTGGCTATAATTTGATTTATTTTGCTTGGCGAGAAGTTGTTTTCCTTTGCCATTTGCATAATAGTTCTTATTTCCTTATTATAGTTGTCTTTTGACATGGGTATGTTTAAAGCCCTGTGCACCATTGAATTGAAACCCGCTAGTTTGTGCGTACTGGGGTGATTAGACTGATTGTCGATTGCATGCGAGGTTTGTGTTGCTTTCCGGAATATGGAATATGAAAGGTCGTTGTCTTTACGTTCAATAGTACAATAGTGCAATAGTACAAAACAGAATACATTGAAAAAACAGTCGAATTCCTAAAGAACAACGAAATCAAGGAATTAACAAAAGACCCCACCAACAAATTCCAAAAACTAATAAAAAGTGCGCTAAAAGAAACAGAATACATACTGACCAAAGCCAAAAAATCAAAACTAATAAACATGAACCCGAAAATACCGTCATTGAGGGGACAACCAAAAATACACAAAAAGGAATGCCCAATGAGACCAATAGTCAATTTTAGGAATGCCCCTAGTTACAAAATCAGCAAAGAGTTACTAAAAATCTTAAAATGCCGTCTTTCCAACGACAAAAACTACTCTGTAAAGAACACAACAGAACTAGTAACAGCATTGAACACCCTACAAATGAAACCTAGCTTCAGGCTAGTATTCTTCGACGTAACTAACATGTACACCAATATTCCGTTTATTGAAGCAATCAACACTATCGAAAACAACTTAAAATCCAACAATTCGGTAAAAGAAATTGAAGAGATTGTGAGATTACTGAGGGTCGTTCTCACCCAAAACGTGTTTCAATTCGACAATAAAATATACACACAGAGAGAAGCCTAGCAATGGGATCGCCACTAAGTGGGTTAATCGCTGACATCTTCATCAATGCACTAGAAAATGCATTCTTAGAAAAGACTTCAACAAAGGGAATAGTAATTTGGAAAATATTTTAGATGATGTAATTTGCATCTACGATACTGAACTAACAAGCGAAGAAACAATTCTCCAATCCATTAATAGCCTTCACCACTCTATCAAATTCACTAAGGAATCCAAAATAGACCGGAAAATAAATGATCTCGATATAACTATTGAACGTAAAGACAACGACCTTTCATATTCCATATTCCGGAAAGCAACACAAACCTCGCATGCAATCGACAATCTGTCTAATCACCCCAGTACGCACAAACTAGCGGGTTTCAATTCAATGGTGCACAGGGCTTTAAACATACCCATGTCAAAAGACAACTATAATAAGGAAATAAGAACTATTATGCAAATAGCAAAGGAAAACAACTTCTCGCCAAACAAAATAAATCAAATTATAGCCAAACATAAAAATGAAGATAAAATGATTCCCAAACCGGACAGTAATGAGAAAAAATTTGCGCGTTTCAACTATGTGAATGCGAATACATATAAAATCACTAACCTATTCAAAAAGCAAGGCATAAAGATAGCTTTCACGACGAAAAACACAACCGCTAGGCACCTCCTAAATAGTAATCTAAATAAACGTGACCCGTATTCAAGGTCAGGGGTATATTCTATAACGTGCCAAGACACCGATTGTCAAGCTAATTACATCGGGCAGAGTGGAAGGCGAGTAGACACACGTTATAATGAACATAGGAATGCGATAAGATACGGAACACATTCAGCCGTGTGCGAACATATGTGTGACGCAGGGCACAGCTTTACCAACATAGAGTCGGACCTTAAAATAATCCATCACGAATCGAAAGGCAGAGCTCTTGACATAAAGGAAGCAATCGAGATACACCTAGCCAAACGAAACAATCCCAACAATCTAAATGAACACACGTTCATGGAGAGCTCACCCCTCTTCACGCTACTAAAAAACACACCCTGTCGGAAACAAAACACAATTTAGCGACACAGCCAAGCTAGATAAAAAGGGGGGAAATTAGGGGGTTTTTAATAGGTAAATGTTATCTGGATCAGGTGTAGGATGTACTTTTCTTCTGCAATAAACCACGGCCCATATTCGCGGCAGTATTAAAGGTGCCGGGACGTCCTCATAAGACCGTCAACGCTTAGTTCGAATGGGTTATGCTCCACGCGTGGCGAGGGCTAATCCACGGTCTTTAATAACTGTAGACCCACCTCATTCAATAACATACATCTTATCTAGGTTGGCAACACCTCACATAAACACATCGCTATCACTCCCCACAGCACGTAGGGGCAGGGGGGAGAAAGCAGGGAAAAACCAGTCGTTAAGATAACCACCGCAGTCGACCGCACAGTGAGTTCCAGTGAGCACGAAAACTGCGAGTAGCTGTTGTACGGAAGTCAATCAGATAAGTAGTTAGCCTAAAATTTTATAGTTTAACCATAGTTTACAACCATATAATCTCTCTAAAGTACAATCTACGGATAGCTATCACCATTTAGCATTTCACCTAACATATATACTGCATTTATCATACACTGACAGTTGCAGTACCAATACTGCAACTAAATAATTGTACATATTGTAAATATTTTCACCTTTATTTCAAACATAGATTTTGTAGCCTAAGTGTAATGGATCTGATGATGATCGCTTGACGATCGAAACTGGTCATCCTAGTGTTTTATTCATCTCATGTAATTTATTTCAGGATTAGGGCATAACCCATCTCTTTTGGGTACATTCGTGTTGACAGACTGAAAAGCACTAAACTCTTGTAGAAAGTTTGCCTGTTTATTCTGAATTTCCCCGGAAATTTGAATTATTTGCTCGTTTCAGACTGTTTTATGACGGATGTGGGCAAAAATATATTTTTGTCTGTCTGTTTGTTTGTTTGTTTGATTGTTTGTTTGTTTGTCTCTCAGTGGACAATTTTGTGTCCTTATAACTTGAGAACGGCTGGGTGGATCAACGTAAAATTTGATACAGATATCCATCAGAAGCACCACACTAATCACTGATGTAACTCTTCTCCGTACCTCTCATAAAATGGGGCCTACCCCCTTAAATTTCATGCTGAAATAGGCGTAGAAGGACGAGACAAAGCTTATTTTCAACCCCTCGATGTGAGAAACAAAACTCGGGACCACATTTTAAGGCCCTAAAACCAACAGTTTTTGAGATATTCCAAGAAAACTAATTTCATTTAATAATCTAATGAAAGAATGCAAGCTGGTAACCATGGCAACAAAATCTCAGTGGACCATCTATTTCTGTAAGACGCAATGAAAGTCCATTTATTACATTACTGTGAAGTTTGCAAACGGCTATAAGGTTATCACGGAACCAAATTAAGCTGTAAAATTCATCGTATAATGCGCTTAAGGGGGTCAAGGGGTACAATAGAATTTTGTCACGCGATTTTCACGTGCGGGTGTGGTACGGAAGGTCTTTTATATCCCTATCCCTATATTGTATTTATTATATTATTATCATCATTATTATTATTATTATTATATTATATTATGGCATACAACGACGAGACAAAGCTCATTATTAGCCCCTTGGTGGCAGAAACAAAACTCGAGGGTTCCCGAAAACTACATTTTAAGGCTCTAAAAACAACAGTTTCTGAGATATTCCCAGAAAACTAATTAAATTTAATAAACTAATGAAGGAATGCAAGCCGGCAACCATGGCAACAGGTTCTTACGAGAAGACATCCAACTTTCCATCATTTTCTGTAAAAATCAATGCGACTCCACTTATTACATTTCTGTGAAAGTATGCAAATTGCTATAAGGTTATCACGGAACCAACTTAGACTGTACAATTCATCAATGCGCATAAGGGGGTCAAGGGGTACCCTATAATTTTTTCACGTGATTTACACGTGTGATATGTCGTAAAGAATTATATCTCCAAACAGCAACATTATTTTCAAAAAATACTGAATTGAAATAGTATTTTTTGCGGCTATTAAGGATTTGGGCCATTGGAGGATAATAAAACTGAATATTCATGCACCACAATACTTTATAATTTGTTAAAGGTGTCGTCCTGTGGATGGGGACTTTACACAACGGCGAGGGTCGGTCTTTATGTGAGGTGTATTGCGTTTCGTCTACGATGTTTTCAATTTTATTTTCACGTCAGGAAGAACACGTTAAGTTAATTTAGATTGAGCACATTCTATTTTTTTTTCGACAAACGTGTTCATCGTAAGGATGATTTTGTTTGAAACTGTGTGGTTGATATATCCATATTCGGATATCTGCGTGATATGTTGTAGGTTGGTTGGTTGGTTCCTCAGTTTAGTAGCTGCAACAACGCGTTCACGTAGCCTCGTTTGTGTAGAAACTGTCTGATAACCGGTGTTAATTGTGACGGCTGTATTAGTGTGTGTTATCTGTATTTCAGGTAAGGACTGCAGACGATCAATTTCCAGTAGTTCCTACTTTTGTTACCAAATGCTACCGTCAACGACACCTAGCTGTGACTTGGCTACTAGATGCAACCGCAACCGGCAAACTTTGGAACAAATACAGCGTTAATCAAATATAACTTACAAATTTAGCTTCACACAATTGTAGTTAGTGGAAGGTTCTATTACATGCCATAAATCTGTGACATGGGACCGGCGGCTTTACTTCCCCTCCGAAGTAAGGCATACTTAGGGATTGTCGGCCTTTCTGTGTATCTTTATGTACGACTATAACTCGTGTTGGAATGTTTGGAGCATCGTAAAATTAGGTATCCATCAGAGTCAATACACCAACGTGTCGGAATGTTTGGAGCATCGTAAAATTAGGTATCCATCAGAGTCAATACACCAATCATTTATAAAACTCTTCACCGCACTTCTCATAGAAGGGTTGGTGTAGGAAACAACTTTTCAAAATACATGCAAAAATAGGCGAAATATAAAAATTATCCTAGAAGGACGACCAAAGCATATGTTGCGCTTCTCAATGTGAGACACAGAATTAGGGAGTCTATAAAGAGTCTCCGAAAACCACATTTTAAGGCCCTTAAATTAACAGTGTCTGTGATATACCCAGAAAACTAACTTCGCTCTGATAAACGTATGAAGGAATGAGAAGCCCCTAACCATTGCAATAGTAGCTCAATTGATAACGTCTGGTTATTAATACCGAAGACCGTTCGAAGAGCAGGTACTTATGCTAGTATTTTGTATATATCTGAGGAAACTAATAATATACACACATCAAAAAAAGTTTTGCATCACCTCGGTTCCAGGAGTTCCGGAACCGTTAAATACAAAGGGAATAGAGATCAACACAAACAACATTTCAGCTCGTTTTATTGCTCATGAGACCCACACATTGCATGTTGTACCATCATACAGCTAGACTTTCAGCATTTGTGGTCCAGATTGCAGTACACACCACTACCTCTAATACCCAGTAGCACGTCCTCTTGCATTGATGCATGCCTGTATTCGCCGTGGCATACTATCCACAAGTTCATCAAGACACTGTTGGTCCAAATTGTCCCACTCCTCAACGACAATTCGGCGTAAATCTCTCAGAGTGGTTGGTGGGTCAAGACGTCCATAAACAGCCCTTTTCAACATATCCCAGGCATGTTCGATAGGGTTCATGTCTGGCGAACATGCTGGCCACTGTAGTCGAGCGATGTCGTTATCTTGAAGGAACGCATTCACAAGATGTGCACGATGAGGTCGAGAATTGTCATCCATGAAGACAAATGCCTCTCCAATATTCTGCCGATATGGTTGCACTATGGGTCGGAGGATGTCATTCAGGTATCGTAAAGCCGTTTCGGAGCCTTCCATGACCACCAGTGGCGTACGTCGGCCCCACATAATGCCACCCCAAAACATCAGGGAACCACCACCTTGCTGCACTCGCTGGACAGTGTGTCTAAGACGTTCAGCCTGACCAGGGTGCCTCCAAACACGTCTCCGACGATTGTCTGGTTGAAGGCATATGCGACACTCATCGGTGAAGAGAACGTGATGCCAATTCCGTGGGGTCCATTCAGCATGTTGTTGGGCCCATCTGTACCGCGCTGCATGGTGTCGGGGTTGCAAAGCTGAACCTCGCCATGGACGTCGGGAGTGAAGTTGCGCATCATGCAGCCTATTGCGCACAGTTTGAGTTGAAACACGACGTCCTGTGGCTGAACGAAACGCATTATTCAACATGGTGGCATTGCTGTCAGGGTTCCTCCGAGCGGCAATCCGTAAGTAGCGGTCATCCACTACAGTAGTAGCCCTTGGGCGGCCTGAGCGAGGCCTGTCATCGACAGTTCCTGTATCTCTGTACCTCCTCCATGTCCGAACAACATCGCTTTGGTTCACTCTGAGACGCCTGGAAACTTCCCTTGTTGAGAGCCCTTCTTGACACAAAGTAACAATGCGGACGCGATCGAACTGCGGTATTGACCTTCTAGGCATGGTAGAACTACAGACAACATGAGCAGCGTACCTTCGTCCTGGTGGAATGACTGGAACTGATCGGCTGTCGTACCCCCTCCGTCTAATAGGCCCTGCTCATGCATGGTTGTTTACATCTTTGAGCAGTTTTAGTGACATCTATGAACAGTCAAAAGGACTGTATCTTGGATACAATATACACAGTCAACGTCTATATGCCGGAGATCTGGGAACCGAGGTGATGCAAAACTTTTTTGATGTGTGTAATAGTATTAAAATGAAATCTGGGAAGAGTTCTACTCGACCGAGTCTATGATCAACAGAGCATGGATGGAACCGAACCAGGACTTGCGGCATTTTGTGACCCCTCTGGCTGTGCACGGCTTCCACCATAGAATGTGCAAGACAAAGACATTCCATGATCCGGACCCGACCTGTGTCTGTTAACTATGTGACGGAATCTGTGAACGTTATCACGTTCTTCATTGTAGGAATAGAGGAAAACCCATCATAGATTACTGCATTAACTGAAGTGCATCTGGGTAGATTATTGGCTGAGGAATAACCTAACCACCAAGGGAAGATGATAAAGAAAAGGAGGTGGGCTTCGGACTGGAGAGAAAGGAGAGAGAAATAGGAGGAGAGTCCCACAAAATTATAAATTTAACTTTAAATGCACTCAAAGGCGGTTGCCACCGCAAATACGCTCTCTGATACCTAAAGTGGGTAAGGACCTGGTCGAAGCTGACGGGAAACGCAGCTAGGACTTGGGCGGTTTGCAAGAGAGTGGCTTTAGTGTATTCCCTCTCAAGCATGCATATGCCTACTATGTGGAAAGGTGATGGTCTGGCAAGACAGAGAGGAACAGATTTATTGTATGTCTGTTCAAAGAAATTCGTTTTTGCAAAGTAATTCGAAGAATGCCAATAATTTGAATCAGGTTTAGTATTTCCAGTTTTCGAAGTTATAAAGTTCCTGAAAAAGCGACCAAGTGCTTCCAAGAAGGATAGTGATAAAAAAATAGTTGCATTTGGAAATGGCTAAGCTTTTACTCAGCAAGGAGCCGACTAAAAGTTTAGGCAAAGAGAAACACTTATCTTTTGGAAAACCTACCATAAGTTTTCGGAGAGGATCTCCACAAGCAGGTAGCTGGCGTTGCGAGCTGTACTTGCCTTACTGGCCAGTTAGAATTAGCTATTAAAGCTAAGAGAAACTTTAACGAGATTACCACTAAGAGTTCTTGCTCAAATGCAACGAGTGGTGAAAGCCCTATCAATAGATTTAATGGCATTGAGTAGGAAGAGCCAAGGAAGACAGGATCTTGCCTAACCGTTGTACTAGAAAAAGCGAAAAGAAACTCTTAATTTATTTAACAATTCTAAAGAAGTTGATAACTTTAACAAATATATATTTTCAATTTGGTTAACAACTTTGGGGTCGCAGACCTCAGAAAACATTTAACATATGCACACGGCAATTAACAATTTATTAGGTTTCAAACCTTTATAAAATCCTCGCAAGGATTTAAAATAGCGAAGATAAAAATTCAAAATTTTAAAGACAATTAAAGTGATTAAAGTTTAACAACAACTAGAGTACAAGGTGTGTACTTTGAGAAATTCCGGAGAGAATGTTCTAGAGAGAGTAACAACTTAGAAAATAACAATAACAAAAACAGGAAGAATAAGATAAAAGTTCCTAGAACTTCTTGTATTGAAGCAGCATTACTTTTAGTAGTTACACAAATAGGACAGGTCACTTACTGTGAAACCTGAAGAGAAAGTCAAAAGGAAGGTTCTAGACCTCCTATGTTTAGATAGGAATCACGTGACAAATGGGGCAAGTTTCCCTTTCGTGAAACTTAGAAATAACTCCCTTATAAGTTGAAAGAATTGTATCCCCTAAATTAGAAGGGAGAAACAAGATAATTTGAACCGTGTACAAGACACGTAGTTATGCAGAAGTTAATTAATTACACATAAGAAAAAATGGGAGGGCACATCTTTAGATTGACACCTCGTTGAAACAGACCTAAATTAACAATTTATTATGGGTTTTTAGTAAGAGGTTTAGGAAAGAGCAATTGGGATGAAAGGTAAATGTTCATGGCCGTGTTTATAATAATCGGACGAGCGCGACGCGGAAGAAATACTGAGAGAACACTGTTTATCACTATAGTTCGTTGAAATGGATGAAAAGTTCACTGTAGTAGCGCAAAAGTTTATGGCAAAGAAAGTTATTGCAATCGTGGAAAATGACTGGTTGCACTAGATAGGCGAAAGTCTATTACTTGAGAAAGTTGTGGATTACAATTAAATGCGTCAGAAAAAATCCCAACGGTGGAAGAAAATTTATCTATTGAGCATTAATTTATAAGGTTGATTCCTTTGTTTGAAATGGCATTCCCACAAGTGAGTGAAAGATACATGACGGTGTGACTTGTAGATAAAGTGCAGATTCTGGAAAGTTCCAGAACGATCCTAATGGAAGAATAGGGCCAAAGTTACTCCAGCGGTGGAACAAGCTTAATATTTATAGACAGTGGGTATTCTATAATATCCCCTTTGTGAGAAGATCTCTCATTTAATAAGCATAAGAAATGCTGCTTTTTACGAAGGTTGGCTTAATTGGACAGAAGCCCAACATGGAAAATCCCACGAAGAATGATTATTGCCACAAATAAATATCTCACACTGCCTATAAAATAATCGTTAAAAGCATGAAGACAGTAAAACCGATGAAGATGAGGTTAAAACCTGAAGTATGTACTTATCTTTGTTGCATGGCGAAGGTGAAGTTCCCTTCGACGTATAAACTTAATGTGCCAACATTGCGTACAATGTAGAGAGTGCCTCTTGGTTTGAGGAGACTGGCTCTAGTTGAGCCTTGACTGACTAAGTCAACTGCCGACGTGCAAGTGAGACATGCTCAGCGAAGCGCGGAGGGACCAAGGAAGGAAAAAAGTGGGGGTAGGACACAAAAGGAGAACATAACAGAATAGACAACTTTATAAAACTGAAAGTTCTTCTTGATGAATGGTCTTCAAAGAGTTGATAGCAGGCGATACTAGCACAGCATGGTGGGTGAAAAGGTAGACGAAGTTCTCTTGATCACAGAGATGATAGCTGGCGATGGCGACGAGATCTGATGGCCAAATTGATAATTAAGTCCTCTTGTACAGGGAAGAATTGAGGAACTTCTGAGATTCGCTGCTAGATGACGCTAGGTGGGTCATGGAAGATATATATCTAGAACAGACTCACAAAGAACATAAGAGACATGACCACCAAAGAGAAACTAGAAGATCGCTGTTGGTGTTTGATAAAAAGGAAAAAATGAACATGCAAAGAGCATTAAAAATTATATTCTCTCTTACCGTGTATTCCAAAAATACACCAAGCTGGGAGGGAAAAACACCAACAGAGAACAAAATAAACAGTTAAACATTTAAAGGTAATGGAGCAATTAAAGACAGTGGTATTGTGATATGACCATTAGTGGTCAAGATTTTGGCCACCCTGACTCTCCCATCCCTTCCAGGATAACACTCGGTCACTCTACCAGAAATCCAGACCAGGGGAGGAGAGACATCCCTAACCAAGACCAAGTCCCCAACTTTAATGTCGGGACTGGAAAGAAACCACTTCTGTCTCCGTTGCAAGGAAGTTACATATTCCAAGTTCCACCTCTTCCAGAAAGAATTGCGAAGGGCTTCAAGTTTACGCCAAACAATAGGCAAATTAGAATCCCTGAAAGAATTGGAAAGGGGAGGAGGGGCAGAAAGAGAAGTGCCGATAAGGAAGTGACCAGGTGTGAGTGGAAGCAGGTCATCAGTGTCATGGGAAAGAGGAGTTAAAGGGCGAGAATTAACAACACCTTCAATCACAAAGTAGCCAGAAGCTGAGGGAAATAAAGCACTAGTAAAGATTGCGATAAGATGCGAAAGGAGAATTGACAAGTTTAAACAAAGCGTATAGAAACAAGTACATCTATTAAAGATAAGAATATACCAAATAAACGAAGGAACTATGCGAGTAGGAGGCAAGAACGCCATAGGTAACAACAATCTAGTAGCCATAAACATTGACCTTAAGTTATAATAAGTATCAAAGGGGATAATCAGAAAAATACTTAAGTCAGCGAGAAACGTGACGTGAAAAGCATGAATACAAAAACACATCGAATGTAACGACGAGAAAAAACAAGTTTGTTCATCAATGAACAATAAAGGTGCAAAATATGTAAGCAAGGTGCAATACATGAGCGCGTAAAAAATATGCAACGATGTTGTGAAACAAGAATCGAAGCAATTGTAGGATACGAGCGTAAGCAAGTGGGAGAGACAGGCAAACACGGCCTTGACCCACATAGTACAGCGAGATAAGGAATATAAATAGCTGAAAGAGTCCTTGACCGGAACAAGTTTATTTTGGTAATGAGGTGAGCAGCTTCTGAACTTACGGAAGCAACTCACAAGACAATGGTTGGCAGTCAGCCAGAGTTGAGATAAGGAAAACTTGCTCTGACCTTTGGCAAGCATACAGGAAATAAACAGCAGCTTGGCCTTACCCAAGCTTGTATACAAACAAGATTGACAAACAAGCAGTTCGAAATAAACAAACACAAGTGAAATCAGCTGAGACTTAAAGCAGATATTCAGGTTACACGGCATGCAGTCAATCGTAGCTTGGACGTGAAAAACCAATTTAGAGACATATGAAATAAAGTAGGAAATGAATTTCGCATAATTTTGAGGATCACGGAATCCGACAATTTTCAACAGAAAAAAGCTTAATTCTTCCGAACAGAGAAGAGAAGCTGGGACATTGAGAAGGAGTTTATGCGTAAGAATAGTTATTCTAGATGCTAGAGAATTCAGATTTTCAAGTGGTTTCAAAAGCGGCTTCCAATTGTGAGGAAGGGGGAAGGAGCCGGCAGTGGTCATCCTAATAAATAGCGAAAGAAGTGAAACATAGCTTACAGCGAAATGATGGTGACTGATAGCCATGGTTTTACACAAGGGGAAGATAGTTTTCGATAGAAAGTTTAAGCAATTACCTGCTATAAACAAGATGTTCAGTATAGAACATATAGCCTACTTTCTCCTAAATCCTTGGGTATTGTTATAACTCTTTGTCCTTTTCAAGGAGTATAATTGAATGTTGGTTGTAGTAGCGTGTTGAAATACAGCGTGCTATAGGGATATTAAACATGAATATGAGGTGCCCTTTCCTAGTGGTACCTCTGTAAAAAATTCATTCAATTCGGTTTCACCGTGTTTGAATTGATCTGGGGAATGGATTTGCACACATACATGGCCGCTATTTGCAAACTATTGGGCTGATGACCATGTAGTCAGTCATAAGATGCTTTCCACAAAAAGGCATGTTGTTGCAAAATCCGGTAGAGATCAAATTATTAGGATGGTCGAAATTTGATTTAAGCTTTTAATATTTGGGTGGCCGTCATTCCGTTTCCGTCAAGATGGCGGCGATATATAACATGACACTGAGGTGCCTTTTGCTAGTGCTACCTCTGTACCAAATTTCGTTCAATTCGGTTTCACCGTGTTTGAATTGATAGGGGGAATCGATTTGCACACATACTTGGCCACCATCTGAAAACTATTGGGCTGATGATCTTGCAGTTTGGTCAGACTATGCTTCCCACATAAAGATTTGATGTTGCAAAATTTGGTAGAGACTAGATTATTAGGTTGGTCGTAATTACATTTTAGCCTTTAACATTTGGGTTGTCGCGATTACGTTTCCGTCAAGATGGCGGTGATATAAAACATGACACTGAGGTGGCTTTTTCTAGTGCTACCTCTGTACCAAATTTCGTTCCATTCGGTTTCACCGTGTTTGAATTAATAGGGGGAATCGATTTTCACACAAAGATGGCCGCCATCCGCAAAATATTAGGCTAATGAGATATTAGTTTGGTCAAAGGATGCTCCCTCCATAATGGTATGTTGATGCAAAATTTGGTAGAGATCGGATGATTAGGTTAATCGTAATTTGATTTAAGCTTTGAATATTTGTGTGGCCACCATTACGTTTCCGTCAAGATGGCGGCGATATAAAACATGACACTGAGGTGCCCTTTGCTAGTGCTACCTCTGTACCAAATTTCATTCCATTCGGTTTCACCGTGTTCGAATTAATAGGGGTAATCGATTTTGACACAAAGATGGCCGCCATCCGCAAACTATTATGCTGATGACCTATTAGTTTGGTCAAAGGATGCTGCCCCCATAAAGGTATGTTGTTGCAAAATTTGGTAGAGATCGGATGATTAGGTTAGTCGTAATTTGATTTAAGCTTTGAACATTTGTGTGGCCGCCATTACGTTTCCGTCAAGATGGCGGCGATATAAAACATGACACTGAGGTGTCCTTTGCTAGTGCTACCTTTGTACCAAATTTCGTTCAATTTGCGCTCACCGTGTTCGAATTGATAGGGAGGGACAGACATTCAGAGTACACACTCACACACACACACACACACAGACTCACACACATACACACACACAGACTCACACACATACACACACACAGACTCACACACATACACACACACAGACAGACACACTTTTTTCGCCCTGTAGTGATCTCATAAGTCTACTTTCATTTTTTGCAAAAATCGAAAGTAGGCTAAAATGACATGAGAAAGTAAACTAAGTGACACAAGGTGAGGCGAACTTGAATTGCCATTTTATGCGGGAAGAAGGCAAAATCATTTAAACAACTTGCAAAGGTGGCGTAGTTGTTCACGTAGAGACATCGTTTCGGCAAGTGTTTTTCAAAAGTATCGAGATCGAAAGCATAGGTGTTCTCTTTTCCAGAAAGGGGATTTATATCAGCAGTGACAAAATGACATTGCGATTTGGTTTGAAGACTGGGATGTTGGATTTCACCAGTAATAACACAACCAAAATCGGTGTCTCTGGCGACCACGTTTGAAGATAACTTGCGGGTTTGTTTACGAAGGCAATTCCAAAAAACATTGGCACTGAAAAGTACATCAATGGGACCTTGAGCATTAAACTGAGGATCAGCTAACCTTAAGTGCGGAGGAATCTTTAAACCGGAAGTATTAATAGAGCTGCTAGGAGTGTTCTTGCCAATACTGGTAAGAATGAGACAGTTAAAGTTAAGATTGGTGTTTCTTTGACAAATGTCTCTGATTTTCAATTTTGAAGACCGCAAGGCTTGAGTTTTCAAATTGTCAATGCCGGATACATTGATGGGAGTATGTGATGACGAAAGACCTAGTTTTTTAATTAACGATTGCGAAACAAAGTTGTGAGTTGAAGCGGAATCGAGAAGACCGCGGGTTCGAAACCAATTTCCAAATTTATCTTGGATTTCGAATTGTACAGTGGACAAAAGGACTTGCGCACTGTGAGAAGTTTCGGCGTTAGAAATGCAGGAAGAAGCATTAGTTTGTTCGGAGCTGCTCTGCATGGAGTTTGAAGAAGCGGGTACTGGTGACCTCGATTTATCATGAACGAGCAATAAAGAATGGTGCGGTTTTTTGCAATGGAAACAGAGGTTGGAAGACGTACAGTTTGAAGAAAAATGCTTAGGTGACAAACAGTTGAAGCAATGTTTACTATTGAAGACAAATTTCCTTCGGTCTTCAACAGACAATTCTTTAAAGGATTTGCACAAGTACAAAGTGTGCAACTTTTTGCAGAGCATGCATTTTAAAGATTTGTTGAGCGGCCTGATATGTTCTCTTGGATGGTTGAAAGAAGCAGAACGAGTTTGCTTGTTCTCGACAGATGGGGGCTGATGACCATTTGAAGAGACAAGTTTTTTCTCAAAAATGTGACACTGATGACTCGTTTCGACATTTTCGCACTGAAATGAGAGTGCTGTAAGGACTTGGCACCGGCTGTTGAGAAACGAGATGAGGTGTTCGAACGAGTATTCCTCCTTGCGAGTGAGTTCGATTTCCCAAGCCTTTAATGTCGAAAAATCGAATCTGGATGTAGCTAGATGAATAAGGACTGTGTCCCAAGCTTGGACTGGCTGCTTGAGTTGATATAACGCTCTCACGTGCAATTGAATAGAGTCTAACAGGTCTCTTAAAGAGGTGACGTCATTAGGTTTGACGACTGGCAGGTTGAACAGACAGCGGATGTGGCGAGCTACACACAAACGTAAATTGCCATATCACTCTTTAAGGAGATTAAAGGCGATGCGGTAGTTATCTGCGCTTAAAGGCAGTGAATCGACCAAGGCCAAGACCTCGCCTTCCAAGGACGTACGCAAGAAGTAGAATTTATGAATGTCGAGAATGTCATCATTTTCATGAATGAGGGAGCAGTAGAGTTCATAAAAGGAATACCATTCACCTTCCTGGCCTGAGAAGTGAGGTAGGCTTATCTTTGGAAGTACCGGTTTCGGTTTATCCTTGTGAACTGAAGCGGGTGCGAACTGGGCCGGATTGATGACCCTAGTGTCCGGTTCTGAGATACTGCGGATCAGTTGGTGGGCCTTGTCAATCCCTTCAAAGTACAAGGGTTCGACCTCGTCCCGATCCGATTGAAGTTCTGGGCAAGCGGATTCAATCTCGGTTTGAATTTGATCGTAGTAATCATAGGACCGTTCGTACAACTTAAGGCGTTGTGTCAAGATGTCTAAATCACACTCGGCGGGATTTATTTTGTTGATGAAATTTCTGAATCTGGTGAGTTGCCCTTTATAGGAAGAACGTCTGGCAATTAGAGTTTCATCCTTTTCAGTAGGAGCCATGACGAAGTAAGTAAATTAAAGTACAACTTACGAAACTGTGGAACCTCGGAAATGCTGTCAGGCTGGCAGCAGCAAATAAGTTGAAAGAAAGGGACACACCACGGGACACAGGAGCGGCCTCTTTCCCCTTCACAGGCTTTGCATGATGTAGTTATAGCTGAAAGATTCAAAGCAGATATTAATAATTTGCTAAGTATTGCCAAATGATCTCTAAAAAAGAATAGGAATAGAAAATGAACTCTCACGGGTTTCTGGTACCAAATTTTGGGTAGATTATTGGCTGAGGAGTAACCTAACCTCCAAGGGAAGATGATAAAGAAAAGGAGGTGGGCTTCGGACTGGAGAGAAAGGAGAGAGAAATAGGAGGAGAGTCCCACAAAAATTATAAATTTAACTTGAAATGCACTCAAATGCGGTTGCCACCGCAAATACGCTCTCTGATACCTAAAGTGGGTAAGGACCTGGTCGAAGCTGACGGGAAACGCAGCTAGGACTTGAGCGGTTTGCAAGAGAGTGGCTTTAGTGTATTCCCTCTCAAGCATGCATATGCCTACTATGTGGAAGGGTGATGGTCTGGCAAGACAGAGAGGAACAGATTTATTGTATGTCTGTTAAAGAAATTTGTTTTTGCAAAGTAATTCGAAGAATGCCAATAATTTGAATCAGGTCTAGTATTTCCAGTTTTCGAAGTTATAGAGTTCCTGAAAAAGCGACCAAGTGCTTCCAAGAAGGATAGTGATAAAAAAAATATACCTTGGGGAGTAATTTTGGTAAGTGAACCAATAGTTGCATTTGGAAATGGCTAAGCTTTTTACTCAGCAAGGAGCCGACTAAAAGTTAGGCAAAGAGAAACACTTATCTTTTGGAAAACCAACCATAAGTTTTCGGAGAGGATCTCCACAAGCAGGTAGCTGGCGTAGCGAGCTGTACTTGCCTTACTGGCCAGTTAGAATTAGCTATTAAAGCTAAGAGAAACTTTAACGAGATTACCACTAAGAGTTCTTGCTCAAATGCAACGAGTGGTGAAAGCCCTATCAATAGATTTAATGGCATTGAGCAGGAAGAGCCAAGGAAGACAGGATCTTGCCTAACCGTTGTACTAGAAAAATGAAAAAGCGAAAAGAAACTCTTAATTTATTTAACAATTCTAAAGAAGTTGATAACTTTAATAAATATATATTTTCAATTTGGTTAACAACTTTGGGGTCGCAGACCTCAGAAAACATTTAACATATGCGCCAGGCAATTAACAATTTATTAGGTTTCAAACCTTTATAAAATCCTCGCAAGGATTTAAAATAGCGAAGATAAAAATTCAAAATTTTAAAGACAATTAAAGTGATTAAAGTTTAACAACAACTAGAGTACAAGGTGTGTACTTTGAGAAATTCCGGAGAGAATGTTCTAGAGAGAGTAACAACTTAGAAAATAACAATAACAAAAACAGGAAGAATAAGATAGAAGTTCCTAGAACTTCTTGTATTGAAGCAGCATTACTTTTAGTAGTTACACAAATAGGACAGGTCACTTACTGTGAAACCTGAAGAGAAAGTCAAAAGGAAGGTTCTAGACCTCCGATGTTTAGATAGGAATCACGTGACAAATGGGGCAAGTTTCCCTTTCGTGAAACTTAGAAATAACTCACTTATAAGTTGAAAGAATTGTATCCCCTAAATTAGAAGGGAGAAACAAGATAATTTGAACCGTGTACAAGACACGTAGTTATGCAGAAGTTAATTAATTACACATAAGAAAAAATGGGAGGGCACATCTTTAGATTGACACCTCGTTGAAACAGACCTAAATTAACAATTTATTATGGGTTGTTAGTAAGAGGTTTAGGAAAGAGCAATTGGGATGAAAGGTAAATGTTCATGGCCGTGTTTATATTAATCGGACGAGCGCGACGCGGAAGAAATACTGAGAGAACACTGTTTATCACTATAGTTCGTTGAAATGGATGAAAAGTTCACTGTAGTAGCGCAAAAGTTTATGGCAAAGAAAGTTATTGCAATCGTGGAAAATGACTGGTTGCACTAGATAGGCGAAAGTCTATTACTTGAGAAAGTTGTGGATTACAATTAAATGCGCCAGAAAAAAATCCCAACGGTGGAAGAAAATTTAGCTATTGAGCATTAATTTATAAGGTAGATTCCTTAGTTTGAAATGGCATTCCCACAAGTGAGTGAAAGATACATGACGGCGTGACTTGTAGATAAAGTGCAGATTCTGGAAAGTTCCAGAAAGATCCTAATGGAAGAATAGGGCCAAAGTTACTCCAGCGGTGGAACAAGCTTAATATTTATAGACAGTGGGTATTCTATAATATCCCCCGTTGTGAGAAGATCTCTCAATTAATAAGCATAAGAAATGCTGCTTTTTACGAAGGTTGGCTTAATTGGACAGAAGCCCAACATGGAAAATCCCACGAAGAATGATTATTGCCACAAATAAATATCTCACACTGCCTATTGTACAGTCCCCCAGGGGTATGCACCCCCTGGAGGCCATCCCCCCATCATCTATTTAAATCACCCCTAACTGGCAAATCTTGTAAGTCCAGACCAACATCTATTAACACCGCAAGGGCAGCTAACCAGTCTGGTAAGTTTACCCAATAATTGCATCACTACCACAAACAGCGACACACAATTAACTGGGACATCTATGCAGCGGAATGCTGACAACACAACGCCGGAGAATATATGAGGGAGCCTTAAAGAGGTCAAGCTCTCCCAATTACCAGTCTTACAGTGCGTCGGCCGGAGGCTATCGCTGTTATCATCAGGTGAGTCAGCAGTGTTCAGGAACCTGTACTTTGTAACCTTTACCCACAAATTGTATACACAAGTTTGTACACTTACATTGTAACATTTACTACATCCCTTAAAAGGGACTCATAATTCCATATTACTGACCAATAAATACTTGGTCAGTACACTACACTTGTATTACTGTTTTACACGCTTCTTTACGCCCTAACTCCCTTCCTGAATCCGCCGTCACGATTAGACGTGACGTACAGTAGCCAGACACTTGCTAGCGCAAGTATCATTGTATTCCCGTATAGGCCTGACTGCTAGGATCGGCGCGCGCCATAAAGCTGACGCGTGCACATCGGTTATATAACTAGCCAGCCAGCTGGAAGACCAGCGCGTTGACCTGTACGCTAAGTTCCATCCCCTAAAATACACCTGCAGCTTTTATAGGATAGCCCCCTAGCATCCTAACACTAAACAACACTCTACACTGGTCAGCTTGCCCGACTACGGGAAGCTACCCCCTTTTTGGCACTTCCTTATAAATAAACACAGTAACTCTTCCGTTTTAGATCCAACTACCCCACAATAAGGGATCTAAAACACTATAAAATAATCGTTAAAAGCATGAAGACAGTAAAACCGATGAAGATGAGGTTAAAACCTGAAGTATGTACTTATCTTTGTTGCATGGCGAAGGTGAAGTTCCCTTTGACGTATAAACTTAATGTGCCAACATGGCGTAGAATGTAGAGAGTGCCTCTTGGTTTGAGGAGACTGGCTCTAGTTGAGCCTTGACTGACTAAGTCAACTGCCGACGTACAAGTAAGACATGCTCAGCGAAGCGCGGAGGGACCAAGGAAGGAAAAAAGTGGGGGTATGAGACAAAAGGAGAACATAACAGAATATACAACTTTATAAAACTAAAAGTTCTTCTTGATGAATGGTCTTCAAAGAGTTGATAGCAGGCGATACTAGCACAGCATGGTGGGTGAAAAGGTAGACGAAGTTCTCTTGATCACAGAGATGATAGTTGGCGATGGCGACGAGATCTGATGGCCAAATTGATAAGTAAGTCCTCTTGTACAGGGAAGAATTGAGGAACTTCTGAGATTCGCTGCTAGATGACGCTAGGTGGGTCATGGAAGATATATATCTAGAACAGACTCACAAAGAACATAAGAGACATGACCACCAAAGAGAAACTAGAAGATCGCTGTTGGTGTTTGATAAAAAGGAAAAAATGAACATGCAAAGAGCATTAAAAATTATATTCTCTCTTACCGTGTATTCCAAAAATACACCAGTATCTTACCTTGAATATTATTTGTAATTTTGCACAACTTGTGCGCAATAAAACGTTATTAAAATGATAATGAATTCTTCTTTACGAACACTTATGTGAGATGAATTAGTTTTAGTAACCAATTGCTGAAACCCTACTCCCAATGAGGAAACGGGGGCCACTCCTTTAGAAAAGTACTGCATGCGATAAGAGGATAGAACTTTTATTGCTCTGCTCAGTCTCTTCGTGCTGTTCAATTTTCTACAAAGCGTGCATATCAACTACCCTACGGCTCAAAGAACAATGAAAGACATGTGCAAGGGATCAATGGAAAGTAATCTGTTCTCTTTACCTCCAGTTTCAGAGACAGTGGAATGCTTGAGAATATCTACAGGAGTCACGCTATACGTTTGTGGAGTGAAAAGGATTGCATTCCTCCGTCGCACTGAGAGACATGGATATGATATTGTTGTTGTTGTTATAGGCCTACGTCTTTCAATTTTATCAATGTACACTCAGGAATGAGAACACATATGCTAATATTACGCGTATTTTTAGCCTACTTTTCACATTTTGCAAAAATTAGGAAAAAGTAGACTTATGAGATCAATCCGGGAAAATGTGTGTATGTCTGTCTGTCTGTCTGTCTGTCTGTCTGTCCTTCTGTCTGGCTAACTGTGAGTGTGTCCCCCCCTATCAACTCTTAAACGGCTGCAGCAATCGAAACCAAATTTCGTATGAGTAAAGATGTATACCGGAATATCTCAAGCCCAAATTTTAAAATTATGTCTGTGCTACCAACTGCTGAAAAACGCACTAGAAATTTGAGCTCCATGTTGGATATCTTGGAAGGTATGCATGGGAGCTATTACAAAATTGGCAGACATGTATATAATACTATTTCAGTTTCATATTTTCCAGGAGGCCATACATGACAGTGTTGCGAAAATAATTTTAAGCCTTATGATAGGTCCAATTTTTAAATGCATATAACTTCTACACTATCAATTGGATTTCAACCAAATTTTGTTGTAATATGTGTACATAAATTGTTATGACTGAGCGTATTCTTATGAGCCACTTGGGTAGCCAACTGTTAATAATTGCTCTCTCTCATTTTTTTTACAAATACCAATATATCAGAAACTATGCAAGCCGACAGCTTCAAACTATGCACACGTATAGTACCTGACATTTTAGATTAATTTGGAGTAACTTATATACGTCAGTTCTACCAACTTGATTTTAAGCCTGCTGATAGGACCAATTTTTAAATACATGTAACTTCTATACTATCAGTTGGAATTCAACCAAATATCGTATGTGCTATGTGTAACATACAGATATGACTAAGTATTCTTAAGAGCAATCAGGGCTGTCAACCGTTAATAAATGCTGTCTATATGTTTTACTCTAATATCAATATATCAGAAAGTATGCAAGCCAACAGCTCTATACTTTGCACACGTATAGCACCTGACATTCTAGATTAATTTGGAGTAATTAATATGAGTCAGTGCTGCCAACATGATTCTATGGCTGCTGATAGGTCCTATTTTAATATACATATAACTTCTACACTAAAAAATGAATTTCATCCAAAATTGGCAGAACAATAGATAATATTTCAGATTATTTCTGACTAGCACACGCATGACATTGTTGCCAACATTCCTTTACACGTGCTGATAGATCCAATGTCTAACTGCATATAACTTAACGTCCATTGGACTTCAACCAAATTTTTAATTCTGTACCTTAAGAGATGTAACTGAGAATATATTCAGTCACCAGGGCTGCCAACTGTAGTGCTCTATTAGGCTACATTATACCCGATATATTTCGAACTAATTAGACATTTCGATATTACCAACTTAATTTCGTCATTATTCTAGGTAGGTTCATATACTGTAGATTAATCATAGGCATGAATCTTAATTTTAAGAAAAGTAGACTCTTTAGTTCGTCACGGAACTTCTTGTTAAGTAGTGTATTCAATGTTTGGTTAACAATGGTCGTATTTTCTTACATCTCTCTTCCATAGCAGTGGAGTTACACTTTATTCCAAAATAAATATATTACTATCTTAATTATTATTATTATCAATATCATTATCATTAATATTATCATTATCAGTATCAATATCGCTATCATAATTATGTTATTATGTGGCAACATTTGATGACATTCATAGAAATGCCATCTTTGAAAGCCTTGATGCCTTGATAACCATATAGACCAAGATCCTCGTTGACTTAAAATAACACTTTCGAAGAAATTTGAATTTGCTAACCTTCTAGGAATATTTTGTTGACAAAAATTTGATGTTGAAAATACCGATTTTTTTTTAAATTTTAAATAACACTCGGAGAAGCTAGAAGAAACAAAATCGAAAATGTGAACGATTTTCATTACCTTGGGCCTAACACTACGCGACCGCTAGGCGTACTAACTTTCAATAAACTTACAACAACATGTAGCCTACTGTACTGTAGATGTCTCTACTTAACTAGAATGCTTAGGCCTGGATGACGAACACCTATTGTCATTGTAACCACCGGATGTCCATGTCAGTTTTTTGCCCATGCTAATCACAGTTAAAAACCCCAGCCCTAAAACTAATCCATGTTAAAAGACTTGTTTCGCTAGATGATTGAATGTATTTCTACCTTAAGCTACGGATACGTATTTAGACCTCTATCTCAATGGTCTCAGGTTGAATTTCCGGCCCTGCCAAGAAATTTCCATGTAGTCTTCGGGGTTGAATAGAGTAGACTCATTATTGTTAGTATATCTGAGAAGAGGTGGGTTTGATTCCTCTCTCAGCCTTCTTAAAAGTGGCTTAAAGTTGGCCACGTCTTCACCAAGTAAATACTACTACTAATGAAAAATAATAATATCGTATGGCCTCGGAAGTCGGGTGCAAGCATTGTTATTTGACACCCAGAGAGTAGCTAGCATGTCGAATTTCTTTGTTCCTTGAAGCACTATGAAAGTCAAGGAGTTTAGATATCTATGCACCTTGAACACTATAGAGCTTTCTAGTAGAGAAATGAGGAACTTTGTGTTGGCGGAAACACCCGAGATTAATTTTGCCATTATGAACACGGCCTACTGAATTCAAAAGGATTTTTGACATGCCAACATCGTTGACATGCGTGTCTTAATTTTTGCCGCCTTTCAAAAATCACTGCCAGGAGCGAACCTGCAAGCCTGTGGTTAGGAGACCGATAAGTTAACCACTCACCCACCGTGGCAAGCTCAGTAAATACAGAAATAGTACATAACTTAAGGCCACGACAGCCTCCCTCCCAATTTAAGCCACAATTACAACCACACAGACTAGTACAGGTGTAGCCATATCAGAAATTAGCAGACATATTCTACACAACTACATCGGGCTGATAACGAAAATTCCCGAGCTCTTAAATGAAACAAGTACAATCTTGAGTAACGCTCAACAGAAAAAATTTCGTATGTTTCATGAGATAGCGGCTTGACAATTAAATCCGCCTTGGTTCATTCAGAATGCCCGTTCAGATTCATGCACTTAAGGGCGAACTAACTACTAGACTGAATACTACAATTTTTTTAGAGTAGCTCCTTTTAGTCTACATTCGATATTTTAGCCTAATTTCAATTTTTTAAAAATAGGCTTATGAGATCAACTTTTGTCCGTGTGTGTGTGCGTGTGTGTGAGAGAGAGAGGTGTGTGTGTGTGTTTGTGCCCCCCCCCCTAATAACTTCTAAATGGCTGGAGCAATTTCAATGAAACAGGGTATGTTCATAGCAGTATTCCGGACGATCCCGACCGTGCCCTTCAAATTTTGTTACGTCTCACCAATCCAACATGGCGGCTGTGCGAAATATTTCACCAGCATTCAATATCTCCGAAACTATTCCCGATATCACCCTAGAATTTTTTACGGTGATAAAGGGAACTACTAGAAGTTCACCTATGTGACTTTTGAAAAACTGGTAACTACAAAACCAACATGGCGGCCTCGCGAATTTCCGACTTTTAAATAGACGTTTCTCGCGATTTAACCAACCAAACGCAATAAAACTTAGTACAGTATATGTATTTTAATGCACCGACATCTATCTTCGTTCAATTGTTTACATAACCACAAGATGACGGATGTGCGAAATATTTCACCGGCATTCTATATCTCTGAAACTATTGGCGGTATCACCCTGAAATTTTGTACGGAGATAAAGGGCACTACTGCAAGTTCATATATAAGACTTTCAAAAACCGGTTAACTACAAAACGAACATGGCGGCCAACCGAATTTGAAAATTTTATTTAGACCTTTCTCGCGATTTAATGTTCCAGGCGCAATGAAAACTGGTACAGGAAATGTTTATACACATTGTAATGCACTGGTATCTAATTTAGTTCAATTGTTTACATACCCTCTGGTGTATTCTTTGAATACACGGTACCTGAGATATAATTTTTATTGCTCTTTGCATGTTCATTTCTTCCTTCTTCTTTGTCAAACACCAACAGTGATCATCTGTTTTCTCCTTGTTGGGCATATCTCTTATGTCTTCATAAGTATGTTTCAGATATATAACTTCTGTGACCCACCTAGCGTCACCTCGCAGCGAATCTCTGAAGCTCCTCAACTCTTCCTGGTGCTAGAGGACTTACTTATCCATTTGGCCACCAGATCCTGTACCATCGCCAGCTATTTTCTCATTGAGCAAGAGGACTACGTCTACTTCTTTACTCACCATGCTGCGCTAGTATCATCTGTTATCAACTCTTAGAAGATCAGCTCAGCAAGAAATTAATTTTTTGTATCAAAGTTGGCAATGTTTATATGTTCTCCTTTTGTCTCCTACCCCCCCCCACTCCTTCCCCCTTTTCTTGGTCCCTCCGTGCTCCGTTGAGCCGCTCTCACTTCTTAGTCTGCAGTTGACTCGTTCAGTCAAAGCTCCGCTCGAGCTTGCCTCCTCAAACCAAGAGGCTCACACTCTTCTACGCCATGTTGGCAAAGTAGTAGGAAACTTCAACTTCAACATGAAATCAAGATAAGTACCATTTTAAAGGTTTTAACCTCATCTTCATCATTTTATCTACATGCTTTTATAGATTATTTTATAGACAGCGTGAGATTACTTGTGGGGCGGTAATCATTCTTCGCGAGATTTGCCATGTTGAGCTTCTGCTTGTATAAGCCAACCTTACTAAAAAAAGAGCTTTTCTTAAGCTATTTAAACGAGAAATCCTCTCGCTACGTGGGATATTATTTAGTACCCGCTGTCTATAAATATAAAGCTATTTCCTCCGTTGGATTTTCTCAACCCCATTTTCTGCTAAGGTTGTTCTGGAACCTTCGAGATCTTGTTCTCTATCTGCGAGTCTTGCCGTCAAGTATTGTTCACGCACTTGTGAAAATGCTAGTTAAAATGAGGAATCTTCCTTACAAATTTTTGCAATAGCTAACTTTCCTCCACCGCTGGAACCTCTGGAACATTCTATGGTGCATTTACTTGTAAATCACAACTTTTTCAAGAAATAGACTCTCACCTATATAGTGCAATCAGTTATTTCCATAATTGCAATAACTTTCTTTTTCATAAACTTTAGTGTTTCTACAGTGAACTTTGCATCCTTCTTCATAGACTATAGTGATAATCAGTGCTTGCTCCATGTTTCTACCGCGTCGCGATCGTCCGGTTATATTAAATACGGCCATGAACATTGATCCTATATCCCAATGATCTTTCCTCAACCTTCTACTAACCATCATTATTAATAAAATTGTAACTTTCTATAAGGTGTCACTCACAAGGTGCCCTTCCCTCTTTGCTAGTTTAACATTAATTAAATTCTGCATAATTGCTTGTGTGATACAAGTTTTAAATTTACGTTGTTCCTTTCCCATAATCAGGGAAAACAATTCTTTAAACTCTTGAGCGAGTCATGTTCAGGTTTCACGAAATGGAAACTGTCCCATTTGGCGAGTGATTCCTGCCCAAACTTGGGAAGTCCAGAACTTTCCCTTTCACTTTCTTCAGGTTTCACAGTAAGTGACCTGCCCTCTTTGTATAATTCTCATATATTAATTCTGTATAAATATAAGAAGTTGTAGGAACTTCTATCTTATTTTTCATGTTGTTATTATTGTTATTTTCAAAGTTGTCACTTTCTCTAGAACATTCTCTCCTGAATTTCTTAAGGTGCACTTTTGTACTCCAATTCACGTTCAAGCTTTAATTATTTCCTTGCTCATTTGTTTAAATCTTATAAAGATTTTAGAAACATGTAAGGTTTGAAACCTTGTAAATTGTCAATTGCCTGGAGCAACCTTTTAATGTTGAGAGGTCTGCGACCCTATTTGTTGAAGAGTTCAAATGAACTATGTTTATTAAAATTATATTGCATAATTGTTAATTTCCTCAAACTTCTTCTAATTGTAAATAAATTAAATATTTGTTTTTGGATTCATCATTTCTCTGATACTACAGTTAGGCAGGATCCTGGCTTTCCTAGCCCTTCCTAGGTTTATGCTCTCGTTCATGCTTAATAAAGCTTTTACTATCTGTCTGGCCAGACCATCACCCTTCCCTATAGTACTTTTATTCGTGCTTGGGAGGAAAGACACTAAAGCCTCTCTCTGGCAAACTGCCCAAGTCTTAGCTGCAGTTCCCGTCAGCTTCGACCAAGCTCGTACCCACTTTAGGTATCCTAACAAGGATCTGCGGTGGCAACCACCTTTAAGTGTATTTAAAGTTAAACTTATTAATTTTGTGGGACTCTCCTCCTATTTTTCTATCCTTCTTTTCCAATCCAAACTCTACTTCCTTCTCTTAATCATCTTCCCTTGGTGGGTGGGTTATTCCTCAGCCAATAAACTACCCACCCTCAAGATGGCGGCAGTTCGAATTTTGAAATTAAGTATTTATTTCTTGTGTCGTAATCATGCGATCGAAGTGAAAGTTTGAATAATGAACCTACGCAATAATTTTCCTTTAATGGTACATGACTGTATGGCCTATACATTTCAGAATCCAACATGGCGACAATTCGAAATATTTAGACGGCTCTGAATATCGACGAATCTATTTTAGCAATCAAACTGAATTTTTTGATGTTCATACGGGCTATGAACTGACGTTCACTTATAGGACTTTAAATAACCTGGTGATCACAAATCCAACATGGTGGCGACGCGAAGTATAAATATTCACATGGACGTTTCTCGCATTTTTAACCACGCGAGTCCAGTGAAACTTGGTACAGTAAATCCTTATACAACTGTTAATCCACTGGCATCTAATTTATTTCAATTGTTTCCATAACCACAAGATGGCAGCTGTGCAAAATTTTAAAATCTCCTTGTTACTTCTTGTGTCTTAATCATGCGATTGAAGTTTGAATGCTACACGTACACAATAATCTTCATGTAACAGTACATAACTCTAGGACCTACAATATAAAATCCAACATGGCGACCATCCGAAATATTTAGTCAGTTCTCAATATCTACGAATCTAGTATAGCAATAAAACTGAAATTTTGTATGTTGATAGTGGCAGTTAACATAAGTAGGAAATATGAAATTAGGCGTATAGTTCTTCACGAAACTACTTGTTTCAAATGAAGATAGACTTACGAGTTCTGCACGGGCCAAATGTCCGTGTGTCTGTATGTGTGTCGATCTCCCTCCCCCTGTCAATCCTAACACGACGAACCCGAATTAATTCAAATTTGATTCAGAGGTAGAATACGCGCAAGAAGAGCTTGCCACAAAATCATGCGCAGATCTTTGGCAATGTTTGGGTGGGCTCGGTAGTGGCAGAACACGCCCCTCCCGCTTCGCTTCAGTAGCTCGCTGGCAGCAGTTCTGAACGCACCGTCTGCCCAACCGGAGGCTTGGCAGGCTAAACTGTGAGATCTCAGCGCGTGTATGTAATGCCTTACACAGCAATTATTACTTGAGCCAGGACACTATATCCTAATTAGCCTATGTTTGCTATTTCCTTGCACTAAACCCTTGAATTACAGCTGTAGACCGCATCTCGCAACGAGCCCGCATGGTAGAAGAATGGAGTGAGCAGTGAGCCCGGTAATCAGCATTCGGGGACACAGAGGGGCCCCGCAATGAGCATTAAACTACGCCGATTGATATTGGTCTCTTGGCATCGTTGAGTTTCAGCAAGCTCTTCTTGTGGGTACTCAAGCACTATCTAAAGAGACACCTCAGTGTCATGTTTTATATTGCCACCATTCTTAGCGAGAAACTAACTGGCGGCCCCCCATATTTTCAAACCTTAATCAAATTATGACTAAACTAATCATCGGATCTCTACCAAATATTTCAAAAGTATATCATCGTGCAAGAATCGTCTTATTACCAAAATACAAGGTCATTAGCTCAATAATTTTAAGATGGCGGCCTTGCAAATCATTCAAGCATGATCATCCTTAACTAATATGATCCAATGAAACAATGTGCACAGTAGGCTACTTGGAATTAAGATAGTTTTTTTATGAAGAATATCTGTTACCCACGTGATAAGTATATGAGAGTGCAGATTGCGCGCAGCCACCATCTTCAAATTTAAAATATAAATATAATTGTTAATTAATTAAGACGAATCTCTCCAAAAAGTGAGTATCTTATGCACGATCTCAATTGCGTTAGTGAAAAGATTATCACACTGAATATAGCGCGTAGTGGCCATCTTAAAATTTCAAAATAATTTAATAACATTCGGTACCTCAGAGATATAATAACGACAATTTAGTAATAAAATATAGCCTTATACGTCGCTTCGTATGCCCAAAGCAAAAGATCAGCGACTCCATAGATTTGAGATGGTGGCTAGGCGTACTTGGGCCTATTAAATTTTATAAATTAATAACTCAGGATGGTAATTCACAATTAAGGCGAAATTTGCTATAAGAGGAGTATTATATAAGAGGCGTTAGTAGCGTTAGTGATAAATTTCTTATCACACTGAATATAGCACGCAGTAGCCATCCTGAAATTTCATTATTTAAAAGTAAACAACTATCCATGATTTAGAACTATAATAACGAGAATTAGTGATAAGATAGAAACCTATATGGAGTACGTGTATCGTATGCTCAAAGCAAATTATCAGTTACATTAACGTTTCAAATAGTGGCTGGTCGTATTATAAAAACGTAATGTTTATAATTGACACTGTAACTGCGCAATTAAAAACAAACTAGTAAGAAAGAAGTACCAAGGGACGTTGCTGAAATAAGCTATAGACTATGTATAATACACCGAATACAAAGTGTGGCGACCATTTTGAAAATTTTATATATAAAAGTGAAAGTCTGTATGTATGTATGTATGTATGTGGGTGGGTGGGTGGGTGGGTGGGTGGGTTGGTTCCGTATACAAATCTACACCGTTCCACCAATCTCAACCAAATTTTGCATACACATAGTTTAGGACCCAGAAGGAACCGCTGGCTACATGAATTTTCGATAGTATTTCTCATTCTTCTGATTTCGGCCCTTTTGCACTCAAGCACAGGCTAATCAAATCACAAAATATACTCATGAAGGAATGGCTAGGCAGATAGTTCCCATGGCAACATAGCTCAAGTCGAGACACGGCCGTCTGGATGCCATTTGCGCTCCGCACTGCCGGTATAGAAAATGAGCATCTTTACTTGAAATCCCGTTAGTTACTCACCTACTCACACAGCACTGTCAACCGAGTTTAGCATAACAAAGACTTGACACTATCTTCTACTATATATTTGTCAAATACCACTCACTCACTCACTCACTCACTCACTCATTCATTCATCACGAAATCTCAGAAACCACCGAACGGATTGGAATAAAATTTGGTATGCTGCTTTCCCAAGGGCCACAAATGCCCACTAAGAGAAGATTTTTGTATATTCAGGTTCTAAAGGGGTGTTAAGGGGGTAGACCTGCATTTCATTGATTAGCAATATCTCCCGATTGCTTTCATTGGGGGATTTGATACTCGGCACATAAACTCATCATTAAAAATAAGAAGACACGAGTCTGAGTGTTTTTCGATGTGGCGTATATTATGAGGTGAAAGGGGTGAAAAGTGGGGATTGAAAGATTCCTAACGGAGCGTGTATCTCTTAAACGACATAGGTGAGGAGTTTGAAACTCAGCGGAAAAAATCAGCATAAAAATAAGTAAATTTCATAAATCCAATTTAAGGGGCCCACGGTGAGGGGTGAAATTCTGGGGGGAGGGGGGGGGGGCAGGAAAGAAAGTGTCCTAACTGATTGACTGACTGACTCACTCATCAAACTCAGGGGGAAAAAACTGCTTTAAAGTAAGTAAATAGCTGGTCGACAGTTTTTTTTTCATAAATCAAATTTAAGGGGTTCATGGGGAGGGGTGAAATTCTGAAAAAAGAAAATTGAAAGAAAATGTCCTGATTAACTCACTCACTCACTCGCTCACTCATCATCGCCCAGCCAAAATTATTGAAGTTAGAAACATGACAGTTTGGGGATATGTTCATTGTATGTCAAAACCGTCTACTAAGGGAGGATTTTCGGATATTCAGGTTCTAAAGGGATCTTAAGGGGGTTAAACCTGCATTTCATTGAATAACAATATCTCCCGATTGGTTTCATTGGGGGGTGTGATACACGGCATATAAACTCATCATTAAAAAGTAAGAAGACGCGTTTCTGAGGGTATTTCGATGTGGTGTATATTATGAGGTGAAAGGGGTGAAAAGTAGGGATTGAAAGATTCCTAACGGAGCGTGTATCTCTTAAACGACATAGGCGAGGAGTTTGAAACTCATCGGAAAAAATCAGCATAAAAAATAAGTAAATATGTGTTTGACCGTTTTTTCATAAATCAAATTTAAAGGGCCCATGGGGAGGGGTGAAATTCTGGGGGGGGGGGACAGGAAAGAAAGTGTCCTAACTGATTGACTGACTGACTCACTCATCACACTCAGGGGAAAAAACTGCTTTAAAGTAAGTAAATAGCTATTAGACAGTTTTTTTTGATGAATCAAATTGAAGGGGTTCATCGGGAGGGGTGAAATTCTGAAGAAAAACAAATGAAAGAAAATGTCCTGACTCATTCACTCACTCATCATCGCCCAGCCAAAAATATTGAAGTTGGAAACATGGATTTCTGGGGATATGTTCGTTGTATGTCAAATCCGTACACTAAGGGGGGATTTTTTGGATATTCAGGTTCTAAAGGGGTCTTAAGGGGGTTAAAACTGCATTTCATTGAATAACAATATCTCACGAGTGGTTTCATTTGTGGATGTGATACTCGGCATATAAACTAATCATTAAAAATAAGCCGACATGTGTCTAAGGGTTTTTCGATGTGGTGTATTATTATGAGGTGAAAGGGGTGAAAAGTGGGGGTTGAAGGATTCCTAACGGAGCGTGTAGGCTTATCTCTTAAACGAAATAGGCGAGAAATTTGAAACTCAGCGAATAAAATCAGCTAAATAAATAAGTAAATCGGTGTTCGACGTTTTTTCATAAATTAATTTAAGGGGCCAATGGGGTGGGATGAAATTCTGGGGGAAAAAGAAGAGAAAGTGTCCTAACTGACTGACTAACTCACTCACTCATCAAACTCGGGGGAAAAAGACAGCTTAAAAAATAATTTAATAGGTGTTCAAGGGATTTTTTCATCAATCCAATTTAAGGGGCCCATGGGGAGGGGTGAAATTCTGGTAAAAATAATTGAAAGAAAATGTCCTGTCTGACTCACTCACTCATCACGCCCAGCGAAAACTATTAAAGTTGGAAAAATGAAATTTTAGGAATATGTTCGCTGTATGTCGAAAACGTCAACTAAGGAATGATTTTTGTTTATTCGGGTTTTAAAGAGATGTTAAGGGGGTAAACGTGCATTTCATTGAATAACGATATCTCATGAGTTGTTTCTTTGGGGATGTGATATTCGGTATATAATCATTAAAAGTAATCAGACATATATCTAAGGGTTTATCGATGTGGTGTATATTATGAGGTGAAAGGGGTGAAAATTGGGGGTTGAGGGATTCTTAACGGAGCGTGTATCTCTTAAACGACATAGGCGAGAAGTTTGAAATTCGGCGGGAAAAAACAGCTTAAAATACCAATAAATAGGTTTTCGACAGTTTTTTTTTAAATCCAATTTAAGGGGCCCTTGGAGAGGGGTGATATTCTGGGTGTGGGGGGGGAACAGGAAATAAAGTGTCCCACTGATTGACTCACTTACTCATCAAACTCAGGGCGAAAATAGCTTTAAATAAGTAAATAGGTGTTCGATCGTTTGTTTCATAAATCCAATTTAAGGGGTTCATGGGGAGGGGTGAAATTATCAAAAATAAATGATAGAAAATGTCCTGACTCACTCACTCACTCATCATCGCCAAGCCAAAATTATTGAAGTTAGAAACATGAAATTTTGGGATATGTTCGTTGTATGTCGAAAACGTCCACTAAGGAAAGAGTTTTGAATATTCAGGTTCTAAATAGGTGTTAAGGGGGTAAACGTGCATTTCATTGAATAACAATATCTCACGAGTGGTTTCATTTGGGGATGTGATACTTAGCATATATACTAATCATTAAAAATAAGCTGACACATGTCTAATGGTTTTTCGATCTAGTGTATATTATGAGGTGAAAGGGGTGAAAAGTGGGGGTTGAAAGATTCCTAACGGACCCTGTATCTCTTAAACGACATAGGCGAGGAGTTTGAAACTCGGAGTAAATCAATCAGCTTAAAAATAAATAAATAAATAAACAAGATGTTCAGTAAAGAACATATAGCCTACTTTCTCCTAAATGCATGGGTATTGTTATAACTCTTTGTCCTTTTCAAGGAGTATGATTGAATGTTGGTTGTAGTAGCTTGTTGAAATACAACGTGCTATAGGGATATTAAAATGAATATGAGGTGCCCTTTGCTAGTGCTACCTCTGTACCAAATTTCGTTCAATTCGGTTTCACCGTGTTTGAATTGATAGGGGGAATTGATTTGCACACATACTTGGCCACCATCTGCAAACTATTGGGCTGATGTTCTTGCTGTTTGGTCTGAATATGTTTCCCACATAAAGATATGGTGTTGCAAAATTTGGTAGAGACTAGATTATTAGGTTGGTCGTAATTACATTTTAGCTTTTAACATTTGGGTGGCCGCGATTACGTTTCCGTCAAGATAGCGGTGATATAAAACATGACACTGAGGTGCCCTTTGCTAGTGCTACCTCTGTACCAAATTTCGTTCCATTCGGTTTCACCGTGTTCGAATTGATAAGGGGAATCGATTTTCACACAAAGATGGCCGCCATCCGCAAAATATTAGGCTGATGACCTATTAGTTTGGTCAAAGGATGCTCCCTCCATAAAGGTATGTTGTTGCTAAATTTGCTAGAGATCGGATGATTAGGCTAATCGTAATTTGATTTAAGCTTTGAACATTTGTGTGGCCGCCATTACGTTTCTGTCAATATGGCGGCGATATATATCATGACACTGAGATGCCCTTTGCTAGTGCTATCTCTGTACCAAATTTCGTTCCATTCGGTTCCACCGTGTTCGAATTAATAGGGGGAATCAATTTTGACATAAAGATGGCCGCCACCCACAAACTATTAGGCTAATAACCTATTAGATTGGTCAAAGGATGCTCCCTCCATAAAGGTATGTAGTTGCAAAATTTGGTAGAGATCGGATGATTAGGTTAATCGTAATTTGATTTAAGCTTTGAACATTCGTGTGGCCGCCATTACGTTTCTGTCAAGATGGCGGCGATATAAAACATGACACTGAGGTGCCCTTTGCTAGTGCTACCTCTGTTCCAAATTTCGTTCCATTTGGTTTCACCGTGTTTGAATTAATAGGGGGAATTGATTTTCACACGAAGATGGCCGCCATCCGCAAACTATTAGGCTAATGACCTAGTTATTTGGTCAAAGGATGCTTCCTCTATAAAGGTATGTTATTGCAAAATTTGGTAGAGATCGGATGATTAGGTTAATCGTAATTTGATTTAAGCTTTGAACATTTGTGTGGCCGCCATTACGTTTCCGTCAAGATGGCGGCGATATAAAACATGACACTGAGGTGCATTTTGTTAGTACTACCTCTGTACCAAATTTCGTTCCATTTGGTTGCACCGTGTTCGAATTAATAGGGGGAATCGATTTTCACACAAAGATGGCCGCCATCCGCAAACTATTACGCTGATGACTTATTAGTTTGGTCAAATGATGCTCCCCCCATAAAGGTATGTTGTCGCAAAATTTGGTAGAGATCGGATGATTAGATTAGTCGTAATTTGATTTAAGATTTGAACATTTGTGTGGCCGCCATTACGTTTCCGTCAAGATGGCGGCGATATAAAACATGACACTGAGGTGTCCTTTGCTAGTGCTACCTTTGTACCAAATTTCGTTCAATTCGCATTCACCGTGTTCGAATTGATAGGGGGGGACAGACATTCAGATTACACACACACACACACACACAGACACACAGACACACACACACACACACACACAGACTCACACACACACATACACACACACAGACAGACACACTTTTTTCGCCCTGTGTTGATCTCATAAGTCTACTTTCATTTTTTGCAAAAATCGAAAGTAGGCTAATAAATAAAATAAATAGGTGTTCGACCGTTTTTTTTTCATAAATCCAATTTAAGGGGCCTATGGGGAGGGGTGAAATTCTGGATGAAAAACGTCCACTAAGGAAGGATTTTTGAATGTTCACTCTCATCGACCAACCCAAACTATTAATGTTAGCAGAATGATATTTTGGAGATATGTTTGTTGTGTGTCGAAAACGTCTACTAAGGAGGGATTTTTGGATATTCAGGTTCTAAAGGGGTGTTAACGGGGTTAAACCTGCATTTCATTGAATAACAATATGACACGACTATGACGCGAGCGATGCGAGGCTAGAAATGAGATGGTGTGTGTCTGTGTATTACTCGATCACGCAAGTACCACTGGTCCGATTTACATGAATTTTACATGGAAGTAGCTGATTTACCTGGTTAACATATAGGTTACTTTTGATTTCAATACTTTGCACTATTTAAAGATGGCGACCATTTTAGTGACGTCACTACACCCTTTGGTTTAAAACTTTCATATTTCCATTTCAAATAAAAAGAGAACGCTAAGAAATAGCAAACTTTTGATGGCATATACGAGGTTTAAAATTACATTTTCTATCCGAAAGGTATCTCCAACCAGTAGCGAGTAAATCCTAAATTTGTGCTATAAAACACGGTCAACGCCGAGCGGTGTAGTTGGACAAAATGTTCCATCCTTAATCTGCCTCTGCGCAGCATCTCGCCTATCCCCTGTTTTAACTGTCACCTTCACATTTTATTTTATTTATAACGCGTAGCGAAGCACGGGTACTTCAGCTAGTATCTTATATTTAAAAGTGAAAGTCTGTATGTGGGTGGGTCTGTTCCGTATACAAATCTACACCGTTCCACCAATCTCAACCAAATTCTGCATACACATAGTTTAGGACGCAGAAGGAACCGCTGGCTACACGCATTTTCGATAGTCTTTCTCATTCTTCTGATTTCGGCCCATTTGCACTCAAGCACAGGATAATCTAATATATAAAAGTGAAAGTTTGTATGTATGTACGTATGTATGTATGTATGTATGTATGTATGTATGTATGTATGTATGTTGGTTCCGTATACAAATCTACACCGTTCCACCAATCTCAACCATATTTTGCATACACATAGTTTAGGACCCAGAAGGAACCGCTGGCTACATGAATTTTCGATAGTCTTTCTCATTCTTCTTATTTCGGCCCTTTTTCACTCAAAAACAGGCTAATCAAATCATAAAATATACTCATGAAGGAATGGCAAGGCAGATAGTTTCCATGGCAACATAGCTCAAGTCCAGACACGGCCGACTTGATGCCAATTGCGCTCAGCACTACCGGTATAGAAAATGAGGATCTTTACTTGAAATCCCGTTAGTTACTCAACTGCTCACACAGCACTGTCAACCGAGTTTAGCATAACAAAGACTTGACACTATCTTCTTTCTACTATATATTTTTCAAATACCACTCACTCACTCATTCATTCATTTATTCATCACGAAATCTCAGAAACCACCGAACGGATTGGAATGAAATCTGGTATGCAGCTTCCTCAAGGGCCGCAAATGCCCACTAAGAGAGAAATTTTGGCTATTCAGGTTCTAAAGGGGTGTTAAGGGGGTAGACCTGCATTTAATTGATTAGCAATATCTCCCGATTGGTTTCCTTGGGGGATGTGATACTCGACATATAAACTCATCATTAAAAATAAGAAGACATGTGTCTGAGGGGTTTTCGATGTGGTGTATATTATGAGGTGAAAGGGGTGAAAAGTGGGGATTAAAAGATTCTTAACGGAGCGTGTGTCTCTTAAACGACATAGGCGAGGAGTTTGAAACACAGCGAAAAAAAATCAACATAAAAAAGAAGTAAGTATGTGCTTGACAGTTTTTTCATAAATCCAATTTAAGGGGCCCATGGGGAGAGATGAAATTCTGGGGGGGGGGGGGACAGGAAAGAAAGTGTCCTAACTGAATGACTGACTGGCTCACTCATCAAACTCAGGGGGAAAAAACTGCTTTAAAGTAAGTAAATAGCTGTTCGACAGTTTTTTTTTCATAAATCAAATTTAAGGGGTTCATGGGGAGGGGTGAAATTCTGAAAAAAGAAAATTGAAAGAAAATGTCCAGACTCACTCACTTACTCACACACTCATCATCGTCTAGCCAAAATTATTGAAGTTAGAAACATGACAGTTTGGTAATATGTTCATTGTATGTCAAAACCGTCTACTAAGGGAGGATTTTCGGATATTCAGGTTCTAAAGGGGTCTTAAGGGGATTAAACCTGCATTTCATTGAATAACAATATCGTCCGATTGGTTTCATTAGGGGATGTGATACACGGCATATAAACTTATCATTGAAAAGTAACAAGACACGTGTCTGAGGGTTTTCCGATGTGTTTATGAGGTTAAAGGGGTGAAAAATGGGGATTGAAAGATTCCTAACGGAGCGTGTATCTCTTAAGCGACATAGGCGAGGAGTTTGAAACTCAGCGGGAAAAAAATGAGCATAAAAATAAGTAAATATGTGTTTGACCGCTTTTCCATAAATCCAATTTAAGGGGCCCATGGGGAGGGGTAAAATTCGGGGGGGGGGGGGGACAGGAAAGAAAGTGTCCTAACTGATTGACTGACTGACTCACTCATCAAACTCAGGGGGAAAAAACTGCTTTAAAGTAAGTAAATAGCTTTTCGACAGTTTGTTTTTCAATCAAATTGAAGGGGTTCATCGGGAGGGGTGAAATTCTGATGAAAAAAATATTGAAAGGAAATGTCCTGACTCATTCACTCACTCATCATCGCCCAGCCAAAAATATTGAAGTTGGAAACATGACATTTCGGGGATATGTTCGTTGTATGTCAAAACCGTACACTAAGGGAGGTTTTTTGGATATTCGGGTTCTAAAGGGGTCTTAAGGAGGTTAAACCTGCATTTCATTGAATATCAATATCTCACGAGTGGTTTCATTTGTGGATGTGATACTCGGCATATAAACTAATCATTAAAAATACGCAGACATGTGTCTAAGCGTTTTTCGATGCGGTGTATTATTATGAGGTGAAAGGGCTGAAAAGTGGGGGTTGAAGGATTCCTAATGGAGCGTATAGGCCTATCTCTTAAACGACATAGGCGAGAAATTTGAAACTCAGCCAAAAAGAAAACAGCTTAAAAAGTAAGTAAATCGGTTTTCGACTGTTTTTTTTTCATAAATTAATTTAAGGGGCCAATGGGGTGGGGTGAAATTCTGGGGGGAAAAATGAGAGAAAGTGTCCTAACCGACTGACTCAGGGGAAAAAGACAGCTTAAGAAATAAGTTAATAGGTGTTCAAGCGTTTCTTAATCAATCCAATTTAAGGGGCCCATGGGGAGGGGTGAAATTCTGATAAAATAAATGAAAGAAAATTACCTGTCTGACTCACTCACTCATCACGCCCAGCGAAAACTATTAAAGTTGGAAACATGAAATTTTGGGAATATGTTCGCTGTATGTCGAAAACGTTAACTAAGGAATGATTTTTGTTTATTCGGGTTTTAGAGACGTGTCAAGGGGGTAAACGTGTATTTCATTGAATAACGATATCTCATGAGTTGTTTGTTTGGGGATGTGATATTCGGTATATAAACTAATCATTAAAAATAATCAGACATATGTCTAAGGGTTTATCGATGTGGTGTATATTATAAGGTGAAAGGGGTGAAAATTGGGGGTTGAGGGATTCTTGACGGAGCGTGTATCTCTGAAACAACAAAGGCGTGAAGTTTGAAATTCGGTGGAAAAAAAACAGCTTAAAATACAAGTAAATAGGTGTTCGAACGTTTTTTCATAAATCCAATTTAAGGGGCCCTTGGAGAGGGGTGAAATTATGGGGGAAAAAACAGGAAAGAAAGTGTCCTAACTGATTGACTCACTTACTCACTCATCAAACTCAGGGGGAAAACAGCTTTAAATAAGTAAATAGGTGTTTGACCGTTTGTTTCATAAATCCAATTTAAGGGGTTCATGGGGACGGGGGAAATTATCAAAAAAAAATGAAAGAAAATATCCTGACTGACTCACTCACTCATCATCGCCCAGCCAAAATTATTGAAGTTAGAAACATGACATTTTGGGGATATGTTCGTTGTATGTCGAAAACGTCCACTAAGGAAAGAGTTTTGGATATTCAGGTTCTAAAGAGGTGTTAAGGGGGTAAACGTGCTTTCCATTGAATAACAATATCTCACGAGTGGTTTCATTTGGGGATGTGATACTTGGCACATATACTAATCATTAAAAATAAGCTGACACACGTCTAATGGTTTTTCGATGTAGTGTATATTATGAGGTGAAAGGGATGAAAAGTGGGGGTTGAAAGATTCCTAACTGAGCGTGTATCTCTTAAACGACATAGGGAGGAGTCTGAAACTCGGAGGAAATCTATCAGCTTAAAAATAAATAAATAAATAAATAAATGAATAAATAAACAAAATAAATAGGTGTTCGACCGTGTTTTCATAAATGCAATTTAAGGGGCCTATGGGGAGGGGTAAACTTCTGGAAGAAAAACGTCCACTAAGGAAGGATTTTTGTATGTTTGCTCTCATCGACCAACCAAAACTATTAAAGTTAGAAGAATGATATTTTGGGGATATGTTTGTTTGTTGTGTGTCGAAAACGTCTACTAAGGAGGGATTTTTGGGTATTCAGGTTCTAAAGGGGTGTTAACGGGGTTAAACCTGCATTTCATTGAAAAACAATATGATACGACTATGACGCGAGCGAAGCGAGGCTAAAATTGAGATGGTGTGTGTCTGTGTATTACTCAATCTCGCAAGTACCACTGGTCCGATTTACGTGAATTTTACATGGAAGTAGCTGATTTACCTGGTTAACATATAGGTTACCTTTGATTTCAATACTTTGCACTATTTAAAATGGCGACCATTTTAGTGACGTCACTACACCCTTTGGTTTCAAACTTTCATATTTCCATTTCAAATAAAAAGAGAACGCTAAGAAATAGCAAACTTTTGATGGCATATGCGAGGTTTAAAATTACATTTTCTATCCGAAAGGTATCTGCAACTGTTAGCGAGTAAAACCTAAATTTGTGCTATAAAATACGGTCAACGCCGAGCGGTGTTGTTGGACAAAATGTTCCATCCTTAACCTCCGTCTGCGCAGCACCTCGCCTATCCCCTGTTTTAACTGTCACCTTCACATTTTAATTTATTTATGACGCGTAGCGAAGCACGGGTACTTCAGCTAGTCGTATATATAAAGGAATGTCTGTCTGTTCGACTTTTATGCATTCATGAACCATTTATCCGATTGCGATCCAATTTTCGTGAGTTGTTGTACACACTTTTGGGATGTTCATAGGCATAGTTAATCCATTTCACAATAGATAGTGCGCGAGTAGTTTAAACAAATGCGTAATGGCGATGCGTTCATACACAATTCATCCGATTGCGATACAATTTTGGTGAGTTGTTGTGCACAGTCCCGGAAAAGTTATAGGCGTAGTAAATCCAATTTACAATAGATGGCGCGCGAGTAGCTTCAACCAAATAGCGTGCGTTTGTTTCCAGAAAGTCCCACATGCGTCCATATACCATTCATCCCATTGCGATGAAACTTGGGTGAGATGTTCTGTACACTTCAGGTAAGGTTTCTGGCGTAGTAAATCCCCTTAACAATAGGTAGCGCACGAATAGATTCAACAAATGAGCGACGATGGGCGATGCGTTTCAACAAAGTCCTGTATGCGTTCACATACCATTCGTCCGATAGCGATGAAACTTGGGTGAGAGATTGTGTACACTTCAGGCAAGGTTTCTGGCGTAGTAAATCCCCTTAACAATAGGTAGCGCACGAGTATATTCAACAAATGAGCGACGACGAGCGATGCGTTTCAACAAAGTCTCGTATGCGTTCATATACTATTCTTCTGATAGCGATGAAACTTGGGTAGGATGTCGAGAACACTTCAGGGAAGATTTCAGGGTTAGTAAATCCACTTTACAATAGTTATCGCACAAGTAGATTAAACAAATGAGAGACGACGCGCTAAGTGTTTCAACATAGTCCGTATGCGTTCATATACCATTCGTCCGATAACGACTAAACTTGGGAGAGTTGTTGTGTACACTCCAGGGACGGATTCAGGCTTAGTGAATCCATTTTACAATAGGTAGCGCATAAGTAGATTCAACAAATGAGCGAAGACGCGCAAAGCGTTTCAAAAAGTTCAGTATGCGTTCATATATCATTCGTCCGATTGCGATGAAACTTGGGTTGAATAGTTGTGCAAACTCCAGGAAAGGTTTCTGACTGAGTAAATCCTTTTTAAAATAGGTAGCGCAAGAGTAGATTCAACAAATGAGTAACGGCGTGCGTATCGTTAACAAAAAAAATCCGTATCCATTCATATACCATTCAAGCGATTGCAATGACATTTGTAGAAATGTTGTTTTCACTCCCGCAAAGATTTCTGATTTAGTAAATCCATTTTACAATTGGTAGCGCACGAGTAGATTCAATTAATGTGCGACAGCGCGTGAATCATTTCAACCAAGTCCCGTATGCGTTCATATACCATTCATCCGATTATGATAAAACTTTGGTGAGTTGAGTACAGTCCTGCGAAGGTGTATGAATTATTAAATCCGTTTTTCAATGGGTGGCGCACAAGTAGATTCAGCCAATTAGTGACGGCGCGCAAATCGTTTAAACAAAATCTCGTATGCGTTCATATGCCATTCATCCGATTGCTATGAAACTTTCATGAGTTGTTGTGTACACGCCAGGGAAGGTTTTCGACTTAGTAAAACCATTTTACAATAGGTAGCGTACGATTATGTTCAACCCATGGGTAACGGCGCTCAAATCGTTTTAAGAAAGTCCCGTATGCGTTCATATAGCATTTATTTCATTGCGATGAAACTTTGGTGAGTTGTTGAGCACGCTCCAATGATTTTTTTTGAGATAGTAAATCAATTTTACAATAGTTTAGAGGTGGTTGACGAAAAAAGAAAAAAAATTTGGGAATCCAAAAGCACTTCAACAAATAAAGTTCAACGCGAACACTTTCTTTGATTGGCATTGCAACGCATGCCGGGTTCAGCTAGTAAAATCATAAAATTATCTCATGAAGGAATGGCAAGGCAGGACGTCTCCATGGCAACATAGCTCAAGTCGAGACACGGTCGACTGGAAGCGAGTTGCGCTCGCCACTACAGGTATAGAAAATGACGTTCTTTACTTGAAATCCCGTTAGTTACTCAACTGCTCACACAGCACTGTCAACCGAGTATAGCATAACAAAGATTTGACACTATTTGTCAAATACCACTCACACACTCACTCACTCATTCATTCATTACGAAATCTCAGAAACCACCGAACGGATTGGAATGACATTTCGTATGCAGCTTCCTCAAGGGCCGCAAACGCCCACTAAGAAAGGATTTTTGGATATTCAGGTTCTAAAGGGGTGTTAAGGGGGTAGACCTGCATTTCATTGAATAGCAATATCTCTCGACTGGTTTCATTGGGGATGTGATACTCGGCAATATAAACTCATCATTAAAAATACGAAGACACGTGTCTGAGGGTTTTTCGATGTGGTGTATATTATGAGGTGAAAGGGGTAAAAAGTGGGGGTTGAAAGATTCCTAACGGAGCGCGTATCCCTTAAACGACGTAGGCGAGGAGTTTGATACTCAGCGAAAAACAATCAGCATAAAAAATAATTAAATAGGTGTTTGACCGTTTTTTTTTCATAAATTAATTTAAGGGGCCAATTGGGTGGGGTGAAATTCTGGGGAAAAAAGGAGAGAAAGTGTCCTAACTGACTGACTGACTGACTGACTAACTCACTCACTCATCAAACTCAGGGAAAAAGACAGCTTAAAAATAAGTTAATAGGTGTTCAAGCGTTTTTTTTCATCAATCCAATTTAAGGGGCACATGGGGAGGGGTGAAATTCCGGTAAAAATAATTGAAAGAAAATGTCCTGTCTGACTCACTCGCTCATCACGCCCAGCGACAACTATTAAAGTTGGAAACATGAAACTTTGGGAATATGTTCGCTGTATGTCGAAAACGTCAACTAATGAATGATTTTTGTTTATTCGGGTTTTAAAGAGGTGTTAAGGGGGTAAACGAGCATTTCATTGAATAACGATATCTCATGAGTTGTTTCTTTGGGGATATGATATTCAGTATATAAACTAATCATTAAAAATAATCAGACATATGTCTATGGCTTTATCGATGTGGTGTATATTATGATGTGAAAGGGGTGAAAATTGGGGGTTGAGGGATTCTTAACAGAGCGTGTATCTCTTAAACGACATAGGCGAGAAGTTGGAAATTCGGCGAAAAAAAACAGCTTAAAATATAAGTAAATAGGTGTTCGACCGTTTTTTCATAAATCCAATTTAAGAGGCCCTTGGAGAGGGGTGAAAAGCTGGGGGGAAAAACAGGAAAGAACATGTCCTGACTTACACACTTATCATCGTCCAGCCAAAATTATTGAAGTTAGAAACATGACATTTTGGGGCTAGGTTCGTTGTATGTCGAAAACGTCCACTAAGGAAGGATTTTTGGATATTCAGGATCTAAAGGCGTGCTAAGGGGGTAGACTTGCATTTAATTGAATAACAATATCTCCCGATAGGTTTCCTTGGGGATGGGATACTCGGCATATAAATTCATCATTAAGAATAAGAAGACACATGTCTGAGGGTGTTTCGATGTGGTGTATGTTATGAGGTGTATGTGTGAAAAGTGGGGGTTGAAGGATTCCTAACGGAGCAAGTATCTCTAGAAAGACAGAGGCAAAAAGCATGAATCTCAGGGAGAAAATCAGCTTTAAAAAGTAGTAAATAAGTGTTCCATCGTTTTTTCAAATATCCAATTTAAGGGGCCCATGGGGAGGGTTGAAATTCTGGGGGGGGGAAACAGGAAAGAACATGTCCTGACTTACACACTTATCATCGTCCAGCCAAAATTATTGAAGTTAGAAACATGACATTTTGGGGCTAGGTTCGTTGTATGTCGAAAACGTCCACTAAGGAAGGATTTTTGGATATTCAGGATCTAAAGGCGTGCTAAGGGGGTAGACTTGCATTTAATTGAATAACAATATCTCCCGATTGGTTTCCTTGGGGATGGAATACTCGGCATATAGATTAATCATTAAGAATAAGAAGACACATGTCTGAGGGTGTTTCGATGTGGTGTATGTTATGAGATGTATGTGTGAAAAGTGGGGGTTGAAGGATTCCTAACGGAGCAAGTATCTCTTGAAAGGCAGAGGCAAAAAGCATGAATCTCAGGGAGAAAATCAGCTTTAAAAAGTAGTAAACAAGTGTTCCATCGTTTTTTCAAATATCCAATTTAAGGGGCCCATGGGGAGGGGTGAAATTCTGGGGAAAGAAGTCCACTTATGAAGGATTTTTGGATATTCACTCATCATCCCCCAGCAAACCTATTGCAGTTGGAAACTTGAAATTTTGGGGATATGTTCGTTGTATGTCGAAAAAGTCCACTGTGGATGGATTCTTGGATATTCATGTTCTGAAGGGGTGTTAAGGAGGTTAAACTTGCATTTCATTGAATAACAATATCTCACGAGTTGTTTCATTTGGGGATGTGATATTCGGCATATAAACTAATCATTCAAAATAAGCTGACATATGTCTAAGGGTTTATCGATACGGTGTATATTATGAGGTGAAAGGGGTGAAAATTGGGGGTTGAAGGATTCTTAACGGAGCATGTACTGTATCTCTTATTCAACATAGGTGATATGTTTGAAATTCAGCGGAATAAGCAGTTTAAAAAATAATTAAATAGGTGTTCGACCGTTTCTTCATAAATCCAATTTAAGGGACCCATTGGGAGGGGTAAAATTCTTGAGAAAAAAGAGGAAAGAAAGTGTCCTAACTGATTGACTCACTCACTCTTCAAACTCAGGGGGAAAAACTGCTTAAAAATGTGTTCGACATTTTTTTTTTGATAAATCAAATTTAATGGGTTCATCGGGAGGGGTGAAATTCTGGAGAAAAAAATAATTGAAAGAAAATGTCCTGACTCACTCACTCACTCATCATCGCCCAGCCAAAATTATTGAAGTTAGAAACATGAAATTTTGGGGATGTGTTCGTTGTATGTCGATAACCACCACTAAGGAAAGAGTTTTGGATATTCAGGTTCTAAAGAGGTGTTAAGGGGGTAAACGTGCATTTCATTGAATAACAATATCTCACGAGTGGTTTCATTTGGGGATGTGATACTTGGCATATATGCTAATCATTAAAAATAAGCAGACATGTCTAATGGTTTTTCGATGTGGTGTATATTATGAGGTGAAAGGGATGAAAAGTGGGGGTTGAAAGATTCCTAATGGAGCGTGTATCTCTTAAACGACATAGGCGAGGAGTTTGCAACTCGGAGGAAATCAATCAGCTTAAAAATAAATAAATGAATAAATAAATAATTAAAATAAATAGGTGTTCGACCGTTTTTTCATAAATCCAATTTAAGGGGCCTATGGGGAGGGGTGAAATTCTGGAAGAAAAACGTCCACTAAGGAAGGATTTTTGGATGTTCACTCTCATCGACCAACCCAAACTATTAAAGTTAGAAGAATGATATTTTGTGGATATGTTTGTTGTGTGTCGAAAACGTCCACTAAGGAGGGATTTTTCGATATTCAGGTTCTAAGGGTGTGTTAACGGGGTTAAACCTGCATTTCATTGAATAACAATATGACACGACTATCACGCGAGCGAAGCGAGGCTAAAAATAAGATGGTGTGTGTCTGTGTATTACTCAATCACGCAAGTACCACTGGTTCGATTTACATGAATTTTACATGGAAGTAGCTGATTTACCTGGTTAACATATAGGCTACTTTTGATTTCAATACTTTGCAATATTTAAAGATGGCGACCATTTTAGTGACGTCACTACACCCTTTGGTTTCAAACTTTCATGTTTCCATTTCAAATAAAAAGAGAACGTTAAGAAATAGCAAACTTTTGATGGCATATACGAGGTTTAAAATTACATTTTCTATCCGAGAGGTATCTCCAACGGTTAGCGAGTAAAACCTGAATTTGTGCTACGGTCAACGCCGAGCGGTGTAGTTGGACAAAATGTTCCATCCTTAATCTCCCTCTGCGCAGCACTTCGCCTATCCCCTGTTTTAACTGTCACCTCCACATTTTAATTTATTTATGACGCGTAGCGAAGCAAGGGTACTTCTGCTAGTAGATTATAATAATGAATAACTCAATGTATGTTTAAGATATAACAACGAAATTTAGCAGTAACTTAGAATCTTGGTTTCCTTAGACCAAATCAAAACAACTGCGACACCTTAAGTTCACGATGGCGGCTGGTCGCATTCTTAAATCCTGTATAAACTTATAATTAACTCATGATATACTAATACGATCAATTTCATGAGAGGGAAGGACCATACAAAAGACCTCGCTACCATTATTCATAGGAATATTACACTCCATATACCGCGCATCGGCCATCTTAAATTTTTGAAATATATAAACGAATAACTCCATATATTTTACTGATAGAACATCTTAAATTAATGTAGAACCGTATATGGAATTTTGATGCCAAATGCAAGAGAACACCCACACCATATATTTCAATGATGGCTAAGCATTCTATTGAAACTTCAAAATCGATAACTCAGGATACAATTGCGTAATTAACACGAAACATTGTAAGAATGGAACAACTTATAAGATGCCCTCTAGTATTAGTAATTACACTATTACTTTTCATATAGCACGCAGCCACCATTTTTAATACATCGATCATTAATATCCACAATGCATTTTATTGCAGTTACAATCACGAAACACATCAATTAGGTAGTCTCAAATAGGCAGCTTTCTCTGTAGAAAGAGCAAGATAAACGATTCAACACATTCAAGATGGTGGATAGGCGTACTTTACTAATGTTCCAATCAATAAATTCCCATGGATGATAAAGGGGAATCACAACGAAACTTAGTAGACGGGGATTCTTGCAGACGTCTTAACGTTCATCACAAGAACATTCAATCATAACCCTTGATAGCCTAATGACAAATAGTTATAAGGTAACTGTAACCATACATAATAATAATGTTATTGGTTTCACGTCCCTTTTAACTACACTGGCTTTTACAGACGCCGGGGTGCCGGAATTTTGCCCCGAAGGGGATCTTTAACGTGCCAGTAAATGTACTGACACGGCTCCCTCGCATTTGTGCACCCTCAAATGCCAGCTGACTGTGCCAGGATACGAACCTGCAACCTAGGGCTCAGCAAGCGAGAACGTTACCCCTGAGCCACGCAGCAGACTCTTGAATATTTAAATCCCGAGAAATGTAACCATACATTTAACAGAAAATAGGCTTTATGTCTCTTACTGAACATCTTGTTCTTATTATGTCTAAGTTCGATAGAATAAACTAATTTGACAATTTGTGATAGTACTGACCTTCATTTGGTCCTGCTCTCCCGCGTACTCTATACTCTGGAATATGGTCCAGGTGTACCGTCGGCGAACCTCCATGCGGGCTAGGTAGCGCCGATACCAGCGCTGAATCAGGATGGCCGCCTTCATCGCTGCAACAAACACAATAATTAGAGGATAGAACAGAATGATTGACAGTCAGGAAACCATTAAAATAATTGAGATAGTACGTGCAATAATGGGATAAGTGTGAAGACTTGTCTGTTCGCTACATGGTGCATACATTTAAAGAGGCGGCAATTCAATTACGGTGTTTGGTAAATAATTTTACATAGAAATATTAACAGAAATGTCAAGTTTTCAAGCCATTCTTTCAGTGTTGCCCATACAAACTGTTAGTTGTAACTCTCCAGTCGGTCTACACGATTTGCCCAATGACTGGGCGGGGTACAATGTATAGAGTATATAAATAATAAATAAGAAAATTACTACACTGGAAAAAATTACATGTATTAGTTATAATCACAATTATAATGGGGCAAGTTTGGGATAGTCATCATAAGTAATACGTGTTCTTTTTCAAGAGTGTTATTTACTTATATATTATTCATATTATATTCTCTACACGTATTCGTATTCACCGACTGAAGAGTTACAACTGACAGTATTAAGGTACTCCGGATTGTCCAGGATAATTTACTACTTTTTATTTACCTTTATCTCAGAAGCAATTGACAGGAACCACTGCAATAGAATATTTTCACGGATATTATTCAAGACTCTCTCCTTATGTTGACGCAGAATTTCGAAGAACATATTAAACATTTCATAACCTTAACAGCTCTTTCATGAACAATTCCATGTGGCAAAAAATTAAACTAAAGTAGATTTTGAAAAACGAATGTGTTAAAATATAAAACATTTCAGCTTAGTAAGTTGAAAAGTTCCGAAAGAAAAAGGAAATGTTATATCTAGAAAATCATTTTAGCGAGAAATTGGAATCAAAGATATTTCTGTTTCTTTTTGTAATATGGCAGTACTATAGGATTCCTATTCTTCCATTTGAAGCAATCGCAACCAATTTGCTCTTGTTCCATCTTCCTTTGACCTTGCTTCTGACCTATGTTTCTGTGAGGACCCTAATGGGCGTAATTATAAGGGTCTAGGTTTGGGAAAGGTGCTCCGTGGTTTCAAATGAGTTTCCATCTGCACATTTTCTTGGAGGGAGTGGAAAGCTACACTTCCATTAATTTTAACGGATGTGGCCTGGGTGTCGGAATAATTCCCTTGGAGAGGATCTGCAACGTGCCAACAGGTTTATCGACTTGAAAATAATAGTATTTAAACACCAATACACGGAATTGGAGTAATATGCCGTGGGTTTAAACAAGGGCAACGCTAAACTAACTGTTACCTTGGAGAATCGGCAACCCTGATTCTTTACATGTTCAGATGACGCTGACGAACCACAGACCTCGACCATATAATTCTGACATGCACATGGTACAAAAGATAACAGCAGGATTTTATGAAATTTTCCTGAAGTTCAAAGCTCCTCTTCCTACCTTATTATCGGTATCCAACACAATAATATAACCGGGTGAGTTAGCCGTGGTCGTTACGGCATGACTATTGGCAGTCGCTCACATCCGGGAGGCGAGGAGGTTCGAATCCCCCGCCGGCAACCTTGAGGATGGTCTTCTGTGGTTTCCCATCGTCCTTCCAGGCAAATGCCGGGGTTGGTCCCTAACTATAGGCCACAGCCGCTACTTTCCAACTCCTCGTCCTTACATTCCCACTTTCCTTCCCAACGGTCTCGAAGCAGTTACAAACCTGGCGAGCCGAACATGTCCTCGGACACTCCCGGCACTAAAAGCCATACGCTAAATGTATATATATATATATATATATATATATATATATATATATATATATATTTAGCTATGTCCAACTACCTCTCCGATATTGAATTTCAAATACGTTGTATAACTATTGCGTACCTGGTCAAGCTTACTCATCCGATCTCTATTCAACAAATAGTATTGCTTACAAGTTGCTTCTATATACTCAACAAATTCTGTGAGCAAGATGCAACATAATAGTGAAGAATATCAACGACTGGTATCATTCAAGTGGGCATAAAATATATGAAAGACATTAAAAATAATTGAACATCTCTCAACCAACATGTGTGCAACCCGTACATCTGCTCAATAATAGTGGATATGTTTTGTAGAAATAAAATTTTAGCTTGATAGGAACGAATATTTATCTTGTTTTCAATGTGTTATATGTCATGTTGTAGCTGACTGAATGGTTCAAAGAAGGGACTAAAACACATTTGGTTTATAAAAACAAAAATAACTGTTACATTCATTCTGGCAACGGATATTGTAATAAACTTTGCAGACCTCAATTGTAATGCTGTTGGCGAGAAGTTCTGCAATACGTACTGTGTACCATCCTCAATTGTAATGCTGTTGGCGAGAAGTTTTGCAATACGTACTGTGTACCATCCTCAATTGTAATGCTGTTGGCGAGAAGTTTTGCAATACGTACTGTGTACCATCCTCAATTGTAATGCTGTTGGCGAGAAGTTTTGCAATACGTACTGTGTACCATCCTCAATTGTAATGCTGTTGGCGAGAAGTTTTGCAATACGTACTGTGTACCATCCTCAATTGTAATGCTGTTGGCGAGAAGTTCTGCAATACGTACTGTGTACCATCCTCAATTGTAATGCTGTTGGCGAGAAGTTCTGCAATACGTATTGTGTACCATCCTCAATTGTAATGCTGTTGGCGAGAAGTTCTGCAATACGTACTGTGTACCATCCTCAATTGTAATGCTGTTGGCGAGAAGTTTTGCAATACGTACTGTGTACCATCCTCAATTGTAATGCTGTTGGCGAGAAGTTTTGCAATACGTACTGTGTACAATCCTCAATTGTAATGCTGTTGGCGAGAAGTTTTGCAATACGTACTGTGTACCATCCTCAATTGTAATGCTGTTGGCGAGAAGTTCTGCAATACGTACTGTGTACCATCCTCAATTGTAATGCTGTTGGCGAGAAGTTCTGCAATACGTACTGTGTACCATCCTCAATTGTAATGCTGTTGGCGAGAAGTTCTGCAATACGTACTGTGTACCATCCTCAATTGTAATGCTGTTGGCGAGAAGTTCTGCAATACGTACTGTGTACCATCCTCATTTGCCTTCATGTTGGACTACTTTTCTAAATCCTGTTATTGTTTCTAACCCGACAAAAGCTGTATCTCACTTAACGACACTAATTATAACTGCAAACAAGGGGAAGGAGGATTGATCTGTAGAAGAGTACCAAATTAATGCTTACAAGCAAAATAGTCCAGTACGCTGAACATCCCCTCAAGCGAAACGCGGACAACAATACAGATGCGCGGCGGGTTATTGAAGTCGCTCCAGTTTAATATTCTACTGTACATGGTGCTGCTTTATTCACAATTCCGACCAACAACCATACCTAGTAATGATTGGCATTCCTTTGTTACATCATCACGAAACACTGGATGCCGTTCACTCCATACATTCCACTACATTTAAAAAAATATTTAAAGCTCATTTACAGGGTATTTAAACAAGTAGTTCCGTAAAGAACTATTTTCATATTAATTTTCATGTTAATTGCCTATATCAACACACACAACTTTCAGTTTGATTGTTGTGATAGATTCGAAGATATTGAGAACCGTCTAAATATTTCAGATGTTCGCCAGGTTGGATTTTTATTTATGTACTATTAAATGAAGATTACTGTGTACGTGTGGTATTCAAAATTTATCGCATGATTAGGACACAAGAAGTAAAAACGAGATTTTCAAATTTCGCACAGCTGCCATCTTGTGGTTATGAAAACAATTGAAATAAATTAGATGCCAGTGGATTAACATTTGTATAAGCATTTAACGTGCAAAGTTTCACTGCACTCGGATGGTTAAATCGCGAGAAACGTCCATTTAAATATTTATACTCCGCGTCGCCGCCATGTTGGATTTGTGCTCACCAGGTTACTGAAAGAGCTATAGGTGAACTTATGTTCATAGCATCTATGAACATCAAAAATTTCAGTTTGATTGCTGTAAAAGATTCGTAGATATTGAGAACCGTCAAAATATTTCTAATGCTCACCATTTTGGATTGTTATATGTATAGGCCATAGAGTGATGTACCACTAAAGGAAATTTATTGAGTAGCTTCATTATTCAAACTTTCACTTCGACCGCATGACTACGACACAAGAAATAAAAACTTAATTTTAAAATTTCGCACAGCCGCCATCTTGAGGTTATGTAAACAATTGAACTAAATTAGATGCCATTGCATTACAATATGTATAATCATTTACTGTACCACATTTCACTGCGCTGAGATGGTTAAATCACGAGAAAAATCTATTAAAATGTTTCAACTTTGCTTGGCCGCCATGTTCGTTTTGTACTTTACAGGTTTTTGAAAGTTACATAGATAAACTTATAGCAGTGCCCTTAATCACCGTACACAATTTCAGGGTGATATCTGTAATTGTTTCGGAGAAATAGAAAGCCAGTGAAATATTTCGCACAGCCACCATTTTGAAGTTATGTAAACAATGAACTAAATTAGACGCCAGTGCATTACAATGTGTATAAACATTTGCTTTACCAAGTTTCATTACGTTTGGATGGTTAAATCGCGAGAAAAGTCTATTTAAAGGTCTCCAATTCGCTTGGCCGCCATGTTGGTTTTGTAGTAACCAGGTTTTTAAACGTCTCATAGGTCAACTTCGTGTAGTGCCTTTTATAATCGTAGAAAATTTCAGGGTGATATCTGTAATAGTTTCGGAGATACTGAATGCTGGTAAAATATTTCGCACAGCCACCATGTTGTATTGGTGCGACAGAACAAAATTTGAAGGGCATGGTCGGGGTCGGCCAGAATGGTGCTATGATCATACCGAGTTTCATTGAAATCGCGCCAGCCGTTTAGAAGTTATTAGGGGACACACACACACAGCCACACAGTCAAAAGGTGGTCTTATAAGCCTATTTTTTTTTTCATAAAATAGAAATAGGCAAAAAATTCCCCTCCTGGGGTAGTGACTAGCATTCTTGAAGACAATTAATTTCTGTCTGAGGGATTGAATGGGGTACTATCAGTCTCATAAGACAGAACTGAGAAGAGATAGGTTCTATTCCCACCTCATCCATCCTAAAAGTTATTTTCCATAATGTACTATTTCTACTGCAGGCAAATGTCGTGGTGGTACCTAAATTAAGGCCATGACCTCCTCCTACCCAAACTGTAACCTACTGTAATTACGAATACACACACTAGCAAAACCATCACAATACCACGGGTTATCAAACATAGCACACACAAAGCCGATGCACAGTGGGTCAAAATCGAAATCTAGGGGGACAAAATTATGTTTATAATTTAATCATGAATTTAGGGTGAAAGCAACGTATATAATTTGTTTACTTCATAATAAACATCAGTTAAGACCTCTTTTAAGCTACGTCTACACATGCAAGAAATTATCCATGACTAGGAGTTGGATAGAGAATTCAGTTATCTCTTCAGAACAATTTTCTACCCCTAATTTTCTTTTAACAAAGTCGCCAAGTTCCACTTTTGACATAATCGTCGAACCCAGTGCTTCAAACGGTTGTAAACGTGTGAAAACTGGTTGCGTGGCATATTCTAAAACGTAAAATAACTAAGTAAGTTGCAAAGAGATGCAAAAAATCATATAACAGGTGTAAACTACAAGATTTTATCTACATTTTAACATTAAGTAGAAAGTGACGCAGAGTGACGCGACATATTAAAAATCTAAGTCAAAATATAATTTAAAAAATAATAGATAAATATTATATAATGCAAATATAGCTAAAATTACATAACAATTACGCCCATTAATAACTGAAACACGTTACAAAGATCATACCTTTAGCTGCATGTTCCATCTTAAAGCATCACACTAACCACAAAGACAACCAAACCACAGCCACTTACATTCACCCTCCAATTCTGACTGCTCGAACAGTGGTGACAGATTAACACTAAGATGCGTTTATATCCCAGAATAGTGAGCGGCAATCATATGAGAATGCTGTAGAAGTAATACATTTTGATTTTTTTTTTATGAAAATAAATAATTTTGTCCTCCTAGATTTCGATTTTGACCCACTGTGCGATGAAGAGAACGAAAGACGTGTGTAAACTGGAGACACGTTTATTACATGTTCTTTTACCTTTCGAGATCCAACTGCATTTTTAGCCTACTTTTCACATTTTGAAAAAATGAGGAAAAAGTAGACTTATGAGATCGATCCGGGAAAATGTCTGTCTGTCTGTCCTTCTGTCTGTCTGTCCTTCTGTCTGTCTCGCTGTGTGTGTGTGTGTGTGTGTGTGTGTGTCCCACACACCACCACCCTATCAACTCCTAAACGGCTGCACCAATCGAAACCAAATTTAGTGTGAGTAAAGATGTATACCGGAATATCTCAAGCCCATATTTGAAAATGATGTCAGTGCTACCAACTGATGAAAAAACGCACTAGAAATTTGAGCTCCATGTTGGATATCATGGAAGGTATACATGGGAGCTATTCCAAAATTGGCACACATGTAGATAATACTATTTCAGTTTAATTTCCAGGAGGCCATACATGACAGTGTTGCCAAAATTATTTTAAGCCTTCTGATAGGTCCAATTGTTAAATGCATATAACTTCTACACTATTAATTGGATTTCAACCAAATTTTGTATGTAATATGTGCACATAAGCAGATATGACTGAGTGTATTCTTAAGAGCCACCAGGGCTGCCAACTGTTAATAATTGCTCTCTCTCTCTATTTTCTTCATCCAAATACCAACATATCTGAAAGTATGCAAGCCGACACCTTTAAACCATGCACACGTATAGTACCTGACATTTTAGATTAATTTGGAGTAACTTATATACTTCAGTTCTACCAACATGATTCTAAGCCTGCTGATAGGACCAACGTTTATTAAATACATGTAACTCCTATACTATCAGTTGGATTTCAACCAAATTTCGTATGTGCTATGTGTAACATAGCAGATATGATTATAAGTATTCTTAAGAGCAATCAGGCCTGCCAACTGTTAATAAATGCTGTCTCTAATTTGTTACCTTAATATCAATATATCAGAAAGTATGCAAGCCAACAGCTCTATACTTTGCACACGTATAGCACCTGACACTCCAGATTAATTTGGAGTAGTTAATATAAGTCAGTGCTGCCAACATGATTCTATGCTTGCTGATAGCTCCAATTTTAAAATACATGTAACTTCTATACTAACAAATGGATTTCATCCAAAATTGGCACAACAAGATATCATAATATTTCAGATTATTTCTAACCAGCACACGCATGGCATTGTTGCCAACATGCTTTTACGCGTGGTGATAGATCCAATGTCTTACTGTATGTAACGTCCATTGGACTTGATCCAAATGTTGTATTCTATTAGGCTACGGTATATTTCAAACTAATTAGAAATTTCGATTTTACCAACTTAATTTTGTTATTTTTCTTGATAGGTCTATATAGATTGGCATGAATCTTAAATTTTAAGAAAAGTGGGCTCTTTATTTCGTCACGGAACTTCTTGCTTCTTATTCGTTGTCATTTGGATAAATATACGAAGGCTTTCAGTAATTGAGTCCTCTCCACCTGACTTGTTGAGTTGAGTCGTGTAGTTTCAAAAACCCATCTCTCCAATTTTCACTAAAATGGCGATTCAAGTGTTCGGATTTGTCTGTGGGCATGTCTACAGCTGCATACTAATAGTACGCATCAAAACCCGCTCTAACCGTTCAAAATGCAATGTCAAAGTAGAGGATTATTTTCATATTCCGCCATCTCCAATGCCTTGCGCTCGTACTTCAGTAACATAACCCGCCATCTCCGACTGTCAATAGGAAGGCAATACGCGCCCATGTGACATTTGACGTTACAGACAGCCAAGGAATGTGGATTTGAGTAGCGGAGAGAGCCGAAGTTATACGATGGGTTACGAAGTGAGAAGATTATATATCCTCCTTGTTTCGAAGTTTGTATCGCTTCTCATGTGATTGTGCCAGAGCTTTAAAATACTGTAGTGTAATATTCAACATTTCATATTCTCAGAATACGTTACAGTGATGCAATTCCATTTTCTATTTAGTGCTCGTTGGCCTGTTGGTCTAGGGGTATGATTTTTGCTTCGGGTACGAGAGGTCCCGGGTTCATTTACCGGCCAGTTCCAACATTTTTACTTTTATTTTCTCTCTTGAAAAGATTCAAAAAGTGTATAAAAGAACCTTTGGAACGTTCTTTTTCGTGCGAAACTTGTACTTATACCGGTAATATATATACATAGTTTGAGGTCAAACGCTATTTTAGCCTACTTTTCACATTTTGCATAAATGAGGAAAAAGTAGACTTATGAGATCGATCCGGGCAAATGTGTGTCTGTCTGTCCTTCTGTCTGTATGTCTGTCTGTCTGTCTGTCTGTCTGGCTGGCTGGCTGGCTGTGTGTGTCGTCATGGTCCCCCCCCCCTATCAACTCCTAAACGGCTGCAGAAATCAAAACAAAAGTTGGTAGGAGTAAAGATCTATACCTGAATATCTCAATGCCATATTTCAAAATGATGTCAGTGCTACCAACTGCTAAAAATCGCAATTGAAATTTGAGCACCATGTTGGATATCTTAGAAGGTATGAATGGGAGCTTTTTCAAAATTGGCACATGTATAGATAATAATATTTCAGTTTAATTTCCAGGAGGCCATACATGGCAGTGTTACCAAAATGATTATAAGCCTGCTGATAGTGTAGAAGTTAAATGCATTTCAAAATTGGACCTATCAATTGGAATTCAACCAAATTTCGTATGTGCTATGTGTACATAACCAGATATGACTGAGCGTATTCTTAAGAGCCAACAGGGCTGCCAACTGTTAATAAATGCTCAATTTCTTTTATCCTAATACCAATATATCAGAAAGTATGCAAGCCGACAGCATTAAGCTATGCACACGTATAGTACCTGACATTCCATATTAATTTGGAGTAACTTATATACGTCAGTGCTACCAACATGATTCTAAGCCTGCTGAGAGGTCCAACTTTAAATACATGTAACTTTCATACTATCATTTGGATTTCAACCAAATTTCGTATGTGCTATGTGTACCATAACAGATATGACTATGCATATTCTTAAGAGCAACCAGGGCTGCCAACTGATAATAAATGCCGTCTCTATTTTTGTTATCCTAATATCAATATATCAGAAAGTATGCAAGTCAATAGCTCTAAAATTTGCACACGTTTAGTACCTGGCATTCTAGATTAATTTGGAGTAACTAATATACGTCAGTGCTGCCAACATGGTTCTAAGCCTGCTGATAGGTCCAATTTCAAAATGCATGTGACTTCTATACTAACTAATGGATTTCATTCAAAATTGGCACAATAATAGATCATATTTTTTCAGATTATTTCTAACTAATATATGCATGACATTGTTGCCAACATGATTTTACGCGTGCTGTTAGATCCAATGTTTAACTGCATGTAACGTCCATGCTATCCATTGGACTTCAACCAAATTTTGTATTCTGTACCTTAAGAGATGGAACTAAGAATATATATTCAATAACCAAGGCTGCCAACTATAGTGCTCTATTAGGCTACATTATGCCAGGTATACAGTATTTCGAACTAATTAGAAATGTCGATATTACCAACTTAATTTCGTCATTATTCTAGATAGATCCATATAGGTTAATCATTGGCACGAATCTTAAATTTTAAGAAAAGTACTTTATTTTATATTTTTGTCTGTTTACCCTCCAGGTTGGCCTTTCCCTCGGACTCAGCGAGGGATCCCACCGTTACCGCCGCCAGGGCAGCGTCCTGGAACTTGAAACACCTGGTTGGGGGATAGAACTGGGGAGGTGGGACCAGCACCTCGCCCAGGCGGCCTCCACCTGCAAAGCGAACAGGGGCCTCATGGGGGATGGGTAGGGAGAGGAAGATTGGGAGGGATAGGCAAGGAAGAGGGAAGGAGGCGGCTTGGGCAACGTGTAGCCTTAGATTTTTGTTGTAGACGTATTGCCTTAGATTTTTGTTGTAGACGTATTCTCTCCCACACTCGGAACACACAAACTGTTTTTAGTCTCTCATATCGAGAACAAGAGTACACTTCTATTCACATACACCAAAAAAAACGACATAATCCATAGTAATCACTTAAGCACACACTAAATCGCGTCCTTCGAGATACAAAACTTTGAAACAAAGACGAGGTGCTGGTCCCACCTCCCCAGTTGTATCCCCCGACCAGGTGTTTCAAGCTCCAGGACACTGCTCTGGCGGCGATAATGTGGGATCCCTCACTGAGTCCGAGGGAAAAGCCAATCTGGAGGGTTAACCGACAAAAAAAGAAATGAAAAGATATAGCGTTTGACCTCAAACCATGTATTTATATTACCGGTAAGTACAAGTCTCGCACGAAAAATGAACGTTCCTAAGGTTTTTTATACACTTTCTGAATCTTTTCAAGAGATAAAACAAAAGTAAAAATGTTGGGTCTGACCGGTACATGAACCCGGAACCTCTCGCACCCTAAGCAAGAATCATGTCCCTAGACCAACAGACCAACGAGCATTAATGAAAGTACTTCAATGCCATGTATTCTGAGAACATGAAATGTTGAATATTAGACTACACTACAGTATTTTACATTTAGTAAAGTGTCGTAAATATTGATAAGCTCTGGCACAATCGCATGAGAAGCGATACAAACTTTGAAACAAAGAGGATATATAAGCTTCTCACTTCGAAACCAATGCTATAACTTCGGCTTTCTCCGCTACTCAAAGCCACGTTCCTTGGCTGTCTGTAACGTGAGGTCCATGTGACAGGCACGCGAAGAGCTCTTGGCGCGACTGTGAGCGGTAGCATTTGTGTTTACAGAGTGTCGTGTTGATGTCTATTACTAATGGATTCATTTCATAAACGCATTGAGAAGTGTAGCCCTGGCAAGGGTAGAAAGAAGTTACGTAAGGAGCAGCAGTTAAAATGCAATGAAGCAAAAATATCAAGGTATGTTTCCTTATAGTAACATTATGTTATTACGTTCTCTTGTCAGCGTAATTGTAGTAGTGTATCAGAAACTTCAGTTTTAAAATAAGCTTTAGAAAACATGCACTGTTGCATGAAGTCGGCGCGTGGTGTTGTGCCGGATCGGTCGTTCTCCTCTCACAAAGATGACCGCAGTTCGAATCTCGGCCAGTGCACATTCGATTCCCTAAAGACCCTACCATTGTGGCATTATGCAGCTTCTGATATTACCTTCTATGGCCACGTTGAGAAGGCAACATCACTTTCTTTCCCGATGCAGGTCATTCAAAAACAGCTATGATTTAGTAAGCATTCACAATCTCGTAAGCGACAAGGGTGTTTATTACGCAGGTACTCGCCGGCTGGACCTCCTGTCACACCAAAGTGCGACCATAAATCCAAGGCTAATCAGTGTGGAGATATTTCTTTGCTGGATGTGAAGAAGTTTCACTCGGTATTCAACTCTACATCATCAAAACTGCAGCAGGATAGTTTCATTTTCAAGCACGTTTCTTGTATACCAGTGGCGAGACGCAGGCCGGGTAATAATATCAGATCCGGAAAAGCACACTATTCGGAAACGGGATGGAACGATGGTGCCAGTTTGCCGAGAAACATTCATGGGAGCTCTCCTATTGAAGGAGGACAGAATTCAAGGGGTAATAAAGCATCATTCTGAATATGGGGAAATGCCTGTGGAGAGAAGAGGGGGAGACAGAAGAATCTATGGCAATAAATCAAAACGTGTGGCCATCTGTAAATTTATTGAATCGTTTCGTGCTAAAGAGCCGCACTACTGCCGTACCAAGTCAATACAATACCACTGTTGAAGCTGAATTGCAAGCAAACCACTCCTTCAGAAAGATCATCAATCGAAACTAAAATATTGGCTTCGGAAGTCCAAAGACTGATGTTTGTTCAACTTGCTCACAACTAGACGAGGAACTGAAAAATTGCGCATCGGAAAGTGCAAAAGTTGATTTGCAGACCAAGAAACGAGTCCACAATTAAAATACAGTGCATTCTACGAATATTTAAGAGAGGAAGATGAGTCTATTCAGACTATTTCCTTTGATTGCCAGAAGAACATGCTATTGCCCAAGCTAAATGACCAAAGTGCTTACTTCAGCAGGCAAATAAATGAGTACAACATCACCGTAGATTTTTGAAGTTCTAAGACGTCGCTGACGCACATAAATGTGATGATCTATTCGTCGAATGAAGGTGAATTTCGTAGAGGGGGAAATGAAATTGCAAGTTGTTTGTTTCATGCTCCTAACAGTATCGATATGTCACAAAAGAAAACCGTGCGCCTATTTGCAGATGGATGCGGTGGAGAGAATAAGAACAGTATTCTTGTGGGTATGGTTAGTAAATGGCTTCTATATGCACCAGTGAATGTGAAAAAAAAATGAAATGTACTTTCCTTTATACCTCCCGACAGGGTGTTTGCACGTATAGAGAAAGTTGTGCGAAAAAGGGAGGTTATCCTTACGCCGGAGGTATACAACGAGATTTTCAGCGGACATGGTAAGCTTTCCCAGCCTGTTTGTGAAGTGCCAATATTTGACAGGAAACCCGCGTTCGAGATGTTTTAAAACCTGTCGGCTCGTGGCATTTTGAACTCAGTCCTGCGAAAAGTTTTTTTTTTCTCAAAAGGAGCAAAAACAATATATTGGTACTGTGCCCGAAAATCCGGAAAGGATTATCCATTGCCCCAGCTGGATTGCCTGTTTCTAACAGCACCGGCAAATTACTACATTAGAAATCGCTCCCAGCATGGCCTTTAGGGATTTACATACAGCAGTTACAAGAATATTGTGGATCAACAATCAACTACACGGGGCACACCTACCTTTACCTACCTTCTCGGAGACTGGGAATTAAGCTTCGCCTACAATACATCCACAATACCCTAGTTCTTATATTTAAAATGAATCACACGCCAACAACAACAAATAACGAACTGAATAAAATGTATTTACAATGGTGTAAACTAACCTAGTATAAACAAAATAACAATAAACTAATTTAACAATCAAATTTAAATAAAAAACACGCAATCATTCACACTTCCTTTCAACTCCACATCTTACTACAATGCTGTGTAAAGATAAAATTATGAGCATAAGATTCTTGGCTTGTTTTAGGCCGACACTACGTAAAAGAAAACCGTTTAATGAAGGCTCTTACCTTCGTGGCATTCCTAACACATGGTTTCATTCACTAGCCCGCATTTGGAGAACGCACGTGCGCTAGCTTGTTTCATCAATGAATCACCAGCACCACGCTGCACTGGGAACTGTTTTACAATTTATACAAGGCGGTGAGTTTACACCGTTTAATGAAGGCTCTTACCTTCGTGGCATTCCTAACACATGGTTTCATTCACTAGCCCGCGTTTGGAGAACGCACGTGCGCTAGCTTGTTTCATCAATGAAATACCAGCACCACGCTGCACTGGGAACTGTTTTACAATTTATACAAGGCGGTGAGTTTACACCTGCTTATACACACATCAAAAAAAGTTTTGCATCACCTCGGTTCCCAGATCTCCGGCATATAGACGTTGACTGTGTATATTGTATCAAAGATACAGTCCCTTTGACTGTTCATAGATGTCACTAAAACTGCTCAAAGATGTAAACAACCATGCATGAGCAGGGCCTATTAGACGGAGGGGGTACGACAGCCGATCAGTTCCAGTCATTCCACCAGGACGAAGGTACGCTACTCATGTTGTCTGTAGTTCTACCATGCCTAGAAGGTCAATACCGCAGTTCGATCGCGTCCGCATTGTTACTTTGTGTCAAGAAGGGCTCTCAACAAGGGAAGTTTCCAGGCGTCTCAGAGTGAACCAAAGCGATGTTGTTCGGACATGGAGGAGGTACAGAGATACAGGAACTGTCGATGACAGGCCTCGCTCAGGCCGCCCAAGGGCTACTACTGTAGTGGATGACCGCTACTTACGGATTGCCGCTCGGAGGAACCCTGACAGCAATGCCACCATGATGAATAATGCGTTTCGTTCAGCCACAGGACGTCGTGTTTCAACTCAAACTGTGCGCAATAGGCTGCATGATGCGCAACTTCACTCCCGACGTCCATGGCGAGGTCCAGCTTTGCAACCCCGACACCATGCAGCGCGGTACAGATGGGCCCAACAACATGCTGAATGGACCCCACAGAATTGGCATCACGTTCTCTTCACCGATGAGTGTCGCATATGCCTTCAACCAGACAATCGTCGGAGACGTGTTTGGAGGCACCCTGGTCAGGCTGAACGTCTTAGACACACTGTCCAGCGAGTGCAGCAAGGTGGTGGTTCCCTGATGTTTTGGGGTGGCATTATGTGGGGCCGACGTACGCCACTGGTGGTCATGGAAGGCTCCGAAACGGCTTTACGATACCTGAATGACATCCTCCGACCCATAGTGCACCCATATCGGCAGAATATTGGAGAGGCATTTGTCTTCATGGACGACAATTCTCGACCTCATCGTGCACATCTTGTGAATGCGTTCCTTCAAGATAACGACATCGCTCGACTACAGTGGCCAGCATGTTCGCCAGACATGAACCCTATCGAACATGCCTGGGATATGTTGAAAAGGGCTGTTTATGGACGTCTTGACCCACCAACCACTCTGAGAGATTTACGCCGAATTGTCGTTGAGGAGTGGGACAATTTGGACCAACAGTGTCTTGATGAACTTGTGGATAGTATGCCACGACGAATACAGGCATGCATCAATGCAAGAGGACGTGCTACTGGGTATTAGAGGTAGTGGTGTGTACTGCAATCTGGACCACAAATGCTGAAAGTCTAGCTGTATGATGGTACAACATGCAATGTGTGGGTCTCATGAGCAATAAAACGAGCTGAAATGTTGTTTGTGTTGATCTCTATTCCCTTTGTATTTAAAGGTTCCGGAACTCTTGGAACCGAGGTGATGCAAAACTTTTTTTGATGTGTGTATTATGTCACACCGTTCTCCAACTCTAACGGTGAATCATTCTAGCCAGCCCATATCGAGACTGCTTTTGAGTTCGTTTATAAAACACGTAAAATTAACATTTAGATCTTACAAAAATGCACATAACTTCTATGTTTCTTAAACAATCATCCTGAAAATTTGTATACACTCTTTCATTCGCACCCCGCAATTGTTCATGACCAATTCGGTTCGACAATTACTCTTAACAGTGAACAATCATGCATACAACAACATTTGCTCATAAAACACACGCTATTCCAAAACAATTGGTTAATAAGTCCTACTAAATTATTTAACTAATTAAATCCTTTCCACAAAAAATTATTTACATGTAGTATGTTCATAATAATATTCATTATTTAGTGTTGCTAACACGTTACTTTCGAGATTCTGGCTTCTCGGTTACAATACAATTCTCGACTAATTATATACACTGGTTTTCCACACAACCATTCCAACATTCCGTAGTTTTGATATACTGCTTACACATCGTCATATATAGGTTTCATTACATTGTCGGTATAATACAGTCGACTAATTAAAGTTAACTGTACGTAATTACATAACTTCGGGTTTGTACGTAATTACATAACTTCGGGTTTGATAAAATATAATAATTGTATCATAGACATGAGTAGACAATCTTTCTCTAGTTGTATTTCCGCTAGAATCATCCGGTCAACACAGCTAAATCGTTACCTCACATGAACTGGACTACTTGTATACAACGGCTCTTATCATGATCCATGCCTTCTTATCAAAAAACAATAATACTTTGACTTCCTTTAAAATGCGGAACTCCCCTCGCACGAGCATTCTTCATAGCTTTACAAATCTTCATATAACAGTATATATGGCATAAACAATTAGCATCCACTATGTTAAACAATAACCAAAAACGGATTAATTGTTATTAACATATCTTCTATAGGAACTTCTCTCAAATAATGGCACGACTCTCAGTATCATTCCACACGACTACTGAACTACAATTATACATGCCTAAGTTCTTCGAACGAAACTTCCAATTGTAATGAACGATATTAGACAGTCGTGATTAACCTCCTAATGTTTACTCCACAACAAGATAATTAACTGTTAACTCGTCTGTCGCAAATACATGTAATAAAATAATACTCCTGTCTCACCTCACTGATCAATCTTTAAATTGTTTATCGTTGTAATATCAGGTCCACAAATGACGTGATGTTACACAAATAGTGTAAAATAACACACATGTTATTTATAGTGTCAAATAGGATTCAATCTTGACCGGGATAAACTAGCTTTGAATTCCTAGTCAAAGATTTGAATAATCTTCTATCAAAAGGTATTTCCTCTACCATATTAAATGAACAAAGCTCTCAGCTTTACAAATAATAAAAAGGTTTGTCAATGTCGTAAAGTTATTCCACTCTACACAAAGAATGTTTATAGGAATTAAGACTTCGGTCTTATTAAACGACTAGTATTTCTTAGATCGTCGACAGTTTATGTACAATAATGATATAACAATATCATTCGATGTTTCTTCTGTTCTTGAAGTTACATGTCGTTACATTAAAGTGCTCAATTTAAATTTAATAAAAAATTAATTTGAAGCTATGACATAATGTCAGAATACTTGGTTTAAATAAAATTATAAAATTCGAGAGTCGAAACGACTAGTCTTCTATGAGGCAATATGATTCCTCAAACAAAATTTTTAATGTCAGTTCCACAACTGATCCGTAGAATAAAATTGAAAAATAGATGAATAATCTTGAAGCATAAAAATCTTAACACACATCTGAAGTGTAAAATACATGAAAGCACTGAAATACATGAAATGTGAAAATATGGAAATATGGAGTAAGATCGTTGGCTCAGGGTGTCACTAATCAAGCTCTATACTATAAATGAGACACACTGCTACCTTATTTGGACGAAAACTTGAAGATCTATGTAAGTATTCCCACAATACTTTAGATGTTTCCTCAGTACAACATACTGAGATGGATCTGCATTCGAACCTCGGATCTGCGACCTCAGGGATAGGAAACGTCCCTCTCTGGAATTCACCAACCTTCGCCTGGGCTCGAACGACAACCTTCTGGCAAATTCTTCTGTGTTGCTGGACTACCCCTAGCATCTTGACAAATCTCTTCTGTAGAGTTTTCATTCTCCGTCGTAAATATGCATCAGCCTTATCAGTGGAATATAATTATAGAAATATTCATATAAATGGTGAATGAAATATTTCCATTGCTAATTGATGTTACATTAGTGTTCGTAGACTGACGAAAATGTACAAGATGGACCGTACACTACGTCTGTATTCAAGAATACGTTGTCTAACGAAGTTCCATAGTTGTATCTTAACTCCTGTTATCGAATATGTATCTGGCGCATGTCTATTTACTTCATCATATCAACAATGTTAATTATGTTGAATGAAGACATTTGAAGAATAATAATAGTCATTCTGTTAATGTTTATATACTGCGCCAATGTTACAAGTTCTCCGCTCCTGTTCACTTGAACTGCGTTCGCCAACTTCACGTTGCAATCTAAAATGATATTCAGCTTTATTTTTAACACATTTGAAAATCTGACTTAACAGGCTTATAATGTCGAAACGGTAATTTTTAAAACGCTCGACTGTTCACAGAATATAGTATTCAACCAGTTCTTTATATATATTCGCTTAGTTAAATTCAGATCTCAATTATATAAGAGATATAATTAATTCAATGTTCCTCACAACTTCACGTAAAATGGAAGTGCGGTAATCTCCTACGTTCCACCCAGCTATCCTCGCGTCTCCACAAGTCGACAGTCGTCGCACTCGGACAAAGCCTTGGGATCTCCGTTAACCCAGTAAAAACACATCCTCACTCTTCAAAGACTGCTGGAATAAGAACCTCGATCCTTGGATCTCCCCCTCCAAGTCGAAATTTTGGCGGCCATATCAAACTCCCACCATAATTTTAGCGCGTAGATTACTAATGCTTATTACTGCGTAGATTAACCGATCTGCGGTTTTTAAAGTATCAGACATAATTTCTTTCAATATTCTCTTCATTACCAAATAAGAAAATCTTTCAAGGGCCTAAATGCATAATTTCATCAAATTGTGTAATTGAAGTTGATCCCGTCTTCAATAAGACCTCTTTTCATTGGCTCTGGGCTGGGATCCAATAGCATAATTTATAATAATATTTATAATATTAATGTCCAAACTCGCTGTTGCTATGCCAATTATAGCCTTCTAGAAGCGTCTATGTTGCAATATATCACGTGATCGGGCTCTCCCACAGCCTCGAGCTTGTAACACTACCCTCCTGTGTCACACTTCCAGAAATTATATTTGCTGGTTAAATTGTATCATGGGGACGGAAAATACTCTCATTTTGTCCCAAAATAATTCAATTTACGGGGGCAGTACAAGGAGAAGTTGCTTACCGTTGCACATTTGGCCAGCCAAAGAGGGTATTAAGGAGAGGCAACATCTTTTCCGGACGGTTCCACAGTTACTTGAAAAAGGTAAGATTCCTTTAAACAATGCAAAAGTGAAGGATATCTGCTTATTGGTTGAGAAACATTATAGGGCTAAATGAAGGGAGCTTGCAGATCTCCAGTTTTATGTTTCGATGGAAACAAGCCAGGCTGAACCTTGTCATAAGAGCAAGAGGAAGAAGAATACTGTGAACCAAGGGATGACTCCGTATCCTTGTTATATTAGATTGGAACAATCATAAGATTTTTATGTTTCATCAGACAAATGCATTGCATATTCTCAACGAACATTGAAACATTTTATATTACTTCATGTTTACCATTCGTTTTCCATCTCAGTGTGCTACATAGATGCTAGTAAGTGAAGTAAAAGTAGTTTCTTGGAGCATTAGACAGTACGAGTGTGTTTGCAACATCCATGTTTACTTCCAAACCCCGCCAAGTCCACCTGTGACTTTCAAAACCCCCTATGTTCAAGAAAAATATTGACCTAGCACAAAAATGTAGAGATGAAATTGCATAAATGTTGTGTGTATTATTCAGTATGATCTAATTTAAATAAAAGTAAAGAAATTTTTAAAATAGGGTGTAAAATGCAGTCATGGCAGTGTTTTGCCTTTCCTGAAAAATTGATTCACTTGAAGATAGGGGTTTTTGAAAACACACGACTTATTGTCGAGATCTGGGTAGACATTTTAATCATAAGTCATCTATTGTATGTCTTCTCGTATGTCGTCAACGGCAATCAATACTATATTTAAATGTTCTGCGCTAGGACCATTTTCTCTTGCACCTCTGATCCAGTTGTTGTGTACTGTGTCGGATAAACAAATATTATTTTCCTTCCCAAACCATTGGAAACAACCATTCACTCCTTAAAATGTCTTAAAAGCAAACTTTTAGATTTTTGTCTGCGTATGTAGGCTATCCTCTTGACCTGATATATTTCTCATAATGTGTTAATTATTTCAGAGTGTACTAGTATACATCAATTTCACTGCTGTTGCACAAGATAGAAAACGTAACCCCTCGGTTTGGTTTTGGTCGAGGTACAATTCTTTCATATGTTTTAATCCTCGAAACATCCTTGTAATAATTGAATTGCATGGTGTTTCACGTGCCATGAGGTCTTTTACACTGAAAATCGTTATTCTTACTCTTTCCGCCTACTCATCATTTCGTTGAGAGCATATATCCCAAACGTTTTCTCTAGTTTCTACTGTTGCTTCTTTGAGAATATATGCCCTACGCTCTAATGAACTAGCTTCGTTTCCACAAGTGAAGCAGTTTGTTTTGAATTCAAACTTCTCTTCTGAGCTCCTTAAAGTGAAGATGTTGAAGAAATATATGGAATATTAGGTAGTACTGATTCAAGAATTGCTTTAATACTATTAATTCTTGTGAAGTTTTGCCTTCATAGTGCGTGTGAACTTCCGACAGATAATATTTCTTCAAACTTTTCATTCAGTCCATCGTTTGTTTTAAATAAGTTCACCACGTCTTATAGTGGCTTTCGTGCTTGACTGTCATCCCTGTGGTTATGGGTTTGATTCCCGACTCTGCCAAGATATTGAAAATAATTATACTGGTAACAAATATTGTAATAATGATTGTACTTCATTTACAGTAAGAGTTTCTCCTTTAAGATACTTTTCACAAAGGCTACAACTTGAATCGTAAAGATTTACTAAACTCTTGGTGAAACATTTAACACTAGAGGACCTGTGCGAGAAAACTCGCATGCATATAAGCCACCCACCTGCCTTTATTGTTATGCGGGCTTCTTGTTTATTTGTTTAAACGCACTTTATAAGCAAATTATCGATACTTATGAAATCACAGTGCAATTCGTCACTGCTGCGAGTAATTCTGTTTATTCCGAATGCACAATCTGTTACTTGTGAACGCCCCATGTGTATAGACCACCCGCGCGGCTCTACTGTTATGCGGGCTGGACGTGAGACAGTTCTGGCAGGGGCTATCGTCTTGTTTATTTGTTTAAACGCACTTATTAAACAAATACATATACACACATCAAAAAAAGTTTTGCATCACCTCGGTTCCCAGATCTCCGGCATATAGACGTTGACTGTGTATATTGTATCCAAGATACAGTCCCTTTGACTGTTCATAGATGTCACTAAAACTGCTCAAAGATGTAAACAACCATGCATGAGCAGGGCCTATTAGACGGAGGGGGTACGACAGCCGATCAGTTCCAGTCATTCCACCAGGACGAAGGTACGCTGCTCATGTTGTCTGTAGTTCTACCATGCCTAGAAGGTCAATACCGCAGTTCGATCGCGTCCGCATTGTTACTTTGTGTCAAGAAGGGCTCTCAACAAGGGAAGTTTCCAGGCGTCTCAGAGTGAACCAAAGCGATGTTGTTCGGACATGGAGGAGGTACAGAGATACAGGAACTGTCGATGACAGGCCTCGCTCAGGCCGCCCAAGGGCTACTACTGTAGTGGATGACCGCTACTTACGGATTGCCGCTCGGAGGAACCCTGACAGCAATGCCACCATGTTGAATAATGCGTTTCGTTCAGCCACAGGACGTCGTGTTTCAACTCAAACTGTGCGCAATAGGCTGCATGATGCGCAACTTCACTCCCGACGTCCATGGCGAGGTCCAGCTTTGCAACCCCGACACCATGCAGCGCGGTACAGATGGGCCCAACAACATGCTGAATGGACCCCACGGAATTGGCATCACGTTCTCTTCACGGATGAGTGTCGCATATGCCTTCAACCAGACAATCGTCGGAGACGTGTTTGGAGGCACCCTGGTCAGGCTGAACGTCTTAGACACACTGTCCAGCGAGTGCAGCAAGGTAGTGGTTCCCTGATGTTTTGGGGTGGCATTATGTGGGGCCGACGTACGCCACTGGTGGTCATGGAAGGCTCCGAAACGGCTTTACGATACCTGAATGACATCCTCCGACCCATAGTGCAACCATATCGGCAGAATATTGGAGAGGCATTTGTCTTCATGGACGACAATTCTCGACCTCATCGTGCACATCTTGTGAATGCGTTCCTTCAAGATAACGACATCGCTCGACTACAGTGGCCAGCATGTTCGCCAGACATGAACCCTATCGAACATGCCTGGGATATGTTGAAAAGGGCTGTTTATGGACGTCTTGACCCACCAACCACTCTGAGAGATTTACGCCGAATTGTCGTTGAGGAGTGGGACAATTTGGACCAACAGTGTCTTGATGAACTTGTGGATAGTATGCCACGGCGAATACAGGCATGCATCAATGCAAGAGGACGTGCTACTGGGTATTAGAGGTAGTGGTGTGTACTGCAATCTGGACCACAAATGCTGAAAGTCTAGCTGTATGATGGTACAACATGCAATGTGTGGGTCTCATGAGCAATAAAACGAGCTGAAATGTTGTTTGTGTTGATCTCTATTCCCTTTGTATTTAACGGTTCCGGAACTCTTGGAACCGAGGTGATCCAAAACTTTTTTTGATGTGTGTATTTCCATTGACTTTTCAAGAAATGCAAGATTTTTCCTGTACTTTTGAGACAATTTGGAAGATTTTGGCACTAACTGCACGTTCTAACTGCGTCTGGTTTTAGAGCTTGAGTTCTGTGAAACATACTCCTTAGAATTTGATATACCCATATACCGTACTGTATACTGTATATGATATTACAGATCTATAATTACAAAAATTGTTCGAGATTGAAAATATATAAATGTTAATTTCATTCGCAATAAATACCAAAGCTTCATTAAGTATAGGCTCGCTGGTCTTTCCACACTACAGTACATTATAGCTTAAATGCAGACACAGAATGACACGCATGACTGCCAATGTTTGCTTTTGTTGTTGTTGTTTTTTTCATTGCATGGCCTTAGACATCGTGATCATTCAGCCATGTGTATTTGGATGTGTGGAATTTTGTCCGATAACCTGTGTTATTGTAATGACTGTATTAAGTTAGTGTGTGTAATTGTAATTCATATGAGGAATTGTAAGGACGCGGCCGTGTCTTTAAGTTAGATAGCAGCCCAGCATTCGCCTGGAGTAGAAATGTGAAACCACGGAAAACCACTTTCGAGATGGCTGAGCCCAGCTCTTCTCAGTTCTAACCCACGAGGCTCCGTTCCAGCCCTCAGGCCAGATTTAAATTCCTTGGCAGAGCCGTGAATCGAATCCCGACCACAAGGGACACAACCAAGAATGATAGCCTCTACACCACGAGGTGGTCTTGACTGCTATTGTTCAAGTGAGGTGCAAACAGAATATTGGACGGTGCCAACAAAGAATTGGTTATCTCGGCAAGGGATGATCTCTCATTCTGTGCCCAAAAATGAGTAAGAATATGTAGTTATGTATGTAATTTTAAAGCACATGAATCGGGCTAAATCTATAATTTGGAACTTTTTTCTATTTACAAACAATCTCAACCGTTAAACATTAGATCATTATAATAAATATACTCTTTATTGTTCGTTTCAATTAGTTCTCGCAAAAGTATTGGTATTAGCGCAAAATTGAGTGGAAAAAATTAAAGCTGAAATATATTTACGTCGCTACGAACACTGTTTATGGAGATATGAGCCATTCTTTAAGAGTCTGCGAATATTTCCTGTTGGAGATTTAAGAGAGGGGCGTTGAGTGAGGTGGATTGGGCTCTAATACAGCCGATGTCTAACACCAAAATTCAGCTTCCTTCAAATTATTTTCCACATTTGTCATTTTTGACGCTAATTTCCACGGCCTCTTACTTCCAACCCGTTGCCCTAATCCATTCAGTTCTCATTTACTCGTTTGATAAAATTAGCTCCATAAAATGTATTCGGCCGCAGAAACAACTGCCACGTAGAATCTTATTTCATCTCATCTCTGATTCGGGAGTAATGAGGGTCAGAAATACACACATTTTGTTTCATGAGTCTGCATTATGATTATGTTTTTCAATGGCTTAGCTGAGAAGTAATCCCTGTAAATAAGATTGTTTGAAATGAACCATTTTGGACTAAGTTCCCTTTCACAGCAATAATCTTGTCGTGGTTACAATGATTCGCTAACTGAAATGTCGCTCCTATTGTGCCGAAATGATTATTACGCACGCCCCATTGTGCCCCAATAATAACAATGCCAGATGTTCTAATTGGTTCCTCTTGTCAGTCGTTGCTATGACCTTTACGTCTCACAATGGTACAGCAAGGCTTCAGTCTACATGAAATAATAATGTACAGCCCATTGTACTCATGTTCTATGAAGTCTGAATATAATTTATAGAACGAGAGGAAGTTAGAAACGGCTTACATCCATTTAAGCAGATGATTACACGTAGAAATTAAATCACGACGGTCGACTCCCTCAGGAATCTGAATCATATCTTCTCAATTTCTACAGTATTGTGATAGGCATTCCGGGATCGCTCCAGAATCTTCAATTTCATTTCATATTGTTACAGATCTTTCAAGTCGACATCCACTTGGACAAAAACGTTAATGATACAATATATTGGTATTTTGAGTGTTACTTTCATGAGGTAAAAATTTCCCTGGTCTGCCACGTTGCGTAGTGGCTAGCATTCTTAGCTGTCACCGCTGAGGCTCGTGCTCGATTGCTGGCTCCGCCAAGAAATTTATTTCTGGTCTCAGGGCAGGAACGGGGTACAAATAGCCTCGTGAAGTAAAACTGAGAAGAGGTGGGTTCGATTGCCTACCTCAGCCATCCTGGAAGTGGATTTCCATGGTTTCCTACTTTTAGTCCAGGTAACCAACTTAAGGCTACGGTCGCTTCTTAACAAAATCCTACCTAGATTTCAAAGTTCACACACTAGTACAGACATCACAGTGGCATAGGTTATCAGACAAATTCTACACACACCCAAGTACACAAGGCTACATGACTACGATGTCACAAAGTCTCTAAAGAATCAACAACAACAACAACAACAACAACAGAAATTTTATTCTGCCTTGAATGAATGTCAAATGTTTTGGAATTGAAAATTGGATTACGCCAATCTTTATATAGGTTTTGTCGTTACCAATGCAAAAAAAAATTGTTAAGAAGACAAATTTGTTTTATATTTTGTCCACTTGCCTAGAGTCGTTGTAACAAGCTATGCTGTTTAAAATGAACTCTGTTGGTTATGTTTAGTGATGCCCTAATGACTTGCATGTCAATTAAATCAAATGAATGCAAGTGTCCATCTTGACAACTCTTATTTATTTTAGATATTACGTGTGCATGTTTGCAGCAAGAGTAAAATTTCAAGAGTAAAGGTAGTCACTCTATGAGGTTGAAATCTAGGTTATATCCTTATTAGCAATGAAAAGAAAGAGAAGTGCATGACGGAAAAGTGTTTCAAGGTTGCTGTTGCTGTTGGTTCGATGCAACTCACCATGCCTCCCAGTCCTGAGCTAATCGATTCATCACTACATAGCTACCACACCTCACATCTGAGGCAATCTGTTTAACATATTCTAACCTTGGTCTACATCTATAGTTCTTATCCTCGACCTTTCCTTCCTTAAATAAGTTTGCCATTCCTGGGTGTCTTAGAACGTGACCTACCAACCTATCTCTTCTCTTCATTAGCAGTCGCCAGAAACATCTCTCCTCTCCCACTCGTCTAAATACATTTTCATTTGTTACTCTATCCACCCATCTGATCGTCATTATTCTCCTGTAACACCACATTTTAAATACTTCTATTCTCCTATTTTCTGCTGGGTCAACATTCTAAGTTACACTTCCATAGAGGGCCACGCTCCAGAAAAAATATTTCAAAAATGACTTTCTAATACCTATATTTTTCATCTCAACAGATTTCTTTCCTGTACAAATGATTTGCTTGCCAGGGCCAACCTCTTGGCAACAGCAAAGAATGCTAGCCACTACATCACGTGGTGGACAAGGAGATTCCTTTTCTGTATAAATGCATTCCTTGGCTATATTTAAACACAAATTGTGGTAAATGTTCCGGCATAACTCAACAAAATGACAGTGTTTCGCCCCGGTGTGCAATTGGGCTCTTCAGTTGGTTAAAGCACACCTCACCAAGACACTGTCT